>CM039686.1:50684003-51384003 GCA_022530915.1 Paspalum notatum
GGTCATGTTAATTTGATTAATAAATATTTTAACATTTAACCGCCCAATCTCTCTCAACCTTGGAAGCATGTGCAGTGGTTGGAAGAATTGTGGTGACTACACTTTATTTCTATATCGACTTACATTGTGAAACAACAATTCTCAATATGAACTTTTACCAAATTTCTAAAAATAGATTAATGTTATTATCGCATTGTATGCTGATCATAAAGGCTCAGGTGCTCATCTATATTGTTCAGATTCCAGCATTTTCCATGGGGAAGAGGACATGCCTAACAATCAATTTCCTTTTCTTAAGAGAAAAGAATATCTAATCCATTTTGGAAATACCAATGTGTGCCTACTTCCTTCCTGTATATAAATATGATCACACTGGCAACAACTTCTAAAAATCCTAGTATGCTTAGAGGCTTCTGCACTCTACAGGGCAGCAGACTTCCCTCTTTGCTCTGGTGGCGTTGATTTTCCATTTTTATTTTGTTCGGTGTAAATACAAGACACAGATACATGAGTTCCTTTGTGTGGCATAGGTCATTTTCTTCCTGAAGAGGATGATAAATACCTCGAGCGTGTTAAGGCTGCAGTTGAGGAAGAGGAGCGCCAAGCTGCAACTGCTGCTCGGACTGATGCTGTTAAGGATGCTATTCTGACTGCTGAGGAGTCAAGGAAGGCTCCACATCATGAAAATTATCAAGAAAATGATTCTGAACAATCTAAAAGTGAACCAACAGAAGACAAGGACCATGGAGATGTCAGAATAGGTGAGAGAAATGACCAGACAAGTCAGAGAACAGAACATGAAGATGTTGAGGGAAAAGGGCATGGGCATCATGACCCTGTAAGCAATCTGCCTTTTGAGTTCTACCATTATTATCATGGAAGTAGCTATGACATGGGGACACTTATTGAGGTAATGATTCTGACTTCAGAACTTTGTGCAAGTTTTTCTTTTAATGAATTGCCTATAAGACTCTATAGACCAGACACATGAACTAGGCACCACAACCTTAGAAATAACCTGATAATTTTCACTTCATGGTATGAGCAATTATGGAACTGGCAGTTTACCAGTGCTTCATGTGCAAATGAGAAATGCGGAAGTAGGGAATTTTAGCGAAAGTCTATTCATTTGTTGCAATTACTCGATATCTTTATTCAGTCAACTTGCCTTGATATTACCTCTGTTGTAGGTCCGCAGAATGTGGGATTCTTTCATCAGACCTGGAGGAAGGTAAGACATTTACTTGCTGAAGCAATTTCTTTCAAGTTAGCTAGATCAATTCAACATGCATCTCTGCAAAGAGCTTGAAGTAGCTGTTCCATTATGGTTTCCTGGTAATCTTTAGCTAACCATAATAAGATAAAAGGAAGGCTAACCTCAAGAGACATTACGAAATAGTGTCCAACATGGCCTAGACTCTAGAGTGGGAATTCCACTATGAAAAGGGTGCATCTTTGGTAGTCAATGGTTCCTGTTTGGAGTGCAGTGATTCCAGTAGGGTTTTATAGGAAAAAGGGAGGAACACCAAAGGAATTTTGCCTATCCCTATAAGGTGCTGTTTGGGTGTCTTGAATTGGAATTTCATTACAATAACTACCTGTTCCCCACTAATATAAGAAGAAAAGAGATAATTTGAGAGCTTTGGAGGAAAGAAAGCAAGGAGGTAGAAGTCCACAACTTCATGATACAATTCCAAACAATTCACCGGTGGGAGAGAAGAATCACTTTCTCTTGGATTAATACGTATGCGGAGTGATGGATTCCAATCAACATGCATCATTAGCTCAACTATTTAGTCACATTTCAATTCTCTAAATTCTTAGGAGCCAAACAACCCCTAAAATTACTTTGAAGTTGCTGTGTTCCCAGTTTCCAAACAGTCTAACTTATTATTATTCTTGATCATGAAGTAAAAGACAGCTCTAACTCATCTTCTAGGTGTTCAATTGCATCGATATCGATGTCATTGTTGTGTCCTAAATACACTTATGATAGCTTTCATCTTATTGCCACTGTAAGAGTATAATTTAACATGACTATTCGTTGTTTTTGCTTGAATATCTTCTAATTCTATACAACAACAGATACTAATGTTGAACCGGGGTAATATTATGGCTCTGTGTTGTCATGTGCTAGGCAAATCTTATTTAACCTTTTCCCTAATTGTAACTGTTGCACCTCCTTGCAGCCGAATACCTGGGCACTGGGTTCAACCACCCCCTCCAGCTGATGGGGTATGGGCATCATATTTGGTCCAGCCCAAGTAAATCAACACTGGGGTTCTAGGAATGGCCTTTTCTGCTTCAAAACCATTGGAATCTTTCAAGGCTCCTGTAAGGTAAGCTAGGTATTTGAGTTATAGAACTTTAGGCGATTTTAAATCCGCGAGAAGCTCTGAGAGTTAGGCGGTGCCTCCTGCCATTAAACGCTGCTAACTTCAGTACCTTCTCATAAGATTGGAGGTACTTGTACCACTTGGCCACTTGGTATCTTACGTCAACTTACAATGTAGAGAAATTTTTACGGGCGCAAGTGATTGCTGTTATCATCTGAGCTTCCTCAGTTGCGTGTTCTCTATACATTTTTATCAATGCTTATTCCGGTTTATGCACGTACTATCATGAAGTTTTTAACTACAAAAACTGTTAAGATCTGTTTGCGGTAAATTTTGCTCTGGTTATGTTTTGTCCAAGATATGATATTTTGCACGCCTACTATATGCGTTTGTAAGTTCCTAGATGTCCTCAAGTTAAGAAAAGAAAGAAAACACTAGCAAGGAATCCCTTTCTTATGGTTGTGGAGTGCTTTTTGCAAAAGGTTCTTCTCTGACCTGTTGACTTGTTCACTGTAACCTGCTGTATACAAGAACGTGACTCCAAAATTACCGCATTGTTCAAACAGAATGTCCCACTCTAATAATATGCTATGCTCCTAACTTGTTGAGGCAGAAACTTACAGTTATGAAAAAAAAAAAAAAAACAGATGTGCCCACAAATGATGCAAGCACTAAATCACCAAGAGAAATGAATAACTTGCCAGTTTACCGTCCATGCTTAAAATATTGCACTACTTTTTTTGTGTGCCAAAGACTCAATAAAGCTGAGGACTCTTTTCGAGATAAAAACCTATGAAAGTTCAGATTGCATGATATTTCTTATCACTGTTTAGATCACTTTAACTGTTTACTGGTTCAACTTCAAGGAGTGTAAAACTAGTGGCTACTAAAATTTATGTTTTATTTTTATAAGGCTTGACATTGACCTTTCTGTAAACCGCAAAATATTTAAATTACGAGTTAAGAAAGTGGAAAGACTGGGCACTGGTGCTCAAAGAGTAGAGTTCGTGAAATTTGGGAGGTAAATTTGTAACATATAAGACATGGTCTTCATGATTTGCCATATCCTCTTAGCTTAAATACTTCCTGCTACCCAATGAGTGCAAACTGCCACAACACTTTTGTTGGCACCATCATTTGTTTGATCTCCAACAAGGTACATCCTTGGCTTGTGTATATAAAAGATGACTGCCTTGCTCGGTGGTGATGTACTGATGTGACACGATTGGTTCTCAAATAGTTGAATTCTGTATATAAAAGTCGACTGAACTGATGAGAAATTTTAGTAAAGCTCACTGGTTAAGCTAGAGCATGAAATTGTACTACCTCCATTCTTGAATATTTGGCGCTGACTAGTTCATTTTTGAACTAGGAAGCGACAAATAAAAAAAATTGGAGGGATTTCCTTGGAATAATGAATGGTATTTTAATGTTCAATTTAGTGCAGCTGTGCTTTTGGCTATTTCTTCACCATTTCAACAAAATATGTTTGTGCAAGTGCATGGCCATTTCACGTACCTGCACCCCTTTTGGAGGGTATGACTGACAGGTCACCTATTTGTTAGGACTTCGGACTTCGGTTCTGTGTCCTGTACCATAGGCATAAGATTTAAAGAAAAAGCAGCTCAACGAAAAACTTATGGACCATCCAAATAAGAAACTAAGAGGTTTGTGAATTGGATGGCATTAGCATCAAGTACTAGATTTGTTAGAATATAAAAGATAGCATATGCGGCTACCTTTCTGGTTATGCTTGCTTGCTCCTCCCATTCTCTATCTTTTTGAGGTGATTGCATAACCCAACACTGAATCCTAAAGCTTGTTGGTGACAAAATTGATGATTCTTGAATATCAGGGATTCAGGGCAACATATCTCCTTTCTTTTATGGACAGCGATGCCGATTTGCTCATCGGGGAATTATTGGGTGCACTGGGTTTCTTGGTGTAAGAAACAGAACGTCCAGTGGCCCTCTGACTTGGCTGAAGGCAGTTTCGTTTCTGCATTTGGGCGGATGTTAAGAGACAGGTCAATGAAGCAACCCGCCTAGGTTGGTCATGCCACTCTCTGTGACAGACTGCCAGTCCTTTTTTTTAGTCTCATGCACATTGCACAGTGATACAACACCACGTATATTGTGAATGCCAGCGGAAATTTGATAACTATGCTGTATATATAATTTACATTTCCTCTCGACGCAAGAAATAAATTTGGCATAGTTTCTCGACTGAAAATTCATTCAGTTGTGGCAGTGTTTTTCCTCGACCATCTCACTAAGAAGCGAGTGTCACAATTTTAATGGAATTCATTTGAAGATAATGCAATTCTTACTTTACCGGTTTCTCTGAAAAGATGGCTCTGGTTGCAGGTCGAAAGCGACTTGAACCAGCTAAAATTATTGGGATGTTGGGTGAGTGCCGTTTTATTCCATCCATCATCTGATTGTTATTCATACGACATTTCTTCATGTTCTGCAAGGATTTAAAGGAAAACGCAAAAGCACGGCACGCTTTTGGCCTTTAAGTGCCTTTTTCCATCCTTTGTAAAATCTAAAATGGCACCGGAATCATTTTGGATCGCTGGGATTTCAACCCTTCGTATTTATCTCCCAAGCATGATGTGGCACGCCTGCGAGTGTGACCTCGCTGCTGGGGTGGAGTGCGCATGTGTGTGGCGACCTTTGCTGCCTTGCCAATGCCGGTGTGTGACGCTACAAATTACCTTGCCTATCGGCATTTGCAACTGTCATAGGCCGCTTATACAGATACTCGTGCTTTGTGGCTGTGCTGCATGAGATTTTAGGCGTGTTATATAACTTATTATAAGTGCGCATGCGTGGTCTTTGTTTCCCGCTGTGAAGACGTCTTTGTTTGACATGCAAATTTGTTGTAAACAGGTATTTTTGGCCCTAGCTTCTGACGAAGCTACTTAAAAAAAAATGAATCACACACACTCGCATCTCCCATATACCTGCATCTCCGGGTGATTATCTAAGATTGACGAAGTCATATAATAGCCTTATTGCCGATAGTCACACTACTGCCTATCAAAAGCATAATTCGCCTAATAAACAAATTGGGTGGAGTGTATATGTTATATCACAAGAAATCCAAAAAACAAAGAGAAGCTGAGTTCGTGTTGAAATGTAAATCTAAGCACAAACGTCTTTAGTGACTAGGCATGCGGATTTTGAAATTGACTAAATTTGGACCTTATTGCGGAAAAAATGTGAACACTGTTGAGTTGTAGATTTGACTTGGGGTGGATTTTAATGCAATAACCATAACCAAGTGTAGCTGTATCATGGGCCGTTTGAAATTGCAAAGGGTTTTGGCCATTATTTTCTTCGGCCGTACATGTTCATGTGGATGATAAAACCTAGATAGATATATGTAATATTGCAATTTATAATGGAGGGAGTAGCTGACAAGCAACGCAGCTCTTGGAACCAATATAATCCTAGCATACGTCGTCTACGTGCTTTACCACGATACATATATACTATGTGGCCTCGGCCAACGTCACCCCCCTTGTCGCACCGGATAACCTATCCTGCAAAATACTCCTAGCGTGTGTTATATTGTCCGAAAGAAGGACTGTTTGTTGTATCGCATGTAGCTGTCTCAGGTGGTGGGGAGTTTGCATTGCATATATAAATCCGGGACGAGGAGACGGGAGAACCCACACCACCAGCAGTCCAGTCCCGCACATCACATATATGCGCCACCCTTTCGCTCGGAAAGAAGCTTTGGAAGAACACACGTCGGAAAGATCTCTAAACATTGGTTCGTTTGCAAAGGTCGGTCGGCTGTGCTGGTGAGTCCTACTAAATGCACCCTGCTGCTTCACCTGTTTCTTCCTCCTGTGCTTCCCCGTAATGTGGCCATGACCTCGTCAAGTTAAGCCACGTCAAACTTCGTCTTAGTTGGGGAGATTAATTTTTTTTAAAAAAAAAATACTATCTCTATTGTTGAATATTTCCTGTCGACTGGTAAGAAGCGTTAAATAAAAGAAAAGAATGGAGACAGTAATACTTTACGAAAATTACCAGATAAAATATAGAAAAGACTAGAAAGGAGGAGAGAAGAAAAAAGAGCTGAACGCTCTAGTACACTGCGGGCCCAGCATGTCATCCGCCTGCGAACGGGTGCGCGGCCGTCCAGCTCCTCAGGTCCGATCCCACACGCACGAAGCGACACGACGAGACCCCCTCCCTCCCGCCACCTCCGCCGGCCGCCCATATCCGCCGCGATCGCCGTCGCCGTCGCCGTCGCCGTGCCGCTGATCGGTGAGCCCGACAGGTGAAACGCCCCCCTTGTGCTCGCCGCCGGCGGCCCGGGCCTCTGCTCATTGCCCAGCTCACCCACCGGGTCCCAAAGCCCCCGGCCGACCCAACGCACCAATGCACGCACGTTACCGGTACGTACGATCCATGGATATCCACGCACTCCTCGTCTTCTTCCTCTTCCCCCCACCCCCCCCCCCCCCCCCCCCCCCCTTGCGATGTCTTCCGCCACGCCGGTCGGAAAAGGCTTGAGAGATTTTTCAGGTCCAGGGATGCCGCCCTGCGCACGGCTCTGATCGATCACGCGCACACCTAGCTCCGATCCAGCTCCAGGCATGCAGCTGGGGCGTAAGTTCTTCTGGAGCTGGAGCTATGCCTCTATCTATCTTGGCAGTTCATCAGCTCCTTGTCTGAATTTCCCTGACAGCAACCGCGCATGCCTCGAACCAGAAATGAATAAGGAAGCCTGCTGCCCTAACTGACTAACGTCGTGCCTGCAGATTCTGCAGGGCGGTTCGCTTTCGGTTCAGAATGACATGACATTCAGTTGATGCGTGGCCTTGCTCACTTGCAGCCACGCATGACATTATTCAGTTGCTTGATTGCTTCAGCCGTTTGCTTGTTTCTGGCTGTTTCAGTTAGTATATTGCAAGACCCTGCTAGCTACCACAACACAACTCTGAATAATCATCACTTTTATGTCCGAAGATGAACCCACCACATGCAACTACTGTGCTTATTTTTTTCTCCTTACTTATAGGCAAGAAAAATAAATACAACTCTGATGCAAGTTGAAACAATCGAGTTTGCATCCTTACTTGTGAAGGAGACTGATTGATTGGAAAGCTGAGAAAACGACCGCGTTTCTTCACTCTTCTTGCGCTGCTAGAGGTTTTCAGAGCTTTGCAGGAGAATGATAAGGCAGGGAATTAAGTCTCCGATATGACGGTCGCCCTATCAACATGCCATGCCACAGCCTGCCTGATCCTCAACTAACCAACAGGCCAACTAACAGCTCTGCATCTCCTAGCAGAACTAGAGGCCACCATGCTCTCCTCTCCTCCTCAGGTTAATTCCCTGCACTCCAGGGAAGGCCAAGCAAGTATCCCCATTCCTGCCCAACACTTGCATCAGAGGTAGCTAGTTCCAGAGCCACAAGTTGTCCAGATTTGCTCTGCCGCCCGGGAGGTGCAGATCTTCCTGCACGGCGGCGCCTGCGCCACACATATGGACGGCTCCCGACGCCTCGCCATTCAATTGCACATTCTGCTGCCTGACGACGCTGGCGCCTCTACTCTACCCACAGCACAGGGGCTCAGCTCATCCGATCCGGCACCCCCTTCCCCTTGTATATATACTCACGTGCTCCTCCCACTGCACAAGCACTTCGTCTGTCTCCCCATGAGTTGGTTGCCCTAGTGATCGCTGCTCCTGTGTGTGGACTAGCTAGCTACTGGACGTGTAGTAGAGGACGAACAATGGCACGGTGCACTTCGTGCGCTCGTAAGGACTGACAAGTGATGGGCAATGCGTTGCGATCTTGGGTTGTGCTCCTCTAATCTCCCCTTCGTTCCCCTAACGCCCGGCTGCCTATCTCGCAGGTTTCTCGAGGTTCATGGCGACGGACGAACCTGCGGCGCCGCAGCGCACCGCGCTCGTGCACCCCGACGCCGTCGCCGTCCGCATCCCGTCGAGCCACGCCGCCGCCGAGGAGCCGGTAAGTCCTTTTTTTTTTTTTTAATCTAGTGGCGCCGTCGGTCGATGGAGCCACGACACGAGTATGAAGTATGAACAGCTGTGCGTGTGGCGTTGTTACGTTACGTAGGAGAGACACGGCGGTGGTGGTGACGACATGACCGCCGCGGCGTCCCCGGGGTACGACGACTCGCCGTTCCAGCCGGCGGCGCGCCCGGTCTCGATCAGCCTGCCGGCGTCGCCGACGGGGTTCAGGGCCGCGGAGGCGGAGCTGCTGCAGCGGCACGCCACCGCGGACGCGGCGCCGCCGCCGCCGCCCCGGATGATGCAGATGCTGCCGCCGCGCGCGCCGGCGCAGCCCGACAAGGTGGTGTTCCGGTCGCAGCCGATCCCCGCGGCGCCGCCGGGGGCCAACAAGGAGGACGCCGTGGCGCCGCACGCGGAGAGGGCGGCGGCCACCAGCAAGGCGCGCAGGGACACCAGCTACGACTCCTTCAAGACCTGGTCCGGCAAGCTGGAGAAGCAGATCACCACGCACCTGCTGGGCGGCCGGCCGGCGCCGGCGCAGGAGCAGCAGAGGCAGGGGGAAGAGGAGGAGGCGGAGGAGGGGGACGGCACCAACCGCCGCCGCCGCAGCTCGTCGTCCATGCCCAGAGTGCAGCGCTTCTTCGCGGCGCTGGAAGGCCCCGAGCTCGACAAGCTGAGGGTACTACTACAGCTGAGGACGACATCATCAACTCTATTATTATTAGCTTCCGTTAACGTTGCGCGACGACGTGTTTCTAGCTTTGTGGTGTCGCTGTATGTGCATGTGTTGTACTTGGGCGTGGCTGACGATATAATACTATGGCAGTCGTCGGAGGAGCTGGTCCTGCCGTCGGACAAGACGTGGCCGTTCCTGCTGCGGTTCCCGGTGTCGGCGTTCGGCATGTGCATGGGGATGAGCAGCCAGGCGATCCTGTGGAAGCGGATCGCCATCTCGGCGTCGACGCAGTTCATGCACATCACGGTGAAGATCAACCTGGTGCTGTGGTGCGTGTCGGTGGCGCTGATGGCCGCCGTGTCGGCGCTGTACGCCTGCAAGGTGGCCTTCTACTTGGAGGCGGTGCGGCGCGAGTACTACCACCCCATCCGCGTCAACTTCTTCTTCGCGCCCTGGATCGCGTGCCTGTTCCTGGCCATCGGCGTGCCGGACCAGGTGGCGCCCAGCCTCCCCCACTGGCTCTGGTACCTGCTCATGGCGCCCATCCTGTGCCTGGAGCTCAAGATCTACGGCCAGTGGATCTCCGGCGGGCAGCGCCGCCTGTCGCGGGTGGCCAACCCCTCCAACCACCTCTCCGTCGTCGGCAACTTCGTGGGCGCGCTGCTGGGCGGAATCATGGGGCTCAAGGAGGGCCCCATGTTCTTCTTCGCCGTGGGGCTGGCGCACTACACCGTGCTGTTCGTGACGCTGTACCAGCGGCTGCCCACCAGCGAGACGCTGCCGCGGGACCTGCACCCGGTCTTCTTTCTCTTCGTGGCGGCGCCCAGCGTGGCGTGCCTGGCGTGGGCGAGGATCACCGAAGAGTTCGGATACGGATCAAGGGTCGCCTACTTCATCGCAATGTTCCTATACGCATCACTGGTGAGTATTCTTAATTTGGGTTTCCATACGTAAGTAGATCATATATATATATATATAATATATGTGAATAATGCGATGCAGGCCGTCCGCATCAACCTGTTCCGCGGCTTCAGCTTCTCGCTGGCGTGGTGGGCCTACACGTTCCCCATGACGAGCGCGGCCATCGCGTCCATCCGCTACTCGTCGGAGGTGAAGAACGCCTTCACGCAGTGCATGTGCATCGGGCTGGCGGCGGCCGCCACGCTGACGGTGGCGGCGCTGTTCCTGACCACGCTGCTGCACGCCGTGGTGCACCGCGACCTCTTCCCCAACGACATCTCCATCGCCATCACAGAGAGCAGGCGCAGCAGCATACCGGTGGAGCTCAAGAGGATGATGCGCGACCGCAAGACCAAGAACAAGCAGCAGCAGGCAGCAGCGGCTCTCTCCACCGCCCCCTCCGACGACCTCGAGGCCGCAGTTGCTACGTCCTCCTCCTATACGTAGCAGGCCACTAGTAGGACGTACGGCGGGCAACCGTACCGGCCGTGAGCATGTACCCGTCGATCCGCCCGCACATTCATGAGATCCATCGATCGATCGAATGTACCACGGCAGTGCGCTCCGCATACCCCCAACAGTTGGATGCATACATAACATTCGTGGCTGCCTGCCTGATGATGGACACACACAGCACAAGATACAGAATGGTGATCATTAACGAGGGCACAACGCACTGACGCACAACACAATCATCCAAGGTCCGATCCATTTGTATGCATGGCGTGACCATCAACACATATATATAGATCCGAGAAAGACATATAATTGTTATTACAATATACACATATATTATTGCTACATTTTTTTTTATTTCACTTCCTGCACCGCGCTGCTTTTTTTTTTTGCACGATCATTTTTTGGAGGTGCTCGTGAATCTATACCACGTCTAAAAATTCGTAAGTTTCCCCACTCTCCCCTCCCATTGTCTGTCATTGCTGCCCTCCAGCTATTCCGCACTGCCCGCCGGCTCTCCCCCCACCCCGTGGCCCCGCACCGCCTCGGGCTCCCATCGTCCCATGGCCCCGCAGCCGCCTTGCTCCCCGTTGTCCGCCCGCTCACCCAGTCCTCCCTCTGCTCCGCCATCCACACGCACGCCCATCCGGCGCCCCACCCTTAGTGCCCCCGCCCCCCGCTGCCGGAGGCGCCGTGGTGGACTCCCCCACCGCTGTCATCGAGAACGACCACGCCGCTCCTCACCTCTCGACGAAAGCCGCCGCACCGTTACCGCCCACCGGCCACCGCGCAGCCCACGCCTGCGCCGGCGTGGAGGAGGAGGCGCTCGTCGCTCGGGCGGGGCGGTGGAGGCCCACCGTCGGCAACGGCGGGCGCAGGAGCTGCAGGATGCGGCCTGGCGCAGCCGTTGCGGGAGCCGGGGAGGAGGAGGAGGCCTGGTGGCGGCGGGCGGGGGAGCCAGGAGGAAGTCAGGCTGCCGCGGTCTCCGGAGCCGGGAGGAGGCCGGACTGCGGGAGCCGGGAAGAGGCCGAGCCGCGACGGTCGCGGGACCCACAAAGGAGGCGTCCTGGTGGCGGCCATTGCGGCAGCTAGGGAGGAGGCGCCGAGGCAGCCTTGCGGCAGCCGTCTCAGGAACTGAGGACGAGGAGGCCGGGCGGTGGCGGACTGGCAGTCGCGCCCTCGTGGGAGCCGGGAGGAGCAGCCGGAGATGCGGAGATCGGGCGGCGGCGTAGCTGGAGCGGAGAGGATAAGGTGGGTGTCAGGGGCAGGGAGGATGAGGCAAGCCGCGGGGGTTGGGGGTGTTACATGGGCCAAATCTTTCATGGGCTAAAACGTGAGACAACTGGGTGTATTGAATAGGTAAAAGGAGATGGTAATCGAAGATGGATGAATAAAATATGGAGGATAAAATATTGGGTAGTTCGATTTGGAAGAAATACATAGAGAAATAGAAGCGCGGGGAAATTATGAGAAGTTTAGAGTAATAGTGAGTGCGGATAGCCTAAGCGCCCACATTGTTGCGACCCCATCGCCCTATATCCGCGTTGTTCCCTCCACACCAAAGATCCATATACTCTGTCCTTCGTCCGTCCGTGCCCCTCCAACACGAATAGCCTTCCACCGCTGACTCTCTCCCTCACTTCCCCTCGCGTATTCGTTCCCATGACACCCCTACGCACTCGCCCAACTACCAATGCCCTTTCCCCGCCACGACCCCAGCCTTCACCTCGCCCATTACGTGCACCCTCTCCCCCCCCCTCTCCGAGCCCCACCCGCCACCACTGCGTGACCTTGCCGTCGCTGCCCCACATAGGGTGCTCCAACCTTCGTCGCCTCCGCTTGTTTGGGTATATTATCAAAACTCATTTAAAAATATCAACTATGCGTACACAAGTATCTTTCCGTTGCAACGCACGGGCACATAGCTGGTGTATGAACAAAGTGGTAGCTCAGGTGCCGTATTTCTACAGTCGTTTATGTTCAGAGTTCAGACGATAGTTGGCCAAACCTGGTCCTGGAACCTGATTTGTAAGCTGTGCCTGTCAAAAAAAAAATAAACTTTACTAAAAAACAATCAAATTTCCAAAGAGGGTGAGAGACTGAGATGGGTGTTGCGTTTACTGCAGTGGCCATGCTCAACCATTTACTTAACTGTACACAAGTTCCTGTCGTTGGTTTGTCTTTAGATATTACTCAAATGGATCATAGTTGTTGTCCGCTCTAAAAAAAATATTCTAACATATAGTTGTTTTTATGCCTCTGGAGGGCATCATGCTATGTCGAGTCACCTGTACGTGCTTTCCTCAAAGATCCGTTGCGGTTGTCCTTAAATATATGAGGATCGGATGATGCATTGTCTAAATGGCAGCAAGCAGAACGGTGAAATTTCACGTCACCGGATAGTAGCAGCTTATATATCCGCTGCCATAGTTTCCCTGCCATGGATTGGAATGTGTGTTACTGTTAGCACTGCTTAATTATATCACTTGTATATCATGTGGGGGTAAAATGCATTGTTTGATTGTTTCTTGGGAATTTTCTCTCTGAGACAGTTTGGGTACTCTTGTATTGAAATCAATGTTTGATCAAAATCTCCCTCAATCCCTGAAGCAAATAAATCTATGTGGTGAGATAGTTTAAGTACTAGTAGTTGCTAATGATTAGCACTATCAACGTTAATCGGTGGACGATCTGGCGTTCAAACTATCCAGAGTACCTCTCACTCTCGGCGGACATTCAGGCTCCAGCGAATCCCAATTGAGTACCCTGTATACCCTTGTCATGCATATGCATGCATGGTCCCTCTACCAACCCGGTCCATCAACGGCATGCTTCCCCTAAAAGCCTGGTACCTTGTCCACTTGCTGTCATTCTTTTGTGACGTGCACCTTGCTCAACACATATTCTCAGTTTTTTCAGCCATTTTTGCCGAGTGCGTGCGTGGATAGAATAGAACAGAACAGGGAGGGAGCCTTCTTTCTCTGGAGCCATCATATCATATCCAGTAGTAGTGCAGGAACAACAAAAGTAATTAAAAGGAAAGGAGTCCGTAAAAAGGTACTAGAACGAAGCAGAAAGGACCGATCATAACAAACATTAGGAATAACTGTCGCCATAACCAGTCAAATGATTGAATTGGGAATTGCTGCATGCTATGATCTTATTATGACGACATTACAAAGAAGACTGAGAGATGCAGATGAATCGAGTTGGAAATAAATCTTTTCAGTTGTTTAGGTCTGCTTCTTGGGTGCAAGCCTGGACTTGATCTTGTCCACCTCCTTGGTGCCGACCTGGAACGCCTTGGTGAGCACACTGGTGGGCACGTCGGGCGTGGCGGCGAAGAGCGTGGTGGCGATGGACTGCGTGCCGGGCAGCTGGCTGTTGAACGCGGAGATGACGGCGGCGGGGCCGTCGCCGCTGTTCTTCTGGAAGTGCACGAGGCCGCGCGGGAAGACGAAGGCGTCGCCGGCCGCGATGGTCTTGGCGACGAGCTTGTTGGCGGTGGTGAGGAAGCCGACGTCCAGGGTGCCCTGGAGGACGAAGACCATCTCGGTGGCGCGCGGGTGGGTGTGCGGCGGGTTCACCCCGCCCGGCGCGTAGTCGATGCGCGACATGGACACGCCGAGGGTGTTGAGCCCCGGCACCGTCGCCACGTTCGCGCCCGTGACGACCGAGCCGTAGGTGGTGTTGGCGGCGTTGCCGGGGACGCCCAGGCCCTTGAAGTAGAAGTCGTCCTCGCTCACCGTGGCCTTGCACACGAACCCGTTCACCTTCACGCCTGCCAATTAATAAGGAGTATTATTAAGCATTGCCAATGATAGAGATATATAGAAGCATTGCATGCAGGAAATTATAAGCTATCGTACTACGTCGTGTTGAGGTACGAGTACGACTTACTGGACGTGAGATCGGCGACGCAGATGTCCTGGAGCAAGTCGGGGTCGCCTGCGACGGATGGGGAGGGAAGGAGGACGAGCGTGGCCACGGCCACGACGACGACGCGGAAAAGCAAGGGATCAAAAGGATGCGCCATTGCTCTTGCTGTGAGCTTGCTTGTTGTCTGTGACTGTGAGTGTGAGTACTATATGGCCACTGGCTACTGCTCAGTATCGTACTCCTTCACTTCACGAATAATGGACTGATGAAGGTATGGTATGGATGGTATTTATAACATGGTGGGGACGACTGACGATCGAGGTGAGGCTGAGCTAGCTAGAAAGAGATCGGTGGTGTGAGTGAGTGAGTGCAAAGGTACTCCGTGTGGCTGTCTGTGGCAAGCTAGGTTGTCTGTCCTTCACCCCAAGAAATGTGCTGTCTGTCCCTGGGCATGCGCAGGATCGGAGGAGATTGCTCAAGGAGTACACAAGGAACAACATGCTCTAGCTAGCCTCCTGGTTATTTTATATTCCACTTCCGTCTGGTGAGATTTTGAACGGCCACCGGCCTAGCTATTTGATGGGATGCCTTTTCTATTTTGCGAGTCAGAAGTTGCCGCAACATCTCACCAAGCCACAATGGCCCAAGGTAATAACATATGCATGGGAGCGAATTCAAAAAAAAAAAAAAAAACATATGCATGGGAGCAATTTTGGGTCCACTATAGGTCGTCCACAGCACAGAGGATGATTTATGGCCCCCTTTTTTTTTTGCGTACCAGTTCCCTCCATTCTGAAATTTTATGGATTCAAGCATTCAAAATTTATCGAAAATATAATGTATTCTAAGTGCATTATATTGAGCGTTCCCCATTTTATATGTAATTTTACAAGGAATTTGTTGTTTTTAATAGTGATGAAAGTTTTGTAACTTCTATACAAACATAAATACTTACATTATTAGCGATTATACTAACAGGTAGGGGTCATTTAGATTTAAGTTCATGCGATGTTTTAAATCATCTTCACGATAGCATAGTGGGTAATATATATGCAAATCTACAGATCTATTTCAAATTATATTTCATAATAGCAGGGTGGATAATTTATATAAAAATTATTGTAAATCATATTTTGTAATGACATAGTGGGTGATTTATCAATAAATTTAAAGAGTTATTTAAAATTATCTCTTATAATGGTGTAGTGAGTAATTTTTAGAAGCGATGGCTATTACAGTTAGGGCCTGTTTGGGAGAGCTTCGCTCCAATTTTTTCAGCTCCGATCCACTCCCCCCAACTCCACCATGGAGCAACTCCACCGTAGAGTTGGAATGGGTAAAAAGAGTGTTTGGCTTGCGACCCAGCTCCAGTTTGTATAATTCATGAATTTTATATGAGTTTTCTGTTTTATCCTTGATGGCTCTTAAATGAAATTATGAAGTACTACTACAGTAGCAGCACATTCATCGGAAAGGTGGAGCCTAATTGATGTGCATGCATGCACGTTGCGGAGGGATGCTAGCTACACATTGACGCCTGACGCGAAGCTGCCCTGCATTGTGCAACGGGCTGCGTGGTGCCATGGCCATGGTGCGACGGGCTACGCGGCACCCATGCCCATGCTGGCCGAGGCAATTGCGACAACAGCGGCGCCATGGACAAGGCCTGCGCAGCGCCCAGACCTAGGCGACGAGCTGCGCGGTGCCATAGCCATGGGCGACGGTCTGCGCGGCGACAAGGCCAAGGGCGTAAGGCCTGCGCGGCACCCATACCTAAGCCGACGGTAGCACGCCTGGGGCGACGGCACCGGCACCATGGACGTCGGCGGCAGAGGAAGCGCCTAGGCCATCAGCGGAGTGGGCGCCCAGGCCACCGGTGGAGGATGACGCTTGGAGTCCCAGGCGACTCGAGTATAGAACCGGCAGCGACTGCGTATTTTTTTTTCCGAGGAAACGAAAGGGCACGCACACCTTAATGAATGGCAAGGTGGGTAATTTTTCTACAACTCTATGAGGAAATACCAAAACAATATTTTTGGAGCTCTCCTTCACCAGCTCTAAAAAAAACCTGGAGTTGAGCCCTAGCTCCACCTTTTTATCGGAGCTGGAGTTTGCAGAGGTGTATATGTTTGGCTGCAAGAAGTGGGAGCGGAGCTGAAATTGTTAGAGCGGAGCTCTCCTAAACGGGCCCTTAGTTGTTACTGGGTGAATGTCTAGATATTTCCATTTTTTGTGAGATTTTTAAGATTTTATCTTTTTTTTCTAGCACACATTGTAAGCAATGCCTCATATACAGCATTGAATGAATGAATAAATAATTCTTTTTTCCATCACATCATAAATATCGAGGTGTCCGTGGTGACTTCGTCAATCTCAAAAATATGCCGGTTCAGTCTTTCAGATGTGTTCATAGAGATAACGTATGCGTGCGTACGTTTATAGGGATGAGTATGCATGCGTGTGTGAGCATCTGCGTTTATACTATGTTCTTATGAATCTATACTGCATATCGTAGGGTTTTTTTAAAGCATATCGATCGGATGAAGGTTTCCGTCCTGCATGGATAATTGGATACTAAGGAATTGTATTTGTGGGCTGCACATGGGCAGTTTCTATGCTCCTATTCCGTCACTGCGTCAGGATTGGCCCATATAGTTGATGGGCCTCCTCCTCCAGTCGCCAGATTTGCAGTGGACTGTCCACCGCCTGCCATGGAGAGCAATTCAGTGATCACCACTTGACAAAGGCACATTTTAGCGGAAGAAAATTGTATGCACGCGTGGTGCAGGCTTCTCGCCGTGCAACACCTCCTCGATGGAAGCCAGGTGTCCTCTCCCTAATCTCAAAACACCTCGTCCTTCCGGCAAACTCGCGAGGCCGAGACGGCTTAGGCTTGCTTCCTTCGCAGCGAGCCGTCGTGGAGCCGAAATCAAAACAGATCGAGCCGTGCGCGTGCATGCCTCCTTGTTGCTCGGCCGGCACCAACGAGCACTGTGGTCCCCTTAGCCAGTACCGCCGTCTACGTTGTCGGCGCCGTCCGCAAACGCTCTGGTCACCTGTTCCATGGCCCGTCCCCGCCGGCGGGAAGATCATGTCCTGTCGCCTCTAGCATCACCAGGCTTGCGCATCTATCTTTGGTATAAAATTGTTTTTTTTTCAAATTTTCACCATTCGACTTCGAAGTAGAAATTGAGTCTGACTAGTGACAACTAATGGTGCTCATTGATGGAATGCTATAGATGCGTGTTGTGAGCTTTCAAGTCTGAACTATTTCCTGCAGGATCCTATTTCAGAGATTTACGGTTGGTCAGGTGAACCTTTCGTTTCTTATTCAAAACTTCAGATATTAGAATGTATCTGTCTATCTACAATCTTGAAGGATGGAATGCACTGCTGAGAGGATACAGCTGAACTGTTGTATGATCTTGAAGTGAGACTAATGGTTAGCTAATTTCAGGCGAAGAGCTGATGTTGCTGTTTACTGGATGGCGGCGCAACAATACAGTCGATGTTTGCGCTTCTTTTTTTTACTCGAATGCCAATAGTTTCTGTAGTACGATGGCTATATCTTTTCTTTACCGAGCCATGTACTTTCACATATGTGAAGCTTTTTTTGCTTCAGCTTTCATGTAAACTTATAACCATGTACTAAAATTTGCATTGCGTAATGAAATGGCTTTGGTATGGCCACATTGTCCTAAAAGATATGAAATTTCTAGATATTGTTTTACAGCATGGATCAAATGTACACACTGTTACATATGATTGTTTATTACTAAAACAGTACAAATGAGAAAGTACAGTCCTGGTTACATAAATAAAACTAGCAAAACACCACTAGTCCACTACTCTCAGTTGGTTAATTATCTGGTGGAAGTACCAGAGATAGACTCGATGCCAGGGGTTGATGATGATCTCGATGGTGCATGACGAATTTCAACATTAGCAGAGACAGCCCCCTCGACACCAATGGTGGGTGGCAACAAAGTCTGTAGAGCAGTTACATACGTGGTGGCCAGCGCGGGTGACGACGTTGGCAGAATGGTATGGTTCGTCCTCTCATAATCTACATCAGGTTGTCGATTCTGGTTATCCATCAATGGAACCGAAGTCAATGGTACAAAGAGCAACGTCTGTACCAGATGCAAAGTAAAATGTGGCGGCGGAGGGAAACTGCGTTTATGAGGAAAGGCTCGCGGCATCAGCGGCAAGAGGCACGCGCACGCGCACGGCTCGATCTGTTTTGATTTCGGCTCCAAGACGGCTCGCTGCGAAGGAAGCAAGCGCAAGCCGTGTCTCGGCCTCGCGAGTTTGCCGGAAGGACGAGGTGTTTGAGATTAGGGAGAGGACACCTGGCTTCCATCGAGGAGGTGTTACACGGCGAGAAGCCCGCACCACGCGTGCATACAATTTTCTTCCCATTTTAGCCTAGCCATCTCATTAGACATTAGGTAGTACAGAGCAAAAGTAAACTGTTCTAAAAAAACAAAGCAAAAGTAAACTCCCTCTGTTCGAAAACAACTATTATTTTAGTAAAATTTCAGAGATTTTGATATATAAATGCGTGTATGGATGCAGGGATTAATTCCTCTTTTAGTTGAGAAATAGATAGAACACAAATTATTATGAGACAAATTTCAAATTCTAAGACAGCGGTTATTATAGGACGACGGGAATACTAAAGTTCGAATCAAAGCATGTTTGACAAGCATATATAAAGCACAGAGCACTGAGTCCCTGCAGTAGTACGTGGTAGCGAGTAGTGTGCAAGGTGCAATGCATGCAGGAGGCTGCGCCAATTGTTGGCACCAGTGACAAATGAGTAATGAGTAGTGAGGAATGTTTTCTTTGTGAATGCGATGCTAAATCATGCATCTTCCTGAGTTGTTCGTCCTTATTATTAAACTAGTTTTGCTCGTCGTTTGTGTTTGGCAGCTAGCTGCTAGTCGGATCACCGATCCAACTTCTTGTGCATGTAGGTATCTATCTTTTATCTCTCTCGATTAACTGTGTTGACCTCTCAGTGACCCATTACACCAGAGCTAGTTAGCACAACGCTCTGAGCTGAGCAGGAGCGGCCCATCCTGGAGATTGCATTGCTACGTCGTTTCTCTGAATCTTTGTCAGACATATATATGAAACATACAGTATATGATTATGATGATGCATATGAACCAACCACCGTAC
This sequence comes from Paspalum notatum, assembly GCA_022530915.1. Classification (NCBI taxonomy): domain Eukaryota; kingdom Viridiplantae; phylum Streptophyta; class Magnoliopsida; order Poales; family Poaceae; genus Paspalum; species Paspalum notatum. Next base: position 50,703,503 of record CM039686.1, read on the forward strand.
GTATATACCCAGCTGGAGAATGGATTAAAAAGATCAGAAGTTACCCCCTCCGGCGGGCGTGATGAAAACTGACAATAAGCAATAGCAACAACGACCTGAATCATGCAGCTGCAGGCGCAGAAAGCAAAAGTACTGTAGTATTCAGCGTCGTCCCTTGGATCAGTTCCAAAAAAGCAAGGCCCGGGCAATAAGTACGTAATCCGTATATATGAAGAAGACAGTGTCACTTAGCTAGCACGAACATAGCAGCAGCCGGTTTGGAAAGCTGAATTACTACGCCCCACTTGACTTTGGGCCAATCGGTCAGGATGAAGTGGAGGATCATTGGAGAGGCAGCAGCATATCGACATCGATGAGGATCAGCATTATATTCAGCCACCGCCGACAAAATCATTAAATCACCAGCATCTATCCCTGTTTGCTGCTCTCTTAATAATTTGTCATGACGATGTTTATATATAAGCTAACTTGATAGATGTTCTTTTATTTAGCCTTTTCGAGGTTGTTGTCTTGTTATCTGTCTTGTTTGTGCGCGCTACTGAAGTACTGATCTGATCTGATCGACCTTGTTGTATGTACATGCATGTCCGTCGTGTTGCAGTTTTCTTCTTCCGGGCCTGCAGTAGTATTGGTTGTGTGGACCGTACCTGTCAGAGATCCCATGCATGCATGAGAATCCCCAATGCTGTGGCAGCCGGGATATATTTGTAAGACCACCCGGACCATTATCTAAAAAGAATTATCTATCCACTATTTTTTCACTATTCTAACTATCTCTCTTTTTGTCTACAGTAGCGCTACAGTCTATATACGACATTTTTCTCAATCCATAAACACTGCTTGAGGCAGCTCGCCAGGCTTTAATTTGTTGTTCAGAGAAATGGCGCGCGCGGGCAAGATATATATCGGTGAAGACACGGTCGATCGAGGTAGCAGCTAGCCGGCGCGTCAAGGTAATTAAGCCTGATGATAGATGAAAACTAACGGACCACGCTGGCCTGCTGGACCTTAGCTCGCCGTTGCCGTTAATGATGGAGGGGCAACAACTGGAAAAATAATGCTAGCTTGCTCTCTGTAGCTGGGTGATGCCGGCCGGCCGGGAAATAAAAAAGGCCATTGGTACGCCCGTGCGAGCAGGGACCTAGCGCTTGGCGTCTCCTCGGGAATCATCATCATCATCAGCTGATGGTCCTGCTGCAACGTACCATGCATCATGTTGATAAATACCGACTCCACTACGGATTGCAGATGCATGCGAGAGGACGATCGATCGAGGGGGTCAGTACTTGTTGGTAGTGGCCGGCAGTCATGCATGGTCCCGTATCTCCCGATCCCGATCGACCGAACGTGCATGCATGCATGGATTCATGCGAGCTGCTGCTACCTACAGCTTCTTACTTGCTGTACGAGCAGGCAGCAGCTAGTAGTGGTGCATCCTGTTACAATGACTTTTTGGTGCAGGCCCGGCCTCTCGTCTCCCTGCATGACGCGAGGCAAGGCTGAATCCAAAGGTGATCCATTTTAGAGTCTAAAATTAAATACGGTACTGTTATAACATTATTTTGTACTGTAGATAGAGAAAACGGTTGTTGAAATAGGGACGAGGGACGGTGCTGCTGTTGGGTTAAGCCTAAGCTATCGGCGGGGACCTCAAGCTAGCTTAGGTAGATAGATATAGGTGATGCATGCAAAGGTTGCATTTTTGCATTTTGTCGCATCTGCAATGTGTCCCTGGCTCCGTGCTGATCATCGAAATGGAATATATAGACGAAAATATATACTTGGATTCTGACGAGCGAGCGGAGCGAGGCTCTCGTTCGACGATCCTACGTATGCATATGTGCATGAACAGGTATAGCACGAGCGAGCTAGGTCTCCTGTAACGTCGTCAGGGACGTTCATCCTAAACTTCTATCTCAACGTTTATTTCGAACTCCACTCTGTATATTGTTGCACGTGGTTTGCACTTTCTTTTATTTACACACTAGCTCTTGTCAAAAAAATCGCAAGCCCAGCCGGATGATTTGCATGCATCACGTACATACGTATTATACGGAAACATCATCAGTATGTATAGTATATACAATGTCGTCACTCCGAGGGTCCGCGCGTGATATGATAGATTCACACAGCCATCTCTCGACTCGATCCACGATAGATATACATCGGAAAAGCAGTACGCATGCTATTAACTTCATCACTCGAAATTGACCAAAAGTTTTTTTTTTAAAGAAAAAAGATAGCAGAAGTTGTCAGGTGCGTACGTTAGGCTACGTAGTAGTACCTGCTAGCTAGCTTGCTGATCAGGGAAATGGAGGATACTTACATACGGGCGGCAGCAAGAGTGTACGTACGTACGTACGTGTGGCTACCACCTGCAAAAGTCTACGCAAGCAGACAAGCTCTTTTAATTTGCTATATGCTGCATCGCACGGAAGAGGAATCAATCGGACGACGCGAGTAAGTCCAAACTAACCGGCGCAGGCATCCCGCACCCAATTAAGCTCATCAACAGCTGAACTCTCTCTCCCATATTATATTTCTGCAGGCCGTCAACTGAACTAATAACCCTGAACCCTATTAATAACCTCCAATTAAGGTAGAGAAGGAGCTTCCATGCATGTCGTTGCGGGACTAGCAATACGAGAACGAATTAGCAAGCAGTCGAGCCAAGCAACACATCCTGATGTGCAGCAGAGAGGGATCGGATCGGAAAAGCCCTGCCTGCCAAAACGTTTTTATCTATCAGAGTAGAGCTCCGATCCGTCCGCAACTGAAGCTTCATCATAATCGATATCGGCGATTGAGACTCGGAGGATGCACGGGCAGCATGGGGACTGGGGAGGGGATCGAGGCAGGCCGTGCAGATGCGTGCATGCATGACGTACGTACGTACGTACGTACGCGTGATGTCCAGCGCATGCAGCGCGTTTGCACTTTTTTTTTTTTTTTGCATTTTAAGCCTCCGGCTAAAAGAAAGTGCAGGATTGACTTTTCTCTGAAACTATTCGCACGGTAGGACCTTTTTGCGGCGGTGGCACCGCAGCAGAATGTTGCGGCGTCATGGATGGTGACGCCGCAATATTTGCCACGTAGAAACTGTCCGCAGTGGTCTACAGTGGTCTGACACGTCATTTCGGGAATCAAAAGCTTGCGGCGCGCCGCAGGCTGCTCCCATTTAAAAAAATCGTATCTTCTCCATACGACGTCGGATTGAGATGATTTTTATATAAAAACTGTAGTTCTCAACGAGATCTACAATTTTGTAGTTTTTAGTTTTTTCATTTGAGGTCGTTTAGAATCTCTAAAAATTCATTATAAATCGACCTGTATTGTACGCAATCCTGTTTTAGAAAATTTATATTGTTTGCATGCAATGCCGGATGAAAATGATCTTTATATAAACATTGTAGCACCCAATGAGATCTACAATTTTATAATTTTGAGTTTTCACATTTGAAGTCATCTATATGATCAAAAAAATTCGTTATAAATCTAACCGTAATCTATGTTTTTTGTTTTTTTAAATATTTTTACATGTGACATTAAGTTTCTACATAAAAGTTGTAGCTCCCAATTAGATCTACAATTTTCTATGTTTGAGTTTTTTTCATTTGAAATTAATTAGATATTTTTCTAACTGTCCCTCGTAAAATAATAATTTGAAATCTATCGACGCGAGTTTAATCCTAATAATTTTTCACCTAATTATTATGTATCCAAAATTATACACGCCCTTAGATCGTTCATTATTAATATTTAATCTAATGATCAGTTTTAATCAATTTGGGCCCACATTGGACCCACGAACCACTACCGTCGGGATGTTTGCACAGCCTTGGTAAAATCCTAGACGCCGAACCAAAATCGTACGAATAGAGAAAGCAGCGACAGATTTTTCTTACGCATTTTTATTATGCGTTTCTGCCACCCTTCGTATCCCTCGCGTCTCTTTTTTTCACTGTTTTTATCACCCAAGATTCGGATTTCAACTATCGACGCTATAAATATTCACCGTATACAACATGATAAAATGCATCCCCTTATACTATAAAACTTACAATCACAATCCAGAGCCCATCATACAATAAATTAATCGACCCTATAAACATTCAACGCCCATTATGCTATAAATTTTACGATCAAAATATAGAGTCCATTATGCAACAAATTTTACATCAAAAAACGCATAGATTACTAATAGATTTATAACGAATTTTTCGATCGTCTAGATGACTACAAAATTGTAGATCTCATTGAGTGCTTCAATGTTCATGTAAAGATCATTTTCATCCGGCATTACATGCAAACAATATAAATTTTCTAAAACAGAGATTGTGTACAATACAGGTCGATTTATAATAAATGTTTAGGGGTTCTAAATGACTTCAAATGAAAATACCCAAAACTACAAAGTTATAGATCTCGTCGAGAGGTACAATTTTCATATAAAGATCATCTCAATCCGACATTGTATGGAAAAGATATGATTTTTCAAATGGAAGCATGTGGCACCGCAGCACTGTGCTGCGGCGCCATGAGCAGTGGCGCCGCAAGCTTTTGACCCCCGAAATAACGTGTCAGATCACTGTAGACCACTACAGAACCAGTGTTAGACCACTGTAGACCACTACGGACGGTTGCTACGTGGCAAATATTGCGACGCCGCAACGCAAAAAAAATCATACGGTGCAAATAGTTTTGAGAGAAAGGTCATTTTTGCGCTTTCGTTCGCCGGGGGGTTAAAATGAAAAAAAAAAAAGTGCGCGCGTTTCGCCCTTTCCGGCCGGCCGGACCGGACAGGAGTACGTACTACGTACTCATCTGCTGGTCCTAGGCAGCTGATCGATATCCACATGCATGCAGCTCAGGCTCAGCGCAGTGGTTGGCTGGCTGCATGCTCTTGCTTGCTACATTTCCATGCATTTGCATGTAGTAGTACATCGTACGTGCTCGGCGTTCGTACAGAAAGAAAGCTATGTACAGTACGTACTAGCGCTAGCTATGCTCCCGTGCCGTGCGGTCCGCGTCGTAGAGCCGAACCGAGCCGAGCAAGCTCACGTCAACTCAGTTGGATCATCGCGGGCCAACATGCACATCCATCACCTCCGGGAAGGATACAGATGCTCCCATGGCTTCTCCCTCCCTTATTTGTGCCACGCACCTCGTCAAGCATGCCCCCCCAGCGCGAGTACGTCTCATCACATTCCCAGCTTATTCAGCCTTCATTCAGCTGAAGGCCCGGCGCGCCATTGAAGTTGTCTAGCTACATACATATATACTCCTATCGATCGTCTATGCACCGCACAGTAAGTGCTGCTGAATGCTGATCGATCGATCCAAGCAAAAAGGGCACTGTGTGCTGTATGTGCATGCAGCGTGCCAACAACATAGCATTTGATTTGATGTAGGGCAGCAGAAAGAAACCCATATATATATCCTACCCTATTCAAAATTATAAATCTGCTGGGCCGCCGAGTCGATCGAGGCCCCTATACACTAGTACTACAGTGGTTTTGAATTCAATGCCCCCGGCCCACCAGCAGCTTGCTGGCGTGGAGAAATTCTGATGTCTACGGTGATCCGGCAGCAGGCAATGCATGCATGGGTCCGGGCAGACCAACACAGGCAGGCTGCTCTCCAGTCCAGACTCTGCTTCCTGTCCCCCTCCCCCCCTCCCGCGCCATTTTGCAATTCCAGCACTGTTGTTGATCGACAAGCCTTCAGCGTGCTGCTGCTGCCCTGCATGCCTGGGTGCTTCATTCCATGCATGCACCGTGTATCGGAGCTCTACTGTGCATGGAGTGTGTACTACTGTACTACTTCATTGACTATACATGCATATACCGGTTTTAATTTGCACAGAGTAGCTAGATGCAGCACGTACTCGTTCAAAACCTTATTATATATATATATATATTACTAGTAGTGTGTGCAAGTAGTCTGTGGCGATCGATGGATGTAAAATGCTTTAGCAATATATGCAATGCAGCAATAATAAGCATACTAGTACGTATATACTATATAGTACAGACTACAGAAGAGTCCAGCAGCAGCTAGAGACCTGCACTTCCTTTTGTGGTGGTCCTTTGAATTTAATGCATGACACAGATAGCAGCTGCTTTACTAGCTGATGATGGATGACTAGGTAGGGAGGGCACGGTGCCTGCATACACACTGCATCTCTTGTCGTCCTCCTGCCGATCGAGCCAGCCTTGTGAGTTGTGACTCACTGCATGCAGAGGATGGGGGAGGGCCATGCATATCACGATACTCTGTATCGTATCGGTATACAGACATCTGAATCCCTTTCCTTTGCTGCATACTTACACCATGGTCACCAAAAAATAAAAATGGATGTGAAAAACACTGTTTGTGTACTGTATATAGAGTGGAAAAGCAATGATTGCGTACTGTATACGGTACAAATGCACTAGCTGGTGACCATGGTTTTACCAGTATATATATAGTGTAGGCTCTGGTTTAAAGTGATGATAAGGACGTATAGGTATCTGCTCTCATGTACAGTAATGCTGGGACAGGGACTCGTAACCAACTGCTGGGCTGCCCGGACCGGACGCATTGCATTGCATTGCAGCGGCTATCATTGATCAATACTACTACGGAGCACGGAGTGCTAGCTAGGTGGGTGCCCAGGCCCAGCACAACAACGACGCCTGCTGGCTGCGGCACTACTGCTTGCATTTTGTATACTGCCTGCATTTTGCGCACCATGACGATCGATCGATCGATCCACCACGCTCTAGCTAGCTACCAAGGGCTTGCATGCGTTGCGTTGCATGCATTGCGATTTGGGAAGGAGATCAGCTAGGTAGCAGATCAGTACTAGTACTCTGTACTCTGCTAGTGTCAGTACGTAGTGTTTATTGTTGTTGGATTAACAGTTGTTGAAGGCCTGGTTAGAGGTTGTGTTTAGACTAGTATACACGTCGAGTGTTTGCAAATTAAGGAACTAGCGACATGCATGGATCGATTACAGTACACGGTGGCCTGGTGGGGACATATCATTCACTGGTATATGCTACTATATATATGTTGTCAGAAAACAAAATAAAATTTATACCGGCCGAGCTTCTGACTTCTGACTTCTGAGCGGAGCCTAGGCACAAAAAAAGTGTGTTCGTTGTGCAGCGGGGAGGGTGCATGGCGGATGAGGCAGGCAGAGCAGAGGGCAGGGAGCAGAGAGCAGGGCGCGGCAGATCAGAGGAGAAGAAAGGCTTGGAAACATCCGTCGTCGTCTCCTATGGCAGGGGCGACAAGGCCATCCATTTCAAATGTTGCGATGCGAGCAGCGGCAGAGCCATCCATCATCAATCCTCCTCCTGCAACGGTTGAGCAGAGAGAACCCTAGTGTTGCTGCCATGGATCTCTGAAGAATGCTGCGATCATCCGCAGAGGCAGAGGCAATGCCTTCATGGCGATGGATGGGCTCGCGCGCGTGGACGAACAACACTGGGGCGTCGTGCATGCATGCCTCTGCCTGCTAGCATGCTGTGCAGTAGTATGAGCTAGCAGGATGACGACGGATGTCATGCCTGCTAGCTTAGGCTAGGGGAGAGCACAGTAGTACTGATCTTAGTAGACCGTCTGTCTGTCGACCATCAGTGAATAACTACGGCTGTGTTTAGATCCAAAAAGTGGAGGCGAAAAACAGACGAAATCTGCCAAAATTTGACCAAAAACATGACATCTGACACTGTAGCGCACTGTAGCACTTTTCGTTTGTTTGTGGTAAATATTGTCCTACCATGGCCTAACTAGGCTCAAAAGATTCGTCTCGCAAAATACATCTAAATTGTACAATTATTTTTTGATTTCATCTACGTTTAGTACTCCATGCATGTGCCGGCATTTTTGATGTGATGGGAAATCTTCTTTTTCATAGTAGAATTTAGGAGAAAGTTTGGATCTAAACGCAGCCTACGTACAAATTCCGTTTCACGTACAAATTCCGTTTCATGGATCAGGATTCTTCCGGACATGCGGCATCATTCTTCTTTTAATAAATGCATGCAAGAGGTAGCTAGCGAGGTGGCCGGCAAAGAGGCACATTCTTCGTATTCCTCCCAAGCTCATTAATCAGCGAATTAATACGTAGTTACTGCAGCTTGCATTGCCACCGAGGAATGGAGCGAGCAAATAGTACGCCAGTCCACTGCAGGTGTTGAATGGGAGCTGCGTGCTGCAGCTTGCATTGCCACCGTACCGATCGAGGAACGGAGATTACTGTTTGTCTCCTGCCTGCCGCTTGGTTATTACTATACAGAGTATACTGTAGTTGTATAGTATACTGTAGTTGCGGTAGCTACACTACACAGGCACGCAGCCTTGGCACCCGGCCAGATGAGGAAATTAAGGGTCCGTTTGGCTGAGGAGCGAGGTAGGATGGAACGGTTTCATCCTCGATTTCAGGGATGGAGCGGCTCCGTCCCATGTTTGGTTGTAGGATAGAATGGCTCCATTCTTTTGTTTAGTTGAAGGGATGGAAAAAATGGGATAACAGCTTCCGTTAGCCACCGTTATGTGGGCCCCGGCTGTCAGTGAAAGGGCACTTTATCCTCTCAGCCACGCCCACGCCCGATCACATCCTCCCGACCTCTCCTCGCCGCGCCTTCCCTAGCGACGCCTTCTTCTCCAGCTTGCATTGCCACCGTACCGATCGAGGAACGGAGATTACTGTTTGTCTCCTGCCTGCCGCTTGGTTATTACTATACAGAGTATACTGTAGTTGTATAGTATACTGTAGTTGCGGTAGCTACACTACACAGGCACGCAGCCTTGGCACCCGGCCAGATGAGGAAATTAAGGGTCCGTTTGGCTGAGGAGCGAGGTAGGATGGAACGGTTCCATCCTCGATTTCAGAAATGGAGCGGCTCCGTCCCATGTTTGGTTGTAGGATAGAATGGCTTCATTCTTTTGTTTGGTTGAAGGGATGGAAGAAATGGGATAACAGCTTCCGTTAGCCACCGTTATGTGGGCCCCGGCTGTCAGTGAAAGGGCACTTTATCCTCTCAGCCACGCCCACGCCCGACCACATCCTCCCGACCTCTCCTCGCCGCGCCTTCCCTAGCGACGCCTTCTTCTCCCCCGACGGCGGTCGCGCCCGGCTGCGCCGACGCCTCCTTCTGCCCCGACGGCGGCCGCACCCGCACCCCTTCCTCCCCCGGCGTCGGCCCCGCCAGGCTGCACCCGCGCCTCCATCTCCTCCGACGGCGGCCACGCCCGGTTGCTCCCGCGGCTCCTTCTCCTTCCCTAGGCGGCGGCTGCTCCCGCGGCTACTTCTCACCAGGCGGCAGCCGCGGCCGCGCCTCCTCCTCCCTCCGGTGGCGGCCGCACCTCCTCCGCCTTCTCCCTCGGGGGCGGTCGCGTCTCCGCCTCGTCCGGCGGCCGCCTTGCCCCAGCCACGCTCCAACCTCCACCAGCCACGCCCTCGCCTTCGCTTCGACGAAGAGAAACGGCGTGGGAGTGGGATGCGCTCGTCCCACAAATTTTGGAGAACGGGGACATCCCGAATATAGAGGGAATATTTCTGTTGGTGGGATGGCTCCGCTCCCATCCTCTCCTACGTTTAGGAACCAAACGGAAGATGGAGCGGCTCGATCCCACGCCGCTCCTCAACCAAACGGACCCTAAACAGCCCTCTGCCCTGCCCCCCCACCAGGAGAGGCTCGGGCGAGCGCACGATGCAGAGAAAGCAGAGACGACGACACTTGCATTTGGATCGTCATCTCAGCTACAAGGTTCCACCACATGCATGATCCGAGGATCGTCTCCTCTCAGCTCAGCCAATGTACGTGACGACGGGGAGCTATCTAGTAAAATTACTGTGCGTTACTAGTGATCGATCGATCGAGAATGTGAATGGATTAATGAGATGGCGCACGCATGGCTTTTTGCAATACTATGGAGGAGTAGTATATTATTGCTTCCCCAGCAGGAAACAAGGACGACACGCTGCCATCACGCACTGTGCGTGTTCCGCGACCAACGCCGATGGACCGTCCGAGCCGAGCCAGCGACGACGACCCCAGGGCCGCCGCACCGGCAGCGCCATATGGCTAGTGAGCCCAACAGCGCGGCGAGGTGACCGGTGGGGCGCTAGCTGCCGGTGCCGATGCCGATGACGACCGCCGCCGCGCGCGCGGTCTGCACCAACTGGCACCTTCTTCCACTCCTAGGAGGCATCGTGGTCGTGCCCACAGAGAGGAGAGGGGAGCCCTGCCTGGGCAAGCAGGCAACGAGCGGGACACGTACGGCCGGGCGCGCCACATGCGGTGCGTCGAGGGCCCATCCGTCGTCCCATGCATGGTGGATCGCGGACTGAGGGGCACTCTCGCTCTCGCATCGGCATCGCAGCCACGGCGCCGCCCCGCCCGGGGTACGGTACGGCCACGGCCACGGCCACCCTGGACTGGTACCAGCCAGGACAGGTGTGTTGCCGGTCCGCCACGCCCACAGCCTTCTTCGTCTTCGTCTTCATCATCACGACCAATGATTCTATTTCAGGTGAAGCCTACACAATAATGCACGTCTTGCTCCTTCCCATCCTTATTTGTTAATTCTACTAGTTTATTAGTTTTGGTTTAGTTTAGTTTAGTTTAGCTTAGCTTAGTATGTACTCCCGTCCAACCTGCACTCTTCCAAGTTTTTGAGTTTTATTTTTTTTTCTTAAAAAAAAAAGAGACCATTTTACTACCCTGAACTAGCTAAGAAGTACAGTAACAATCTCGTGTTACAAAACTGGGTAGCATGCACCCTTGACCTGACAAAATAAATCTGATCTATAACACCGATCTACAAATCCGTTCTGTTGTTATTATTTAATTCTTTTCTTATAACAACATAGATTTTTAGTGTAGAGTTTAGAATGCCATTTTATTTTATCATTAGTGATATACAGGTGATTATTTTAATTCATCTTTGGTAATGCTATGGTTGGTAATTTATATGCAAAATTTAGAAATTAACATAATTCTTATTTTGTCATGGCTTGGTGGGTAATTTATATATGCAAATTTAGAAGTCTACTTAATTCATATTTCACAATGGCATACTGGGTAATCTATATACATATTTAGAGAGTTAGTTTAATTCATTTTTTATAATAGCATGATGGGTATTTGTTTTAAAAAACACAATAGATCCAATGGCTACCATTATTAGAGCTATATGATGGATAATTAGATGTTTCTATTTTTTTTGATAATTTTTAAATTTTATTTTTTTCTATTGTATCTGGTGAGAGGAATTAACGTAAAGACTCAAAAAAAATCTTCAATTAGTAATAGTTAGATATGATATATTGTTTGTTTCTTTAACGCTAATTTTTTTTAAAAAAAAACATTGCATGCTTTAAGTTATCGTACTATTACATGCTCGTCTTATTTGAAAAACAATACATTTTTACTGTGCTTTAAGTTATCCTACTATTACAAGTCAAAATCTTGTAAATTTTTTATATATTTTCAAATAAGCTAATTGGTCACATATAAGTTGCAATAGATGAGTACAAAAGGAAACAAAAAAAGTAGGCGCTTTTTTCAAGAATGCTCAACGTCAGCTTCAGCTTTAAGTTGCTTGGTAATCGCGAAAAGCTTTACAGACCAAATCTGTCAGATCATTAGCCGCGCACACGGACAGGGGATTTGATTGGGAGCACGATCGAGCATGACGAGTGACCGATCGAGCAGCCAAGTGAGATGACGTACGAGAGCGTGCACGAAGATCCGACCAGCACCACCTTTTCTTCACGTTTCGCGTTTCCTCTCCTCTCTCTCTTTCCGTCTCCGCCAATTCAAATCAAACCGCTCGCTACATCCCGTTCCATTCCATTCCTTCCCACCGGCGCGCCCGTGCTATTATATAAACCAACCCACACACTCAGCTCGCTACCACTGCACTACACCACCACTCACTGCACTGCCCAAGTGCCGAGACGACCTAGTACTATACTCCGCAATTAATGGACCACGGCGGCGGCGGCGGCCGGAGGAGCAGCAGCCGGCTCCGCGACCGGCTCGCGCGGATGTTCCGCCCGGCTGCGCTGCTCCGCTCCACCTGCAACACCACCACCGCGTCCGGCGCGGCCTGCTCCTCCTCAGCCTCATCGTCCCCCGCTGGCCCGGAGTCCTCCAACAACCATCCGCCGCCGCCGCCCTCCGCGTGCTCATCCAGCCGCGCGCTGCTCGCTGCCGACAGGGACTCCAGCTTCCTCGCCTCCTCGCGCCGCGACCTCGTCGCCCGCACCGAGTCCTTCTCCACGGCCATCGACCGCAACCACCGCCGGGCCCCGTCGCTGCCGCCCTCCCGCTTCTCCGTCGACGCGCCGCCGCCGCAGCCGGCTCCAGCGGGCAGGGAGAAGGAGAAGAGCCCGCGCGACGTCTGCTACGTCGTTAGCCGCCACCGCCTCGGTGCCGGCGGCGTCAGGATGAAGCTGCTGTCCACCAACCCCTACGGCTTCAGCTCCTCGGACGACGACGACGACACCGACGACGTCTTCAGCAGCGAGGACGCCGCCGAGGACCTCGCCGGCCGCAGCGGCTCCGGGAAGAAGAAGAAGAAGAAGAAGAAGCTAGCCGTGGGCGGCGACTCTGCCGCCGAGACCTTCTTCTGCTCCTCGCGGAGCTTCTCCTCCGACTCCTCCGAGTTCTACACCAAGAAGAAGAAGAAGAAGAAGAAGAGCAACAAGTCCCCTTGTTCTGCTGCTGCAGCCGCGGCGGCGGCCTCCGCCTCTAGCAATAAGAAGCCGGCGATCAGGAGGCCGGCGAGGCGTGGGCAGCAGCAGCAGCAGCTCGCGGGCAGCAGCCTCGTGATGAGGCGGCGTCAGTACCGGCGTGGGGGCAGCTGCGACACGTGCGGCGTGCGGGACGGGTTCCGCCCCGTGGTGGTGTCGTCGTCGGAGGAGCAGGTGCGCAAGGGGTTCGCGGTGGTGAAGCGGTCGCGGGACCCCTACGCCGACTTCCGCGCCTCCATGGTGGACATGATGGTGGGGCGCCAGATGTTCGGCGCGCCCGACATGGAGCGCCTGCTGCGCTCCTACCTCTCCCTCAACGCGCCGCGCCACCACCCCGTCATCCTCCAGGCCTTCTCCGACATCTGGGTCTTGCTCCACCACGGCGCCTAGCTTCATTCCTTTCTTCCAACTTGCTGCTGCTGCTGCATTGCCGATGATCCATTGATAATAATTATTAATTGAGCTTATTAATTACTATTAAGATCCAAGGGATCGAGTTGCATTGATTCATCTTGTTTCGCGCGTGCATGTAACCAACCAATCATATAAGTATGTCGGTGTCGTCAACCTTGCTGTGATTAATTATTATCTGCTGCGTACTGTTCATGGTATTAATTAATTAATTATGATCTGAGGTGGGAGAGAGCTATCTTAATTATTTCTTCTTAACTATTATTGATTTTGGTCCGAATTTAGAAGACGTACTGTTATATGATGTATGTGTGCGCGTACCCCACTGTTTCTATTCTAGTCTCTGAACTTCTGAATCTGAACCAGCTTCAGATTTGGAAGCCCATTTGCAGAGGACCAGTTTGAGATCGACAGAGAGAGATGGTTTTGTTTGGTAGCTAGCTAGCTAGAGGCTCCGTCGATCGCGGCACTGTACTGTGTACTACTACTGTACTGCTGCCTGCCTCCTGGTTTGATCTCCGATCGGGGCTGGGGTCAATCATTTGGACTTTGGAGATGATGATGATGATGATGAAGATGCATGACGGCCGACGGTACTACCTAATGAGTATTAGTCAAAGCTCAAGTTTGCGTCACATTTCTGTCGGCAAGGCAAATTACGACGACGGGTTGGTTGGTTGGTTGGTTGAGCGAGGGCTAGCTAGCTTGTCAGTTGAAATTTGAAAACGGACCAATCAGCGTCCCGTCGTCAGACAACTACGCTGTGCACGGCACTCATCTGTGTCCGTCCGACTACAGACCGAGTGCCCCCAAGAACTGTTCTGAATTCAAAAAAAAAAAAAGATTCACAATTCGATCAAGAACAATCATCCAGACAAGTAGCGTGAGGTCAAGCTCACCACATCTCGACAGTGGCTACACGACGTCAAAGGACCGGGCGCTCAGATTAATTGTAAAAACCAAGCGGCCACTACTTCAGTGATGAGACTATGCTACGCTCGCTGTGCTGAAAAACGAGACATACCGCCAAACAACCCATCCCCTGTTACGCTAATTGATTATATACTCTAGCCATATGCCGCCACACACAAGCCGATAAAAATTCAAACGATTCAGGAAAAAAGGGCGGCAGCTAGCTGCAAATTCTCTACTACAACTACAAAGATGTCTGTATGGACATACATTCTGCTGCATGCATGCATGCATACATAAACCTCCTCAAAAGGAAGAATCATATCGCCTTTTGGGCCGCGCGCGCAAGAGGTCAACACAATGGGAAAAAGGAATGCAAGATAGCAATAGAGTACTAGTACGTATGCCTTTCGACCTCTTGTGTGCGCATCATCAGTTCATCACCAGCTTATATATTGGGATTTGGGCCCTCTCTGCCTGGCCGGATTTTCACCGGCCCCCTGCTGATCGAGATCAGCAGCAGGTCCAAATCAAATCAGCTGGAACGACGGAAAGAGGTACTACTACGTACTGCTACTCAACTCACAAGCAAAGGTAAGTGCAGTCGACGAATTGAGATCATCACAAGCAAAGCAAAGGTACTCCTAGATACGTTGGAATTACCAGCTTGGAGCATGCAGGAAGAGCGGCGCCTTTCCTGAAACTAGGAGATCATCACAAGAAACTGGACTGGGAAAGGCTACTGCTGTAGTATGTAGACGGTTATTAGCTAGCATTTGTATTTTAAGTAGATTTTGGATTTGAACTTTGAAAAAAGGCTAGTAGGTGACATACTTTGTTGGCGCGCGCGGCTTGGCGCATTCTCCAAACCATGCTAATGGAAGTGTCCTGTTTGCTCGAGGTACATACGGTACGGTGGTAGTAGGTTGGGATTAGGTTTGTGGGGCAGTGTAGTTTAACAAAACTACTAGCACTGCAGGCTGTACTGAGTTATATATGAGCTCTGCTTGTTCTTTTCTGCTTAGAAGCAGCGAGCCGACAACGGATCACCTGATTGCCACGCCCTCTACTGTATCTTGTTTTGTGCATACTTTGTAGTAGTGTACGAGAAGCAGCTGATGCATCTTATGACTACTTGCTAATAAATGCTAACAACGCACGACAGCATGTTGACAGTGACGACGTTGCTATATATACTCTGAGCTAAGTGTCACGTATAATTGTCAAACCAGCCGTTCTCCAATCCTCCATCTTCTATCACTGTTCCAACTACCTCTCTTTCTGTCTACGGTACGGAACGCAGCGCTACAGTGCAAACACAGTGAATGGGAGAGAGGAACAAGGGATGCGTTGGGTTCAGCCTTAGCCAGTGTCTTGCACATGCCCCGTTATTATATATATGCATATATGGCCAGCTAGTTGACATTCCTGCTGCAAACGAATGGGCAGGCCATTTTAAATACCGCGTCAATCTATCGCATCAAAACTAAAGTCTGCTAGCTCGAGGCAGCAAAAGGTATGTAGTAGCAATCAAACAGTAAATTCACTTCTCGAGCAGATATATACTAAGCATGTAGTACTAAAAATCCGGCCATGCAGTCTGATGACTTTTGTTTATTCGGTGCTAGCTTGTGCTCGGCCATAAAGCTAACTGTACATTGTAGCTAGAGCTAAGATAGTCTATTAATTACTACACCAGTGACGATGGTTACTCCTCTCTCACTTGTGTAAGTCAAGCAAAAGGCTAGCTGTTCCCCTTTGACCTCTCCGCACGGAGAACTCTGTGCTCGATGGTCCGACGATGGAATCACATGGACGGATGTGTCGTCGTCCGGCGCATGCACCTTCCGCTGTCGGAGGAAAAGAGAGCGAGTTCCGAACTTCCGATCGAGAAAGGCGATCCATCTTTTTCGCCGTGCATGATACAGTAGTAGGATAGCTAGCTAGCATTGCATGCCTCTCCATGCCATGCAACCACTACAGTAGTATGCAGCCAGCAAGCAAGCGCGTGCATCAATGATCTTGATCTATCATGGAAGCATCATGCGCCACTCACTCTCGCCGACCGCCCTGCCGCTACAGCTAGTCTGATTCTGAAAGGTCACCTCGACCTCGACCTCGGTGTGTGCACGCAATGCATACAGTACATGGTTTTGCACTGTGTATATGAAAAAGCTATTAACAAGGGTGGCTAGCTATGCCAATGGTCGGGTCGCGCAGCATGTGTGCCAATGCCCAATGGTAAACTACTGTGCCAGCTCTGCGCGCGCCCTTGAGATCTCCTACGTACGTAGTACGTCGTCGATCCGGTCCTGTTTGAATCGTCGATGGGGACGCATCGTCATGCATGCTCGTGGTCGCGTTTTGTCTCCGTGCGCGATCGAGCATCTATTAATATGTGTACTGATCATGCCACGCATACGTAGTACGTTGCTGTACTTAGCCCGTCTCCAATAACACTCCTCATCCCACTTCCTCAAATTCCACTCCACACTATACGTCATGTAAACTACAGTGCAGAATAGTGTCAAACAGTGCCGCTACGGTGTTTTAGGGAACCAATTTGAAGAACCCATTGAAGACCGTCTTAGCTAACTCGAGCACTGTTGCGATCGATGCATGCATGCATACATACATACATACATACGGTCATGTGATCAGGCGGCGGCAGCAGCAGCAGGGAGTGGGCCGGGAAAGGGCAGGGCAGGGCAGGGCAGGGCAACAAACCGCATTTATTTGAATCATCAGGATCCAGGAAGCTAGCGGCGACTGATAGCAGATTAGCAGTCTCAGAGGTTCAGAGCAGATCAGCAGAGACGTTGGCATGGCCCCCTGCCTGCCCGCTGCCGCTGCCGCTACCGGCTACAGTAGTACATCGATGGGATAAGGAATTGGGAGCCCGGCCGGCCGGCGGGGCCAGCCGGGATCCCCGACGAGCGAGCTAGGCGACGAGAGAGGTGTTGTGTTGCTGCGGCGGCACGCAGGAACAGGCGCTCGCGAGCTGAATCGATCGGCGTCTGCGGCCCCCCGGCCAGCCAGCCGTCTCGATCAAAGCCTGCCTGCGTTGTTTCTGCTGGGGTATCGGACCATATGATCAAGAGGCGACGCCATTCCATGCTATGTTAGCGGGGGAGACCGACCGCGGTCAGGATTCCCGTCGTGGCCTCGTGGGGATGGGTGGCCATGACGGCGAAAGGTGCGCGCGTGCTGGCCTGGCCTGTCAACAACAACGTATGTACAGCGCGGACTGCCTTGTCTGCCTGCTGACCTGACCCAGACGCCCACACCAACCTGCTCCGTTTTTAAACTGCCCAAGCTACCTAGACCAACACGTCCACAATATACAGTACTGTGAATTTGTGATGCCAAGGTCCAATACCTAGAGCCTGGTGGACAAGAACAGAGCGTCCATCATCCAGCGTATCATCGCACCACGCCAGCGCACCGGCTGTGGATATATACATTAATACATTATTGCGATCTGCAGTAAATAAAGCAGTAATTGCTCGCTCACATTCTGCCGCCGCTACCTGCTCCTGGCTTCTGCAAACACTCCTGCGGCAACGTCGCATCGGCAGCCGATCGAGGAGGGAGGCGCCTTGAATTGCCTGCTGATGTACGTACGTACGTGCTGCTCTTCCTTGGATTCATCGGGCGCCGCGCGCGGCTGACGGCGACGGACGGAGGGCTTTGCTTGCTGCCACTGCAGCGCGGCCGCCGGTGCATGCGGCGGTGTCCTGTTCTATGGTGGCCACCCCCGGCAGTAGCAGTACGGACTTGCGGGCGGGCGCATTCCCCTCTCTCTCTCTCTCAATGTATCGTCCTCGTCCTCCGCTCTCGTCTGCCCGCGCGCAGCACAGGCGCAGCCCTCGCTCCCTTGCCTGCCGCCCGGCAGCGGCAGACCGAACGCACTAGCTAGCGCACTCTCTCGCTGCTGACTTGCTCCCACGAATGGGGAACAATGCAAGTTTTAAAAATGTGCCACCAAGTTTTACTCCTCCTTGGATTTTAAGAATCCGGAATTTGTTTTTTAGAATGTTGTTGTGTGGTTCTCCAGTCCAGAGTCCAGACTACTGCATTGAATAACATGTTACTTTCCAATATTTTTTACTATATCTATCAAAAAAAAAAAAACAAGTCATTCTAGTTTTGCACTTAGTCAGAAGAATGTGGAGTAATGATTCAAGCAAGGGGAGCCGAACAGATTTTAAAGTTTGACCAAATTTATAGAGAAAAACATCAACGCATGACACCAAATAGGCACCCCGGACAATGAATCTAACTATATTCATATGGTATTATAAATATTTATATTTTTCTTATATAAACCGAGTCAAACTTTAGAAAGTTTAACTTAAGACACAAGCAGAGTGACTTGTTTTTTGGAACGGGGGAGGAGGAAGTATTATCAACGATGGAGAAGATAGCAGATCCTTGCATTGGTTAATGATTTCCAATTAAAAAGCATGCGTACGTTGAATCGACAGACACCTCTTCCTCATAATCCCCCGGGCTTGGTGGCTTGCGGAGGCAAAAGCCCAGCCACGGTGGTGTTACTACTCTAGATGGGCCAACAGGAGGGAGGCAGGCGGTGGTTCGGCTCGTGGGCCGACTGACCAGTGCAGTAACTTGAAGGGACAGCGGTGGCCCGGCCCGGGAAGACAACAGAAAAAGAGAGACACGTATGTACGGTACGGCTCCCGAGTCCCGGGTGGATAGAGGTTGAGTGCACGTCTGCTGTGGTTGGTTGGTACAGCTCAGCTTTGCGTTGCGTGCCAAACATCACCGGCGCTGCCTAGTCGTCGTCCGCATGCCCGCCCGCGCTGTGCCTTGCTTCTCCTTGCAAGGTTCCGTACACGTATTCCTCCTCGCGTACGCCAGGTCGCCACGCGCTGCCATAGCTCAAATTCAACAATTTTTTAGTCCACGGAGGATGTCCCTCTCGTCTGCTATTTTACCAACCACAGGACAGGGGCCTCTACTAAAAAAAAGTGCCAAGGCAACTTGCTGCTCTACTGGAGTGGAGATATTTCTTGCCTTCTCCGAGGATACAAAGATACTACTACTATAATAGATGTACTAGATATTTATTAAAGACTTTTTTTTTCCAAGGATATTTCAAGACTGACAGGAAGAGGAGGAAGACACGAGGAGAAAAATATCCGATCCAAGTCATCCAACCCAGTGGGGAGTGCGTGGTGGGCCGCGGCTGTGGGGTGGATGGACCGACCCAGACCCAGCTGGGCCAGGCGGAAAGCAACTCAAAAGAAAACGGGCCACCCGCGGCCACGTGGCGCCTATCCGCGACGGGATGAGGTTGCGGCAGCGTGTGGCCACCTCGCCGCTCTTTTTATTTTTCTTTTCTTTTCCATCTCTTGCCAAATCAAAATGCACTGCCCTCGTATAGTAATTTCTTTCTAGGATAGGGCCCTTTCTGCCAAAAGTCCCACCATGTGATTATTATTTATTTATTCACTGGTAAAGTGGAGGGCACGCGCCCCTCCAAAGACCACGGGACACACACAGAAAAGACGAGAAGCACACGCAATCAGGCACAGGTGAGAGAGATCGCCGCCGAATCCTTATCTGCTCGCCGCGCCATGGCCGCCGCGGCGGTCGTCCACCTCTCCGCGCACGGCCGCCTCCGCAGCTCGCCGGACCCGCCCTGCACCTCCTTGGTCTCGCACCGCCCGTCCCTCCTGCGGTGCCGCGCCTTCAAGCACGAGGAGCCCGACCGCGACCCGTCCTCCGCGCCGCCCAAGCGAAGGAAGGGCCCGCTCTACAAGCTCAAGGCGGCCATACAGGGCCTCGCCGGCTCGCGCTCCGCCGCCGCCGAGGCATACGGGGGAGAGTACCAGCGCGCAGTCGAGAAGGCCGAGGAGATCTTCTTCACGGTGAGCTCTGACCTCCGATCGATCCTCTTTTTGTTTTCGCCGTTTGTTTGGCGCGCGGTCTCCAGACCCCTGGATTTGGTTATCCGATGAACTTACGATCGCCCCCTACTAGTTGAACGAATGCCAGTGGGTGGCCAAGCTCGCTGCAGCTAGGGTGTCACTCACATGTGGCCATGCCCCATCCCACGTCAGAATTCCTCCCTCCCCGTCTCCCATGTGTTAAACGTGAGCGGTGAGCCTGCTGCATGCATCTGCTCCACACCCTAATCCGTACGTAGCATAGAATTTTTTGCACTCCGCAATCCTCATGACTATCGGCGGATCCACTCCATGAGTTACACGCTACTAATAACCAGCACGCTGGTAATGAAAGGATGCCGCCTTTACGGTTTTCTAGTGGGGATTCCATTCTATGGTATGGTTTTTTCACTTGAAAGGCCTATGGCGTGACTGAACTTGCCGGGGGGCATGCCCCTTTGCAGGACTAGCGTTTCTCCTTACGGGCCGGTGCTGGAAACAAAGTTTGTATACCGAATTCCCATATACTTGGTTCCTGCTTTTGTTTATGCCGAAACTTTAGCTTTTGGAAATTGCATGCAAACCAAATAAAGTAAATTAACCGTACTGGATCGTGGCACTGGTTTGTTACATGTCACAACTGCTACAAGAGTGGATCATTGGGTCCATGCACTTGTTAGCTTCTGAAATTGTCCAGAGGCCACACATTCGATCTAGGCTTGCATTTTTTTTTTACCATGTTAAGCTGTATATCATCATCAGCAGGGGTCATGCTCTGTTACTCCATTTTTCTTGTGCAGCAGGGTTCCTTTTATGTTTGCTGATAGCTTTCACCTTCTCGCAGGTTGCTACACATTTAGGCAAATATGTTATCACTATGATGAGCAGTGGTGTTGTGCTTGGGGTTGGGTTTCAGCTGTCAGGTTGGCCACACCCCTGTATTGCACTGCCTCTGCTTTATGCCTCTCTTTGCATCTTTCATTGATCTTTTCTGAAATTCCATTTAACCAGTTACATTTTCCTTGTCTTCTTGTTTAGGTGGGGACAGCCAAATGAACGAACTAATTTGGTATAGCTGGCTTGGTGGGGTAATTATCGGCACAATGATAGGTGCAAACAGTGTCCTAGAGGAACACTGCAAAGCTGGGCCTCGCAATGTCGTCATAACTGGAAGGTATAGCTTACCTTATGAATGTTTTTTTTCCAGGAAGTCGCATGCAATGGGTGTTGTTTCCATTTATCTTTTGACTTGCCCTGTGATTTTTTTAAAAGTATTAAACGCCATATTCTTGATAGCTAAAATAGCTCTGAAACAGAAAACTGTCGATTCTAATGGATTTTCTTGTAGATACAAAGCAGTAAATAAACTTTTAATGTGCTTGTAACCACTGAATGGATGGTTTCATAGTGTTATTTCTTATTTGGCCAGTAGCATTGACACCAGTTTCTTTTTTTTCCAGCACAAGAGGGTTAGGAAAAGCACTTGCGCGTGAATTTCTTCTTTCTGGAGACCGTGTTGTGATTGCTTCACGAAGGTGATATTCATGAGCATGATGCTCAAACTTTAGTCTAGTCCTATAATTTTAGTGCTTTTTTTTTCCTGATGAAGTTTATTCTTTGTCTTAGTTTTAAATATTTTCCTTCTGTGAAGGCAGTCCTGAATCTGTCCTTCAGACCATCAAAGAACTTGAAGAGAACATACAGGAGGGCTTGTCAGTTGCCAAGAAGAAAGAAAGGAAAGCTTTATCACATGCCAAGGTTGTTGGTACAGGTTGTGATGTTTGTAAACCTGAAGATGTGAAGAAGTTAGTAAATTTTGCTATTGATGAGCTTGGCTCAGTTGACATTTGGGTAGGTAATTCTTTTCATTTTTCTAGCTTAAATCCATATCTCATTTGGCCAATTTTTTTTTGTATTCATTGAACTGAATAGCTACTCCAAAGATGGATTAAACCTGACAGTGGAGTTTACAACCTTCACATCAGTTGTGAAATGTACCTTTTAATATAATGATATTAAGATAAATTTTGTGGTGTCAACTTTTATGTTTTCCTATATGGTCCTATGGCTACATCAAAGAACAATATATATTTACTGTTTCTTCTTCAATCCTATGTACAGATAAATAATGCTGGCACAAATAAAGGTTTTCGGCCCCTAGTAACATTTTCAGATGACGACATTACTCAGGTTTGTTTGCTGTTATATTCTGTTGCCTTCATATACAATATTTATGCATGTATGGTTGATCAGATGATCTAGCTTAACCACGCTATTTTATTCCTTCTTTTTAATTTTCCTGATCTATTTCGTATTTTTGCAGATCGTCTCAACAAACCTAGTTGGCTCTTTACTGTGCACCAGAGAAGCCATGAATGTCATGCAATACCAAGAGAAAGGAGGCCATATATTTAACATGGACGGAGCAGGTTCTGGAGGATCAAGTACACCACTGACAGCTGTGTAAGTACCTTAGCTTTCTAATAATTTGCTGTTTCTTACTGAGTAAGAATAATTTGTTGCTTTTTATTTTTTGTATTGGAACTCCTTATGTGCTGAAGCTAAATCTGATGCTGAACATAAATTTGTAGCTATGGTTCAACTAAATGTGGACTGAGGCAGTTCCAAGCATCACTTCTGAAGGAAAGCAGAAGATCAAAAGTTGGAGTGCACACTGCCTCTCCTGGTATGGTCCTCACAGACCTCCTTTTAAGGTAACCTCAGCATCCTTACCTATCAGTTTTCATGATATTACTTGTAAAGCTCACTGCGAACTCAAATATGTCAATTCTATGATATATACTCATATAGTTATATTGCATCTGGCACAAGCTTTCATGATGTCTAAACTTCAGGGTATTGTGTCATTGCAAAGCATGGTTTGACTTAGGTGCGATTGCATACATGCACGTAATACATCAAACACCAAGTAGTGTGTTTGTTTCTGAGATCACCTCAGCACATATTACATAGTCTGATGCTATATCTATAAAATTAATTGGTGAGATATGTTTGAGGTGTGAGTCTATGATACTCATAAGTAACTATGATAACAGAAAGATCAAACACGGACTTAGTTACTACTTGTCTAGTTATGCTATATTGCGCAAAATGTGCGTTACTTCTTTTCCACACTCTTCGTCCATGATCTGATCAACCCTCTTATTTTTATATGTTGGAATCATGATTCTTCTTCTTTACTGATAACCTGTTTCTTTGCAGTGGTTCATCCCTCAGAAATAAACAGATGTTCAATTTAATATGTGAGCTTCCAGAAACAGTAGCTAGGACATTGGTTCCAAGGATGCGAGTTGTAAAAGGAAGTGGAAAGGCAATCAACTACTTAACACCACCAAGGATCCTGCTTGCTTTGGTTACTGCATGGGTTCGACGGGGCCGATGGTTTGATGACGAGGTACACATATCCACTTATCTTATACTGAATCTACTTAACATTATCTTACATTAGTGTAGGAAGAAACAATTAGGAATCCAATATCGTCAATTGTTCCAGGTTAGCTTTTATTTAATAACTCTATAGCTGCATTAGAAGATGAGACTGAATCATTTAACTTTTACTAATTCTCCCTCTGCGTATATTTGGAATATTGGAGCTCAGAACATTGACTTATTATTGTTCTTGAATTTACAGTTTTTACATTTCCAATGATAGAATGCTGAGTTCTACAACTGAGCTAAATGTATAAAGAAAGAACATTCGACCTTTATTTCTATTGGCTTTGCTCTGTTTTTTTTTTTTTTTTTTTTTTTTTTTTGCTTTGATCATTTGTAGTTGTTGTTGGAATTGGAATTGGAATTGGTTGATTATTCCCAACCCTAGAAGGGTGATATAATCTAGTGTACGTGGGCCTCCATGGGCCTAATACATGATACCATGTTGGAATTGGTTGATTATTCCCAACCCTAGAAGGGTGATATAGTCTAGTGTACATGGGCCTCCATGGGCCTAATACATGCATACTCCAACAGTTGTCATTTTCACGTGCTATCGATTTGTTTTTATCCTCTTTTGCTGAATCAGGCAGTATTCCTCGGCCATGTGAACTGTTACTCTTAATGAATGATACCCACCTCTCCAGCACTCCAGCATATTCTAAAATAGAAAAACAATAACTTATTAACAACTATCAGATTAAAAAAGGGCGTACCCAGTGCCGTAGGCTTCCCGCACTGAGCGGGGTCTGGGGAAAGGTATCTTTAAGCGCCAGGCCTTACCCGCATAATATGCAGAGGCTGGGGCTCGTATATCAGATTGTTTATTCATAATATATAGCATGCTGAATAAACACTGTTCCTTCAAGGATTAGACCAATTATGTGGGCCAGCATGTACTGTTAGGGTTCATCATTGGCGGTGGCGGGAATGATACCAGGATTGTTTCCCTCACATGAGTATACTAACCATTCAATGTAGACTCAGATGTGCACTTGCATTTTGAGGAATACCACACTTGAAGTTTGCAGACTAGATTTGAGTTGACATGAATAAAAAAAATTTAGTAGCATTTTAGTCCATTTCCCAATCTGAACTACTTTTAGTTGTGTTATAGCCAGATGTCATTCAAGGAAAATGATAGCTGTTTGTACCCTTTGAATCATACAGTTATAATCTTGACTTCTTGAGTGTCCTGCCATATCTCATCCTGTCTTGAACCAATTCTTTTATGCTAACACATACTTGATATGCACTTCTTTGTCTGCGTCTGTGCATTCAGAGATAATGACATATTGCTCAAGCACTGAGCATCTTTTTGCTTCATGCCACTTTCTATCATGCTTGGTGAGTTAAATGATCAATCATTTATCCACTACAGGGAAGAGCAGTGTATGCAGCTGAAGCTGATAGGATTCGCAACTGGGCCGAAAGTCGAGCGCGCTTCTCTTTCACCGATGCCATGGAGATGTACACTGAGAACACTTGGGTTTCCGTATTCTCACTTTCTGTGGTCTGTGCCTTCATAATTCTTTCCAGCTCAGGTGGGCCTCTTCCAGGCACATGATTTCTAGATTTGCAACTAGATGGCCACATACTCTATTCTCCCCTCCCAAAGGCATTATATTATCGGAAGGCGTATAACACAAGTACACAACACTTACGAATGGGGAAGAAGATGAACCCGCAAATGTAGATAGGTGCAAGGGAGATGAGCAGCTGCTTCCTCTCACCATTTAAGGCTTGGCTAACCGTGTGCTCAGAAAAGAGTAGATAGAATTTGTTGCGTGGGCATTCCACTGTTACTAGTCTGTTGTCTGTGACTTTTTTAAGAACATGTATTCGAAGTTCTTACCTCTTGTACATGCATATAGCTATGATAATCATTGTAACTTATTGCTGCT
Source organism: Paspalum notatum (assembly GCA_022530915.1). NCBI lineage: Eukaryota > Viridiplantae > Streptophyta > Magnoliopsida > Poales > Poaceae > Paspalum > Paspalum notatum. The sequence continues at coordinate 50,728,849 of CM039686.1, forward strand.
TGTACCCCTCAAAACATTAAATAGTAGTATGAATGAATGAATATAATCGAATTAGCATGCACCATATATTGTTCATCTGTATTGGCTTTGCATCACAACAAACCTGGGTGCATCACAACAACATCTTTTTCTATTTTAGAGTGCCAGGGCCCAGGGGACCTACAACAAAAAGTCAAAAACTTATAAAAGAGAATCTTGCAGACTGCAAAGACTGGGATCTTTGCAAGCAATTTAGCAGCAAGCAGCCCGTAAAGTGTACTGGACCATTCTGCATGTATGGGCAAATCTCGTAAAAGTAGAGGAGGAACTGGCTCTTCTTTCCAAGTGTTGACAAGGGCAGACACTTTGAAGTTGGATGTCAATTACCTTACCTTTTCCCTTCCTCAGCACTAGCTCTCCAGATCATCCAATCGCTGGAAGGTTGGATTTGGACTTTGGAACCTTCATACTTGCTCACACTCCAAGCTCTCTAATAATTGCTTTGCCCCACCATTCCATATTGCTGCTCCCAACTCCTGATGGCCTTGATAATCTCCCAGCAGAAGCATACTGGCAAGCACATTTCTGCAAAGATATCTTAAAAAACTGGAAGAAGACCTTCACACCGGTCGAGAAAGAAAATCCCTGAACAATCGACCGGCAGGGGTAAGACCACTCCTACAGTATTATCTAAGAAGAAGAGTTTCACACACCGGTCAAGAAAATGCCTAAACCCCCGCCCCACCCTTACATAAGGGCAGGGGTAAGACCACTCCCACAGTATTGTTTAAGAAGAATAGTTTCACGTACCGGTCGAGAAAATCTCTAAACCCTCGCTCCACCCTTACATAAGGGCACAGTACCCTGTGAAAAAAGACGAAGGGATTTTTTTAACCACAATCTGAAATTCGCTCCCACTGAGAATCGAACTCAGGACCTGCGGAGTGCCTCAGGTTTCTCTAACCAACTCGGCTAGGACCCCTTGGCTCTGGAAAGATATCTTATTGATTCTGCTCAGCATGCATCCAGGTTGTCTCAGGAAAGAAACTCCAAGTGTCTGCCCGAATGCAAGCTCTCTCTCATGTTTATTTCGGTCGTCTTCTAGCTGTGGGATTAGGTTTTTGTCTTCGTTGTGGTGGTGTTGTATCATGTGTTGTATCCTCTTCCTTCTCTTTTCTGATATTGTTTGGTCGGTATATTTTTGTCTTCTTCTTAATGAAGAAAAACGTGTGGAATAAAAGAAATGACAAGAGTAAACACAAAAACAAACCTTTTTACATATATAGATATTTTCCTCAGTTCAGACAATTAAACTTCACAGAGGTGGAGCTACAAAAAGAAGGCACATACGTTGGAGATGGGATATAGTACATGTCTTCCCATATGTCTTGCACCAACTTACGGTCGGCACTGAGAGAATCTCACATTAGAGTTGACTGTGCCGCCGGCATTATTTTCTGCTGGTGATTTTGATATTTCTTGGATTGCACCGTGTGATTGCTGCTATCTCACTTGTAATAAAATAGTACTAGCTAGTATAACTGTATACTGTTTCCTGTTTGATAGGGATTTTTCTTTCTGACGTTCAACCCCGCTATCATGCACACGCCGGCCGCCTACTATACATCTTATTCAGACAAGAAGAGGAAAGAACTAGGACTGTTCTTTATCTTGGGCACCATTAGCTGGGTGCCACACACTACTTGCTACTAATAAACCTTTAGGTCAGTGATGCAGACCGTTTCACAGGCGACCAAATTAAAGAACAGGGCGCGCGCGGGCCAGCATGCATGTGTGTGACTGAAGTGGATTATCCGTTCGTTGGGTCCACATCTGCTGCAAGTTGGAGCTGAGTATCTCTGCTTTATGGTGGCCGAGGTTCGGGGACGACAGAATGGCATAAGAAGAGTACAATACAATATATATATTTTTAGAAAAGGAAGCTTTAATTATCTTAGTAAATTACATCAAGATAAAACAATACATGCACACGCATAAAAAGAAGAAGAAAGAGATGGAGCTTTCTTAAGCCGACGGACCAAGACTTGATCAGGGAGATACTGAAGCAGGGCAAAGACAGGGGTAAACAAGTTCAGGCCGTCCCTAGCAACAGGAATTGATATCGGATGCATTTAGTAGTGTTTTCGAAGGTTGGCCTCTTTGTACCAAAACCTCATAGCTTTTTTAAGCTGGTGCCACCAATCCGTGGATATGGACGTACAAAACATTGTTTGCGTAGTATTGTACACGACGTAGATTTTGAAATATAGACGGTTGGATACGCGAGCTGGTGATAAGCAAAGTGATCTCTTTTTAACAAAAGAAGAGGAAAGTGTAGGGGCAATATCGTTAACTGTGTTTTGCATCTATGAATATTGATGAATCTAAATACATATTGCACACACATATATGGAATAATGAATGAATCCAGTAGAGCATCACTTGTTACCGTGCCTAACAAAAGCGAATAGGAGAACATATGCTGCGAATAGGAGTAGAACATATGCTGCATTGCTGCTTCTGGCGATCGATGAATGAATGAATGAAGAGTGAAAGTGACGGAGGAGAAATGTACGGATGATGATGCATGGTTGGGAGATTTTGAAGAGGGCATATGGCACGCATCACAATTAGGGTTGGGTGGTGCACTCGCTCAAGCACCGCGCGGCGTCCGCATGCAGATTGCGGTTGCAGATTATGCAGTGCCACAGCAGCATGTGGCCGTGCAGTGGGGGAAGGCAAGAGTCCGCGGGGCACAAGGGAAAAAGCGACGGCCACCCGGCACATCGACCAAAGATATGTTTTATATTTTGGTCATCATGCAGACAGCAGAACGAGAGGGTGGTCAGGAGCCGTCGGCCGTGTATGCATGGCAAATTGGCAATGGCTCAAAGTCGTGCTTTGTTTGGTTGCTTGTCCGAGCATCATCGGCAGTGGCTATGGCTATCCTATCAATGTAGGCACGTATACGGTAATGAAACCAGAGATGCATATGCTGCTGGTGTCGCAGTGGGTGGCGGTGGTGTTGTGTGGAGCCGTTTCGTTCTGCGCAGCTAGCCGGCCGGCTGATGTACGTGCTGTCCCTGGACCCTCGTATTTGACATCCAGTAAAATTTCGATCCCTTATTTGGCCTTTTGTAGTTCCTCCCGTTAACTTCCCTGTCTCCCGTCATGTCTGGCCATCGCTCCCCGCGACGGCGCGTGGAGCAACCGCCATCGGCGAAATAAGAGACCAAAATTTAACTGGATGTCAAATAGAGGAAAAACAGTGACTTTTTAAGTGCCAACAAAATTTTTTCTCTATCATTAACTGCTAGCTGCACCACTTGAACTGGTCTGCAGGCAGGCACTGCTATTAATGCAGCAGCAAAACCTTTTTCTGAATGTGCATTTTTTTTTAAGAAAAAGGTTTCCTGGATGTGCATTGGAGGTCAGTATTTGGAACAACGTGGCTCTTTTGAGACCAGAGTCACTAGAAAGTGCATTTATACTGCGTACAGTACGTAATCATTGATTTTCTACTTTGTACACAGTATATAAATAGTATTTTTCACGTTTATTTTCACTTTATGGTGACCCTGTTCTACGCATACTGCAGATGCAGTAGAGCGAGGGAACATGCGATGCGCGAGCGGCAGCACAGCAGGCCGTAGACTCTGCTACGTACTACTCCTACTGTACGTGGCACGTCGTCATCTTTCCTTCCCCGGCGACGGGCACGGGCGATCTTTCCTCCTCGCGGTCTCGCCACCGGCGTCACCGTCGCCAAATTATCACTCCCGGTCCCGGCCCGCCGTGCGGTGCGGGGGAAGCAAGGAGACCTGGGCACTGGTCCCCGCCCCCAGGCCCCCAGGCCCCCAGCCGTCCCACTGACGTGCGCGTAGGCCCATGGAAGCATAGCCCAGAGGCCAGTGGGACCGCGTAGGCCCCCGATCCCCCTCCTTCCTCGCGCTTTTAAATATTCCCGTCGCGTCCGGTCCGGTCCGGCCTCCCCCGCCACCGCACCGCCCGCCGCCCCAGCCACGGCCAGTAGCTGCAACTGCAACCTGCTGCTCTCGCATTCCTGCCTGCCTATCTTCCGGTCCCCGTAGGCGCAGGCCTCCCTTCGCTTTCCGTTCCCAATTCCTTCCGCTCCCATCCCCACCACCCCCACCACCAGCCACCAAACGCCGAGCACGCGCGGGTGACTGCCCCAGGACGCGATGTCCTCGTCGCCGCCGCCGGCCTCCACGCCTGGCGCGCCGGCCAACGCCACGGCCCCGCCGCCCACCGCCGCGGCGCCGCCGCCTCCTTCGCCGTCCAACTCCTCCTCCTCATCATCCCCGCCGCCGCCGGCTCGGTCGCCACCATCGACGCCCGCTGTACCCACGCCGCCCTCCGCGCCGCCACCGGCCGCTCCCGCCACGCCCTCCGCCCTCTCGCCTCCCGGGACGCCCCCCGCCCCCCCGTCGTCCAGCAGGGCCACGCCGGCGTCTCCCTCCGCCTCCACCCCGTCCTCCTCCAAGCTCTCGAAGCCCGTCGTCGCGGGGATCGCCGTGGCCTGCCTGCTCGCGCTGCTGCTCGGCGCCCTGCTCTGCGTCTGCGTCTTCAGGAGCAAGAGGAAGAAGCGCCGCGGCCGCGGCCGCCACCACCACCCGCCACCGCCGCCGCCCCACCTCCCGCACTACTACGGACACCCGCCGCCCCCACCACCACCCCCGCCGCACAAAGGTGAGAACCACGCCATGTTCCTCCGCAAAACAGACTGTCCCGTCGCCGTCACCTGTATCTGAGTATCTCCGCCGCGTTCTTCTGCTAGGCAACTGTGTTTGGTAGGGGGCAATCGTGTGTGCTCTCGTTTCTCTCGAGGTTTTGGTGCGCGGTACGAGTAGGAGATGGATGCATCCTCCTTCTCCTTGCGGTTGCGGCGGCATGGGTGCCATGCTGCCACTTAAACATTGACCGGTTTTTAATCTGAGCCTGTTGTTGTGTGGCGTTCGAGAAATGCGGGCGGGTGACAGGCCTCACGTGTTGTTCATCGGGCCTTGAAGCATGGAAGGGGATCTTCATCGATCTGTGTTCGACTTGTAGACAGTGAAGAGGATCAATTTCGACAGAAAAAAAAAAAACTGATAGCACACCACATGGTTATTGCAGTTTCGGTCAAATCACGAGGGAAAGGTTTGCGAGCCTATCCTATCATCATGCACAACATCATGTGCATGTGTGTCCACCTTACTGCAACCCCCCAACAGTTACAATAGTTCCTTCTCCGTTTTACTCTGCATTGCCAAGTAAAGTTCATGTTTAAATTGATTCTTTCTCCATCTGTCTGTTGTATCTAAGATTGACGGCTGCCTTTAATTGAATCACTACTTTCTGCGCTTCAGGGGACCAGTACCAGAACTGGCAGCATAATGCCCCTCCACCACCACCTGATCATGTGGTCAAGATGCAACCGAATTTCCCCCCTCCGCCTCCTCCGCTCAATGTGCATAGCAGTGGCTCCGCTTCAAACCACTCGGGTGGCGAGAGCCGCCCTCCGCAGTCGCCCGGCCCTGCCTTCAGCTTTTCCAGAAGCACGTTTACCTACGAGCAGCTGGCGGCCGCAACCAACGGGTTTTCCGATGCTAACCTGCTCGGGCAAGGCGGTTTTGGGTTCGTCCACAAAGGAGTGCTGCCAAACGGCACAGAGGTCGCTGTTAAGCAGCTGAGAGATGGGAGTGGCCAGGGAGAGCGTGAGTTCCAGGCAGAGGTTGAGATTATCAGCAGGGTACATCACAAGCATCTTGTGTCTTTGGTCGGCTATTGCATTTCTGGAGCCCACAGGTTGCTAGTCTATGAGTTTGTTCCGAACAATACATTGGAGTTCCACTTACATGGTATGTTCTCTTCCTGTACCTGCACTGCAACTACTTCGTAGCTCTCTCACTGAAAATGCTGCGTGTAGTCTCTCAAAGGCAACTAAGAAAATATTTAATACAGTATTGTTTTCCATATTTAGCAGCCATATATATCCTAGCTAATGCCTGTATCATCATACAGATGATTTGCAAAGTAAAATCTGTGAAACCAAGGTACAAATATACAAAAAATGTTCCAAATTCTGTCGTTTCTTTGAATCAAAGCAACCCAAGGCGTATACTAAAGATATGCCATTTATTTCAATTAATGCAACCCAAGACGTGTGCAGTGTGCTAAGGATATGCATAGTAGTAGCCACAAACAAACCCATTCCTGGAAGCTATTATGTTTAATGCTAGTACTTTCTTCAGTTTTAATTATATATGTTATTTTCATTCACTTTGTCAAATAGTTATGAGTATTAACAAAGATAACAAGATGCCACATTCAATGCAATGGTTGGGCTGAGCTTGTACTAAAGAAGGAAAATGATTTCTCAACCACTTTCCACAACATTTTTCTTGGACGCACCTGTCACGCATACCATCAGCTATACCCTCTTGGTTTGTGTTCCTTGAGCACTTGCTGAGGCGTTAGTTTCATCTCTGTTTCAGGAAGAGGTCGACCAACCTTGGATTGGCCGACAAGACTAAAGATTGCTCTTGGTTCTGCAAAGGGATTAGCATATCTTCATGAAGACTGTGAGCTCGCAGCCATAGCTACTTGTTATGCTTTGAGGTTTTCTTTTCGCTTTCAGATGGGCAAGTGGCTACTCCATACTGATTTTTATTTTTATTTTCACTTCACAGGCCATCCTAAAATCATTCATCGTGATATAAAGGCCTCAAATATTCTTCTTGATCTAAGATTTGAAGCTAAGGTATCCTATACTCTCTCTGGTCCCTTCTTTTTCCCAACATTTAACACACTTCCTCCACGGACTTGTCATTGTTCCTCGAATGGCACTAGATGAAAATTTTCTATATATAGAATTATTAAATTTGACTAGCCTTTTGTGTCTAGTTGAGATGAGTACATTGATCAGATGACATAACTGTGACAAACAGATGTACAAGTATTACCAATCAGCATTAAATAGTCGATACTAACCTACTATCACAGACAGATGTGCAAGCGTAATTTGCTAAGCACCTTTTTTTTTTTTTCAGGTGGCAGATTTTGGACTTGCAAAATTCACTTCTGATACTAATACCCATGTTTCAACCAGAGTAATGGGCACATTTGGGTATGTTCAACCTTCTGGTGTTATCTCGTTCTGTTTTATTGTTTTGAAATAGAAGATCCATCAGGGTTATCTATGCGCACGATTGACATACAGGATCTACTCTATCAAATTGCTGTGTTAACTGTTAACATCACTTATCCTCTCAGGTATCTAGCACCTGAGTATGCTGCTTCTGGCAAGCTCACTGAGAAATCAGATGTTTTTTCTTTTGGAGTAATGCTTCTTGAGCTGATAACTGGGCGGCGTCCTGTAAGTTCAAGACAAGCGGATGACAATTTGGTTGATTGGGTAAGTTGTGCGTAAAAAGCCAATTTGAATTTTGCAATACTGTCGCCAGTAGGGTCAACTAATCTGTTCCTTTACTTCCAGTTATCTGAATGCCTGACTACATTCACTGTAATTGATATCTGCATGCTTTATCTGTCTTTTAGATTGGGTTCCATGGTTTTCCTATTTTGAACTTTGCATGTGCCTTTCTCTAGGTATTCTTCTCAGGTTGTAAATCATCATGTCAACTTGAGACAATGAATCTCATGTGTCATGTCACTTGTGCAAGCATGCGTTCAATTCTTCTGCTGCATCGATATATTGTTTGAATCATATCGTATTGGGGTTTTTTTTTTTCCTGCAGGCAAGGCCTTTAATGGCAAAAGCATTTGAGGATGGCAATCATGATTCCTTGGTGGATCCCCGGTTGGGTAGCGAGTATAGCGATAATGAGATGGCGAGGATGATAGCCTGCGCAGCCGCGTGTGTACGCCATTCTTCACGGCGGCGGCCACGAATGGGCCAGGTATACAAGTGAACTCTACTAGTGTTTGTTGTGCTAATTTCTAGGTACTCTGACGAATAATCTATTCCTAAGGAGAGGTTATATTATACTATGTGACTAATCCACGCAGGTCGTCCGGGCCTTGGAAGGCGACGTGTCTCTGGACGACCTGAACGAAGGCGTGCGTCCCGGGCACAGCCGGTTCATGGGATCGTACAGCAGCAGCTCGGCGTCGGAGTACGACACGAAGCAGTACAAGGAGGACCTGAAGAAGTTCCGGAAGATGGCGCTGGGCGGCGAGGGCAGCGGGGTGCAGAGCAGCAGCCAGCAGACGCCGACGAGCGAGTACGGTCAGGACCCGTCGGTTTCGAGCAGCGAGGGGCACCAGAGCCAGGCGGCGCAGGAGACGGAGATGGCGAGAGTGAGGAAAGGTGGCGACGACGGCGCTGGAGGCAGGCAGAGGCAGAGCCAGTCCTCGTGAGATACTCTAGTGTAGATGGTCCTCTCTCCTGGTGGTCCGGCCCAACTGACCGCGCATCTGTAAATCCCCCGGCCCAGCCTGGGCGATCGATTCATGGAGAAACCCCATAAGTTGCTGACCTGTCTGCGGAAGAACCGGTGATTTGTTTGCTGCGGCCCAACTGTTAGATTCGATTAGCTGGTTTTATTTGCTGTGGCTGAATGCTGGTGCTGATGGAGTATGTATATACATCTCGTAGTCTTCGTATGCATGAATCATGGGTGAGAATATATAGGCTGATTGTGAGGGAAGCGGCTGGGAAACTGGTGTGTGGATTTTGCGGATGTTGTGGAGCAAGACGCGTAGCGTAATGCGGTTTGCCATCCTGATGTTGCGTGGAGGAGTTGAGCCGTCGGCGTCTGCCTCTGCCTCTGTGGCGTGCTGTGTTCCATTCCATCGGTGGTGGACTGGTGCTGGAATTGCTGGAAGCCTGGAGAGCCAGCAGCGTAGGCGCGCACATACACACGGATACAGGCTGTGTATATACACATGCCTCACTGTCCTATGTCCCTATCATCATCATCTCTTTCTTCTTGCATTGTTGCTACCCACCATGAGTCCAAGTACAGCCACAGCCAGCATGAGAGTTCCAACTCCATCAGGGATTCAGGGTGTCCAACAATGGTTAATCAAAAATCAACCAGCAACCAGCAAGTCAAAGAAGAAGAGAAAACACGAGGTGACAGCGTGGAGACTCCAGACGGGTGTCGTGGTGGGACCCACCCATCCCCAACAAACAAGGGAAACAAAAACAAAGCCAGCCCAACGGCAGGGCAAGAGGAGGAGAAGAGAACACGAGGAGGCGACCAATCCCGAGGCGAGGCGAAGGCGAAGCACCCTGCGAGAGAGACGCCCAACCAAAACACAAGGAACAGCGTTCAGCCATCACCCCTCCCCCCGTCGCGTCGCCATCAACGCACGCGCTCCGTCCGACCTCCCGATCCGTCCCCGACCCAGATCCATGGCGTCGCGCAGGCGAATGCTCCTCAAGGTCATCATCCTCGGCGACAGCGGGTGCGCCCCACGCGATTTCAGTTTCCCCCCTCGTCATCCCATTCCGTTGTTTTCCCCCCTCCATTTTTTTCTCATCCTTTTTCCGCGGTGCCCGCGCGTGTGTTTCCTTTCCTGATGACAGGGTCGGGAAGACCTCGCTGATGAACCAGTAAGTTCGCCGTTTCCTGCCCGATTCCTCGGTGTTTGCTTCTTCTTTTTTTTTCCCCTTGTGGTTCTGGGTCTCTGCATGGCAGAGGGCGTGATTGCTTCCTATCATCCGTATCCTTTCAGGTACGTCAACAACAAGTTCAGCAACCAGTACAAGGCCACCATCGGAGCCGATTTCCTCACCAAGGAGGTCCAGATCGACGACCGCCTCTTCACGCTCCAGGTCTCTCTGCCTGCCTGCTTCCTCCTCTTGCATCTAGGAGTACTTTTATAATCGTTTCGGTATGTGTTCACTTGCCCCGGGTGGGTGGGTGGGATCTAGCTTCGACCCCAGCACTGCCTGCAGCTGCGCGGCGTTCCGTTTCTGCCCTGTGCTCTCTACACGAGCTCGCCTGTTTGTTGTTCGTCTAGCTAATGCGTCAAGTCTGGAACAGCGATCAGCCCCGTTTGCGCCCGCTGGTTGCTTATTGGAGACACTGGGTGATTGTAGGTGTTTTCGGCTCAAACTGATATCACCAAAGCTCAAGATATCTAGCTTCGACCTTGTGAGTTGTGATCTAGATGGCCTTGCCTGTTCGCTTCTCGACTAGTTCACAGACTCTGGAACAACTGCACACTCTGTTTTGCGTATAGCAATCTGACAAGGCTTCTAGACTGGGCAGCGACATTCACCGTTATTTCGCTAGCTTGTTGTCATTCTCAACTACTCTGCGGGGTGGCTTATTGGAGATGCTTGGAGATTGAAACTGCTTTGGGGGTGAAAAGGATGCTACAAGAGGAGATGGCGCTTCTGGCTTCTGTCACCATCTACTTATGCTCAATCGATACAACGATAACGTTTCTAGACCTGATCCAAAGATGCACACTACCTCATGTTTAAGCTGCCTTCTTCCAAAGACCCTGCCTTTCTAGTGTAAAATTTTTTTATGTGAATTTTGCGATGCCAACCAGAAGCAAAAGCCAAACCACTACAGGTGTCAGGATGGTATGTGTGTGTATGCTTGAGTTACAACATTGCATGCTTAATTTGGTTAACTCTGAAGTCAGCTAACCAGGCTAATGCAGGGCTGTTCCCAGTTGTTCTCTTTCAAGACTTTTGAGAGTTGGTGTTTCACTAGTTACCGCTATGACATCTTTTTTTTTTTTTTTGGGCGCATTATGCTCTTTCTTCCATGTTTTGTGTCTGTTACCGGCTCTTGAATTTTGTTTGCTACTTAACGTCCCTGCATCCCAGTTCCTTAATAACCTGTTTTCTGGTCTTAATTCCATTTCAGCACTCCCCAAATCTCAGGGATTGACTGCTGACTCTGGCCAAGATATTTTAGATTTGTGCTGGCTTATAATGAATGCCACTGTACAAAGCTGCTATATGCTTATCATGTTCTTTGCAGTGCTTACTATGTGAAGCATTTGAGTCATTGATCACTGCATTTTCATGATAAGGGCTATTTGTATCTATAGTTCATCATTTTTTCTGTTTACCATTGCCTTTGTTCAAACCAGGGATACATTCCTTTTTTTTTTTTTTGCTATTTATCTATATCGTTTGTTCAAATCAAAGATATATTGCTTAATTTTTTCGCTATTTATCTACATCATTTACATCAAAAGTTTAGGGCCCATTTGGGAACAAAGTTTTTCAAAACCATAGTTTTACAATACCATGGTCTATAAAGTGACATGACATAACCATGTTTTTTTTACATCAGTACAGTCTAGCACATGTTTGGAGACATAGTATTTTGGCCTCACTATTTTGTTTCAGTATCATGTGGCTTATTTGAATAAACAGAAACTGTGGTTCAACTGAGCACTTACCTCATTACCTGCCTGTTTTTATCTCCATTGAGGATTTGGTAGTTGATACCCTAGGCATGCTAATTTAGTCATGGGTAGCAAATGTTTTTTTTTTAATGCCATTGATGTTTATGAAACTAATCCTACCCTTTCTTTTCATTTGAATCGGACCTATACTTGTAATCTGCTTCTTAGTGTGATGTAATTAGAGCTGCTGTTCACCTACAAAATTTTATAGCACCATTGGCATTTCAGCTTACAATGCTTGTGTTTCCTGATGCTTAGATATGGGATACGGCAGGACAGGAGAGGTTTCAGAGTCTTGGTGTGGCATTTTATCGCGGAGCTGACTGCTGTGTTCTTGTATACGATGTCAATGTTACCAAGTCATTTGAAAGGCTCAACAACTGGCGTGAGGAGTTCCTACTTCAAGTGAGTAACCTGCTTATTGGTGGTCTAAATGTACTGCAGTATGTTCTGGAGAAACTCGACTCACTGTTCATAATACAGGCTAGCCCATCTGATCCAGAGAATTTCCCATTTGTTGTACTTGGGAACAAGATTGATGTCGACGGTGGTAATAGCCGGACTGTGAGTATTTTGCACCGCCAGTTGCTATTTGTTCCTGCTTCCACTGAATTTGTTCTGCAGCGTTGTTAATTTTCTTTGATTGTCAGGTTTCTGAGAAAAAGGCTAAAGCATGGTGTGCTTCAAAGGGAAATATCCCCTACTTTGAGACATCGGCTAAAGAAGGCTTCAATGTGGAGGCTGCTTTCGAGTGTATAGCGAGGAATGCTATAAAGAATGAGCCAGAAGAAGATACGTAAGTTTGAAATCACAGCTCACATATTATGTATTAGGAAATCCATAGAGGCAGCCTTGCATCGTAGTTTGATTGACTGTTTGCTGACTTCTTGTAGATATCTTCCTGATACGATTGATGTCGGGGGCGCCGGAAGGCAACAACGATCGTCGTCAGGTTGTGAATGCTAGAAGATATGGGGCAAGGAAATTCGACTGGCTGGTTGGTTGGTTGGTTGGTTTGGTTCTATTATAGGGTTTGTTGCTGGGTAGCCTGGCTCCCACCATTTATGATATGTATTTAGTTTGCGAAACTGCTATTTGTGGATAGTCTGCATACGGGTGCGTATTGTTGACTCCCTAGTGTAGACGCAGAGAATTCATTTGTAACGCTGTTTCCTTGTTGTATCGAGCGCTAGATGGTAATGATTGTTGAGGTGCATATATGTAACCAAGGACTAGTGTTTTGGCTAGTGTTGTAACTGGTTAGAGTGATCAGTCTGGTTTCTCTACTGTGCATGCCTGCGTTGTCGGTGGATGAGATGGGGCTGCTATGGAGCGAGCCTAATCTTTGCTAGTGACCTTAGAAAATACGTGTGGCTTATCTGTATGCGTGGAATTTTTCGTCAGTTCTCTGGATCTGGATAGATCAGGTCCATTTTCAAGGGTCTCCATTTTTGTCAACTTCTCTGTTTGGGTGCTGCCGCCGGCTTTGGCTGGCCACCCATCGGATCGGAGGACTGAGGTGAGGAGATTTCGGCTGGCGTGTTGTGGCTGTGGGTGCGCTCCGTTTTCTTGGTCGTTTTCGACAGTCTCCGTACGTGTCTTCTCCATCGACTAGACACAGGCAGGTCTCCAGAAGAATTCATATGCCAGCATGTCCCATGCGTGCTATCTTCCGTGGCCACCAGGAGCAAATCCAATTTTCGTTGTCCACGAACACGAGCCGGAACCCCCATGGAATCATCCAGACACGATTCTCATAATCCTGTGCGCGATTAATAAATTGCTTCTCATGATATTCTTGCTTCTCATAATCTGATTGGAGAACTGGGAACTGGGATTGGACCACATATACTCCGTGAGAGCCGGGGCCTAGCTAGTGCAAAACAAACAGAGCATGGACATAGACGTGTCACCGCCGGTCCTCGCGCTGTTGCTTGCCGCCCTCTTCATCTTCTTCTCCATCTCCATCGGCGGGAAGAGGCGGCCTTCCCTTTCCCGCGTCGATGGCCGGCGGCTGCCGCCGTCGCCTCCGGGCCTCCCTCTCCTGGGACACCTGCCGCTGCTGGGGTCCCTGCCGCACCGCAAGCTCTGGGCGATGGCCAAGGTGCACGGCCCCGTGATGCTGCTCCGCCTCGGCCGCGTGCCCACCGTGGTGGTCTCCTCGGCGGCCGCGGCGCAGGAGGTCATGAAGACCCGGGACCTGGCCTTCGCGAGCCGCCCCAGGGTGCGCATGGCCGAGCGCCTCGTCTACGGCCGCGACATGGCCTTCGCGCCCTACGGCGAGCACTGGCGCCAGGCGCGCCGCGTCAGCGTGCTCCACCTCCTAAGCCAGCGCCGCGTCCAAGCCTTCCGCCACGACCGGGAGCAGGAGGCCGCCGCGATGGTGGACCGCGTCCGCGGCGCCGCCGGCGACGTCGTCAACGTCACCGCGCTCCTCATCTCCTACACCAACGGCGTCATCTCCCGCGCGGCGTTCGGCGACGACGGGAGATACGGGCTACGCGACGGCGAGAAGCTCGCCAACCTGTTCGCCGACTTCGAGGGGCTGCTCGGGACGGTCACCATGGGGGATTTCGTGCCGTGGCTGGCGTGGGTCGACAAGCTGATGGGGCTGGACGCCAAGGCCACGCGCACGGCCGTGGAGATGGACGCCTTCCTCGAGCGGGTCATCGAGGACCACCGCCAGAGGCGGCGTGGTGGCCACTGTGATGGCGGTCAAGATCACCGGGACTTCGTCGACGTGCTGCTGGACGTGAACGAGGCCGAGGAGGAGGCCGGGAGAGTTCTGTTTGACGACGTAGCCATCAAGGCTATTCTCCTGGTACGCCACGCGCACTGCTGATTACGTACACTGCAACAAACCCCTTAACACGTGACGTTTCAATTTCATCATGAATCACTGAAAAACCATCACCATCACTGAGCGGCATCTGGGACGTTTTCAAATTTCGTCACGTATTGAACGTCATAGATTAATTTGTATGCCTTTATGTAAAAAGACCACAGATTGTTTCAATCTATGGCTTTACTTGACCGTCGTAAAATAGTTTTGGGCCCTCCTAATCCAACACAAGCCCAAATTTGGTAATGAATGTAAACGTCATATAGTTGCCATGCAAGATAGATATCCGTCATGGATTGAATTTGAATAGCCACGTTACACCTAGACTGATTGCGTGGCATTACTACCAGCGTGGCTGCTAATTGGGTCATCGGAGCTCTGCGCTAAAGCTTTTTATTACCATTTTCGTCCAATTTTTCAGCTCACTTTCAAGACTAATATTCTAGTCTAAGAGAAGCTAGAAAAACCATATAGGCAACTTTGAAATACATATATATACTGGTTGAAGTTTCATTCAACAAAATACAAATTATTAATCGACACAACTCCATGTAGACATGCACTTCACATCATCACTAATCAAAGTAATCGTGTGTACATATTCTCTATTTCAAGCAATAAACTATCCAATATGATTTGCATGCTCAAACTCCCTACAAAAGAAAAGACACAATTTTGTCCTCCATAGCATGTAACATATTAGAAGCAATATATGGTTAGTCCACTATACACGTCAGTATGGCATTGTAATCTTAGCTATTGGAAAAAAGGATATAATCTATAGTCATCTTAGTTTTAAAAAATAAAGACAACAAAGCAAGGACATTCGATGTAAATCAAGACATCAAAGCATGGACATTGGATGTATTCCATTCATCTCACCTAGTATAAAATCAGTAAAGCATGAGTGTAGAATTGTGTATTGTTATTACTATTAAGAGAATCCACAATTTGAAAGGATTGAAACCATTAAAACCAATGTTCTGCAAGCATAGAAATCTACTTTTACCATCATTAGATAGTCATTTATACAGAATCAAATACAAAAATCTAACCTACTAATTACGGTAGATTGGTTAATTACTGTAATGTCAAGTTTTTAGTAAACAAGAAGTCTAGTTTTTACTTTGGAAAACAAATCCTATTGCTAGGGTCGGATTGGCATACCAAGCAAGACCATAGGCTGAGCATGTCAAGTATAAAATTCTATGGCATGCAAGCATATAAACTAATATCAACAATTTAATAGGACAGGTTTACCGAATCTCCTTCGCTTCACTGATGCTCACACCCAACAACAGTCAACAGGCAGAGTACGTACACACAAAAAATAGAAAGAAGAATGAACAGGTCAATATAATTATAACTCTGCTTTACACAAGAATTGAGGCATCCCTCACTAACTGCTCTAGATTCCCATGAATTGATCAATCTAGGTAGGTGACATAGATTTAAAGTTTAAATTTATGTTGAAAAACAGAAAGGCATGAGGGGGATTAAGGAGGAGTAGCCTTATTGTTTGAAAGTTAACGACTATCTCACTGGTGTGTCCACCTTCATATCTGCAAGCAAAAAAGTAGACCATTATTTGGAATAAAAAACAAAGCTAGAGAGTGAAAATCATGAGTATGAGTTAATTATCTCTGCCGCATATAAGGGCGTAAAAACTAGTGGTGGCAATCATAGAACTGGTGGAAAATCATGAGTATGAGTTAATTAACATTAATTCTCATTGTCTGTGTCCAAGATTCGTAGATTTGTAAGCATACTTAAAAATTGTACTATTATCATGCTCGATCTTAATTTATTGTTGCGATGAATACTTATTAATCGATTGATCCAGGACATGTTTGCCGCTGCCACCGACACGACCTACACAACGCTGGTGTGGGCCATGACGGAGCTCATCAACCACCCACATGAGATGCGCCGGGTCCAAGACGAGATCCGCATGGCCGTCGGTGGCGGCGACCACGTCACCGAGGAGCATCTGAGCAAGCTGTGCTACCTCAGGTGTGTGATGAAGGAAACCTTCCGACTGCGCACGCCGTTGCCTCTGCTCCTGCCACGGGAGACGATGGAGGACACGGAGGTGCTGGGCTACCACGTCTCGACACGTAGCCGTGTTGTTGTCAATGCCTGGGCTATCGCACGGGACCCTGCGACATGGGAGCGCGCCGATGAGTTCGTGCCGGAGCGGTTCGCCGATGACAATTTGACGGCCGACTACTTGCTAGGGCAGCATGACTTCAGGTTCGTACCATTTGGTGCGGGCAGGAGAGGGTGCCCTGCGGTTGGGTTCGCGGTGCCTACCATGGAGCTGGCGCTAGCAAGCCTATTGTACCATTTTGACTGGGAGTTGCCGGGTGGGACGTCAAAGCTAGAGATGGACGAATTAAACGGGTTGTCCGTGCGGCTCAAGGCGACGTTGTTGTTAGTTGCTAAGTCGTGGTCTCCTTAGTAAAATCGTTGTCCTACACTACATAGCCTGGGTAGGAGGTAAACCGTGTGTTGTGGGATGACCATGCCAGCCAAATCTCCAATTGTAAACCATGCCGTCACATGTTTCATACTTTTCACTCTAAGGCAGTTTCATTGGACGCGCGGCGAGCGCCTGTCAATCAAATCAATGGCATCATCGTTCTAAACATGCTCCATCTTATGAACCAGTCGAAACGAGCGTGTTGATCGTTGATATAATGCTGCCTGCGGTTCGTCCTAATCCTGTTTGTCATCGCGCTAGCTGTGCTTCTCCGTCGGCTCACTGGGTTCCTGCTAGGTGACCACATGGACGCTCTCAACTACAAGCAGTGGGAGGTGCACTTTGTGCGCGTGCTATGGTACCACGCCATGATGTTCGACGAGGTGTGTCAAACGATCAATGCGAATGATGTTTCTTTTGAGGTCTACAATGTCTATAAAAATAAAGTTTCGTCCCTCATTACAAAGCAAGAAATTTCAAAGAATCAAATTCAGACAAGAGGCAGTGCTCAAGCGGATCAGGAATAAGAACCAATAAGGCAAGAGTGATGGTGTAATGCAAGACGATGGTGATGCGGGTGTCCTCGTCTTTCAATGTTGAGAGAAGCAATTTAGAGAAAGTTACTTGTAGATGCTTTAGGTTTAGAAAGTAATTTGGATTTGGTTAAACAGCTAGAGAAGATCTTTTGGTCCAATTTGACATGCATGGTTCCTTCAAATTTTACACTAATATATTGTTTTTTCACCTCACTGAACGAAATAGTTGTTGGGTTCATCCTAAGACGAAGCCTAGCAGATTTATATATTTGGTGATGAATTGTATGTTCGGTGATAAAGCCTTCGTTGAAAGTTTCCCTAACAGAGGTCTGATGAAGGTTGCGTTGATGGAGCCTACTCTAGCCAGTGCAAAAATATTTAACGAATGTTAGAAGAGTAATTATCAATACTGTTGAGAAGGTCGCATCTGTGGCGGAACCGCCCTGCTTAATCTAGACTAAGCACACCTGCCACCTCTGGCTCGCAGTGCACTTAGGCCAGACGAAACCCGGTAGTCCGTCGAGAGTCCTTCGGGCTCTCGATAACACCATTTCCCAAGGAACCGACATCAAACACATCCGATCCTCGAAGGAGCCAAAACAATTACATTATCATATGCAGTTGAATTAGAGAATATAATAGACTTAATTTGCAAACCAAATGTATGAAATCAAATACATGGTCAAATATAGCGGAAGCGAATTTAGAGCATATATATATCTAGCGGAAGCGTTTTCAAAACCTCGCAGCGGAACAATATACTTAAGTAATCTTCATGCAGCGATGAATAAGGCGAGTAGCACCGAACCCACCGGTACTACTACCTCCAACACAGTCGTCCGGATGTCATCAGTACCTGTAATCCAAAAGTGGGGGCAAACTCTGAGTACTAATTACTCAGTAGGACTTAATGGACGGGGCTTATGGCTGACGCAAAGCATGCTTACTAATTATGTGGATCCTTAGCTGTTGATTTTTAGAAAGGTTCAATACCATCTTCCAAGTGGAAATATGATTTAAATTGAATTTTTGCTAGCAGCCCCAGATTTGGACAGGGGATCCTTTTCGCTTAGGAATTTCAAAAGTTCCACTTCTGGTCAGTTTTACCTAAAGTGCATTTTGACAATGTTGCATAGAATTTCTTAACCTACAACTTCTTCAATTTGACCTTTGCATGAAAATGACTGTAGTTTATAGAAACATTGAGATTCCTAAACAGGTCAGATTTGGACTGGTTTTCTGTGCAGGTAGAGAATGACAATAAACTCCTCTTAAAACTCAATATATGATCAAACCCCAATTACCAAAGTTGTTCACCAGTAAATGATATACAAGTTTTGTAATATAACTTTGGTCTGAATCCCAACAGATTTTGAACTATAGATACAAAGGTGCTCCAAGGTTTGGTAAAACAGAAATTTCACTTTGTGTAGAGAACTTCTTGTTTCCAACTTTTCCATACTCAAATGAAGTCTAAACACCTCCACTCTAGGTGCATTTAAAAGGTGATAAGTTTAATTTCACTTCATAGAAAGGAAGATTTTGAAGTTGTGTGGTGAAAACAAAAGTAATTTCAGATTCAAATTTGGAGTGAGCTGAAATTCAGTCTAAGTGGACTAACTTGGGGCTGATTTCATGAGGTACTTGGGGTCAAAATTTAAAATAGTTAAAGGCAGTTTTAAACCATGCTCAGGGTAACAAAAGTGAATTTCACGGTATGTATGACAACTTTGATAATGGAGTTGAGCTCAGGTACTTAATGGATTAGAAAGTTTTATTAGAGCTCAAATTTGGTCACGACCACTATTGACACCTCTCCAGGAATCTCTAATTTGATTTGGCCTCGACTTTTAAACCTCATAACATATGATTTTAAAGATGGTCGTAATATCAACGTTGAAGATAACATCCTGAACTCAGACTTTTGTATTTGTTGTTTTGCACAAAAGCTTATGGTTGGTGACTTAAACAACCAAACCACGTAGGGTTTCGTATTCTTCTAGAAAAATATTTGGTTTAGTGACTTTTTCATCTAATCCTCATTACTCTTTAAGCATCATTAAGTCCTAATTCAGTATTAGCTTGTCTCTAACTGCGTGTTAAGGCTTTTGAGATGCTAGGGGCATCACAGCATCCGTGCCCCTATACCCTAACTCTCTGGTCATATTTACTGAGGGTGATCTTTTACATGTTTTCCCTTGAAAAGCTCTACAATCACAGGTAAGTCCTTGCCTTATACATGGACCGACCTTTTTGGGCTAGACCTTTGAGGGGTTATAAGCGGGTTCCCCCAACAATTGTAAACCCTGGTTGTACCACCCTAGTTCATGGTGGCCCTATATGCCATGTCTAAGCAATGCAACGGTGTAGTGGGATCTTCCGACTTAATCTGGTTCAAACACATATGACGCTTTTAACTCGCAACACACTTGAAATAGAACAACAGTTATCCATCAAATGATATATACACATCATATCTCACAATATAATGACTTGCAAAAGATGTAGCACAACACTCATTGCTACCATCCTCACCCATACAATCTCTAGACCTCATGGTGTGTTACCCGCAATTAATGGAATGAAAAAAACTAGGGGTACCTAGGAGTACTCGTATGGCTTTCAACGTCACCGATACGTCTTTCGCACATTGTATCATGCTTTCTATTTCAAACTCTACTCTATATTACTCTATGTTACATGTTTTGAAATAGAACAACAGTTATCCATCAAATGATATATACACATGTTTTGCGCCAAGGAAACCGAAGCCCTGGCGTGTATTGAGGGTCTCCGATTAGCTGCACAATGGTGTCATGAACTAGTTATTCTGGAGTCGGATTGCACTCAGATTGTGGAGACATTCCGGAATGCTGGGGTAGATAGATTGGAGCTTTGCTTCCTAATTGCCGAGGCGCGTGATCTGGGTAGGAACTTACCTGATTGGAAGGTGTCCATGGTCAAGAGAGGAGTTAATAGGATTGCTCACGAATTAGCTAATTTGGTTAGGCAGAATACGCATACTGTTGTGTGGTTGGGTCAAGCGCCTGCGTGCGTCCATGACCTAATTACCAAAGATTGTATGCCACGTTCTGATTAGTTAATACAGCCTCTCTTTACCCGAAAAAAAAGATCATGCAAGCATTTTTGTAATGCAGTTATATTATGTGATGATTTTTAAGGTTTAATATATAGCTATATTCTAGGAGGGAGGGAGTAATATAAATACATGTTGGAGTATTTAATTAAATATTTTTTCGAGGCGCATGTGCATTTAACTGTCTAAGTATTTTCTTAATTAATCATGTTTGGTTAAATAATGTGTATGATTGATCAACAACTTTAATTAAAGTTATTTCTCGTGACTACAAATATAAGATTTTAGGGAGGGGGAAAGGGTAACAGAGAAAAAATGTTGTTAAGCAAGGCCTCATCGCACAATATAAGTCAAATTGCATGTACAAAAAATAGAAATCCAACACCATGCGCCCAACGGCCTAATTTCGAGCAATGAAATAGGAGCGGCTGTACGTACGTGTGGAACTTTTTTTTAAAACCGTACGTGTGGAACCTGAAAAGATCAATCAAACAGGGTGGTGCTATAAGCCTATCCACGCTCATGCTATTTTATTTCTCTATACTACTATGTGTACCTCTCACTCTCCCGGCTCCTAGATCAGGCGCTGTCTCCCTGGCACTCCGACGCCTCCTCCTCGACACCGTCTCCATCGTCCTAGTCCGCACCATGGTGCCAAACAATTCCGTTGTCCACGTGGAGGGAGAGAGATGAGATGCAGTAATCTCTATACCACTTTGTATATAGCGTGTAATGGGATTCACCTTTATCACTCATAAGCACATTGTGTACACCTTTCCACATCTCCCTCACACCATATATATGCAGTAGCGTAACATATGCAGCAGTAGTGCAATGTGGATAACCCATTATATATCTCATATACAATGTACCAACTACTACTTTTTTTTTCTCTCTGTCTCCCACCGGCCCACCACTTCGCACCGCTCGTCACGCACTCAAAGCCCCCCTCCCCTCTCCCGTCGGTGCCGCCTCTCCTTCCCGTCATCCTCGTCCTAGATCCGGCGCACGCCTCCTCGTCCGGCATTCCTCCTCGACAACACGCATCTCCACGGCCGCCGCCTTCTCACCGGGCCTGCCTCCGACTGACGAGCGGAAACAGACGTCGTGTGATGATGGGGCAGGGCTGCCTGCCTCCCGGAAACGTTGTTGTGATCAGGTTGCATCGCTCCAACCTTATAAGGAACTGTTCATGGACAATTCTGTCCCCGAGCAATCATGTACCTACATGTGTTAGGAACTTCCCACACTTTCAGGATTCGAATCTGAATCAACTGAACTGTTGGCAAACTGTTGCGCTCCAATTTTTTGAAATGTTTATTATTAGGAACAAATCAGATACCATACAGTGACTTTTTTTAGGGAAGCAAAGGTTTGCCTTCATATATCATTTTTTGAAAAGCTACAAACATATATACATAACTTTTGCTCATAATATTTTGCGAACAATTTTTTTGACAACTTGTCAATATAACTTTTTCAACAAATTAAAACTTTCGACACATTTTTCAACACAATTAATACACATTTTTTTCATAATGACAGCTTTTCATAAAAAATATGTACACATAATTATTTCATTGTACAACATCTTTTTCATAAGTCATGCAGCTGACTTGTACCGAACAAATTCGAGATAATATGTTACAAAAATGTTTATACATAGCATGCCGACGAGGCAAAAATGGCTAGACCAATTGTTAAAGAAAAAAAAAAGAAAAAAGAAAATGTTTCCGCTGATCTTTATGCGTGATGGACCATCAATCAATCGGTACCATCAAGCATTCCCGGGTGAAACTCAACACCTACCAGGCAAAGACCAAGGATGGCCACAAACCATCTGATCTCAGACCACTCCGTCTATCTCTCTACTACGTCTGTCTATCGTTCAAATGACCATAGACCATCGATAGAGGTGCTCCTTGGCGTACGTGCTCCACTTGTTATCAGAATCTTCCCTGCCATAGGTGGACCACGCAGCCAAAATGGCGCCAACGACCACATCCGTTGATGCACACATGGCTGTGCCTGATCCTGTGCGGCGACCACATTTCCGCTGCCGCCTGTATGTACTAGGATTCGTGTACGTAACAACTGGTTTAAAGTAGACACACCCTGAGCGCAGCGCAGCAGTGGCAAGTGCGAACATGGACGTCGTCGTCTCATCGTTTGTTGCGCTGCTGTTCATAGCCCTCCTCTCCCTACTCCTCTTCGCCACCAGCAGGAAGGGTTCTCCGTCCAGCAGGGATGGCCGTCGCTTGCCTCCGTCGCCGCCGGGGCTTCCCCTTCTCGGCCACCTGCCCCTTCTTGGCTCCCTGCCTCACCGAAAGCTTCGATCCATGGCCGCGTCATGCGGTCCCGTCATGCTCCTGTACATGGGCCGCGTGCCGACCGTGGTGGCATCCTCGGCGGCCGCGGCGCAGGAGATCATGAAGACCCGCGACCTAGCCTTCGCGAGCCGCCCCAGGGTGCGCATGGCCGAGCGCCTCCTCTACGGCCGCGACGTGGGTTTCGTCCCTTACGGCGAGCACTGGCGCCAGGCCCGCCGCGTCTGCGTGCTCCACCTCCTCAGCCAGCGCCGCGTCCAAGCCTTCCGCCACGTCCGGGAGCAGGAGGCCGCCGCGATGGTCGGCCGTGTCCGCGGCGCCGGCGCCGGCGCCGTCGTCAACCTCAGCGCGCTCATGATCTCATACACCAACAGCGTCATCTCCCGCGCCGCGTTCGGCGACGACGGCAGATACAGGCTACACGACGGAGAGAGCCTCGCGAAGCTGTTCGCCGACTTCGAGGGGCTGCTCGGGACGGTCACCATGGGGGAGTTTGTGCCGTGGCTGGCGTGGGTCGACACGCTGACGGGTCTGGACGCCAAGGTCACCCGCACAGCCCTGGAGATGGACGCTTTCCTCGAGCGGGTCATCGCGGACCACCGCGAGAGGCGGCGTGGCGGCCACCGTGAGGGCGGTGAAGATCACCGGGACTTTGTGGACGTGCTGCTGGACGTGAACGAGGCTGAGAAGGAGGCCGGAGGAGTGTTGTTTGACAGCATAGCCATCAAGGGCGTTATCATGGTAACCATTACTGAATAATACTAATGCGATTATTTATTTCTGTATGTTATGGTTCATAGATTTAGCATATAAGTAGTTGTAGTACATATATACCTGAGAGAAAATATGGCATATATATATATATATATATATATATATATATATATATATATATATATATATATATATATATATATATATATATATATATATATATATATATATATATATATATCCACCAGGACATGTTTAGCGCCGCCACCGACACGACCCAGACCGTGTTGGTCTGGGCCATGGCAGAGCTCATCAACCACCCGCAGGAGATGCGCCGTGTCCAGGTCGAGATCCGCGCGGCCGTCGGCGACGGCAACCACGTCACCGAGGACCACCTCGGGGAGCTGCGCTACCTCAGGTGCGTCATCAAGGAGACGTTCCGGCTGCACACGCCATTGCCGCTGCTCCTGCCGCGGGAGACGATGGTGGACACGGAGGTGCTGGGCTACCATGTCCCGGCACGCAGCCGTGTCGTCGTCAACGCCTGGGCCATCGCACGAGACCCCATGACGTGGGAGCACGCTGAGGAGTTCGTGCCGGAGCGGTTCGCCCGCGATGACCTGACGGTAGACTACTTGCTTACTGGTCAGGATTTTAGATTCGTGCCGTTCGGCGCAGGCAGGAGAGGGTGCCCTGCGGTTGGGTTTGCGGTGCCAAAAATGGAGCTGGCGTTGGCGAGCCTGCTATACCATTTTGACTGGGAGCTGCCGCCGGGGCCGGGCGGGGGTACGCCGAAGCAGCTGGAGACGGACGAGCTGAACGGGCTGTCAGTGCGGCTCAAGGCGACGCTGCAGTTAGTTGCTAAGCCATGGTGTCATCGGCAGTAAGATGGCATGACTACATGAAGAGAAGAATTCATCGGTTTCTTCAATTTCGTCCGTCTCCAAAAAAACAGAATAAAAAGAAAGAAGAAGATAAGGTTGGCGTGCAGACGGAATTTGTAAGATTCATTTTGAGGAGAGACGTGTCTCATTCCTGCCTTGTCTGTTTGCAATTTTGCATGGGTGTCATGGCACGAACGTTTTTTGAGGCGTGGAGCATAACATCGTGCTCGTACGAAGGGATCACAAGAAAACTGTCCACAAATTTTCAGGATCAGAGTAAACGCATGTTTGGTTTCTCTGGGCTAAACTAGTTGGGGCTACAAAATTCTAACTCCAAAGAAGCTCTTCTTTTTGGGCTACAAAATTCTAGCTAGTTTGAGTATTTTAACCCAACTTTAGCCTTTCTATTTGGATATTTTAACCCGTTTCTAGTTCATTTTGCACTAGCCCAAAGGATTCAAACATGGCTTAAGGTAACCAATATATAGTCATAAATACTTTTGGATCACCCTAGCTAGTCACATAGGCATGCGCGGGAAAAGGGAGGAAGGGGAGAAGAAGAACAGCAGGAAGAAGAGAAGAAGACATAGGTTTCGGTGGCTGGAGCGAGGACAGAAGTGGAGCGGCGGCAGCGTGCGAGTGCCGAAAGGGAGCAGTGGCGGCGGAGTGGGAATTAATGCTGGAACCTGGAAGGGATTAGGTAATCTCTCAAGCTGCAAGATCCAATCCAAAGCACAAGAGAGAGAACATCGTGTGGAGTCGTTTCAACTACTCAACTCTCAAGGCAAGGCGAGATCCATCCAAGGCGTAGCTACAAGCGACAGCCCGGACTAGATATGCACGGCAAGCCCGTTCACCTCGCTCATGTCCAGCGCTGCCTTCCCGCCGCCGGGCCCGGCAGGCGCCTCCCAGTCGAAGTGGCACAGCAAGCTCGCCAGCGCCATCTCGATGCCGGCCTCGGCGAACCAGACACCGGGGCACGCCCTCCGCCCGGCGCCGAATGGCAGCAGCTCAAAGTGCTGGCCCCTGAAGTCCACGTCCACGGCGACCGCGGCGAACCTCTCCGGCGCAAACGCCTCCGCGTCGTCTCCCCACGCCGTGGGGTCGCGGCCGATGGCCCAGGCGTTCACCACAATGCGCGTGCCCGCGGGCACGTGGTGACCCAGGATCTCGGCGTCCGCCGGCGGCTCCCGGGGCACCAGCAGCGGGATCGGCGGGTGCAGCCGCAGCGTCTCCTTTATCACGGCGCGTAGGTACGGCAGCTGCGCGACGTCGGCCTCGGTGATGGTGGTAGTGCCGCGCCCGACGGCGGCCGCGCGGATCTCGGCCTGGACCTTGTGCATGGCGGCCGGGTGCGTGATGAGCTCCGCCATCGCCCATTCCATCGCCGTCGTTACCGTGTCCGTGCCTGCCGCGAACATGTCCTGATCGATGTGCATGCATCATACAGGCAAGACAAAGAGGAGAAAATTCCTTACTTTACTAAAAAAAAGTTGCGGTTCTTTCCTCGGCCCAAAAACAATTTTCGTTCCTTGCATGACCTAAATATTTTGTACTATACCTTTCTTGACATTTTCATCCATTCCGCCAGGTTTTCCATCCAAAAGCAGTGTGAAATGACTTTTTTGCCCCTGACCCCACCTGTCAGCCCCTCCTTCTCTCCCTATCCTTTCCCTTCCAGCTGCCGGCGAGCAGGCAAGGCGAGCGCCCGCGGCGCCCTCGCCCCGGCCGCCACCCCGACGCCGGCCGTCAAGGCGTCCTCCTCCCCCCGCCGGCGACGCCACCACCGACCCCGGCGCTGGTGTCCCCGCCCGCGCCAGGGACCGGAGCGCGCGGTGTGGGAGCGAGCCCAGGAGGTGGAGGTGGCCCAGCACCGGGAGCCCGGGAGGCGACGGAGGAAGCCTTGCACGTCCGTCGTCGCGGCGCTGCGGAGTAGCCGAAGGCCTCTTCTTGGCAACGAGGAGGTGGAGGATGAGGATCAGGAAGCAGCAGGAGAGCGGCGCGATGACGAGGGTGAGCTGATGCAGGAGGGATGAAGCTAGCGATGATAGAGCCATCTCGATTCTCGATAGACGTTGTGAGTGCTTTACTGTATGTCGTCTCAGCTGTGTCGATCGTAAGCGAGTATATACACAACACACATAGAGCCTTAATTTATTTGTCACTCGCCTTTTATCCGCCATTATTGTTATTTCTCGTCGACCAAGTTTTAGGGTATATATGGAAATAAAGGTTCCTTCTTCGTTCCTTCACCATATGTATACTGGAGTAGCTGTTTTTTTTTTTTGGTTCCTAGCTCTTGGTTGGACGCTCACAGGAGACTAGCTAGACTGTGACTGACGGGTAAGTCTGTTGTGTTGGACATGCATGCATCTGATCTGATCTGATCTGAGTCGTGTACCTTTTTTCGTCATTTCGTGTCCAGCAACCTGCAATGGCTTTTCCTTCCACACGATCGACTGCCCTGCTAGTCTGCTACTATACGGTCCCTGCATGCGCGTGCTGCACAATTGTTTTGTGTATGCTCGTCGGTGTGTTGGGCGTGTTCAAGTACGTACACGTTGATCCCAATTCCCAAAATGTGGCCAGGATTGGCCCTTGGACCACGAGGGCCCTGCGAAAAAATCCGCTTTGTTGGTGCTCGCCGTGTATTGTCGTAGCGAGTTTAGAAGAAACTGCTCGCGCTCTCTCTGTCTCATGTTCGAGCGTGACATATGCATCAACTCCTTGACCATTTTCAGACGGGCATTTTTACCAGCTTTCAGAAATATCAGGCCGCTTTAGAATGATCAACAACTAAAGAAGAAGAAAAGAAAAAGGCCAGGAAAAACGAACGAGACAGCCAAACACACACGTGTTGCATGTGAGCCGTGCGAGGTCAAATCCTTACTAGGAGGTTTCACGTCTGAGTTTTGACCCAGTACCATGCAAGGTGTTCATATTAATATTTATTTATGCTAGCTATGTCTGCCGTACCTTAGGTATTTTATTTACCCCTCTCTTCTTAGTCTTCTACACCTGAAACTTGAGCCATTGAATTTACATCAACGTATTATCCAACGGTTCCTTTATTTTTTTTCTTTCCCTAATAAACTTATTTATCAGCTGTTAATTTTAGTTTGAACCAATGTCTCTAGTATGTTTCTAGGTTACAAAAACGTCTACATGCTGTTATTAAATGTCTACACTTTTAACATCGTTACACTGTCTGGCTAAGAAAATGAGTCTTCATGATTGCCATTGAGCCTGCAAATTACCACGCTAGTAGCAGAAAATGAAAGGAAACGGCAAAATTACCCAAATTGTCATTACATAAAATTAGACTAAAATATATGCTCCTATACCAATCTATAAATTCATAATTGTTATTGCCTTGGTGAATTAACTAAAAATATATGTGCATACCTTGTCCTTTTTCATATTTGTGCAAAGTTTTTGAATAAGACGAATGATCGAAGTTTTGAAAAAAAAAATTCAACCGCGACTTACATTTAAATCCGGAGGGAGTACTATATATCTATGTTGTTTCTGATTAGTTACTGAACTTCTTTTATGATATGCTAAACAATGTAAATATTTTTGGATATTGAAATTGTTACATTTTATTTGTATTGGATGACTAAAACCCGTTTTATTCTCTGATATTGTTTATTTGTCTGTCTTTGGATTGTAGCACTAAGGAATATATGGACATGCACCAGCCTACACGATGGTTCTGGATGCTTACTTCATTTGCTAGAATACGCAGATATTATGGCAACTTCAAATTAACTTAAACAATGCAATTTAAAACCACGTCTTGTAGACAGTTGATCAAATTGAAATGTTCTGTATTTTTCTTGCCATGGTCTCACATATCAGAGCAAGGCCTTCATCTTCTCTTTCTGGATGGATTATTTTGTGTATTAGTTGGTTCTTGCAATATGTCAAATGCTCAGGCGCTTCTCTTCTACCATACTTATATTTTTGATTTATTGTTTGAAGTGCTGCTGTCAATTGATTCTATGCAAAGTACAATTACAGTTCATCTTGCCCCCGCAGCAAAGCGCAGGGCACCACCTGGTATACTACCAATGCTTATCCTAAAACTGAAAGGGAAAACACACTGAACAAAGACTAGAACTAAACTATTGAAAGACAATGAGCAGGGGTTACTTGCTTCACAATCAAGGAATGCCACGAGAAATTTCAGCGTAATCGAATTAACAATGAGCATGAGTACCTTCGTGGCTTAATACACTACTATATAAACGTAGTATAACAATGAGGATGCTTTAAGTAGTAATTGTTCCTCCAAACACAATATAATGTTCATTTTCAAAATCCTTAGTTATCACAAATTCAAAACCTTGGTAGACATTTAGATAAATAGGTCCAATGCAAGCACAAGAAATAAATTTAGCTGTTTGAACATCAAATAGCCCTACCGACATGATAACCTAATAGCGGGTCGTCATAGCGACACATGAAGAATAACATGATAAATAGTACCATACAAGCATTGCCACAATCACAGAGAACAACTAGTACTTTCCCTGTCCAAGGATAACATAATATGCCGATATATAAGAATCCTCCACCATGGTCCATGAATCGCTCATGCCTAGCAGAGATACAAGTACAAAGGCATGCATCAAAACGGTGATCATACCAACTGAATCAAACTGATAAAACACAATATGAGATCAACCAATACACAAATCTATTCTAAATTACCCGAGAAAATGGGCAATTGCCACTATAGCAAATACAGGCACTCGTTGCAGCTTATAAACACTTGTTGCAATGAAATATGCGCATATCAAATGGCAATACGTCCTGGATACCATATCTAATCAAAAGGCAAAGCAACAGCCACCTTGCTGGTTTGGGACTGTGAACAGTCACTTTCATCTTTACAGACCAAATGTGCCGGCATTCTCTCTCTCTGGTTGGGCCACATTGCCGGCAAATGCCAGCCACTAGATCTATCCACACTCTAATCGAACCATACATCCAGTGCATAGGAAACAGGTTCACCGTTTCCCCTCCGCCATTCTCAATTCTCTAGCAACGTTTCCAAAGGCTGATAAATAGGTGCCCCCCTCACGCGCTCGTGACTCAACACCTCCACCTGCACAGATGGATCTGCATGTTGAGTCGTGCCTCCTGTTGGCCGCTTAATGTCAAATCTTGCCTCCCGTGGTAGCCACACCGGCTGCCAGCTCGGCTGTTGTGCACAAATCAGAGAAAAATAGAGACATGCAGCCAGCGTAGGGTTAGGCCGAAGCCTCGAGCGTCCAGCTGCTCACAGGCACGGCACCACCCATGAATTAGAGGCCGTGCTTGCCAAGAGCACAGATGCAAGGGAGGAGAGGATCCGCGCATGCATGGAGATGGGAGGTCCAGCGCAGCATTCGACGAGATCAACTGTTGTGTTGAGTGCCACAACGAAAAGCAAGGAACTAGATGAGACAGTACTCTTAATCATTTGTCTTATTTGTTTTGATTCCAAGGCCATAGGTTAGTCAATTGCTTTGTTACCAGAACACACACTCATACGCCACATGAGTTTGATGAAATGCACCCAAGGAGCATAACCATTGTGGTCATGGCTGTAGTTGACCAACATGTGCCAAAGGGCATATATTCAGATTACTACCGCTCTGATAATGTTATGTCACCACTCAAGTTCTAAAAGGTACAATGGTTCATATATTGTATCAGAAGCGATTAATAATACTTCTATGTAGGATTACCGTTTCATCAAACAGTACATATTCTATCCAGTACATTCATTTAACTTCATACTTGTTTTCCATATTTTAATACTGTAGCCAGAACACTCGGCTCAAACACCATACAACATGTGTTTGGCTAAATGCACACAAGAAGCATGCTCCATTGTGTTCATGGCTGTAGTTGAGAAACACATGCCAAATGTCATATTCAGGTTACTGCAGCTCTGATATGTTATTACATCACTCAGGCTCTATCTAACAAGTAGAAGTAGAATGGTTCAGCTATGGCATGAGAAGTGATAAATAATACGTGTTTTATGATTAGCTGTTTCATGGGAGAGTACATTTATATCCATTACAGTGATTTATTTTCCTATTTGCCTTACATATTTTCATGCTATAGCCAACAACTGCACAAAGGGGCATTAGCAATAGCAATGAGTTAGCCAATAACGTTTTACATGTTCAAATGGATTGGCAAACAGTGATGATTTCTTATGCCACAAACTCTCTAAATCAGGTTTGACAGTAGTGACAATCTATCTTATGTGTGTAGCACTAACAAAGTACTGCTATAGATAAGCACAATGTTTGGTAATCTGTACCTGCTATATACTACCAATGCTTATCCTGCTACCACCAATGCTTTCTGGGCGCTTATCTTTGTCTCTTAATTAGTACTAAATGCCATTCTCACTAATTAAGTTTGTCATAACCTCATAGACTATCAAACAAAGGTCCAATACAGCCAAATGCACGGGATATCTTAGGTGGGTGCGGCAACGTCTATGCCACTGTTTCTAGTGCTAGTAGAAACACACCCTAGCTATAATTAATCAATCAGTCATAGTGAGCCTTTTGGTCAATGCCTCAATGGTCAGTAAATGTAGATAAGGCAAATAGTATACTAGAACAGAATCATTGAACAACCAAAGGAGAGATTTACGTACCCCAGTTCGCCATTTTCTTTTCACCCGCCAATTTTTCAACTTCCCCTGAAATATTATATGTCCTTTGTTCCTACATGCAGATAGGGTCACACAATGAGCTTAATTACCTAGCAGAACAGAATGCGCTATTATTATTAGGGTGAAAAGATGGAAAATAGAAAAAAGGTCACCAGCCAGTATCTGCGAAAGCAGCATGGTGTAGATATGGTAAAAGATGCTACAAGGACTCGGTATAAAATACCCTATGGTAGATCCATCTGATGTTGGTGACAATGTTGCGCTACTAAGATGGTATTGAGCAAGGCGACGATTATCGTTTATCATGGAAGACAATGGTGTCACCCACAATGGTAGGAAGCACCTTAGAGCCGACCGTCATACTCCTCCCGCCACCGGCAAGGAAGAGTGCATTGTCACATGTGGATGTCAACAAGACAATCCTTCCCAGGCTAAGGTCAGCTAGTCTGAAAACTGAAAATTGCCAAGAACGAGCAGAGTTGAATATCATGGCAACCACCAAGATCTCTGAGTTGCACTCTACCAGAAGGTACAGAAGGGCATCAGATGTTCGTGTTCTTGGTGGACATTTGGCGATCAGCCTTGGTGGTTGCAGCAAGGGCTCCACCGCCCCTTCCATCTGGGGCGGGCGGGTCGATGCATAAGACATCTGGTACCATGTACGTTTCAATCGCCCGTCGCATTTGCAGCACATATAGCTTGCCTTGGAATGGCAAGGGACTATAAAAGTTCCTTGAAGTCCCAGATTGACACTCTCCATCACTGCTCCCCGGAGGTAGCAAAGGCTACCCGCGTCATGCATCGTTGCATCATCATGAGCGAGACGGCACCATTCGCGCTCACGTTGATGGAGGTAGCCATGATATCTCTGAGATATCGCCACTTGTCTCCCAACAAGCCCAGGTGCACGTACCCCAGGAGGGTCTCCAGAGGCGGGAAGTCCAATATGTCGCCGGTGAAGGGGTGGAGGAGGCGGATCGCTGTGTGGTGGTCCCGCTGCAGGGCGAGAAGTCCGTCCACGGAGTCAAGGACGCAGGCGGATCGCATCTTGGCCCGGGTAGATGCCGTGGCCCTCAGGCAGCAGCATCCACCGCCGTGGGTGGAAGCACCGGTCCAAGATGCTGCGGCCGCGCGGGCACACCGTGCTGGACCGCCACTGGTGGCACGCGGAGCGGAAGCGGATGTAATCTCGCAAATCTCCGTCCAGCACCCGCCACCCGATCAGGTCCACGATATCCTCGTGAAGAGATGCCCACAAGGAATCCCGAGTGGGCGGCGGCAGCATCAGCATCATCGGCCATCCGCCGCCGGCGCTTGCTGCTGCTGCACGCAGCGACTACGAGTAACTATTATCTGTCGCCGCAGCGGACCCGAGACGAATCCGTCGCCGAAGAGGCTCGCTTGGTTCTACTTTTTTCACTCCTACGGCCGGCCCAAACCTTGTTTTCAGCCCATTAAACCATAGCGCAAGGGAAGGGATTGTCGGGTGAGTGATTGCTTTCCGTGTTTTCTTCTTTCCCCTGCCGTCCTGTTCCTTTCTTTCTTATTGTTTTCGTTCACGTAAGTTTCGTTCTTTTAGTTTTTCTTCCATTTTAGTTTTATACTGTTATTTTTCTTTCTTATACTCTTTTTCCTTTTTCCATTCTTCTTTTACCTATTCTCATATTTTATTTGTTCATTGTTTAGTTTCTATTTTATTTAGCTATAAATATATTTGTTATTGAGTTGGTATAATTTACTCTAGATGTAAATATTGTTGTTTTAATATTTTATATAACTCTTTCTATGCATATGAATCTTTTTTTGTTTTGATGAAGCCATGTAATTTCTTGTATGTCCTATCCTTCCTTTTGTATTTTCTTACATGAGTTTTGGTTTCTTCCATTTTTATGTTCCTTTTACTTAGTTTTTCTTCTTTATTTTTCCTTTCATTTTGTTTCTTATTTTAGTTTCCACCCATGTTATAATATAATATTTTATTTTAATTATATTGGTATGTTCTGAGTGTATAAATATTTGTTCTAAGGTTAGTCTAATTTGTTCCGTTTGTACATATATTTGTACCATAAAATTATGTTTTGTCGGTGCTTTGTAAATATTTGTTCCATGAGTTTATATTCTCTTCAAAACATGTAAATACTTGTCCCGTGATTTCGATAATTTCTCCCAAGTGTACAAATGTTTGTTTCAGACATATAAACATCTAGTTCGATGTGTTCATATAAATGTTCTAGGTGAATAAGTATGTGTCCTTTGTGTAAATTTGTGTAGTGGAATCAATTTTTACTAGTCTCTTACTTGATACTAGAATATTCTTCCAAAATTATCGAGTAAATTTTACACAACTTGTGAACATTTTTATTTGTCAAGTATGTATTTTTTATTTTAATATGCAATATTGAATACTTAGTAGTCTCCTAGTAATTATCTTTCCATATTTTCCTTAACATATTTGAAAAATTACAAACAAAAGTATAAACAATATTTCAATCTGCCTTTTTTAATACTTACTAGTCTTCTTTTTATTAGTAGTAGAATATTTCTCCATAATCCATAAACATATTTGTACAAGTTCTCAACATTTTGCTTTGTACAATACAAATATTTATTTTAATCTAGCGGATTCAATATTTATACACATGTTTGTTCCAAGAGTTGATATAATTTGTTCCAATTATTCTCCGAGTTTATATATTTACTTCTAGATGGTAGATGCTTATTCCGTGAGTTCGGGTAGTATGTTCGTGTATAAATATTTGTTACGTGAGCTATATAATTTTTTTTTTAAGGAAGTGAGCTATATAATTAGTTCAAGGTGCATATTTACTAGTCTCCGGAACGTAGAACATATTTTATGCGTGTAGAACAATTCATACTGTGAATTTATTATGCGTGTAGAACAATCTATATTATGAGTGGGCGGGAGAGGATCTCAACACACACTCAACCCTACCATAATGGACGTACTAGGTTAAAATTCACGAACACCGCCACTGTCCACTGAATCCAACAGGTCGAGAGAAAAAAAAAATCAGATTCACGGGATAGAAAGATTCGGGACCAGTGACAAAGGCACAAAGCCTCCATGTCCATGTGTTTTTCGAAGCACACAAAAGGCTAGCTCCAGCTCCATGTAATATTCGTCCATAATTTCTAATTTTATTTTACTCCCAGGCGGCACGGTAGCTCCGTCGTCGTCATGGATTTCTCCCTCCTGCTCGTCGTCGCCGTCATCACGCCGCTCTCCTGTTTGCTCCTCCTCATCCTTGTCGGCAAGAAGAAGCCTGCGGCCCCTCCTCAGCGCCGCGGTGGAGGCAAGCTGCTTCCTCCGTCGCCGCCCGGCCTCCCCGTGCTGGGCCACCTCCACCTCCTGGGCTCGCTGCCGCACCGCGCGCTCCGGTCCCTGGCGCGGGCGCACGGCCCGGTCCTGCTCCTCCGCTTCGGCCGCGTGCCCACCGTGCTGGTGTCCTCCGCGGCCGGCGCCGAGGAGTTGATGCGGACGCGCGACCTGGCCTTCGCGAGCCGGCCCAGGAACGCCGTGGCGGAGCGCCTCCTCTACGGGCGCGACGTCGCGTTCGCGCCCTACGGCGAGTACTGGCGCCAGGCGCGCCGCGTCTGCGTGGTGCACCTCCTCAGCCCCCGCCGCGTGCAGTCCTTCCGCCACGTCCGGGAGCAGGAGGCCGCCGAGATGGTCGGCCGCGTCCGCGCCAAGGCCACTGGAAATGGCGCCGCGGGAGGAGGAACCGTGGACCTGAGCGAGCTCCTCACCGAGTACTCCTACGCCGTGGTGTCGCGCGCCGCGTTCGGGGACGAGTGCGCGCGCGCCCTGTTGGACGGCGCCGACCGCGGGCGTCACCTGAGGCGGGTGCTCACCGAATTCCAGACGCTGCTCGGGACGGAGCCGGTGGGGGAGCTCCTGCCGTGGCTGGGCTGGGTGGACGTCGTGCGCGGGCTGGAGGGGAGGATCAGGCGCACGTTCGAGGCGCTCGACGGCTTGGTCGAGAAGGTGATCGACGACCACCGCCAGCGGCAGCGCCGGCGGCCTCATCAGAACGGGGATGACGATGACGGGAGCGGCGGCAGTCACCACCACCGGGACTTGGTGGACGTGCTGCTGGACGCGCACAACATGGACGAGGAGTACGGCGGCGTCCAGTTCGAGACCAACGAAATCAAAGCCATCATCTTGGTATGTAATTATTGTAGTACTAAACATATATCTATCGATTTCGAGAAGCTAGCAGCAGCTGGCAGAAACTGTAAAGTCAGCACAGTACTTGATGGATTCATGCACGAACGGGCAACATCGCTCGATCGATCAGGATATGTTCACTGCCGGCACGGACACCGTGACGACGGTGATGGAATGGGCCATGGCGGAGCTCATCACGCACCCGCACGCACTGCGCAGGCTCCGGTCCGAGATCCGCAGCACCTCGTCCAGCGGCGGCGGCGGCAGCAGCAAGGTGCCCTGCTACCTGCCGGCCGTGGTGAAGGAGACGCTCCGGCTGCACGCGCCGGTGCCGCTGCTGGTGCCCCGGGAGGCGGCGGCGGACGCGGAGATCCTGGGCTACCACGTACCGGCGCGCGCGCGTGGTGGTGAACGCCTGGGCCATCGGCCGGGACCCCGCGACGTGGGGGGACGACGCGGAGGAGTTCGTGCCGGAGAGGTTCCTGGGCAGGTGCAGCGACGTCGACTTCCGGGGCCAGCATTTTGAGCTGGTGCCATTCGGCGCCGGCAGGAGGGCGTGCCCCGGTGTCGGGTTCGCCGTGGCGAGCATTGAGACGGCGCTGGCGAGCCTTCTGTGCCACTTTGACTGGGAGGCGCCCCCCGGCGGGAAGAAGCAGGGGGCGGCGTTGGACATGAGCGAGATGAACGGGATCAACGTCCATATCAAGGCCCGTCTCACGCTTGCAGCTAGGCCGTGGATCCCTTGATTACATGTTTGGTGTATCTTCTCTTCATATATAGAGATAATCAATCATAGGTATACGTCGTATATATATTTATATTGTGTAAATTAAAACAAAATTCATGCGCAGCGAGAGCGCGAAACCAAACAGCTTACGCATACTCTGTACTCCATAGTCCATAGTATATTATTCCCGCCTCGAGAGATGGCAGCGCAGCGTGTGTTGTAAGTACAATACAAAACGCGAAAGTACAGCTACTAGTAGACACTTAGTTTTGGTTGTTGGTACGTTACCATGCATATATACATGGTGCATCATCTTCTCCAACGCCGGCTGGCCGGCGTTGAAGTTGAAGACCCCCTCCCAAACTAGCTAGGTAGGTAGCGCATGATGAATAATTATACATTGCATACGTGCTCCGACGATCGAGCGACGATAGATGGTGCATGTCTCGATCGACTCGAACTCAGGCAGCTCATCATCATGGCGTCTCTGATGCGTCCTTGAGGTCGTAGACCTGTAGCAGGGCGCCGCAGTCCTTGAGCGGGTCCTTTCGGAAGAAGGCGATGGGGTTGGCGTAGCGGACGCCCTGCTGCTTCATGCCGTTGTTGCAGGTGAGCGGGACGCGGGCGCGGTCGCGGAACTCCTCGATCTCGGAGCACTCCGGGTCGGGGCTCTTGGCCAGCACCACCTCGCAGATCTCCGACTGGTGGTCCTGGTCGATCTCCAGCTTGTACCACCCGCCCACGTCCGTCGTCGCCTCCGCCTTGAGCGTCTCCTTGCTGCCGCCGAACGGCCGGCAAACGATCTCAACCGTCGCGCCTGCCATGCCATTGTGCAATTTTATTTTATATATATATATATATACACACACACACACTATGTACGTACCCTCGACGTTCTTGGAGGCCTTGGTCTCGAAGCCGGCGCGGCAGGGGTCGCAGTACACGCGCCCCGTCACCACGAAGCCACCGCCCTGCTCGGCGGACGCCACGCCGGCGAGGGCCGCCGCCACCAGCAGCACCGCCGCCGCTGTGGCGATTCTCAGCATCATCATCATCAACTCGTTGGTGGCCATATGATTTCGTTCCTTGGTCTCGATCGATCGGATGACCATTTATGGGCGTGTGTGGGGAGGAGACAGGCTAGGTAGGGGGAGGCGGAGCTCGTTTCCAGGCGCGCCAACACCTCGCCGCCACCCCCTCCCTTTCCTTCTGTTTGACCGCGAGCACAGCGCGCGCATGGCGTTCCCCTCGACCTCCGATCCGCGCGCCCGGTCGTCCTAGGCAGGGTCCTGAAAATTCTGATGGTCCCGACCATGGTGGCTTCTACAGATCTCAAAGCACGTATTCCGTCCGGCAAAACAGTGAGCCGTGGCTTCATTCAGAGGGAGGGCGCCCGCGAGTTGTCCTGGAGCCGAACCAAAACAGACGAGCCTTTCTCGTAAACAGATCGAGCCTCCTACCGCTGTTGTCGCTGGGTTTGGGTGATCCAGCCATCCGTTGTTTCCATGATTAAGTCTCTCCTCCTGAACGCAACGCAACTGCCTCCGCCGCCGCAATTGAAGCATGATCGAGTCCAGCGCGAGTGCCTCCCCGATCTCAACGGCAATACCGACGCCACCAAATGCCATGGCATCTCAGGATCAGCGTACGCGTGCATAGAATTTTCAGGAGCATGCATCAGCAAACACAGGTACGTAAACCCAACTCGAATTAACAGAGCAATTCACCAATCTTCTGCGTCATTCCTCCGCACAAAGATTAACAAAGAACCCTCAACAATGACATCGGCGTTGTTCAGTTTCCGGCTGGCATATACATCGATGTTCAAAGCGCGGAAACAAGCGATGCCAGCACGGATTTTTCCTCTCTATTTTTTTTTTTTTTACCATTCTCTTCTTTGATCAGCCAGAGCTTACAGATGCTGATCCAGATGAATTAACCATACTACATGGCTCCAAGTAGCCAAATCAAACCTTACTCTTCTGGTCTTCGATTTTCTGGAACGAGGTGAACCACTGCTTCCAGGTGGCATCCCCCTGCTGCTCGATCCATGACAAGAAACAGCTGTCGAGGAGGCAGAACAGGTTCACATACAGGAGCTGGTATCGCACCGGGATGAAGCGGAAGTTGGCGATCTGCACGGCTGGCCAGATTGTCCCGCCTAACACCAGAGCAGGAATGAAATCCCTCTTGACGTCTTCCTTCACCTGCTCTACGCTCCTCCCCTGACCGAGGCCCACGTACGAGAAGAAGAAGAGAAGGTCGACTGGCCCAAAGAGGAGACCGTCCGCGGCGACTTTTGAGGCAACAAATTTGAACGTGTTGGGCTGGAATCTCCGCCGGATGAAGCGGTCCAGGTATTCATACCTACAAGCAGCACCAAAGCCTTAGCGACAGATATCGACAAGTGGTTTTGATATTTATTACTCCCTGAAATCACAGAAAATTGCTAATCTTAACCAGCTTTTGGAAATGAATCAGTGCAGCAGATAAGTGAAGACTGAGGTGATTGTGGAATGACCGTTCATTACCAATGAATACATCAAGGTGTTAATGAATAAGACTGTTGGAGTCTGTTTTCTGTAGCAGTAGTTATTATTGTTGTTGTTGTTATTAGTATTGTTGTTATTATTATTATTACAGTATTTCTGTCCAAAAAAGAAAATCTGTACAATCAGAATTTCTTTTCTGCACTGTCATATAACAGAATATAGTCCAGTAATCAACTGCGAAGTACTAAATAGTCAGCACTGATTACTACACACTTACTCCCTTTCGTCCCAAATTGTAAGGGGTTCTAGCCCTCTTTTTATTTGTCCATATTCATATGGATGTTGATAAATGTAGACACATATTGAATACATATACATAGAGGAATGAGTGAATCTAGTTGAGGTTTAGAACCCCTTATAATTTGGTACGGAGGGAGTAAGAACATGCAACAGATTATGAGAAATGCTGGACAGCAAATCTATGTTGAACTGGGACCACGCAGCATGCAAATGAACAAACAATGATGCGTTACTGCAAAGGCCCAAGATACTTCTACTCTTAAAGTTGATGTTTTCCCTTTATGCACTAAAAGTCAGTTGCCTGACAACATATAGTTAAATAAAAAGGCAAGATTCAGTGAGACAGGAACCGCTAGCACGTTCATGCATGGATCTCTGTACTGCTGGTAAGCATTCATCAACCATAGTAGTAAATATCCGAATCCAAATGAGCTTGTTAAATACAGAAACTACAATGACATATTCAAGCAAATCTTATGTTCTTAGATCTATTCAATTTTCAAGAATTAGTAAAGTACTTGTTATTAGTACAATGATACACCATATACTGCCATTGGTGTTGTCACCTAGATATGATTGCGTAAAATGCAGAACTTCGGTGCATGATTGGGACACTTTGCCCTTCTATGTTTTTATTCTCTCATAATTTCGCCATTTAATTGAGTGTGTTTGCTATCCTGTATTTCCCTTTTGTCTGCAATGCTTGGAGACTGAGACTGAAATTGAAGTTGTATTGTTACAGATCTTTTGCAAAGAAATAGAATCGCAGAAAAGGTAAATCTAATGCCATGTGCTAAAGTACAGGGAATTTACCAGTAATGTCCAACAGGTCCAACAAAAGCAAAACCAAAAGAACTTGTGATTCCCACTCTTTTCCAATCAACTTTGAACTCTTTATCTTTATATTTGTCCTGCAAAAGGAAAAGGAAAAGGGGTTTTGTTGAATAGATGACAATAAAATTGAAGAATTAAGATATTATAAGTAGATATCCAAACAAAGAATAATCAATAAACTGCCTATGAAGGCAGAGATAATTTATATGGTGTCCCCAGCTTAAAATGAAATGCCAGTCAGGATTCCTTGAATTCCAAATCTCGTATCTGAACAAAAGGCACCATGAACAGCAGTAAATATATTTTTAAACTAACTAGATGGCACATAGCAAACATAACCTGCTCTAAAGCTGCACTGCACTCGCCTAGTCGCCTTATTTATAGGAGGAAAAGAAATATAGCAAGCACACCCTAGATTCAAGTAATTCAAAGGTTAGTTTGCTGATTGGAAACAAGTCAAGTTTGCTACCTAAATTACATATTACCAATAATCAAAACAAGTTCCCATAGCTGGTTATGCTCAGAATTGAAAGAACAAAAAAGCACATGCAAAGCTAATAGACAAATGGATAAACATTGCTATCAAAGAAAGAAATGCAAACTGCAACTCTGTTCTGTAAATACATATTGTCAGAATACTAGGACGCCCCCACACACCTCATCCCAACTTTACTTTCATACCCATCAAACTACACAGATAAAAACAACCGCTGTGAGTCTGTGACCTTAACCCCCCACCCCCAAAAAAAAACTGTTATGAAACCGAAAGGTTGACAACAAACCCTGTGGTCAAAAAAGTAAACCCGGACTTCCACTCTATAAAGAGAGAATAGCTTCAACTTCTCACTCCATTACACATTTACTCCTCTAGTCATGCTGCTGGGAGCAAAAGAAAAGCTCCAATACAACCCAACAGCAGCAGCTACACATGAATACCTCAAAGGGGAGTGAATGGCCATCAGACATCACTGACCAATCAGACCTCAAATCTCCGTTTTAGCAACAAACCTGAACAGGAAGCTCTCACTGCCATAGAAGTCTATACTCTATAGACAACCACAGGAACAAATTTGACAAGACTAAAGAATCATCACAGTCAAATAAATAAATATTAATATATTAAGGGGTTCCCCACCAAGCCCCCCAGTCCCTTCGCAGGTAATCTGACACAAAGCAGGCACAAATCGTCCTCATTCAGGAGCTGACAACTTGACACTTTTGAGCTGCTTGCTGTTTCAGGTTACCCGACCAAATCCACAGCTCGTCCGAATCTAACATCGCCTACGCATTAAGAGGTATGCTAGTAGGTCATACTATTTATTGCACAAAAGTTGGAACTCGCAAGGAATCGCCCGATTAGCGCGGGCGAGGATAGGAACGGGAACGCCAGCAAATCCCTCCCGGGGGAAGCAACCCGGCCCAGGAACTGGCGAAGGAATCGACGATTCACGAGCATGACCGAGGAAAGCGGAAACGGTGTGGGTGATTAGTTACCTCGGGGTCGGTGGTCTTGGTGGTGTTGGCGTGGCGGTCGGGGCGGGCGGAGTAGTGGGTGACGGCCTGGGCGCCGATGTCGCCGAGGCCCCAGAGGATGCCGGAGCTGACGACCTGCGTGCGCACCGGGTGCGAGGACAAGCACTGCTGGTACCATCGCCATAGCCGCCGCATCACCACCGCGCCGCGCAAGCCGAGAGAGAGAGAAGAGAAGAGGAGGGGAAGGAGACGAAATGAATTTGGCTATTTTTTTTTCACGACGTAGGGTTTGGTGGATTTCAGGTACTACCTGATGAAGCCCAACCAGATGAAGGAATATTCAAAGGAAGACGATAATGCAATTTTGGAATAGTCAGAAAGCTTGGCAGTTGGTGACATTTTACTAAAAATTGTTTATACGGGAGAATATTTGCTGATGATGAAGAAAGACGACGATGTGATGTTGTAAGTCGGAATCTCGACGGTTGCTGACATTTTCCTAGAAATTGTTTATAGGTGAGAATAATTTTTCAAGTATAATTGTTTTTCCCATATTTCTTTATTTTTTATGACTTAAACGCTGCCTAGTTAATCAGTACATACAAATTTCAGTTTTGAATCCTACCAAGTCTTATTCACATATTTGAAGTCTAAGGGAGTCTTCACGTCTACGGTGGGGGTGAGAGGGGCCTGTCTATTCCACGAGCGCTTGCTCAGGTGGGATCGAGCGAGCGATGGTGGTGCCATCCGAGCGAGCGAGCTCGGCCCCTTTTCTATTTCTATTTTTATTTTTATTTTTTTATGACATAATTTTAGTCGCATAAAATTATATTGACATAATTTTATTCATGAAGAATTATGCTGACATAATATTCAAAGAAAATTATACTGATACAATTACGAAAAATTATGTTGATATAATTTTATTCATATGTGTCGTAATTTTATTCACGGAAAATTATGCTGACATAATTTTATGATACAATTTTTTTATAAAAAGTATACCGGTATAATTTTATTCACAGAAAATTATGTTGACATAATTTTATTTATATGCTGACATAATTTTATTTATGAAAAACTAATCCCAACATAATTTTATTCGCGTGTTTTCACGAAAAATTATGCTGACATAATTTTATTCACGAAAAATTACACTGACATGATTTAATTCACTATAAAATGAAGATCATAATAAATTTACACTATAACTGCTTTGTTAACATAATCAATTAAAATTATATTATGAAAAAAAATAAAAAAAGAAAAAGAAAAAAAACTGCGGGAAGGAATCGCTCGCTCGGAACGAGCCAAGCGAGCGATTGCCAACCGGGAAGTGCGGGGAGAGGGGAGGATGTCAAAGGATCTAGTTCGAGGGGAGAGGGTTCACATTTTTTTTTACAATAGAGGGTTCACGCTTGAGAAGAAATGCAAATATTGAAGGATTAAGGTGTGTGTTCTGTAGAGACCTAAATTTCTATATAAAATTTTTAATTTTGAGTTCTTTATCAAGGTGGCTATCTAGTTAATCAAAATCATTTGTGCAGCTATTTGGCTACCACTCTATATTCTTTAAAGCATAGCTAAAATCAGGCAAAACCATGTTTTAAGTGTTTCTCTGCCCTTTGTACATAAAGAAGAAGCGGGTTTAAGTTGTTCTCTCTAAATTGTCTCTCTCTAGGTGACATTTGGCAACTATTCTTCCTTCCGCTAAAATTGAAACGTTTCATGCTGCTAAGTGCACCCCGACGGTATTTTAGAAATTTTAGAACTGATTAAGCAACTCATTATATCTACACTACAGTAGAAGGGTGAGTTTTCGTAATACCATTTTTTACTTAACGAAACCTCTATATCCCTCACATTGGTCTCATTGCATAGGTTAGAAAGGACCTAAAACTGATAGGAAAAAAAATGTTTCTACCTTTTAGTCTGTACACGCCAGAAAGGATGGCAAAGAGCCTAAAACTGATAGGAGGAAATGTTTATACCCTTTAGTACTTTTATTTTTCGCATCTTTTTTAATACCCATGTTCTTTTATTTTCTCATATATTGTATACCAATACTCACTAAGTACTTTTTTTATTAGAACTAATGAAAGAAAAGTACGTCAATCAAGCGGGTCCTTTTTTTTAATTATTTATTTTTCTTTTATTTTCCTCCTTACCTGTCATCTTCTTCTTTTTCTTTGATGTCCTCCGCTCTTCACACG
The DNA here is from genome assembly GCA_022530915.1 of Paspalum notatum. Taxonomy (NCBI): domain Eukaryota; kingdom Viridiplantae; phylum Streptophyta; class Magnoliopsida; order Poales; family Poaceae; genus Paspalum; species Paspalum notatum. Next base: position 50,772,035 of record CM039686.1, read on the forward strand.
ATTCATGTAGACGTACATCTACGCTAATCCTCATAAGCTTTTGTCATTGCACTTAAAAGGTAGCTTCAAGTTAGATTGGCACAATGTGCCCTTGCCACTGATTCCTAAAGGCGAAATAGCCATCGTCGTCCCTCAAGTATTGCTCGTGGCTCACTTTGGTCCCTCAAGTATCAAAAGGTCCAGTTTAGTCCTCAAACTATCGATTTCCATGTCAATCTCGTCCATCTGCACTAGTCGTTCGCCACGTGTCCAGGTACCCATGGCAAAAGTCATTGCTGCCCCTTGCCCATCCTTTAGGACCTGCCTAGCACTCACGGCGTATCCGTCCACCGTTTCATCCCCGTTCCCGTCTCCTTGTCTCGTCCTCCTCAGGTGCCGCACAGGAGAGCCGCTCTCGTCCACCTCAGGTGCCGCGTAGGAGAGCCCAGGCTCACGGGAGGAAGAGCCGCAAGTCGAGCATAGCAGTCAGGCCTCAAGTTCCTCTCGCCCTTTGGCTTCTTCTGGTTCGTCTTCCCCATCTCCCCGCCGTCGATCTGGTCTTTTTTTTTTGCGACGGCCGCGGACGCCGTCTTTCCTATTTCCCATGGCACCTGGATCCAGTGAGGGGAGAGGGAGAAGGTCAATAGCAAGTAGAGGAGGAGGAGCGCTGGATCCCTTGGTTGGTAGTTCCAGAGCGGCGCCTTCCAGAGCTACTGAAGCTATGCGCGCTGCAGAGGTGAGTGTAGTGCGTTAGGGATTGCAATAGGGATTTCAATATATTAAGGGCTGATTTGATTTGATTTTTTACAGCTTGAAAGATTGCTTGAAGAACATTCAGAGGGGATTCGTGTTTCGTGTTAAGACAGGGCTAACATGTAGGCATGGATTTTCCCCAATTTTATGTTGTTGTTGGGCTGGTCCAAACACAGGAAGAAGGTTCTTGGCATGCTCTCAAGTTGAGGAACCATGTGCTTTCCAGCATTGGATAGATGAAGAATTTCAATGTAGAGCAAAAAAGGTGATTCAAGACTTAGTTTCGATGAGGCAAAGTATGTCACAGTTATACCAACAATCAGCTGAACAATGGGATGATATGTATGCTGATCGACAGAGAGCGAGACAAGAAATTTCCAAATTGAAACAAACAATTAGAGAACAGTGAGACTGCATTGTAATCTTAGTTCTTTTTAGCATTGTAATCAGTTGTGGCCTATGGCTCATTGTGTAATCATTGGAATGGATGAAGAAACAAATTTCTGATAATGTCTATCATATATGTCTCATGTCTGATGCTCTGTTTTTTGACATAACAAATGCAAATGTTCACAAACTAATGACTGCGTGGTACAAAGGCATAAATATTATTGCCTTGAAACTACATCTTTTCTCTGAATGCATCTGACGTGCTGATGGTTTTTTCTAAGAAAAGCTGCTGTGTCCTGCTTTTGCTCCACGTCCAAGTGATGAGGACTGGATTACTACGCTGCAGCTCAAGAGAGTACTCGCCAGTCTGAGTATCCATTATTTTCTTCACTATCCGTGCCTTTGCTCTCTTAATCATTGTGATTGACACATCCACTCCCATGTCCTCTTGTACTGTCTCCTTCAGCACCATATGGCAACAAGTGCATCCTAATAGATCTAGGAAAAGTTGTGTGATCCAATAGGTGGCCTTTAAGTTCAGGGATAGATATCTTGTCCTTCTCTATGTGGGACACTCCAGAATCCCCATTACAATACAGCATCTTGGACGCATCAAGAACAAATTCGCCATTAAAATGAAATCGAACTTCCAGTACCTCAAATTCATACATTGTTTTGCAGCCCTACAGAACCACTATATCAAATGGTCAAATTCAAACATTCTAGCAGGGAACAAAAAGGCGAACAAATCAAATCGCAAGACTAGCTTGGTGCCACTTTCATCTTACCGTGGAGCTCCTCCACTCCTCTGCCCACGCCGTCGACGTGTATGAGCAGGTCGCCTCCACCAGTAGAAGGGGCGTGCCTCACCCCTTCGCGCTCAGCGCTGTACCGCTCTCCTCCCCAAGAAACCGTAACATAGGTATGCAGCAGCCATGAGGAGCAAGACAGGGAGAGGGGGAACGGGCACGAGAGGGATGAAACGGTGGACGGGGCAACGCCGTGAACCTGGTGACTCATAGAGGATGGGCAAGGGGCAGCAATGACTTTTGCCATGGGTACCTGGACACGTGGTGAACGACTAGAGCGGATGGACGAGATTGACGTGGAAATCGATAGTTTGGGGACTAAACTGGACCTTTTGATACTTGAGGGACTAAAGTGAGCCACGAGCAATACTTGAGGGACGAAGATGGCTATTTCGCCATTCCTAAACATGAAGATGAATGAAAAATGGGAAATGTTCGATATAAAATTAAACGGGCTATGTGAATGTACCTTAAAACGCCTTGTATGTAAAGGCAAATCCTCTCTATTTTACCCCCAATTCCAATCAGACATGGTTGGTCCAATTAAACAAGCCTTCACAGATTTACAAGTCAGCATAAACCCCTTACCGACACAGACTAATCTTAGCTGACTCTCGTAGTCGGAGAAAAAAAAAATTCTTAGCTGACTCGTGGGTTCAGACAATGTTTTACATTCATTTGATAACTGGCTGTTATTGCAAAAGCACGGAGGCTTGATAATTCGGTCAATTCCGCAGGTCTCTGTTTCCATGTGGAAGAACCATGCAAAACGTTTTTTGTTTGGCAAGCTTATGCGTGTTTGGCAATTAAACTGCAGAGACTTGATAGAACATGTTATCATCACGGTTAATACCATTCCGACGACGACACTGATGGCGGCGGTGATGGTGAATCGGTGATGCAACTCCGTCCGTGTCTCCGTGCAACTGACCCTGATCTGGATCTGGTTGGACGAGCAGGCCAGGAAGTGGCACAGACAGGAGTTGCGTTGTTGACAGACACCATTCCTTTGGTCAGTTGATCATCGCAACCACCGTCGATCTCGGCCAAAGCACAAGAAAAAGGCCTCCTATCCAATGTACTAGGTACCTCATCTATCTGTAATAACTACTTACTAGTGCAAGCCCTCCGACGGAAGCTAACCGCCTTGGAGCTGGAGCTGCCGGGAACCACTGCGACAGGGCACTTGACGCGCTGCGCGTGCGTCACCGTCACCAGCTTACCCACCACGTACCCTCTGGTCCTGACCGCCAGCTCCAGCGTCAGCGGCACTCGGCCGCCGTCCGCCGCCGGAGCAAGCGTGGCGCCGGCTCCGTAGAGAGGGGTCTTCTCGCCGTGCAGGGCCACGGAGGCGACGCGGCGGCTGTCCCGCGGCTGGTAAAACCTGACAAGCTGCATTGCATGCAGCAGGGAGCAAAGGCACACAAGGTTGAAACTCTGATGATGGACGAGATGCAACTGCCAAGCCAATTGGTCCAAAGATGGAGCACCGTGCCTGTCCGGTGGCGATGGCGATCTCGGAGTAGGTGATCCTGATGGAGGTGGACGAGACGTGGATCCCGAACGTCGTGGACGGGTTGTGCACGTTGATCTCCAGGGAGCAGTTGAGCGTGACCAGCTTGGTGGGCACCCCGGTGCGGTCCGTGCCTTGCCCGGCGTAGAACCTGTGCACCGTCAGCCTCTGCAATGCATCCACATGCAGCGCGCAGATGAACACCACAGCAATGCACGGACGGATGTGCATGATGCCAAGTAGGAGTACATACCTTGACGGCGACGCTGGGCCTGTCGCGTCGAGCCGCGCCCCAGACGACGAAGCAGACGACGGCGAACGCCAGGACCAGCACCGAGAGCCAGAAGGCGGCGACGCAGCACCTCGGGAGCTGCTGCTCCTCCTCCTCCTCCGGCTCCCGCTCCTCGCCGCCGTACGCGCCTTCCTCCTCGTCGATGGCGCCCACCTCGCGCCACCACCCCTGCTGCTGCGTCTGCGTGGAGGCGGAGGCCAGGCCCAGCGGGCGCCTCCTGCCGCCGCCCAGCGACGAGGAGCGGAGCAGCGTCCCGGAGAAGCGGGTGGCGGAGGATCCCGACGGGCGCGAGGGCGACTCGAGGGGGCTGCTGCTGCTGTACACGGACACGGGCGTGGCGCGCGCCGTCGTCGTGGCCGACGGCGAGTACTTGTCGTCGTGCGCGTGCGAGGCCAAGGACGACGACCCGCGCGACGGGCTCTGCACGTAGTACGCCGGCCGCTTCGGGCACCGCGGCGGGGACGACGACGACGACGTCGCCGTCGTCACGTCCGACTCCGACGCCGCGTGCTTCATTTGCAATGCAACCCTGCTGCGCCTGCGCGCATGCCCACAGAACAGAGAGATCGACGATGAACCTCGAGTGCTCAAGTGCAGTGCAGAAAATTCAGGAGGAGCATTGTTTGTCGTGACGATCCAACAAGAGCCGTCCCGTGATCAAAAAAATATAATAATAATAATAATAATAATAATCCGAAATGCAGTGCATGCCGGAGAAGAAGCAAGCTGCTTGACGCATCAAGCGCTGCACCACCTCACCTCAGGCTGTTTATTCACGACCGAACAAGTCAACCGTAACAAAAACACACACACACCACTCCTTGTCTCCTTCCTTCCCGAACAGAGCGCATCTCCTCCAACTTCCACCCACCTACACCACTCCCTGGATTCCAAAACAGAGACCCCATCCCATCGTCTCCTTCTCCTCAGAGCACCGGCGTCAGCAGCGGCTTCTGGAGGACGTGCGCCTCCAGGTTGCCCAGCACGAGGTCCGCCATGGCCGTGCGGGTCTCCTGCGTCCCGCTGCCCACGTGGGGCAGCAGCACCACGTTGTCCAGCGCGAACAGCGCCTCCGGCACGTTCGGCTCGTCCTCGAACACGTCCAGCCCCGCGCCGCCCAGCCGCCCCTCCACCAGCGCCGCCACCAGCTCCGGCTCGTCCACGTGGGGGCCGCGCCCGATGTTGATCAGCACGCCCTTGGGGCCCAGCGCCTCCATCACCTCCCGGTTCACGATGTGCCGCGTCTGCTCGTTCAGCGGGCACGCCACCACCAGGATGTCGCTGTTCGACGCCAGCTCCACCACCGACGGGTAGTAGGTGTAGTTGGGGTACGCCTGCTTGGTCCTCTGGTAGTAGTTCACCGGGCAGTCAAACGCCTCCACTCGCTTGGCGACGGCCAGACCGATCCGCCCCAGACCGATGATGCCTACTCTCTTCCCGCTGAACTGCAATCGATGACACACGCACGCAAGAAATCATGTCAGCAAAACATCCACCATGCACATTGATTGAAGAATGATTAATGAATAGGAAGCGTAAGCAAATAATGAAACTCCAGATCACATATATAGTATGGCAATGTGACTATATATGTCCATGGAATGGTACCGATCTTATTTCAATCATGACTGATTGAGCAACAGCCATGCATTATATATAATAGACATGATGCCTTACAAAAGAGAAGAGCAATGGCTAGACTAGCAAAGTGAAAATAACAAAAGTGCAGTGCGATATTCTTCTGATAATATGCATGCAACCACCAGCAACAATCAGATCACTGGAGTGAGCAACGGCTTATTCGACGCATGCGCCTCTAAATTTGCTAGGACTAACTCCGCCATCGCCCTGCACGTTTCTTCAGTGTCGCTGCCCACATGAGGCACCAGCACAACATTGTCCAGCCCAAACAGCTGCTCTGGAACAAAGGGCTCGTGCTCATACACATCAAGGCCCGCTCCTCCCAGGTGCCTCTCAACAAGCGCGGACACGAGCTCAGGTTCGTCCACGTGAGCCCCGCGGCCGATGTTTATGAGCACGCCCTCCGGTCCTAGCGCGTCGATGACCTCGCGGCTGACAATGTGATGGCTCTCGGCGTTAAGCGAGCATGCCACGATAAGCACGTCACAGTTGGCTGCCAGGTCAACAGCGTTCGCGTAGAACTTGTAGTTTGGAAAGGCCTTCTCTGATCTTGAGTTATAGCTGATCGGGCAGCCGAATGCCTCGGCTCTTTTCGCTATTGCTAAGCCTATCCTGCCAAGCCCAAGAATGGCGACTCTTTTGCCACTGAACTGCACGAAGATAACAAGAGTCATTTTCTCGGTCTGTTCTAACAAACCTTACTTCAGTCTATGTACCCTCATGCTTTTGAAGATTTACCTCCCAATGTAAAAGGTGGATGCTACTGAAAAAGTGAAGAACCACAGCATCCATGGTTTTCATGTGCACGGATGCAACAACAATCTCTATGGATTTCAATCGAACTATGCTAGAAGAATCACTATGGATCTGTATCATTCTAAAATGCTGTGATCCCCTCCACCTTAGCTTTCCATTCACAGGAGAGAGGACCTTCATTCCAACAAACGACATTTCTAGGTGTTAGAACTAGGAAGGAAGGTGAATCAACACCTTCCCAACAAACAGTCTGGATTTCAGTCAAATAGGATCCACCAAACTTATCATAGTGTCTGTACTGGAGTAGATGGCAAATAAAACAAGGAGTACCAACCAACCAATGTATCCTATATTCACCCAAAACAAGTACAGCTCCTACCAGTACAAAGTTTTTAGATCGCAGGAGTACCAAATCAGTCGATTAATGCGGGGAGTAGGTAAAATGGAGCAGCCATGAGTAATAAGCAGCAATAGGTACGTACCCGCGTGGTGAGGCTGTACTCGCCCTTGGCCTTCCACAGCCCGGCGCGTACGTACCGGTCGGCCTGCGGTATCCTCCTGAGCACGGCGATGGCGAGGCCGACGGCGAGGTCGGCGACGTCGTCGGTGAGGACGTCGGGCGTGTTGGTGACCCGGATCCCGCGGTCGCGGCACTTGGCGAGGTCGACGCGGTCGATCCCGACGGAGAAGGATGCGACGATCTCGAGCGCCGGGAGCGCGTCGATGAGCTCGGCGTCGGCGCCGTAGTTGGCGTTGCCGACGACGGCGCGGATGGAGGACGCGTGCGCGCGGAGGAAGCCCTCCCGGGCGGGCCCCGGCGGGGACTCCCAGAGGCGGTGCAGGCGGCAGCGTCGGTCCAGCTCCTGCTCCAGGTACGCGTTCATGGGGTGCAGCAGCAGCACGCCCAGGGACTCCATCGCTCGGGGGCCGCCGCGGGAAGGAAGGGGCCGGCCGGCCGGCCTAGGGGGGAAGGCAGCCGGGGAGAGGAGAGGCGTGCGTGACGAGGATAGATTCGGATTCCTGTGGTTTTGGTGGCTTTGGCCTTTGGGGTTGGAGCGTTCCTTTTTTATCACGAGGCCGGCAGCGCGGGTAGGTAGCGCTAGGCCGCTAGCCAACACCAACGACGACCAACACACTTTCTGTTTCTTCTCAGCCCAAAAACAAAACAAAACAAAACAAAACAAAACAAAACTCTGCAGGCATGTTTTCTTCTTCCCTTGTACTAATTTACATGTGCTTCTTCTGCACAGATTACAATTACAATCACCTCTTGGTCAACACAGAGCTCCACCAGTTCAGTTTATTATTCCTTATAAAGTTATCACACCACCAGGCTCTGGGTGATTACACTACACAGGACAGATGATGAAGACTGCTCCAGATTAATAAACAGCGAACGCAACTAAGCACGAGCTGTGCCAGTGAGTTTACTACCGCAGGTTAGGTGATCTACACTACATGCCGGCAAGAACAACTTAACTCTTACATGTTTTCAGGCCAGCGCGTGCACATGTCCGAAGCAACTTCCTCGATGAGCACGGCCAGGATGCCCTCCCCAGCATCTCTGATGAGGCATTCTGTCTGTTCCATGCAAACCCAGCCCTGCCAGCCCATGTCCCAGATGCCGTTGATCGACGCATCTGTGCACCTCAGATCCCTCTCCACTTTCATGTCTAGGCTGTCTTTGCTGCCACCACGGGCGTCTTCACAGGAGTAGCCCTTAATCTTTCCGATCCCGTTACTGATATCCATCAGCAACTCCTCCAGTGACAGGTATGCTGGTGGTCTGCACCTCTGCCCCTTGAACCCAGTGTAGCACAGGCGGTTTTGCTGCCAGTGTTTCCGTTCCAGCTGCTCTCCTGCTGTGTCCAAATAGAGCTTGCCGTTTTCCATTTCAACCTTGGAAATCCTGCTGCTGTAGTGGTTGTTCAGACGCTCGTACACATCGACGCCGCCTATGAGTTCAGCTGCTCTGCTAAGGAATGGTTTGTCGCTCAGGAGAAACAAACTGATCTCGTCTTTTATCTCAGCTTCCTTTCTTGCTGTTCTGTCTGTCCATGGGTGAACAGCTTCTTCATCAGCTGAGCTGATTCTGAAATCATGGCTTGCAGATAGCAAAGTTTCACTAGAATCTTTCGTGTTGTCTGCAACAGAAAGGGATTATTTTAGAGTGAAAACATCGAGATTTTTAAGAGTCGGGAAACAAACTGAAAAAGAATCGATGCGAATGTGTTTACAGGAGTGCAAATCTGCAGTTCCTTACCGCCCACAGAAGACTCTTCATCCCAATCAGCACTTGGGCAGCTTTCCTCACTAGGTGTTGCACTATATTCTGTGGATGGACCCTCAAGTTGGTCCAGGGCATGAATGATCTCTCTTTCTATCTCATAAGCCTACATTTACGAGCAAAAAGAATGAGGGAATAAACGATAAATATATGTATGACTTTGCTGAAACTCATCTAAAGCTAATAACATGGCCAATTACTTCATTTTCTAATTCTAGGGAAGAAAGCAATGCTTCAGCTTTCAGTAACTTGTTATCTAGTGGTTAATTATTTTTCCCATGCTTTAAAGTGGTGTAATATGCAAATACTGAATGGAAATTTACATAACAAGATGTAAGCCCATAACAAAAGTATGCATACCACTAATTCATCAATGGTTGAGCTCTTAACGTTTCTCCTAGCCACTCTCTTCTCTCTGGGATTGTTAGGCTGTGTCTTCTGTAACATAGGCTTTATCGAGTCACTGGTTCTGCTGCTACTTGACGCAATCGATTTCTTATCATCTTTTTTCACTACTTTCGTGTTACGAGATACTCGTCCTGCTTTTGCCTTTGCAGTGTTCCTCCCTTCTCTGTTTCTTTCACTTAAATAAGGTTTTTGTTTCTCCCTGGTTCTCCTATTGATTTCAGTGGTCTCCTTTGTCTGCTGCTTTCTGCTTGTAGGAGAGATGACCTTGATTTCTTTCATCACGGATTTTGATCGAGCTTGTTCAACATTTCTCTCTCTGTAAGATGGTTTCATTGATGGAACCTGATTAATCAATCTGGTATCATATGAAGCACTAATGCCCTTCTGTAAACTAGTAGGATTCTTCTGAACAGTGTAATATTCTGGTGACTGATTTTCTGACCTAGGCATCTCTGTATCAAAACTAGACTCCTCTCCAAATAATTGCTGCGGTGGCCTTTTTGACTTGGGCATCTCAATATCAAACAGTGCTCTTGGTGAACTAACTGTCTTAATCCTATCTTCTTTCATGATAGAGCTATCTTTTTGTGAGGGCAATCCATCAAGGCCCATGAGCTTGGCTACCAAACTTGGGGCTTTAGACTTGTTAGGCTGTACTGCTGCACAAGATGGCAACGATCTCGGCACCACTTTCTTCTGCTGAGTAGACTTTGACATCATATAATTATTCGGCAAGTATCGTGCTGACTGGCTCAAATAGGCTTGCTCGTTACTGGAGGACACAGACAAGAGGTTCTTCCTGTAGAAACTATCCTTGACCACATTCTTCAATTCATCACTGGAAAGGCTTAACTGCCCGTGCAATCCATCGTTAGCAGTTCTAGGCAGTACCTGCTTGGCACTCGACGGTCTCAAGAGGACTTCACGGATTATGGTGTCTATTTCTGGAGATTTGTCACCAGCTTCTGGTCTTCTCTTCTTGTTGGATAGTCTCATGCTCTGTGATGCATCTTGAAATCTCTCCAGCATCGCAAGGGACTCCTGGAGGTCCATGGCGCCTCTTAGGAGGTCCTCTGCAAAATGCTTGGATAGTGAGGGCCCCATAAGGTAGTCCCCATGGAATGACATGGATCTTTCCTTCTGATAGCTTTGTGATGCGCTCCGTTCCGAGCCTTTGTAGTTCCTACAGACTGAAGGTTGAAGTGTAACAACACAAGGAGCAGCACATTGGGCTGATTCAGGATAGCTGCTGCCATCTTTGCTTCTGGAGGGAAGGCTCTTTGAAAGGGATCTGCAAACCACTGATCTGAAACTGTCTTGATGCATGTTGTATTTTTTTTTTCTCTGGAAGAAACAGAAGATAGAGGAATGTACAAACTTAGATGGGCAGAACATAAATACTAAAAGATATCCCATCTGAGCAGGAGATGGAACAAAATTAAAGAAACGATATTTTGGTCAAATGAAGAGGGATAAACTTACATTATCTTGAGGCAATACAATTAATGCAAGGAAGAGGAGGTGGCAAGTTAGGAGCTTGATTGATTCAGGAACAGGTGTCTGTCTGAGCTCTGAACTCTCGACAACGACACAAAGTCAAGAGGAAACTGCAAATAACAAGAAACCCATCAGTATTAGTTTCTGAAGGAGGGGATAAGACTCCACAATTTTGATTATTCTAAAAAAGAAAAGGTTTCAGAGGTAGCATAGCAGGTGATAAAGACTACACAATGTTTATATTCTAAAAAGAAAGGTCTTAAGACAGAGAAGCAGACATGGGATGCCGTACGTTTTGCAAACACGCGGAATTTCTGTCTTTTGCAAGAAACAACGACTGAGGAATAAATAAACAGGCGAGGACAGGAAGCAGTTGGGGAGAACTGGTTCCATGAAAGCCATGGAAACTTTTTTTTTTCTTTATTTCCGCGGAACATGTGTGCGCCATCAGTTGCCAGGCAGCCAGCCACCTGGGGTTTTTACTGATCTATGGCCGCTGGAATTTCACATGGGTCATGGCAAAGACTGAGGGAACAGCTCACAAGCACTGCTTGCTTTTGTTCGTGCCGCGGAGAGGCAAAGGGAGTGATGAGTAAACAAAGATTCAGGAAGGAGGGTGGCGGTTAGAGGCCACTCTTCTCTGATTGATGGTCTCCTTAATAACTATACTAGGTAGGGAGGAAAGAAATGAAGAGCGCTGCTGCTGCTATCAGCTCGGACAGATCCTAAACCTGAAACAGCTCTCGCTCCACTCTCCCCCAAAAAGAAAGTGTTCTGTATTTGGGTCAGCTAGCAACAGGAAACGACCTAAAAATCACAACCAAACTGCACGCCGTTTCTTGGCCTATCTCTGAGTATGAAGTCTGAAAATAATAAACAGCAGAGGCATATTCTTCCTGGCGAACCCCAAGTGAAGCAACTCTTCCAAAAGCAACAGTCAGAAGAGAAACGTGGGGTTAGAACTGGGAATGCAATTCCGTGGGCTTCCCGCCCCCAAACTGCAAAATTTGGAGCGAAACGGAACTGGGGGAAAGGGGATGAGAGAAAAAATGGCACCTTGTTCGTGGGTTTCGCGGGAAGGAGGAGAGGAAGGCTGAAGCTGCCTGGCTGCAGCTCTCTGCAATCTGTCTCTCGGTTGGGTGGGTGTCGGTGGCTCCCTCCGAGGCTGCTGCCCTGCCTGCAGGCAGGAGGACTGGAGGAGAGGAAGAGAGATCTATGGAAGAAGCAGGCGCCAATGAAGCAAGGAGGAAGTAGAGTGGAGAGAGCTACGGCTTGCCCACTGCCCCTGGTGTGGCTTCCTACGGCGGCACACATACAGCAGACCTCTACAGGAGGAGACCTCTGAAGGAGGAGGTATTTACCTCTTGGTGCTGGCGCTGCCGCGAAAGCTCAGCGCCTCATCATCCCAGGCCAATGTCCGTCTTTTGATGAGCGGAGCGGGTCGTGGGGAGGGACCAGGGGACAGGTCAGTGCTGTGGTGGTGGGTTCGTTTACTTTGACCAGGCATGGGCATGGCTGGAGGATCCTGGTGCTATCCTATGGTGGCGGCGATGCTGCAGCTCTGCTCTGTCCGGCCGGCCGTGGCAAATTAAGACGAGGATTATTGTTTCATCATCATTAAATGAATGTGTGCACGTCTGTCTGTCTGAAGCAGCACCTCTGAGTGAACGCACTGAATCTTCTTAATAGCTCCAGAACAATTAAGATCTCCAATTCCTTTCTAATGGCTGGCACAGATGCTGAGCGCCAAATCCAATGCAGCTTTTAGTTAGTTAGTTTGCCGCCAAGTTGGACTCCAGGCACAGGCACGCTGCCTCATTCAGATCTATGCATGGTCGTGGTTGGTGGCACGACAAACACTAGAGACAGAAGATAGGGCGCAATCAGTAGCAGTGGCCGTCGCCGATGGATCACACTCAGTCACACACACTGCTTGCGTACATAGCTAGTAGCCAGCATACCACGTTTGTGCCACCACACTGCCCCTGCACGCACGTCCTTCTCGTTGAATCTGGTCAAACCTGCAGGCGTTGCGCGTGCATCCTGCATGTGCTGCAACAAGAATTTCGGATCGGGCGCTGCTAGCTGCGCCTGGGCCAGCTCCTGCAACCAAATGGGCCGCCCAACGGACAGGCCCATCCCATCTCGCAGTGTTTTCTCTCTTTTTCTTTTCCCCTCTCTGTTTGTGGGACGTTCTCTTGGGATTTTCCCGCACCCAGCCCACGTGTTTGTCCTGAATAAAAATTTGGTCTATTTGCAAAAAAAAATGTTCTAGGTGAACAGTTGTTCAGCAAGAAAAATTAGTAATAATAACTTCGTCCATACACGATGCCACTCTTGACTATGTTAGTGCACCATATTTAAAACATTTTATAATAAAAATGTTTTCATTCATAAGAATTCTTCTAGCTCACAAGAAAAATAATGATCGGCTTCACAAGAACAAAAAAATCAAACCATAGAGTAATAAAAGTTTTCAAATATGTTACTTTCGATAAATAGTTCTAGTGTGCCAACCATGTTTGCTTCTTCTTGACAATTTTTGAACATCTTGAACAACAATTTAAAAAATAGTGGTGCTTCTACGGCCAAATTAAAAGCATTAGTATTATTACATTTGAATGGAATATGTTACGTGATCTAAGAGGAGAGTCTTGATCAAATCAAGTCGGAGCTTCCCTTGTTATATCTTTACTTGTAACAAGTTGGAATATGAACTTTACTTGAAGTGCAATATTACCAACTTGTGTGCATAAAAAGCTCAGCATACTTAAAAATTGTTTAACCTAATAAATAGTGGTTTACAAAGAAGTAAAGAATACAAGAACTAAATTTTGCAATATGTTATAATGAAATTAATTTGTTCCTAAATGTTTCGCTCGTGGAAAAGTCGCAAAATGCAAGAACTCACTTTGCGAAAAAAAAAGATTGTGAACTTTTTTCTTAAACGGAATGAGGCGTATGGAGAATTTAGTTTCATGGATGCTCTTTTAGGTCAATTAAGAGCACGTACAATGGGATGCTTAAGATCGGTGCTTAAGGAATAATTTAGTTCCACTTTCCGTCATAATGCTTTTTTTATAAGGACGTCATGATGATTTAGGGCTCAGGTTTCGTTTTTCTAAGCTGCCATCACCGACACTGCATAAATTCCGTTCCACTTCGGAAAAATGAGGGTACTAAGCTAGCCCTTAAACAATATAAATAACGTCTTTGTTCTATTTGCAAACCCAAAAATCGTCTTTGTCCGATTTGCAAACCCAAATTAACCAAAACAACCGGTAGCGCCAGTTAAACCTGGCACGGACGCACGGCCACGCGCCCAGCCACCCATCCCAGCCGGTATCCCACCCGTTGGCATTCAAATTCAAATATTGTCGAAGGGGCAGGCAAGTCAGCGGCACGGACGGTCCCGATGAGGCCGTTCCCACCGGTAACCATCCCCAGCCGTCCATCCCCATCCCCTTCCTGTCTGCCACCCAACGCACATGTCAAGCAAGCGGCGGCCTCTCGCTTCGCTTGTAGAAGCATCCATCCATCCATCCATCCATCCTCGCGAATCGCCTCACCCACTCTCAAATTTGAAACCTCCGAGGCGGCGGACGCCCCCGACCCCGAGACGAAGGCGCCGCGTCGCCGTCGGGCGCTGTCTCCCTCTCCCTCCTCCGCCGTCGCCTCTCGCGGCGGGGCTGGGCGCTGGGCGCGCGCGCGCGAGAGGGTTGGATGCGGCGCGGCCGCCGGAGGTGCTCGCTCGTCTCTGGTCGAGTCGGCGGCGGCCACGCCCGGACGGTGAGAAGAGATCCTCCGCCAGCGTTTATCTTCTTTCTCCTAGCACGATCCGGGGCTCCTTTTGCTCGGGGGACAGCCGCGAATTCGTCGGATGTTTGCTCACCGGCGCGGTGCCGCTGCAGCGGCGGATGGGTCGGCGGGGCTGCGGGTTTGCGGGATCTCGCTTCGTACGCCGTTTATTGTGAAGGAGTTCGGTGGTGAAAGTCTCTCAAGTGAGCGCGACGTGGGGCTGGCGGCTGAGGTGTGGGCTTGGAGGCGGATTGGGCAGAGAGGCGAGCGAGATCTCACGGCTTAGAGTTAGAGCTCTGCGAACTCGGAGGTTCTTATTTGGGCGGAATCTGGGTCAACCAACCACTTGTCTGCCTTATTAGTGTCTCCTCAGTGCTGCCTACGAGTCATAGGTCTGCCACGATGTGTATCAGCCAGTGGCCGACATGGATGGGGCTGAAGGCATCATCGATGCTTCAAGGTTGGGGATGGATGAGTAGCGTGTTGTTGAAAGGATGGATTAGGTTCATGATGCTTGAGGTGGCCTAGCTAGTTTTGGATTTGTTCTTCATTGCCTAGAGATTAGGAGTATTTGATTTCTGCTGTTATATTTTTGATAATCCTGAGCATGGTGGCAAACCATTTCATCTGTAAATGCAATGTTCTTACAGTGATCATGGCAAGTGGCAAAGCAAAAGCTCCAAAGAAGAGCGGGGAGGATCCTGGACCTCCAACAGCTCCTTCCGAAGGGGAAACCAGCCACGAGCCACAGAGACAGAGGTCGCTCAACGGGTAAATGACTTGTAGTTTTTTTTTCTCCTACAAAAGCATGCTCAGTATGCTGTACTGAATTTTCTTATGGCTATCTGCCCCCTTTACCTTCAGGAGGACCACTGGCCCGACCCGGCGTTCGACCAAAGGAAATTGGACACCTGAAGAGGTATGCCATTCGAGCCTCAATGCTGTGTGTATGTACACCTTTTCTTTTCATTAGTGGTTTGGTTTTTACTTTTTACTGAATGTCCAGTATTGTTGTATGTTTGCTATTTAAATGTAGGATGCTATATTGTCCCGTGCGGTCCAGACATACCAAGGGAAAAACTGGAAAAAGATAGGTACTAGCACTTTTTATGGATTGATGCTATATGATCAATAATTCATTATTTGCTCATTTTCATAGCAACTTTGTCGTGCCTGCTTCTATTGAACTTCTATTCCTGTGTTGGGATTTCATGCGTAAACTGAAATGACCATATAAATATTAAATCCATATTCGATATTTTTGTATGGGGTGACATGTACCAAGCTACATATTCTTCAAATCTCGCTTCTATATGTTCATGCGAAAGAGATCATTACCTTGTTTCCTTAACTTATGCCTCCACCATTTGTTTTTCCTTTTCTGTCAACAAGAACCCCTACCTGCCTCTTGCTGAAGTCTAACCTTGACAAAATACATTATACTTTTCCAGCGGAATGTTTTCCAGACAGAACCGATGTACAATGTTTGCACAGGTGGCAAAAAGTTCTAAATCCTGAGTTGGTTAAAGGGCCATGGTCGAAAGAAGTAAGCACCCTATTTGATTTTTTTAGAAAAATGGTCTTATTTCTAATTAATATTGATATAGATGGGTCTTAGCCTACCCCATCTTGCTTGGTATGCTTGGTAAAAAAAAAGGCTTTGTTTTTGTTGATTAGATATATTATAGTCACTGATTGAACATAATCTATTAGCATTAATCTGTTTTCTTTCTGTTTATAGGAAGATGAAATCATAGTTCAGATGGTAAACAAATATGGGCCAAAGAAATGGTCGACCATTGCTCAAGCTTTGCCTGGACGCATAGGAAAGCAATGCAGGGAGCGGTATGACACTGGAAATTTCTTGTTTACTTCAAGTTTCATCAAACTTGCATGTTGCATCTAATAAAAATGTTTTTTTTCGACTTTGCAACCAGTCTATAATACCTCATCTGATGAAATGAATGGCAGAAGTTTGCACCTGAAATATCGCTTTGACTTGTGATGCTTTTGCACAGGATTTTTGCCTTTTTGGTACTAGCTGTTATCTACCACCTTTTAAACTGTGTAAATGCGACCTTATGGAACTATATGAGCTTTTTGTGTTATGAACATGTCTTGTTAACTGACTGAGCTCTAGGCATCACAAAATATGCCTGAAGAAACTAACTAAAATTTGGGTTTATATTGCATACCTTAAATGATGTTGATAACTTTTGTTGCTTTAATCATGGACTGCCTTCTCTCGTTCAGGTGGCACAATCATCTTAACCCAGCCATAAACAAGGAGGCATGGACGCAAGAAGAGGAAATTACTCTCATTCATGCTCATAGGATGTATGGGAATAAATGGGCTGAACTGACAAAAGTTTTACCTGGAAGGTAGCTATATGCTTTTCTTAAGATCCGCTGTTATTATGCATGATGGGAAAACTTCACCCTTTTTTTCATCAGGGAGTTATTTTATCTCTGATAAATCTCATACTGTTTGGGGAAAATTGGAAATCAACCTGTGTTTTTTTTTGTCAAGTAATTTATGCTTTACTGCCAATTTTGATTACAGAAAATTACTCTCTGTGTGTTTACAACCAAATTTAATTGGGCTACATGTTACTATTGCACAAACAACTCTCATAGTTGGGTAATGAACTATTTAAGACTAACAAATCATTGAATTTTGATTTCTATTTCCCCTACAGGACGGACAATGCAATTAAAAATCACTGGAACAGTTCAGTAAAGAAAAAGGTTGATTCATACATTGCATCTGGTTTACTTTCACAAGTCCCATGTCTCCCTCTGATTGAATGCCCTGCACAATGCAACTCTTTATCTGCTATGAGCCAACAAAACAACAGAGATAGTGGTTGCAATGAGAGCACAAACACAGCTTTGAGTTGTGATTTACAAGTAAATTTGGATGCCCACGAGAGAGAAGCACGAGATTCTCACTCTACCATGTGTCAGGGGGCATGCCATGCTTCCACAGAGGCTGTTGGATCTGTGTTGCCCGATGGGCATCACCACGTTTCTTCATCTTTTGCTCAAAGCATAGACCTGCAGATGGATATGAATGAAGGGCCAGGTACTTCTATGTTGGTGGACGACCAAACTCTTTGTAGCACATCAAACCAAGACAATTCTATGGTGCCATTCGGTGTTGCACAGGAAATGCCTATCTCCATGCCATCAACTGTTTCTGCTGTTGATCAGAAACTGCATTTAATCTCTGATGCTGACAGTTTGAAATCTGAACTTTGGAAAGATGTTTCCTTGGAAGCTCTTATCTCAGGAGATGCAGTTGATGCTGATCCTTCTTCAAGACTAAATCACCAGCCAAATTCTACTGAGATGGTCACCAATTTTTTGGCAGAGCCGTACCCAGTACACACATCTAATCCATCAAGTGTGGTGGAAACTGTGTATGAACAGAGTTCATTGACGACAATACCTCCCTCTTTTATATGTTCAGATAGTCTGTCTGATGCGCCTCAAAATAGATCTGAGCCAAGAGGAATGCCAGATTCTGAAGCAGATATGATTCCATGCTCAAACAAATCTTCCGTTAATGCTGAGCAATCTGCTAAACCTGGCAGCAGTGATGAAACACCCGAGGCTTTCACAATGATTGAGAGCACTGCAAACTGCAGGGGCCAACACCAGATAGATGATGAAGAACCTGTGGCCAGTGCAGCAAAAGAACAGTTATCGAAAAACATTGACACTATACCAGATGAAAAGAAGGGCGAGGGGGCTCTATTCTATGAACCTCCTCGATTCCCTGGTTTGGATGTCCCATTTATCAGTTGCGATCTAGTAACTTCGGCTGATCTGCAAGAATTTAGTCCCCTTGGGATTCGGCAATGGATGCGGTCAACCATGAATGTCCCCACTCCTTTAAGGTTATGGGGTTCCCCAACACACGATGAAAGCCCAGATGTGCTAAAGAATGCTGCCGAGAGCTTCCTATGCACACCATCAATAATGAAGAAAAGACAAAGAGGTCTGTTATCTCCTACCCCAGATAAAAGAATTGAGAAGAGATCTGGGATTGCAAAGCGGATAACAGATGTCTCCTATATGACCACAGCAACATATTCCATGAATGCAAACGAAGATGAAGCAATTGTTACTGAATTAGTTGTGTGTGCTGAGCAATCTTCTTCTCTTAAACCTCTAGATAAGAAACTCAAGTTCTCTGATGGTAACAAAGAAAATTTCCATGAAGTGCCTGAACAAGCCAAAGATGCACAAAATGCAGGGAACAACCAACTTGTGGATGAGCAAGTAGGAGGGCAACAATGTTCCTCACCAAATATTGCCAATGCTAACACTGATCTGCCTGTCAATTTAGTAAGTAGTAACTCTTAAATAAATTATTTGGTTATACTTAGCCAGTTGGTGGTACCATACTCCTTTAGAAGAAACATATAGCAGCCATATAACTTCTGAGTTCCAAATGCATTGGGGATTTCAGAAATGTATCTTGGTGGCACAGCAGCTGGCTAAATAGCTTTTCTGCTAATTTTCTTCTTACCAGTATTGTTTAATGCAGGAACCTGTTGGTATTCTTGTTGAGCACAACAGAAATAACCTCATTGCTGCTGATCATGGTGCAAAGCCTGAAACTTTGTCATCCTGTAAGGTAGTTAGCTCAAAATCAAAGCCCGCGGAACTAGTTGTTGAGAAATCATCGCCATGCATCAATGTGGATTACGAATATGTGAACTTGTAAGATACTGCACTGGTCTCCCTTGAGTTCCTTTGTTTCAATGATCTTACAAGCCCATTCGTTCTTTTCGTCAATTTTTATCCTGAATAGCTGCTTTTGCTAGATTGGCTGATACCCCTGGTGTAAAAAGAGGACTTGAATCTCCTTCTGCATGGAAATCTCCTTGGTATATAGATACACACATGCATTTTCAGGTAAATTCATTCTTTTTTATTTACTTTTAAATTCTTACATAGATAAACCTTTTGCAGTCTGCATATAATCTGGTGGACAATGTTACCAGTTCTAAGGGCATGAATCATGATTGGATAAGGAGATTGATCCATATCTAATAAAGTTTAATTCAAACTTGAATACTCCTAAAAGTTCCTATCATAATTTTGAATGGTGCAAGAGAAGTACTACCTCTGATCTTTTTTGTTTGTCGCTGGCCAAGTCAAAAGTGAACTAGATGGCGTCATTTAAAGAAAAATGGAGAGTATCTAATATCTATCGTGCTTAACTACTCATGTCGTGATTAATTACTCATAACAAATTGGGACTAGTGAGTATTATTCTTTTGTTTTTCAGTTTGTTTTAATTACCATACTTATTTGTGTCCACATGCTCCTCCCAGGGTTTTGTCAGCCCAGCAGACAGAGCTTATGACGCGTTAGGATTAGTGAAGCAGATAGGTAGGCACAGTGCTGCTGCAGCAGTGGAGGCCTGTGAGGTGCTATCAAGCAGCAAGAGGACCTCTGATAAGGAAAACATGAAGAATACTGATGACAAGGAGCCAGAGACAAGAAAATCACAGACCAAAATTTTGGTGTGTACTAATCATCAATTGCCTAATTTAGTAATTTATCTATACCTTTGCTGTTTGTCGTTTTCACTTATTCCCCTTAAATTAATGTTTATAGCTATCTGTCTGAATTATCCTATAACAAATATATATCATACCATCAGTATGATATTATTTTACCTTCTAATTGTGGTTAATCTTGCAGGCCGAGGCGCGAGTCCTGGATTTTGATGAATATTCCACACCTGCAAGAACAGCAGATAAGAAACTTGGCAGCTGTCTCGGGAGATCTGTTAGCTCACCCATTCTTTCCTCCCCCAGCCTGAGAAGTTTTCGATAGTTGACTTGTTAGAGATACACCACCAGATATGGTCTGATAATACATTAGAGTCTGTACATGCATGTTCTAGAGCCAATTGTTCTTATTCGTTAATGTGTATTGTCACCGGAGCGTACAGTATCAGCCAGAAACTAGCTTCCAAAAGGCGGCAGGGTCAATGGACTGATAAAACTTCCGTCCCATTTAGACTTTACTTTATTCGTTATAATAGTATTAGTTTACATTGGAGACGTTTCTCACCACTCTAATCTGTACATTATACATACCGGTGCTGGTGCAGGTTCCAGAGTCCGGTGCTCAGAACTTCAGACCAGTCGCTTGGTCAAGTCCTGAGCTTTGTATAATTTTGTGTGCGTGAGGCTTTGCGAATCACAATTACTTGTATATTCCGAAGTCATAATATTGTGACTTGTTCATGTGTAGCGCCCGCGTTTCGTAAGATTATGTAAATCTGTATCAAATCAGTACACCAAAGTTTCATATTGTATTATCAGCCGTACTGCCAATGGCTGCAAATTTTCAAGGGCCGGGGATGATTTAGCATAGTTGGAGTTGTCAACCAGAACACATACAAACATATGCGGCTACATCTGTGGTAGCAAGATAGGGCACTTGGCCTTGACCACAAATCAGCATTTCAAAACCGAGTATTTTGCAAACAGATACACACAGCAGAGAACATATTTTGGATACATCAAGCTGAGCTCACATTATATTGCTTCTCGATACCAAAGTAATTGACGAGATCACCGTTTCATATAGAAATGCCCCATACAGGCAAATGGGATACCCACAAGTATCATAATGCAACTGATATTTGACTGAAAAGTTGCAAAGTAGATTTCTGCAAAACAATAAAAATACAAAATGATCGGTTCTCAACTAAGTTGCATGGAGTACAAAAGGCACAAACACAACTCGCTAATACCAGCCATCATATGTCTCTTCCTATATTAGCAAAAAGAAACCAGTGCCATTTTGCTCCTCAATCACTACCAGCCTCAGTCAAACTGTACTTTCTCCAATTCACCAATCATTTCCTCAAACTATAAGATAGGAATGAATGACGTATAAGCAATGAATGAAATAACCAAAGATGGGAATGATGGGATCAGCCAGTTATATGAATAATTTGACAATTTGGCGTGTGTGGTTACCTTCAAAATTTGTCTCAAAAAATAATCACCATGACGCTTGGTGGGTTTGGACTCCACAACACGGATAACATCCTGCATCATTGCAAACAGCACAAGTACTTAGTCATACTAACTACTAACTAGTACTGCTATAGCATAATAATGCTGTACAAGCGTCAAAAATGCACATAGAGATTTTGCATTTTGTGTACGCGCAAAAAATGAGTATTAAGATTATAAAGTCACAATTAAGTGCATCTATGTGGGAGAATCTCACAGAAGCTCGATGTGCTAGCTCATCTAATTATTATTTTTGGTTTAATCACAAAAATATACAGAGGGTTAGAACTCTGAAGAAAAAACATGGCCACATTAACAGATCACAGATGCATACAGAGGGCATAAAAAGGAGTGACACGGGCAAAGACAAAGCAAGCATTATAAAGCAATACCTCAACTATGTAGAAATCAAAGTCTGCACTGGATACAATCTTTCCATCACTATCAACTGCATGCATTTTGTGCTTGTATGTCATCAGGATCGACCTGTCCAAAGGCTTGAGCTAATTTACCATACACAAGATGACCAAAAATCAGCAACGGAAGTGTAAATTACTGATCATACAAACCTTAGCATTGCTTCATCCATTTCCATATATTGGGCAAGTTTGCCAATGGTTATTGTCGAATATAGTTTCAGATAACTCCGTATCCCAGAAAGCAACTGCTGTTGCTTTACTTCATAGAGAAACAACTTCAACTGAAGACGATAAGCATCCTGTAAAAATATAAATAATTTATTAACAATTGAAGATGATAAATCATGGCCTCATGGGGCTAAAGTAAAGTTCACTGTCTATGGATTAACTAGAGAGGGTATAAAACATATAAACATGCAAGAAATACAACAATACTATGTTTGGACAGGAAGTACCTGATTGTAGTTTGTAAGCGGTTGATCCAGAACTGGAGGCGATGGAGTAATAAACTTGGGGCAAGCATATGAAAATAGTTCATCATAAGCAGCATATGCCTCATCGTCGTACCTCTGCATCTTTGTCATCTTATCATTATACTTTTCTTTCAGCTGGGTGCTGACATTTTCATCTATAAGCTTGTTTTGTGGGCACAAAGACAGGCAAATTGCCAACAATGCATACATCTGCTCGTTTTTCTTCAGTATCTGATCATACTGAGGGGACTTCTGGTGGTACTGCTTGTATTTGAGGATATATAGCAGCATCTTGTTGAATTCACGCGTAGCATCAACATACCTAGATTTATAAAGAAACATTATATGGAAGCTAAGAGAACCCACAACTTGGGCAATTTCATGACACACATTCGTATCAAAAGCAGATGTAGTTTTTCCAGAAAAAAAAAGAGCATGTGGAAATCTTGGATGCAGTTACATCACAATATTTGAATGCCTTGCAAGGCAAATATAACGATCATCATATAAGAATTTTATCATCAGTAAAGCAGTAGTAACACACAGTAGCAGGATACTAAATAGGAAATTTGATGTCATTCCTGACAATAAAACAAAGCCAAACAAAGACTAAAATGCTGCAAAAATTTTCAGCCTACATGAGATGATATTCATGTGTTCGTGATTCACAATAAAATCAGCTAAGACATTGATTAGCCATCTCCAGGGAGGAGTGAATGTTGCGACAGGAAACATGCTGAAGTGGCGATAGATCTAGTCACAGCGCAGTGGCGCAGACATTGTGAACAAAGACAGCCACATACCAGTTTGTAAGAAGAGCTAAGTAATATCCTTGACCAAGCATAGTGAGACAAGCAAGTGGGGCAGCGATACCTGCGCATCATAAGGTTCGCGAAGCCATAGTGGTAGATGGTGGAGATGTGGCTCCCGATGACAATGGTGTAGACCCCTTGCTGGTTGAGGTCGATGGGCGCGAGGCACTTGAGCGCGGTGTGGTAATCCCCAAGGAGGCAGTGTATCCTGAGGAGCCCAATCATGCTGTAGTATCCGAGCACCTTGAGCACGTTGCTCCCGCCCTCGTAGTCGTAGCCGTCGGTGGCGGTGAACTGCTCCAGGCCCTCCTTCTCCCTCTCGAGGATCTGCGTGATCATGGACTTCTCGACCAGCGCCTGGAGGTAGTTGAGGACGCCGTACACGTTCCACGCCTGCAGTTCACATTTGGTTTGGTTTCATTTCATTTCAGCAGAGCAGTCATTTATCTAGCTGGCTGTGTAGGAGGTGGTGAGGAAACCTTGTCGAACTGCTTGAGCTGCTGCAGCTCGTCCTCCGTCTTGTTCTTGAGCTTGGCTCGGTACTGGCAGAAGCTCTGGAACTGGTATACGAACTCGTCGACCATGTCCCAGAGCCACTGGTTGGGCAGCTGCATGTTGACGACGCCGTGCAGGACGACGCTGAAGAGGTCGCAGTAGTTGGTCCAGGACTCGGCGCGGTTGGCGGCGGTGAGCGGTGAGAGGCGCGCGTGGGCGTGGCGGTACCAGAGCTCGCGGTAGAGGAGGAGGAAGACGTGGTCGCCGTCGCAGTAGGGCGCGACGGCCTCGGCGGAGGGCCAGGGCGCGTCGCGGAAGAGGCGCTCGGAGAGGCGCTGGAAGCCGCCCTCGTACATCTGGTGGATCTCGTAGACGTTCTTGTCGCGGATGTGGCGGTAGAGGTGCGCCACGAAGGTCTTGACGGAGTCCGGGACGTAGTTGGGGTCGTAGGCGTCCGCGCCGTGCGGGGGCGCCGCCGGCGGGAGGCCGTCCTCCCGGTCGTACGGGGCCGCCATGGTGGTGGAGGAGCGGAGGACGGGAGCTAGGGTTTGAGGCGCGGCGGTGGCGGCGGCGGCGGCGGCGCGGAGTGAGAGATGCCCAGATGGATGGGGTTGCTGGCTTTCTCTGGTTTGTGTTGTGAGACGGGGGTTTTGCCCGGCTGCTTGGGGGCCTCAGGGCCTGGAGAAGAGGCTGCGTGGGCCGTCATGGGCCCATTTTCCTGGCGCTTTGGGTTGGGTCGGGCGGTGTGGCGGTGCTGTGTCGGCGCGTGCCGTTTTGTTTGGTGGGCTGAGTTGGCGCCACGGAGTAAGGCACTTTCATTGTTTTTCTTAATTTTTTCGTTAATGAAAAATCAGATGCGATTTTTTCTAAGAAATTGTATTCCCTTTGGTTAACACCGAATATATATTCCCTTTGGTTTGTTTTACGTTTAAACTGGCCCATGGAAAACATTCGAGAATTGGTGAAATGGGAACCATACGAATGTTTGAAGCAGTAAGTAGAGATAAACTAGCCGATGGCAAAACATTCAAGAACTAAGATAGTACTATATGCATTATCATTGTCTTTGTATATTTGCTGATGATATTTCTCCATTTCAGCTGATACCTCCATCTCCAGCTCCAGGAAGGGGAAGGGGGAAGCCCCAGCCAGGCAGAGGCGGCCTCCACCGACCACCGTCATTCGCCATGTCCATTATCGGCGCACGTTGTTCTCCGCCGCCAGCCAGCCAGCCAGCCAGCTACCTAACAAACATTTCTACTCCAATCTACAGCGAGCAGAGCAGCAGGGGAAAGGAAGAATAAAAAAAAAAAAACATTCAGAAAAAGGCGCGGGGGCGTCTGGCCTGTGGCCGCCCACCACCACCTCCACCAGGCAGGCAACCAGGGAAGGCGCGGCCAATCTGCTGCTGCCTGGTACGGGGGGTGGTTTCGTTTCGAGCTCCAGGCTCCAGCGAGCCCCCCCGCTCGCTCGATCGCTGCCGATCCCAATCCGGCCAGCAGCAGCCGCCGCCGGGCGGGCCCCGTCCTTCGTCCGCCCTCCGCCATGGCGGGCTCCATGGTGGACCGCGCCACCAGCGACATGCTCATCGGCCCGGACTGGGCTAAGAACATGGAGATCTGCGACATCTGCAACCGCGACCCCGGGTACGGACACCCCCTCCTCCTCCTCTCCCCGCCCCTGATCCGTCCCAGATTCGGATTGACCCGCCACCGGATTCCGTCCCGTCCGTTGCCCCTCACGCCGCGCGCCCCCGCCGAGATTCCGTTACTGTTTAGCTCCGCTTGCCGCCTCGAGCCCTCATGTCAAATTGCGGTGGCCGACGCTCACGCTGCCCCTTTTTTTTTTTTTTTTTTTTTTTTTTTTTTTTTTGCTTCGCTTCGTCCGCGGCTCTGGTGAATTGGGCCAAATTTGATTTGATTTTATGTGGTGCGTTGCGTGCTCTGGTCTGGTGAGACTTTAGAGCCGAGCGAGGGCCGTCCCAGGTCCCAGCCGCTGCAAGTTCCATGAGTCCACGTGCGATCGCTCGCTCGCTCGGGTGGCTTCCAGGATCGTGATTTCCGACAACTCTTGAATCTGCCCGCCTTGCTCCGATTGCGTCCTGATTCCCGTTCTCCCGGTGGGGAAAAAAAGGATGCTCAACTTTCTTCTGTTATCATTGCCCAATGATACGTGGGGAACAGAACAGCTGCTGCTCATTACTGCTTCGTCCTCCATTTTGTTGATCACATCGAGTGCCAAAATGACATGATATCCACCTGCTTCTCATCTAAATTTGGCACACTGCACTGTTACAGCATGTATGAGGGAACAAAGACCGGAGATTTTAGCAGTCAGCCAAACCAGAAGTGCGGATTAGGGGGGAATTAGTGGGAGCTGGTTTCCGTATCATTGCCAACTCAAATGTTTGGATTTAACATGAGGCAATAACACCTGAGCTTGCCATCCCGCTGCCAAGTGATCAAACCTATGAATGGAATTTATCTTATTTGGTTCATCGGTCGACGCTTGAGAGCTCAGACTGAATATCAAACGGGCTACTTTACTCGAATGGTATAGCGTATTATTAGGTTCCTCGTGTATTTTTCTTTTCACCCCATAATAGGCTAAACAAAAAAAGTTTGTTTGATCTCTTCTGCTGTCATCCTATTATCAGTTATTGATGGACCATATCCATGCTGATATATGTAACAGGCAATCGAAAGATGTAGTCAAGGCACTGAAAAAACGGATTTGCCACAAAAATCCTAAAGTACAACTTCTCGCTCTAACAGTAAGTCTATCTTCAACTTGCCATCTACTCTTAACTAGTCTTGAAGTGAGATGGGCTAGTGGTAACTGTCAATTTTTTCTTTTGTACTTTTTTCTTAATCTATCAAAAAAAATGTCCTTTTTATATCCACCTTCCATAAAATCAAACACATGATACTCTGCTTCCAATTTATGTCTCCATTGTTTTTATTATGTTTCATGGGCTACCATTACTTACTTACTCTCATGCAATCATACTCATGCATCCTGCTACACTTTCAGCATAACTGTGCTGACTATGGTTGCACTGTTTAGGGACTGTTTGATTAATTCTATTCTTCAGGCTCCGATAGTTTTAACCTGAACATTTTGGGTCCCATTCACCAAAAAAAACATCAACACCCATTATTTCGATTGTTTGATGCTCAACAACTCTGCGGTCTATTTATGTTTTTCTAGAGACCCAGGATGTCTAGCTCATGCAGGGCGTGTAGTGAATAATGTTTTGATGATGATGATGTTTCTTAGCTGTTGCAAAAAATATTATCATTGTCTTGCTGATGATACTTCTCTGTTTCAGCTGTTGGAAACTGTTATCAAGAACTGTGGGGATATACTTCACATGCATGTTGCAGAGAGAGATATATTGCATGAGATGGTGAAGATAGTCAAGAAAAAGGTTCAAACATGCTTCATGCTCGTAGAACTATAGTTGCTATTCTAATGGTCTGCTGACTTCTGATGGCCTCTTGTTTTCATGTCACAGTCTGATCCTCGTGTCAAAGAGAAGGTATTGGTGCTGATAGATACATGGCAAGAAGCATTAGGTGGACCACGTGCAAGATATCCACAGTACTATGCAGCATACCATGAGTTGGTGGTATATTTTTGAAGCCCCGCTCTATTTTTCTCTTCAAAATTTTTCACTAATCTCATTTGGTTTGTGGTATATTTGACAAGATTATGATCTTATATTTCTACCCGGCAGCGTGCTGGAGCTGAATTTCCCAAGAGATCCGAGAAACCTGCACCGTTGTTTAATGGCCAGTCTCAAGCAGCAAGGAATATGCGCAGTCCTGATCAACAAGATGAAGCAGAATCTTCTGCTGCCAATGAGTTTCCTGCTTTGAGGTGTGCTGTTTTACATTCCCTTTTTCTGTGTTCTTCTATCCGTTCTCTTCACTTAAAGGAGCTTCGCATTTTATCTGTTTCATCATTATCTCTTGCTATCATAATCTATGAAAGATTGTAGAAAACTGTGTGCGATTATTGTCATGTTTCCTAGTTCTCCCTAGTGGTTTTATTTTTTATTATGAGGTAAAGTTCGATGAAACAGTAAAAATCGTGTGCTATAATCACCATGTTTTTCTAGTTTCTGCTTGTTCTTGTAAAACTTGAAAATGTTAGCATGGTATAATGGTAGATTCAAGAACAGAGGGTACTATTCTCAGTATATCTGGGTGATCTTTTTGGTAATATAACCATCAGACATTATAATTAGTATTTTTTCACAAGCGTGTCTAGTGAATAGTGGGCTAGTTGGCATGTTTTGAGGATAGGTACATTTGTGTTTATGGCACTGGCTAGTGGTGCACACATAAAAGGTCATTGGGAGGCAAATGGCAGACACACAAATCCCAGTGGCATACATAGAAATTGTGAGTTTGGGATAGTTTGTGAGCAAAGCAGCAAATACCCAATGGCACATAAAAATTTCCCCTGACGATAATATATCTTGTTCTTTTTCATGAATGCATTTATACTGAATGAATGCTTATATTTTCAGCATGACAGAGATTCAGAATGCCCGTGGTATTATGGATGTACTAGCAGAGATGCTGAATGCTTTGGACCCTGGAAACAGAGAGGTACCAAAGTACCCTTAGCTGCCACCTTTTTTTCTGTTGAATGTTGCTGAAATATTGACCTCTTCCCCGTATAATTTTCAACCACAGTGGAACATATCATTCTGATTTATTATTTCTAGCTTTATTTATAGAAAAAGTATCTTCCATATTTTTTGTCTTGAGAAATGTGTTCCAACCAGTTTTACTTTTTAGAGGTGACCTCTGTTGTGATTTGTAACAACATTATGTCTCTGAAACATGTTTGCATTAAATTGTATGTACTGGATCCTACTAACATCACTTGAAATACCATTACCTGCTATGTACTTCAGCATGGAGTGTTTGTGGTAATATCGTAAGAGCTGGTACAGATGCATGCACTGTCAGGTTTATGTATAGGAATATCCTTATGTTGTTAAAAAATGCATGTTGGACACCCCTGCATTTTAGCTAATCACTTTACCCATTTAGATTGGACTATAAAAACACAATAAAATAGTGATCTCTAATTTGAAATGCAATTACTTGGTTTACTTACTGTATTTATGTCATACGCATGAAATAGATCTGCTATCCACCTAATAGCCTCCTCTTAATTTGTTGAAGTGTATTGATTATATTTTTCACATGCTACGCACATAGGGACTAAGGCAGGAGGTAATTGTGGAGCTTGTTGATCAATGTCGCACTTTCAAGCAGAGAGTGGTGCAGCTAGTTAATTCTACAACGTGAGTGTGCTTCTATCTGAACTTCTATATTTGAAGTGGTTTCTTATGGTAGCGAGCACACGAATGATACTTCTAAAACCGGCACAAAGAACCTCCATGGTTTGTTTCACCATTAGTTTCTTGGCCCAATGAGCAATAACTGGATGCTGCAGATATCAGTGATGCTCATAGTATATTGTTGTTTACTATACTCTGCAGGGATGAAGAACTTATGTCACAGGGACTCGCACTGAATGATGATTTGCAGCGTGTTCTAGCAAAGCATGATGCAATAGCAGCGGGCATTACAGTTCGGGTGGAGAAAAAACCAAAGTCTTTGCAAGCACTTGTAGAGACTGAGGATTCTGCAAACCAGGACTCTAAAAAGGAGAAGGGACTCATAGATATTGAGGATCCCACAAGCCAAGATTCTACAAAAGGGCCAAATCAAAGGTTTGCTTCCATCATGTTGCATATTCTTATTTTTCTTAATGTTTAATGATGTTAATACATGCATGTGTGGTTCTGTTCGTACATGCTGGAAACAAGTTCAAAAGCAGCGTGTGATACTGTGATGATTGCTTTGGGTTCAATAAGTCATACTGTCATATGTCAACCTTCATAGCTAGGCATCCTATAGTCTGAACTAATGGTGATATATAGTATAGGCAAACTCCGTAATTACTTCTCTCTATTTATTTATCTTCCACATGATTTCTCTAATTACCCTTTTTTTGGCATGTTACCTGTCTTGTAACAGTACAAGCGACCAATCTCCTTTTGAGCAATTAGCACTTCCAGCACCACCAGTGTCAAATGGCACAACAACCTCTGCACCAAAATCCGATCCTGGTATTGATCTTCTGAGCTGGGATGATACCCCTACTACAGCCGAAAATCCGCTTGCTCTTGTTCCAGTCACAGATCCTCTTGCTGACTCTACTCCATCAAATCAAAATGCGTTAGCAGTTGTCGATGCATTTTCACAAAACAGCACTGCTAACAGTAACGCTCAACCAGCTGACCCCTTTGGTTTCAATCCAAGTTCCACAATCCCAGGATCACAGCCATACAACGCTCCAACTCAGCACCCTTTGCAAACACAACAGCCTCCACAGCCGGCGGCCCTCTATCCGAATGGGGGTCCTGTGAACTCTGGAACATCTTATGATCAGTCATCACTTAATAATATGAGTTCTGGATGGAATGGTCAAGCTGCCAACCCTGTTGCGCCCCCACCGGAGCAAGCACTGAACTACGGTATGGCAAGTACCATTTCCTCTGCTATTATTTCTTTCTGACAATTAGTGTTTTTCCCCAAGTGTACCTTTTCTGTGTCACATCTGTCCTTCAATCAGAAACCCTCCATACTTTATGCATTTTGTGTTCTGTCCGAAGAAAATGTGATGATTGTATCCAAATTTTGTAGATGGTCAAGGTGGAAACCTTCCACCACCGCCTTGGGAAGCTCAGGCAGCATCTAGCAATGAAGTGCCAAATGGTCATTTGGGAGGGATGCAACCTCTCCCAGGGCCAGCAGGCCAGATAGGCGACATGCAGCAGCCAATGCAACCACAGATTAACCACATGGGAGTCCCACAAAGCCAGCCAATGTACGGCAACCAACCAGGAGTCGCGGTACCACAACAAGCGATGCAATCCGGCCAAGCTGCTGTACCACAGATGCAGGCAGGCTTTGGTTCCACCATAACACAGATGCAGCCAGGCTTTGGGAACCCGCAGTTCGGTTCGTTACCACCGGCATCCATGCCAGGCATGCAATTTGGTGGCATGCAGCCTCCACAAATGTACGGTGGATTGCAGCCAGCTATGATGTACCCACAACAAATGCCCGGCGCACAGTATGGAGCGATGCCTCAGCAGCAGCCAATGTATGGCAGTCGGTTGGCGGGGTACATGCAGCATCCTGCTGTGGCTGCTGCGCACTACTACAGCCAGGGAACGTCGGCGATGTATGGGTATCCTGGTGCAAACGGTCTGTCTCAGAGGATGTATGGCCTCTCCGTGCAGGACAACTCGTACATGGGTGGGATGGGCTCGTCCTACCAGACGGCACCCTCCTCTACGCCTTCTGTGGGGCAACCTATGAGGCCGACGAAGTCCGAAGACAAGCTTTTTGGTGACCTCCTGAGCATTGCCAAAACGAAGAAAGCTTCATGAGACGATGAGCAGGAGCGGCGACGCGAGTGGGTGGGTCTAGTATATCGTCTCGCGTATTTTTTTGCAATTTTCCATGTGGTTTGATCTTACACTTGTAACATTATTCGGATGTATAATCCTTTGGGGGTCTCTTTTTTTTTCTTTCCCACGATGTGGTCTTATTAATTCCATTGGATTCGTTACCGTGTGCCTGTACTGATCACGACCAAGAGGGAACGCTGGTGAATGATGATTCAATAAATGGGTGTGCACTGTGCAGTACGTACTATTTTTATCCCCTTCTGATAGCTGATGTATTTTCCTGCGAGGGAACATTATATGTTTTTTTTTTGTTCTGAAATAGAAAGAAGCAGGATATGTATAGTACAGTCAAGCATGGTGTGTTATCATTTCTAGATTGGTATTGTGTCGAGGTGAGACATCCATTTTGTTTTACTATTCTGTTACACGTACCTATGAATTCTGATACGCTGAAATGGTGTGGACTGGTGGCCGTAAATATGGCTGAGTGTATAGCTGGACTCGGTCATAGGAATAGGATAGGATGACAGGCTGATTATCTCAGTGAGGAGCGCAGGCCGCAGGGTACCTCTCTATCCCATTTTTTAATTCAATGATTAATAACTCCGGTCTTATAAGTACCTTTTGAGAGTCTGTCATAAATGAAACTCTTCTAAATTTATCAATAACTAAAATTTTATAGAGACTAACTCATAAGGTACACATTACTAGATTAATGATAAAAGCAACAAACAGATAACTCTTGGAAGCACGAAATTAGCTATATCTTATACAGATATCGTTAATCGAAATCCAAAAGTTTAGCCTATGACAAAACCAGATGAACTTATACTTCTAATCAGAAAAAACAAATTATAGGAGTGTTTTGATTTCAAATAGATCCATACATCATTATTGTATATATGTGTCTCGTTTCATTAATATCTATATAAATATAGATAAAGCGAGATGAGACTAGAACATAGTGACTAAGGAAGTACACAGAACCAGAGCCGGTTGTGGTTGGCTCTGAGACAGATGCAGATTTTTTTTGTGACAATTCAAAATTGACTAACCACATTCCACATCCCATTTCTGTCTTTTATATTATACATTCCAAACTCCACCTAAGTAATTTGGCAATGACGTGCTCAGAATTGATGTGCTATATATACGATTTAGTTTCTTTTGGGGAAAATTTTGATAAATGAACCCACGCCTTGCTGGCTACTAAAACTCTGGTGCTCCACGGGCAAAAGAAGCACCTAGCCCACATGCATAATTGGATATTGTCGGAGCGTGAGCTCCGGCCGGGTGGCGGAATACACCCGTCCGATCCTAAGTACTATGAGTAGTTAGGGGGAGCGATTGCTGATAGCCACGTAGCCAAGGCACGATGGTGACACAAGGGTTTAGAGTGGTTCGGGTCGCCGGAGCGTAATACCCTACGTCCACTGGAGGTGAGGTCTTGTATTGGTTTGAGTGAGAAGGAGAAGAAGATCGTGAGACTTCTTCTCTGGATGCTCTTCGGGTGTGTGTTTCAGCCTATCCTCTACATCTCGCATGCCTCCCTTTTATAGACCAAGGGGTGCATGTACATGGTGACCGGGGCCCGACAGGTGGTCCCGGCCTGTTATCTCTATCCGGCAGAGTTCCTTATGCTGTCTTGACTTCTTGGGTTATTCCTGGCAGAGATCAGGGCCTTCGGCAGCGCCTCTGTCGGTGTGTCCTATGCTCCGTTGCCGTGATGTCCTCTCATCCCTACACCTTGTACCTGTATCCGCCGCAGCAGTATGGCGCCGTTCGGGAAGTGCTCCGCCGGTCTGGAGTGTCCGGAAATGTCGCCACGCCGCCCCTGCTTGCACTGTTCGGTCCAATCCGCCGTAGTACCCGGCGGTATGGCTCCAAGGGCAGGAGCGGGCGGCGCGTTATTACAGGCGGGTTACTGCGGCGTGCCACAGTGACCCTACCGCTATAGCCTGGGCGTGGCCGTCGTGCGTGGCGTAGCCCACACCGCGTACGGTGTACTTGTTTATGTGGTTTAATCCCTGGTATCCGGCGGGAAGCTGACCGCCACGCCTTGTCACGGCCGCCGTTCCTCGGTAACGCGCGTCCCACAGTATGGTCACTGTCGCCTGTCAGCGGCGGTACCGGAGCCCGTCATCGGATGTTAGGCCACGCCCGCCTGTCTGCAATGAATGCGGTAGGTGGGTGTGGCCCGCCGCCGGGAACCCCGCCGCGTGCCCGGGGGACACGTGGCGGCCCCGGACCAGGCTGTTGCGGGGGGCGAGGACCCTCCGCAGCCCGCAGCTCCCTTGCTGGGCGGGGGACACGTGGCCGCTCCGGACCTCCCCGAGCTGGGCCGGCTCGGTTCCCTTCCTGGAGTCGTGACGCGTCCCTAACTGAAGACCGGACCTTGTGGAAGCAGGTCTGGCCTTCCATATGGACCTGGGGTGCAGTCCGGCCCACAAGCGGTGGGTCAGAACTGCGAGTGCCTTTGGGCTTTTTCCTTACTGTGACACGTGGCAATACTGGCTGCTTCCTCTGGTTGACGGAGAGGCCAGGTGCGTTTTTCCCCAAGGGGGGATTAAACGTTTCTTTGTCAGGCTGCGTGGAGCCTTGTTATGTGCTGTACTTAGCTTTTGACCTGTATAAGCGGGTACCCGGTTTGCTGGGTACTGACAGATATATAATCTCTAGAACTAGACGTGGCTAATTTCAAAAAGGCGGTTGCTTACGTGTGTGGACCATCTCTATAAATGATATAGGGACCGACTTTTAGGAGGCGGTTCCCATAAACATACGTGATGAAGATATTGTATATCTCACTGTCACTGTGTATATTGGAGATTGAGGCAGGGTTTGTCGATCAGAATCGGTTACTACAACTCTAGCAGCTGATGGGTCGGAGTATGTTTATAGCATCACAAGCTGCGGCTTATGCATCGAACGATTATTATTTCATTTATTTATATATGTATTTTATATATTATTATGGTACTA
The DNA here is from genome assembly GCA_022530915.1 of Paspalum notatum. Classification (NCBI taxonomy): domain Eukaryota; kingdom Viridiplantae; phylum Streptophyta; class Magnoliopsida; order Poales; family Poaceae; genus Paspalum; species Paspalum notatum. The sequence continues at coordinate 50,805,898 of CM039686.1, forward strand.
GTAGTATATTCTACCAAGTTGTAGACTTGTGCAGTACATAGTATACCAAAATGCAAAACTAGTTATTAGGTTCACATATGCTACATTTTCATTATATGTGCTCCATACGCGCGCGCACATATGATAGCCGCACGTACAAATTCTCTTCAATTTACTCGAATTACCACAAAACTTGGACAAATCATGCATGGGGTTGATTGCATTATGGTATATGAATGCTAGGTATAGCTAGCTTAATTCTATTACACGTATTACTACTACACTAGCAGAGTTTTCCTTCATTCGATCAAGGTTTATACTGTAATTCTCATTTCTCAATCAATATATAGCCATGCATGCTGTTTCTATAGTGACCAGCTCACATCTCATCTGCTAAACACGCGCGTGCGCGCATGCATATATATGCATATCGTGCGTGTACACGTACAATATATACCATACCGTACCGTGCTAGAGGAACGAATACCATACGGTATGTGCGCTTTATTATTGTATCAAAGGCTTCCGGGGAGTCTGGACCACATGTACATATATGGGTTAGTTGACTAGCTAATTGTACGTAGACTCTCTCCAGCGGAGCGTCCAAAAAAATTATTTATAGTATAAAACGACATTGTAGCGCAGGTGTAGACAGAATGAGAAGTGATTGGAACAATGATAGGCAAGGTTGGATATCCATTGGGCTGAAGACAGCCTAATACCGTACCACTACTGAATATATGTACCAGCTAGGATTGAATTGAATTATTTACGACGAATGAAAACAGCGAAGCGAATAATAAGGACGTAAGCGCGCTCTACTCTTGGAATGGTCGTACACCACCTAGCTCTATATATGCTGCGCAGGCGCCTGCTGGCATGCATATAGCCTAGCTAGGGTTGCCTTTTTTTTTCCTGTGTTTATATGTTTACTTTTATTTCTTTCTTTAAAACATAGCACATATATAAAGCTAGATCAAAGTTCACATACACGTATGTACTCTAACTTTTAGCCCTAATTAAATGAGTGCTCCTAGATACATACATACATATATATACTCCATGCTTAAGACTTATAACTCTTTAATTTTTTTTTTCAACTTGCTTCTGTGTCATGCATGCATGCAGTAGACTGTGGACAGCATGAAAGATAAAATCATTCCCAGTTACTGATCCGTCTGGGAGGGGGGATCAACATGCGCACCTAATTACCAATTTTTTAATCACGCATTTTCGACTATGATGAATTAGCACATGTCTGCACCACTTAAGAGACCTCAAAATGGACTCGACAACAAAATCAAGACGTTGGTCGATTACTCCGTCCAAGTAAAAAAAAAAAGGCCCTTAACGAGCAAACAGAATATTATTATTACAGCAAAAAACAAATAAGGAAGCGGCGGCTAAGTTATACTCATCACAAGCATGCATGCTTCGTCGCTCTTCGCGATCATTTATATATATACTCCGAGTTTGTCATACATATTTCTTTGACTTTTTTTTAAAGAAAAAACATATATTAACACCTGCATCACCAAATAAATATACTATCAAGACACATATCTATGGTGGATTTAATAAAACTAATATGATATTGTAGATATATATTGGTATATTTTATTTGTCTATACGTATACTTATGTAAGAAGAGTTTAACTGGAAAACTAAAAAAGGCTTACATATATATAATCTGGAATAGATAGAATAAAAAGTGTAATATTATGAATTCTTAGCTATATGAGAGCAGGTCGATTATCAGTGATTATTAGCTCGTATACGTACTTTTCTTCACTGATATATATATGTCAGGTACACACTAAAAAGTGAGCACGCACACTCTCTGCATGCCTTGCCTGCCCGTATAGACAAAAGACAGCAATACCACCTGCAAAAGGCTCCATCAGACCAGACATGCATGATGCGGACGGCTATAGGGCCTATATATATAGCCAGCGCTTGCTACTTTCTTGCTCGGTGTTTAGCTTAATCGCATGGCCTGCATACACTAATTTTATATAATAATTAATAAGCGTGTATTATGATACGTATGTGATGCCATCCTTGCTTCCATGACGCCAGCATATGTCAAATTAGTACTTTATGCTTTGCTTCCTACAACTTGTCCCACGGACTCTAAATTATCAGTCCAACTTGCATGGCATTCTTATCCGCCAAAAAAAAAAAACTTGCATGGCAGCTCGCACGTAGGACCGAGATCCAACGACGGCCCGTGCATGCTTACTATTACCTTTGGTATTTGTTTATAATCAATATCTACTAAAAAAATCCCAACTTAGAAGAAAATATTTTATATTAAAAGCATATTTTTTGTGACGAAACTATTAATATAGACTTTGTGTAAATTTTAGATATTGTCTATCAGCATACAGGGATCCAAGTACCCAGTCCGCAGACAAACGCACCCCTGGTGCGTGCAGTGCTGCGGCGGATCGGAGTCCGGAGCTGCCATGCGACTGGTCGGGTCCAGATCTACCCAATGTATACCAATCGGTGGCTGGACCCCACCGATTGACCGGGTCAGGTCCGGTAGGGAAGGGTGGCGCATGAGAGCCATGCCTCGGACCTGTGTGGGGCCAGGCGTGTATGAGAAGGAACCTGCATTAAATGCAGGGATACCCGCCTAGGCGCTGTGTTAGGCAGCCCAATGGAATGCCTGGGTCAAACTCACGGGTGTGTACAACGATCATTAGGCAACAATGCAACACACATAGATATGTCAAACTTAATAATACTATGTTGTAGCATGTTGAAAAACATAATTAATACACCTAATGCACCCCATTCCATTCAGAACATGTATACCATTACGCCCCTTCGGTTTTTATTTTTGACGCATTTAGTTTAAAAACGAACTGGCCGGCAACACACATTTGGGAATGGTGGTAGTATTTGATTAAGGAAGTCAATTTTGGATCCTTAATTAATGTGTACGGTGGCCTTGATCAGCAGATCGTGTATTGCCTAATCTGAAAAAGAGTATGAAAATCAAATGCATGATTTAAAATAAAAAAGGAAAAGAAAAAGGAAAAGGAAAACATTTCCATTCAAATTATACCTTGTTTGTAGTGTAGTTGTTCTATATATGGTCAGATCACACAACATGTCAACGGGGAAACATGCATGTGAGATATAAGGGGAACAAATTGATTTAGGATCGGATGAGAAGATTAGAGAGGGAAAAGTTGAGAGTTGTTGATCATAGTATAAGAATACGACATTGTGTTGCTAACATATGTATTTTTCACAGATATATATGTTAAGTAAAACATTAGGTGGTGGTGTTTTATCTACCGCCAAAAGCCAAGTCGTTCTTGTAAAGAAATTAGCCTTCAATATAAACCTTGTTAATTAAATTTGGATCTATGTTTATAAGGTAACTCTTATTTTGTTTGTGTTTAATCCTATTTAGTTGAATCTAATCCATCTTTGGTTGTATATAATCATTTTTTCGATCGTAGGATCTAAATCCTACCATCCATAGCAACTCATTTCTGTTAACCCTAGCCCTTCCCTTCTCCCCCTACCTTCCTTCACAATATATATATGGGTCTATCTAGACTTGTCGCCCTAAACCAACACTGCCAATATAACGCGCCGCCTCTCGACGGAACCAACACTGTGTGTTGTCGAGCTTCTACCTCCATCGTCAAGCTTCGAGCTCTTCTGCAGCCTCTACATCTTAGTTTTGGTAAGGCTCTCTTGGCCCACTCCCCTTCAGATCTTCCACAACCTTTTCCACCTCTATCGTCATGGTTAGATCTGCCGCTGCCGCGCCACACCAGCCGTCGTTAGCTTTCTGATAACATGAACTTGACATGATATTGATAAGGCACCCCCATACTCCATCCCCATCCTTGTTTAGCTAGCCCACCCCCCGTTGGTACCCAAAAGCCACCTATTGAGGTAATTCCACACCATAAGCTAGAAGCCCCGACCTTGTCTTCCAAATCGATACAAAAATTTTTGATTGTTTTTGAATCTTTGCAAGATCCGTTTTAAATCCAGCAATTGCATCCCCAACGCGGTGTTGGTAGAGGGCCCTTACCTAATCTTTCAAAATGGCAAGCGAGTCTACGCCACTCTCATAGTCTCATCCATGTAAGTTGTTGTTGGATTCAGGGTAAATCTCCAGCGCAATCTTGAATGCCCCTGCGCTTCTTCGATATTTCCCTATCATTAATTATGAGACCGTCTTGAAATCTCGGTAGATCTAGCAGTTACTGTCGTTATTTTTGAGATTGTTGATAGCTTAAACCTGGATTTGGTCGCTAACTCTTTTTTTTTTCCTAGCTTATATTGTTTATTTAGCTTGTGCTACGTTTTTCTAGGGATTTATCAGCTTTATTATTATGCTGTGAGAACCAAGAGGGCGGCGGGCGTTGTAGCGCGTATACTTCTCCTCCTTGGTGTGCCCTGCTCGTGTGCGCTTAGCAAAATGCGAAGAGATGCAAAGCGATCACACGGTACAGCAGAAAACCAGCACCATTATTTTGTCTTGTTGCTCGACGCCTCCTTGAATGATCCAGCCGGGAGGCCCCACAGGACAGTGACGGTAGGGCACGGCAACTTTCAATCGCTGGCCTGGCGCGGGCCCCACCCACCACCACGCGCCCTCCTCCCCTCCGGTAGGGGTCGCTAGGGTTGATGCGCGGTTAACCCAACCCAGGTGTGGTTAGCAGTTAGGGTTAGGGTTTCCTTTTGGCCCTAGTACCGCGTAGCACTAGCACGGCGCCGTATGTGGTGTCTGCCTGCTGGCTGCTGCGTCACTGCGTGGGTGGACTGAGTGACTATGGTTTATGGAGAGTAGTAAACAAAGGTGATATACATACTAGTAGTATAGTATAGTATAGGAGGTGGTGGTAGTGGCGATGGATGGATCGGAGGTGGACGGGTGGTGGATTGGGTGGTGTGGTGTGGTGTGGTGTGGCATCTGATGCGCGCGCGGCCTCTCCCCCACCCATCTCCCGGACGGATCCCCTGCGCCCTCCTTCTCTGCGACAAGCCCTGTGGCATGGCTCCTCTTCTCTCCTCCTCCTTCGTGGGGCCCGCCCGCGCGTTTCCTTCTTCCTAGCTCCAGATCCACCACGCACCGCCTCCTCCCATGGTGCCGTATGCCGTTGCCCTCCCTCCCTCGTTTCAAGCCAAGTGTGATACGCCCGCTCTCTCTCCACGTCGGTCACATAGCAGCAGCATGGGCAGCCGGTGACGTGGCGGCGTGGGCCCCGTCCCGTCCCGAGGGCTGGGCAGCACCACTGATGCCCACACAGCAGCCAGCCGCACTTGATTGGAGACCTCATCCTCCCTGTCCCCCCTCTCTCTCTCTCTCTCTCCTCACCCCCCACGAAACCCTAAATGCCACACCTTTCCCCTCCCTCCTCGCACCCCTAAATTCCAGCGCCGGAGCCGGAGCCGTCGCCGCGCCGCCTCCCCCTCCCCCTCCCCCGCCTTGCAGCGATCCGTCCGTCGCCGCGCCGCCTCCTGCCTGCCGTCGAACATCGGGTACGCCGCTAGCTGCCGCCCGGTGGATTATATTTCTGCTGTACGTCGTTTAATTTTCTTGGTGTGCTTTTTCTTTGCTTTGCTTTCTCCCCCCATCCTTCCAGGTTCGGTTTGGTTTGATTTGATCTGCCGCTGCTCCCGTCTCTTCGATCTGTTCGTGCTTTACTCCGTCGATTCGTTCTGCCCCCCAAATCTTGCCGCCCCTTTCTCGCATCGGTTCCTCCGGTGCCGTCCGGACTGGCTATTAGCTGCCTGCTAGTACTGCTTACTAATCGGGGTAGGCTTATTCTTACTACTCCGAGACGGGAAAAAAATTATATTTCTTTTCTCGCTCCGCCAGTTTATCTCTGCATGCGCTCCAGCCGATGAGCGAGGTTAGTTTGGTGGGTGGTCTGGTCCTCCTCCAGCAGGTAGTTGTTGCGAGGGGGCCGGGGAGATCTGCGCCTTCTTCCTCACCTGTCCGCGCGCCGATCCGGCGCCCAGCGGAAGAAGGGAAAAAGCTATCATTTCATGGATCTCGCGTTTGGTCCGATCATCAGTGGCCGTGTGGGTTCCCTGCCACAGGCGCTTAGCTTCGGGGTCGCCGCCGTCACTGTGCCGGCTACTGTTTTCCTTGCCTGCTCATCAGTCATCAGTCGCCCATCGCTTTGCTTCGCGTGGGGGGCTCCGCTTCGCGCCTCCTTAATTCGTCGGGGGCCAGCTGTGCCTGCATGTGGCCCCCCATCGGGCCCCGAGCCGTAGCTTACTGCGCCTGCATGGAAGCTGTGCCCGCCTATATTTCATGTCGACAAAAAAATGCGGCCTTTGCGTGGATTCTTGCTGATGGGAGTGGGCAACCGTGTCAGATCGACTTAACCCCGGTGAGCTGAGGGCACAGCTTTAATTTGCTGGTGTAGACATGCATGCATGCATGCTTGGAAGTTAATCATGCTTTTATCTATCTCTGTCTTGTTGGCTACTAGTTAACTTTGCATGCTTACTTTTACAGCAGTCGTCTGATGGGAATGAGTTAATCCTGGAGGCCTAGGTTGTACTAGTATTTGTTTCTTCCCCTTTGCTGGGATGATGGATATATATCGTTATGCTGTGTTATATTCCATGAGCCAAGTTATACATTGCGTTTTTATGTTGGATGATGCGTACATCAGACTGGCTTCGTCCTAGTTCCTTCTTAATTTTTTTTTTTTTAGCTAGCATACTCTATCGTTCTGCTGCTGCAGCCTCGATGCATGCATGCCACCAGGATGTGTATGACAAGTCATGCAATGCTTGCTGTTTGTTCAGGGTACCGTCAGGTGTTTGGTGCAGCTCCAAGATCACAGGACTGACGTGACAAACTTGAAAGTTGTGCTGTGCACTCCCTCTGCGTCTAGCTAGGCAAATGGAAACGGCTGCTCTTGCTCGTCAAACTGGAGCTGTGGAGGAGGAACCAAGGCATCTATCAGCAGTTGCTGAACCTGCTGACACACCAGCAGAGCAGGAGTGTGACCATTTCTCCATAAGGTAACCTTTTCCCGATTCAGATGTCTGCATTTCTTCATTGACTACCATGCGACGATGCATATCTATCTCAGTGTACGTAGCACTGTTTAATTGGCGAGCATGCTTCATCGTACTTCTCGCGGTGTACCTAGCACTGTTTAATGGGTACTTTTGGTTTCATGTGGATTGTGGAAAGTCAGTTGATCCATTAGGTCTAATATGTGTGTCATACACACAGTTTTTAATTTGTTGTTTGTATTTATTTTCTTTGTTTTCTCCATCTGCTGTATACATGTCTTGACTTTCCATCTGATTGCTTTTGCTACACAACGCATGTCTGCATATATAGATATATATATATATTAATCGGTGGTTGACGATTCGAATTCATTCTTCTGTCTATTGGTGCACGGTTTTACACAATGCTGTAGATTTGTATTCGATTTCGTTCTTCTGCCTATTGGTGCATGGTGTTGTAGATTTTATATGATACTTCAAACATGACCATGACTGAAAGCACACATGAATGGGCATTATTGCGACAAATGGATTACCGTCCATGGGTACGTACGCTTGGTTCGATGTGAAAAGTCAATTGATCCATTGGGTCTAATGTGTCATACACACAATTTATGTTATTTGTTTTTACAGTTCTTAATGTCTTGTGTAATCTCTATTTGTGCATCTGATTTCTTTTGATACACATATATATGCACACACATGTGTAATCTCTGTAATTGGTTGTCAATTTGAATTTTTCATTCTTCTGCCTTTTGGTGCATTCTTTCTATTGGTACTTGGTTTTGCACCATACATGATACTTCCAGGAAACCTGATCATGACTAAAAGGAATCTAGATAATCTGTGTTATCTTCAGATCCATAGTTGCTGGTTAAATTTTGTTATTTTTTTAGAGGAAATTCAGTACAATTGTTCTTGTGCCAAGGATTTACGCTGAACTTATATATTATTGGCATGTTGCTGTAGCCTGGAGCTAGGTGGCTAACTGGAGCAGATTGCTATCTTCAAATTTCATATAATATTGTTTTCTAAAATAAGACTTCCATTTTCATTCAACATTTAAAGAGTGCAGACATTCCTGAGTTGATATTATCCATTCCCATTTACATTGTTATCTCTTCCTTTGAAAGATACACACAGCTTAGTCCTCTAGTACATTTGTGTTCTGCATTGTGTGGTCAACATTAATATAGTCCTAAAAGATGGTCCACCCACTCTAGAATACAATCACACGGAGTTTTGTATTTATTTGAGATGGTTTAGTTTGGTACCTATACTTGGAACTTTGTCCTTGAATGATTCCTATGCTCTTGATAGCTATTTTTCTACGCCTTTGCACTTCATTTTGTTCTTGTCTGACATATATATTAGCTTAATGTTCTTAGCCATATGATCCCCCATTCAGTTTAATACCAGCTAAGTGGAAACGAATAAACATTATGAATCTCTCTTTCTTTATGTATTAAACACTCACAAAAATGGGAGGGCAAAGTGAGTTCAGAGAGTGAAAAGTGCTTATGCAAGCTAGACTTCTGGTTGAGAAGTGCTTTTGGATTTTGATCCTTTTTTTTATCTAGAGCAAACCTTTGATGATTTCCTTATGCATATCCCATTAGTCTTATTGATAGTTTATACTTTTGTCAGGGGTTATGTTGCTCTGCTTCAGAAGAAGGATCCCAGACTTAGCTCTCTTCAGATTTTCTGTAATGATGGGCATCCGAGCAATTCACCCCCACTTTCAGTGGCAAAGTACCATCGATGGAATTGTTCAAATTGTCTGAATAAAGTGAAAAATTCAGGGCACAGAACTACATCTGAAACTACTTCTGTGCAGCCGGATGGAACTAGTGATGGCTGCTCTATTTCAATTGTCCGGACCTTCACTAAAAGTGTTGATTCCAGAAGATTATTTTCTTACACACGAGAATCGTCACAAGGGAAAGATGCTGATCCTTCAACTCTTTCAAAGAGTGCCCAAGAATGCAACTCAAAATGCAGTTCTCCTTCTGGCAACAAAGTAGTTCCTGTACTGAATGTTCCAGCCCCATTGGCTGAAGAAAATGTCCCAGACACATTTGTTGAAAGAAGTGTTCCAGCGACAAAAGGTATGGCTGAGCTCAGTGAATTCCTAACTACGAGTTTGTTTTGCGTGCCATAAGCTAATATGAAAATATATCATCAGATTTACAGGGATCTCCCGCTGATCTTGATGTATCGGCAAGAATCTTGAATGATGTCTCCAGGGATGTTAGTAATTTTCCTGATGATTCTCAAATGATACCAGCAAGCAAAGAAGCAAATGACAGACAGTGTCCATGCAGTTCAAAGCCTTGCATGGTGCCAGATGAAGATGAGAATAGAACAGCTCAAGATGCCCTTAATGGTGATCCTAATGGGTCTACTGTTCGTAAACCAATATATGGGCACAAAGGCTCTAAGCAAGCATCTAGTCACAAAAGCAACCTAGTCTGCAACCAGGGTCCACGCCGAGCTTCTTTTAAGAGAATTGTTGGATCTCATGGTAAGAAGAAAAAGATTAAATCAACTGACCTGGCTGATATTTCAGATCTCAAATTTTGTCAGAGAAAACCAAAAAAGACGAGGCTATTGTCAGAACTCATAGAAAATGATCAAGTAGGAGGTTCTACAGATGCCATTGAGGTTGATCATGCAAACACTATTGGCCTGTGTGAGAGTGATAAAAGTATAATGTCGCTTCAGGTGGGAAAGGATGATGAAACTCCTGTTAGAAATCAGAAAGCGGGCGAAAGCCCATCAAGAGCTGTCAAGAACAAGGCAAAACACACAGGAGTAGACAATGCAGATGATGGATCTTCCCTAATGAACTGGCTGAAAAAAACTCACAAGAAAGTTAGAACAGAGAAAAAGGACTCAGGGAACAAGAATCTTGGTTCCTCTGCCATTTCAAACTCTAATCCAGATATGGTTGCTTCTAATGATATACATCATGAGCCTCTACCTCCTGTTAGTGATCTGGGTCAGGAAAATTTGCTAACTACTACCAGTGACAAGCATGTGAATGAAAATGCACAGAATGATAACCTGGAGCAAAATTTGCAGAAGGCGGATGACCTGTGCCAAAATAAATCAAAGAACTTGAAACGGAGGTTGAATGGAAATTCAACGATTTTGCTAAAGAGAAAGGTATTGTCGACTGCCATTGCCCACTGTGAGAACACTGAGAACAGCACTATAAAGACAAATGTGCTCAGGGCAGATGATTTGCCTCAAATGGAATCTGAACGGGCTGTGCAGAGATGTCTGACAAAGGTATGAATAAAAATTCTACAAAATCCTACAAAATATGTAAATAGATAGTTAATTTATTTAACTGCTTTACCTATATTTGATGACCTGAACAGAGACCATTGTCCACTATATTGTTTTTGTTTCCTTTTATTTTTGTGGCATTTGTGTCTATGACACTTTGCTTGTGTGTGATCCACACTCGCTGTTGTGTGTGCTCCACTGGGAATTTTTTGGCACTCTTTTGTGATATTTGAGTCCACTTTGCTTATGTGCCATCTGAACCAATTATCATGCTACTTGAATTTCGATGGCACATACAAATTCCAGGGCATACACACAAATAGCTAGTTTGGGATGGCAAGTGAGGACAGTAGCAAATTCGAAATGTCACATGTTCATTATAAAACTAGTACAATATATTTGCATTGGCACAAACAATTGAAAATTCAACTGAAAATTTATCCTGTCTGTTTGCAAATATTGTGTCTTCGAATGCCCTGATCTGGATTTGTGAATATTATGAAAAATTCACTTTTATTCATAATCACAGGTTTCTCATGGTAAGCGTAAGATCCAGAATGTGCCTGGCCTCCAAAAGCAGAATATACCCAAGAATAAGAAGAAACGAAAGCTGGAGCTGCATGAGAAACATAATGTGATAGATGACATCCCCATGGACATTGTTGAACTTCTTGCCAGAAATCAGCATGAGAAGCAGGTGATGACTGGCAGTGATTCATTGGAAAACAATCATACTCGACCCAAGCTAGGTCCAGTTGATTGTGCTGAAATTGCTGCCAAGGAAGGCCCTACTCCTATCGATACATCAACTGTGTTCGACACTAATTTCCAAAAATCTTTGGCAACAGGAAGTAAGCAGAAGTCCTTACAGGGTTATGCATCATCCAGCACAGAGGCTGCCAGCATGCATCCACTGGATTTGCATACTCAGAAGCCATCACAGTGTCACACAGCTACCAGCACTGAGGTTCCCAATGGTCACCCTTTAGAATCACATATGCAGAACCCATTCCAGGTTCATGCATTACCAATCACAGGGTCTTTCAATGTGTACCCTCCAAAGTTGCGTATCCCTGATATTTTAGAGTGTACACAGGAACAACAGGCACCTTTCTTCAGGGATGAAGAAGTCACCATTGCGTGTACCTCACCGATATTTTCACACCATCAACATATTGCTGAAGTACCTGCTCAGAGCTGGAGCAATAAAGGGGAAAATAAGTTAACGTGGGATTCTTTCAAGGCAGCTCCAAGGAACTCTCCAACATCAACCTATGGTTTTCAATTCAGAAATAGACTTCAAGGAGTTGATTCGGCTCCCGTTCATATGTATGGGTCTTCTAGTAACTATGCAACTCACCAGCCAGTAATTGCAGCCGTAGACCACTACACAAAGGAAGCAGTTAACCATGTGCAGCCAATAAGTGTTCCAAGCACACAATTAACTATGGAGGCTGGCAGGCTGTATGATCAGAGGGTTGTTGGACAGTCATCAGGCCTTTACCCTAAAGAGCCCATGCCTGCAACACATCTTCTGAGACTGATGGATTCATCAACTGCACCAGGCTTTACAAACTATCAAAGAGCAAACAGGCACCAGATGGAACTTCAAACACAAACTCTCGGTTCACAATATGTGCAGCATGATCAGTTCAATGCATCACCCAGCACATCATATGCAAGTCACCTAATAGAAAAGGTTCCAATGACGCTGCAAGACTTACGGTGGCAGGTCCAGCAAAATTTGCACAGACCCTTGCGCCCTCATCCTCGAGTTGGCGTGCTTGGTTCGCTGTTGCAGCAGGACATTGCAAACTGGTCTGAGAAGAGTGGGACACACTCTGGATACAGGCTAGGTGTGTCTGAAGGTACAACCTCGTTTGAGATGAATAGGAAAGGAAACCTTGAGCCCTTGAACTCAGGAATGTTCTCAGCAGGATGGAATGCCCTGCAGTTGGGTTCTGTTGCCAGTCCGGAACATCCATGTCCAAGGTATGGTACAGATCGACCTTGGATCAGTGGCAATGGCAAAACAGTTCATCCGTTGGATAAGCTTGTGAGAAAGGACATCTGCGTGACTAACAGAAACCCAGCTGATTTTACTGTAATTAGTGACAAAAACGAGTATATGAGAAGCCTTTGAGGCAGGGAGCAGTGCTGTAGTTGGAAAGCATTTAGATTGATACATTTCACTTCTACATACATTGTTGCACAATCCTCATTGTCGTTGGTATAGGAAGGCTTGTCTGAATCTTCTGCGAGGTAAAAAAAACCCTTATCTCTCTGATCTCCCCCACCGCATCTGACATAACCACTTTGATGAAACATGAAGATTTCTTACTTTAGTTGGATGGTGCATACAGGCTGTTTGTAAGACATTGACGGATGTGCTGTTTCCTGGATGAAGAAGCAACAGTCACCATAGTCAGGTGCAGCCGCCCAGGTGTATTTTTGACAGATGTAATATAGGCGAAGAACTGATGTCGGGTTGCTGTGGAAAACCCCTAATAAGTTGTTTTGTTTAGTACAAGAGAAACATATGAGACTGTGGCCATATAAATGTTTCGTCTGTTTTGTAAGTACCAAAGGGGGGGCTATGTGGTAGCCCCACAATTTGTAAAGTGGGTCAACTGTTCCTTGCTCTGGGTGTTGTAAATTGCTCTGATAATTTCCTGAAAGAATGGCCGAACATTGGCTAAGTTATGCTCCCACTTGTTTTTTCCCCCCTGTTTTGTCCGAGGAGACAAATGACACTTGTTGCCCTGTTGTCAGACAGACATGGGGTGCTTGCAGTTCTGGCTTCCTATGCTGTATGGTTGAGAATCGCGCCAGACTTTGTGGGCTCTGTCTGGTGGATTGGATGCCCTTGAAAACATAGGCTGTGTTTAGATCCGTTGAAATTGGAGCTGAAATGCACTGTAGCGTTGAAAAATACACTGTAGCATTTTTCGTTTGTTTGTGGTAAATATTGTCCTACTATGGTCTAACTAGGTTCAAAAGATTCGTCTCGCAAAGTACATTTAAACTGTGCAATTAATTTTTTATTTCATCTACATTTAGTACTCCATGCATGTGCCGACATTTTGATGTGATGGAAAATTTTTTTTTTTGCATAGTGAAATTTGAGAGAAAAATTTGAATCCAAACAGGAACATGGCATGGGTGCGTGGCGACTGGCCAGGCAGACGGAACGCAACTCATCAGCCTCGTTCCACTCCATCCGGTCAAACAAAGGGAACCGTCAGCGACAGCCCATCGCCGCCCCGGCCCCGGCCCCGCTCGATCGCATCGCATGGGCGGCCGCGACCCGGTGGAGCCTCCGGCGTGGATGGCCGCGGCGGCCCGCAGCTGGCTGGAGAACTCCGGCGCCACGGTGGAGGGCGACCCCGGCCGGGCCTTCAACGCGCTGCCGCTCTCCGGCGTGCGCGTGACCCTCGCCGAGCGCGGCCGCGCGCTCTGCTCGCTCCGCGTGCCGCCCCACCTCACGGTGCTTCTTCTTCTTCTTCAGTTCTTCTTCTAAGTACTACTTATAAGTTCTCGCGTCGTCGGTTGGATCGTGATCGGTTCTTGCCTCGCGCTTTGATCAGGACGCGGAAGGCAACTGGCACACGGGCGCCATCGCGGCGGCGGCGGACGACGTCTGCGCCGCGGCCATCATGTCCGTCGAGGGCATCATCAAGGTCTCTGTCCACTACGACATCTCCTACTTCTCACCGGCCAAGCTCCATGTGCGTACCCTCCTCCCTACCTGCCTACCAACTCTCCGGTTTCCTCTTCCATCCTCTTCGAATGCGAAAAAAAAAAATCATCTTTTCCCCACTTCAAAGTGTCTCAGTCAAGAGAAAAGGTCGCTACGTGTTGTGTAGTGTAGCCACTCCGCAAACACATGGTTTGGTTTAGATTACCTGGCGTCAAGGCGTCTTCATCTTCAATGACGCCTCGTCACTGCCTGGATGTCAACCTTACCAGCGACGTAGCAGTCAGACAGTCCCATTTCTACTAGCAGCATTTATTTTTTTTGGATGATCGTGTTGACTATGAGCTCTGAACTGGAGTAACTTGGATGCAAAGGACTATAACTTTGCTATAAAATCAATCAGATCAGGTTACCACGGGTCCATGCAGAATCGACTTTCCTTATTCTGAAATTCTTCTTCTCAGAAAATGTTATGACAGAAGGTTGTTATCATTTTTTTTAGAAATGATGTCTTTCTTTTTTTTTTCTCGCGAGCACGTGAGCGTACTCATTAAGAAAAGCTGCTTTCTTGAGCAGCCGGCCACTTGGTTAGCAATAAGCCAATCACTATGCTTTTTCGGCATTTCTTATTTGAGCAGTTGGGCAAGGGATCTGCCCTCATTACAGTTCTTGACCAATGTGGCATGATTTTATTTATAACCTCTCCCGACTCAACTTTTTGGATATAATATTTCAGCCATAGAATGCAAACTGCTATGGTAGCAGGAACTTACTAGGGCTGGCTTGTAGGCACTCTTCTCTTTGAAGTTTCTTTCCCAGAAGCAACCGTGTCTGCAACCTAGAATAACAGGTGTCCAAAGGGTGATTCGCAAACAATCAAAGTTCAAGGTCGGAATATCTGAATTTGCACCACATTCTGCTAGTATCCCCAAATTTCTGTTAAAAAATCGTATTCCCAAAGTAAGCATTTTAGTGACCGGGAACCGTGTTCTGTTACGTGGCCCAGTAATCAGTTATCTGTACCTTTCCAAACTATGCTCGACACGGCTCTCTGTCATCCTTTTGGATTCTAGACAGGCTGGGTGCTGCCTTTCTGAACTGAATATGTGCACGGCATTCAGACTTGTCTGTTAGTCTGTATATAAACATACTCAGAAAAGAGCACTGCTCAGAGATGTTTTTCAGCGTATGTTATGTTGAAAAGGAATTAACTGAAGTAAAATGTTTTTGTCCAGGAGGAAGTGGAGATGGACGGGCGGGTGGTGGAGCAGAAAGGGCGGATGACGGCGGTGACAGTGGAGATCCGTAAGAAGGAGTCGGGCGAGCTGGTCGCCATCGGGCGGCAGTGGATGACGGCTTCCAGGCCCAAAGGGTCTCGAAGCAAGATCTGATGCCTGATCTATTGCGGCCTTGAACGGGGCTGAGTGGGTAATTCCTGGCTGAGGCTGCCAGTTCCATTTCTGGAATAGGAACTGAATTTCGTGGCTTGTGATTTTGTCCGTCCTGAAATTCAGTTCAGTATGGTCCTCTCCTCGCAAAGAGAGAGAAAAATATACTCCCTCCGGTTTTTGAACAAGACAAATGGTCAAAGTTTTGAAAAAAAATCAACCGCGACTTATATTTAAAACTGGAGGGAGTAGTTCGGTAATCCCTAATCAGTATGGTGCTGGTATCCGCTTCGATTAATTAGTCATTTGCAAAAAAAAAAAAAAAAAAAAAAAAAAAAAAAAAAAACTAGTTGTTTTCAGATGTCTGATTGCTCGTTTATGGGGGTTCGCCTTTATCTAGATGAAGATGATGGACAGTAACACCACACCGAACACTCCCATCTTTCTATTCTGTCCACTCGATTCTGCATCATCGCTATCAATCTGAGGGCGAGGGACGTGGACAACCAAGAGCAGCAAAGCCTGCCAGCAAGCTCTGAACTCACAGGATGGAGTGGGGTTGGGGGTGGTGATGACGGACGAGGTCGAGACGACCATGGAATTAATCTCTGCTCCAGTCCAGCAGGCAGGCCGTGATGAATGAAATGAAGCAATCAGCAGGAGCGGTTTCTGTCATGCACGTTTTGCACTCAGACTCTCTCCAGCAGCTCCTCCATCACTATTCTAGCTACTTTTCTCTCTGTCTACAGTGCAGCATTTAATTTTGCAGAATCAATGTGGTAAAACCGCTGGATTCAGCCTCGCAGCTATGAGAAAACGACCCCGCGTTGACCCTGCTGCCTGCCTATGAGCAGAGCAGTCTCATGGAAGAGGGGCAGGGTCTTGGTGGGTGGCCGCCGTGGCGAGGAAGTACAACCCCGGCTCCGGCGGGCGCCACCAAGCGCTCAGCTCCATCGCAGGTGGAGGTGGAGGCGCGTTGGAGTGGTGGGAGTCGCAAGGGGAAGCTGACGGCCGCAAAACAAGCAAGCTCTCAACAAACATTATGTACGCTTTGCAGATACGTGCAGTATGTTTGAAGCAATCAACTATAGTTCAGTTCAGTATTACTGTTCAAGTCGATCGATATGTACAGCAAGCAAGATGGATGGTGCAAACACTGAGCAACCGGCAACCAAGATGCCACCCGTATTCCCACGCTTTATTCACCGTCCTTTGATGAGTTTTTTTTTTTATATGCCTCCTCCCTCTGCGCGGCGCCCACCCAGCAATCTGATTTGGATCCTCTCCTGTCAAGTCAATCCCCAGGCCTGCAACACATTGCAAAACACAAACAAATCCCAACAATGTGACTACTGAAAGCAGATCAGATCAGATCAGGTGGTGGTTCTCAGCAATCCTACGTCTGTCATCGTCAGCATATATATAGATCAACAGAGAAGAGAAGCTGCAACAACCATAATGGACGGACGGACTGACGGGCTGACGGACCTGAATCTTTCCTTCCGATGTGCCGACCACCAGGACGTCGCCGTCGGCGTCGACGGCCATGCACTGGACGCGGCAGCCGGGCCCCCCCGCCTGCAGCGTGCCGATCCTGGCGAGCTTCTCCCGGGACCAGATCTCCACGGCGCCGCCGCGGGAGCCCACGTAGACGAGGTCCGCGCTCACCACCAGCGACCGCGCCTCCGCCGCCGACGCCATCGACCCCACCAGGCCGTAGTTGGCGCAGCTCCACACTTTCACCGACGCGCCGTCCGCCGACGACGACGGCGCGCTCCCGGCGTAGAGCAGCCCGTCGTGGACCTGCAGCGAGTACACCGGGTTCGCCTTGCCCAGGATCCTCTTGCTGCCCGGCTGGATCACGCCCAGCGTGCCGCTCGCCAGGTCGATCTCCTGGATGCTGCTGTCGCTGCAGCCGCAGTAGAGCTTGCCGTGAACCAGCGCCATGGACCGCACGTACTTGCTGGGGTTCAGCACCTTGGAGTTGGAGTGCCCGTTCCAGCTCAGCACCTTCACGCCGGCGCCCTGCGGCACGAAGCAGGCCACGGCGCTCGCGACGGCGAGCTCCTGCACGGGGTCCCTCGTGTCGTGGACCTCCACGCACCGGAGGACGCTGTCCCGGAACTGCCACACCTGCAACGGCGCAACAGGTCATGCATGCATGCATGCTCTCAAGTCTGAATTATTCACCCATCCTGCAAACCCGACAATGAACACAATGGTGTTGCACGCAAGAAACGCAACGTACGTACCCTTATAGTTCTGTCCAGTGATCCACTGAAGAGCTTCTCCTCCGAGTGCAGGACTGACAAGCTGGTGATTGATTTGGTGTGCTCCTGAGCCTCGTGGACAAGGCGAAGGATGTTTTCACTCCCTTCCCATACCTGTATTAGGATCAGATTTCAAAGATTCTGAATTTAACTGGAAGGAGAAGGCACATGAGTTTTTTTTTTTTTTTTTTTTGGAAGAGAAGGACCTTCAGTGTTCCATCAGAGTGGGCAGAGAAGATGTAGTTCTTCATGTAAACGATCGATGTCACCTCACCATTTGAGCTGCAGTCCACCTGGTTGATCTCCTTATGGTTCCACATGTCCTGCATGCAACGGAAAAGACTGTTGTTCAGTACTAACTCTGAAGGTTGGGTGGAAAATGGAGACGTGATCAACAGCAACAAGTCTAGCTAGCATTTACCACGCTGGATTCCTGGCCGTCTGACAGCAGCTTGAGCATCTCGAAGGCGAGGCCGGACGATTTCTTCAGCTCCCTCAGGGTCCGGAGCACGTCCTTGATGTACGTCGTGATGTCGTGCATGCCCTCTGAAAGTACATATATACATTCAGACGAATGATCGATCATCGGATGAAAGAAACATCTGCTGCAGCTAGCCAACATATTAGTACCATACCCCGGTCGTTCATGAAGCTCCTGAGCGCCACCATGGCGAGGACCCTGTCGCTGCCGTGCTTGGCGGAGCGGAGCACGACCACGAACTGGCGCAGCAGGCACACCCTGGCGGCGCCGAGCACGCCGGTGTCGGGGAGGAGGGAGAGCATGTAGACGAGCCAGGTGGCGGACACGAGGCTCGCCGTGAACAGCTCCGCGTTCTTGCTCTTGAGGCACTCGGACAGGGCCTCGAACACCAGCCCGAACTCGTGGCTCACCACCGCGTACGCCGCCTTCCTCTCCCACTCCGACGCCGCCTTCTCTTCTTCCATCCCGTCCTCGCCGTCGGCGCGAACGACGCCGCTGAGATCCTGCGACTGCCGGTACCGTTCCTTCACCCTGGCCAGCTTCAGCAGGGTGGACCGGGCGAGCGGCCTCCCCGACGACGAGAACTTGCCCGGCAGGCACATGATGGTCTCGGCGGCCAGGATCTGGCTCCGAGGGAAGTCGGTGTTCTTCAGGCACTGGATCAGGCAGTCCACGGCTTCCTCGCGGTACATGCTGATCTTCCTCGGCTCCACCAGGAGATCGAGCTGGAGCAGCAGCCCGGCGATGACGGGGCTGTGCTCCGGCGGCGCGGACTGCAGGTACACCAGAAGCGTGTGCATCATGCTGAAGGCGCCGCCGTCCTTGATCGTGCGAAGGAGGCGCTCCGCCGCCGATCGCTTCTTCAGCTTGAGCAGCTCGTAGAGGAAGCGCACGGTGTCGATCTTGTCCGCGTGGCCCACGGCGTGGAAGGCGTCGAGGAGCGCGCCCAGGGACGACTTGTCGACGATGCCGCTCCGGCAGTGGCCGTCCTCCCAGACGCACCTCAGCAGGATCCGCACGGCGGCCATCCTCTCCTCGGCCTGCTCCGCCTCCAGGCTCGCCGCCACGCTGCGCACGAACCTCTCGGACAGCAGCGCGGACCTCGGCACGGGCGCCGTGGAGCTGTCGCCGGAGCCGGCGTCGTCGGCGGCGAGGATCTGGCTGAGGAGGATGAGCGAGGCGGCCTTGGGGCTGACGCACATCTTGAGCGGGTCCTCGTCCCCGCGGCGGACGGTGGACACGAGGGCCTCCGCCATGTCCATGTCGAGGAGCTGCTCCGGCGTGGGCGCCAGGACGCAGATGAGGACGACGGCCTCCGCCAGGCCCTTCTTGAAGAGCGCGACGAGGCAGTCGACGTCGGAGTCGACCCTGGTGAGCGTCTGCACGACGGCGTCGTCCCGGGATGCCAGCTCGGCCAGGAGGAAGACGGCGACCCGCAGCACCTGCGCGGAGACGGAGTTGAAGAGGATCTCCACGAAGCCGTTGACGACGGCGGGCCTGGAGAGCGCGGCGACCACGGCGTCAAGCTGGCCGCGGTCCGCGCCGCCGCTGCAGTCCCGCCAGAGGCGCTCGATCTTGAGCACGGACCGCTCGGAGTCGGCAAGGTCCTCGGAGGTGCAGAGGCAGGAGACGGCGGCGCGGAGCTCGCCGGCGGCGGTGTCGAGCGACGCCTGCGCGATGACGCTGGTGGGGGAGGGCGCGCTGGCGTCCGGGGACGGCGAGCTGGGCTTGATGAACTGCTGCTGCGGCGGCGTGGCGGGGCTGCTGCTGCTGCTGCTGCTGTCGCCCATGCTGGGCGGGGGGGAGGCTGCTGCTGCGGGAGGCGTCGTCGTCGTCGTCGTCGTCGGCTGGTCGCGCCAGGCGGCGATGAGTCGCTTGAGGACGTAGTTGGTCTGGGGCAGGTGCGCGCCGCGGAGGAGGCGCTGGCGCGTGATGGGGCAGGTGGCGTTGCCGCGGTCCAGCCACTCCTGGATGGCGCGCCGCTCGTAGGTCTGCCCCGTCTCCAGCGTCACCGGGTCGTCGAACACCTGGCTGGTGATGGGGCACACGAAGTCCTTGGGCGTCGGCAGCGGCGTCTCCGGCACCACCGTGTCCGCGTCGCCGCGCATCGCCCACCTGTAACTCTATTCTAGTATTAAAATAAATCCTCTCGATCGCTAAGCTGACCTCGCAGATGATGTCAGTGCAGGTGGTGGGAGGCTTTATTACCTCGCGTGCTCCGGTGACCGTGGGCGTGGGCGTGGCGGAGCTCGGAGCGGCTTGGACGGTGGCAGTTGTGGCGACGCCGCGACCTTCTCCTAGTAGCAGACAAGGCAACGGCATTGGTAATAACTCAAAAAAAAAGACTACTCTTTGCTGTTGAAAGCCGAACCGAGCATTGGTTTGATCAGCCGGAGGTGGCCGGCGGGCATGTCCTTTTCCATGACACCGACCGACTGGCTGACCCACCAGTAATCAGCTTTCCGTTCCAAAGAAACGCATGTGTTCCTATTTGACTACTTCATCAGGCACGCATGTCCCAAGATTTCCCAGCGTTTTCATCTTCCCGGAGGGAAGCCTAATCATACTTAACCATACCTTTTATAAGGGAACTCCATTCTACTCTTATACAACCTTAAATTATGCAAGTCGTTTTATTTTTCAACATTTAACTACTCCCTCCGTCTCAATTTATAGGCCGTTTGACTTTTTTTCTAAAACTAAGTTTGACCAATTCGTCTTATTCAAAAACTTTGCAAAAAAATGAAGTCATAGTTAAAGTATATTATATGTTAAACTAAATCACAATGCAAACAAATGCAAATTATGAATTTTTTTTAATAAGATGAGTAATTCAAAATTGGTATGAAAAGTGTCAAATGATTTATAAATTGGAACGGAGGGATTATAAAACCGAACAATCAAACCATCGTACAGTCAAAATCGCACAACAAACACCCTGGAGGGTGGTTTCGGTGGTGGTTTTCTATTTTTAAAAATCTTGTTTAATCTCTAAAATTCATCTTAAATACAAATATGAATATGTACCCCCAAAAAATCTATCCACTAGTGCTCTGTTTTGAGTTTTGTGGAGTTTATTTGCTCCTATTTCAAATGTTTCATTTAGAGTAATAAAATAATAGATGCGCAAATAAATAAGTTTCAAATAATCTCAAAAGAGAACCAATAGATAAACCATGTATTTAGAAAAAAAAAATACTGTATAAGTTTCATATTTATCCAACTTAAAATAATTTATTATATTTTTTTTTTGATATTAAACAAGATTTTATTATTTTAGAAAATGGAAAATCACCACCAAACTCAGCCTCTGGGTATTTGTTGTCTTATTTTGACAGTTTGAATGTTTGATGGCCTTGGCTAAGCGGTTTCTTAGTTCAAACTTCAAAGTTGTAAATCGGACAATTTGCACAGTTTGAGGTTGTAAAATATTTTTTTTCTTATTTTATAACGTGCAACGGGCTAAATCAGACAATTGACTACTGACACGCTTGCATATCTATACCAATGGAATTCATACGGATGGCTAGCATAGCTAGGGACTGTATAACTCTGCACACAATTTGACTAGGTACAAACCCTCGGTGGCCCGAAACCTTTATTGGTCCTTTAGTACACGGGAGTTATATAATTTTTAAGTTAAATATAAAAACTGGAAAAAATATATGTATACTAGTACAAGATTAACAAATTTCGTCTAAGTACTACAGCTGAGACGGAGGGAATTCCCTAACATCCCCGCAGCCACTGAGACATATATATGAGACTGGATCCAACTATCAGTGACGAAAGTCAGGAGCAACGTACGTTAGGGAATCCTCACCGCAGCTGAGAATGACACTTTTGAGATTAGATTAGAGTACGCTGATACATTAACCGGGAATAAAAGATATGGTAATCTTTTCGGGGAGACCAGATTGTTGATTGTAAAGTGTAAACTGATGAATGACTGGAGCATGCATGGACCAAAGTCATTTGACTAATAATAAGCTCGATCGATCTTGCGTTCCAGAGCACGAACGCACGCACCTCTTTGCCGGCAGAAAGCTCGGAGGAAGACTCCTCCGTGCTGTCGTCTGAAGGCGCGGCCGGCGACGACTGCTCCACCCGGAGCCTTGACGCCGCCGGGCTCCCTCTGCCCAACGGCGGCGAATTCTGCCGTTGCTGCTGCTGCACGATGAGGTGCGGCGGCACGCGCTGCGGGTACAGGCTGGGCGGCCTCATCAGGTCCCTCCGCCCCTTGACGCTGCCCTGCCGCCGCGGGTAAAGATCACCGCCGGCATCCTCCGACTCCGCCCACATCGGCTGCACATCAAATTTAAACTCACCGCGGGAACTTTTTTTTTTTTTTATGTCTGCTTCTAATTGGAATGAGATGTGAGCGAGAAGAACCGGAGCTTGCATTTCTGATCGCGTTAGTATTACGTTGTACCGTAGGTCGCTCCGCGAGCCGCCGGCAGACTCGTCGTTGTTCTCCGGCGTGGCGTCCTCGTCGCCGCTGTTCTCTTCGTCGGCTCCGACGCTGAACACGAGCTCTGGAGGAGGAAGAGCAGCCTGTGGTGGTGGTGACGACACTACCGCCGCCGACGTCTCGCCGGCTTCGAGGATCGTCTTGAGGTAATTCGCGTAGGCTCTGCAGTTGACGTCGAGTACCTTCTCGTACTCGCGCTCCAGGGCCCTCATCTCCTGCGCCTGCGCGCCGCTCATCATGGACAGCACCCGCATCGCCGACAGCGCCGTGGCCTCGTCCGACGACCCGTCGGCGGCTGCTGCGGCGGCGGCCGAGGCACGGCGCGCCGCGAAGTGGCGCATGACGGGGAGGAGGCGCGGCGCGAAGAGCGCCTCGAAGGCGGCGGGCGCGAGCTCGTGGCGCGCGAGCGCCGGGTCGAGCGCGAAGAGGTCGAGCACGGCGGCGGCGGCGGGTGCCGCGCGCCGGCGCGCGGCGAAGGCGAGCGCGAGGAGGAGGCGCGAGAGCGGGGTGGCGGCCGGGAGCGAGTGCAGCAGGCGCTCGGCGGCGCGGAGCGAGGACGGGGACGGCGGCGCGGCCGCGACGGCGGTGTCGAGCGCGTCGGACACGAGGGACAGCGCCTGGAGCGCGGCCGCCGGGTGGTGGTTTTGCTGCTGCTGCCCGTCCGCGGCGGCCGAGAGGAGGTGGCGCCGGAGGAGCGGGTCCGCGATGAGCTCGGCGAGGAAGGCGGCCGTGTGCTGGACGATGGCGGAGTAGGTCAGCGCCGGCCCGGCCATGGCGCGCTGACGACGCTGATGGGAACGGGATGCAGTGGCCGTGGCTGCACGGCGACTGACCGGGACAGGTTCGTTGGTTTGTCTTGGTGGTGGCCTGGTGGGTAGGGTTGTTGGACTTGGCAAGCGGATCACGCCAAGGTGGGAAATGACCGAAACCACCACGGAGACTGGCCGTGACTTGATAATCTGTTATGGGCAGGAACAAGGGTAGGACGGGTAATTTGGTGCTTGGCCGTGTTTAAATTATGGCGCCAGGAAGGAGGTGGCTGACTGGGTTCCCGGCCGGCCGGCAACGGCCGGCAGCGCGGCGGCGTGACGCGTGGAGAGAGATGGGCAAAGCCTTCACTTTGGAGCGGCTCGCCTCGCCGTGTCGTTGCGCTGATTAGAATGTCAAATCCTGCCTGCAACTGTTAGGGTTGATGAATTTTTTGGACTATCTATCTCCGGTCCAGCAGAGCGTCTATATAATTGTCTATTGTAAAAAAACGATATTATAGCTACATTGTGGATATAGTGAAATTTGAAATATACAACGGAGACAAACGCTCTGATAGTCTGCTCGAGAAAGCCATTATAGGATGCATGTTCCGCGTACTAAATGCCAACGTGCAAAATCAAGGTTGCCAGTGAATTTTCAAGCCTTAGTTGTGGAATGATTTTTGCTACTGTATTGTGTAGGTGCTCAATGAAGGAAAAATAATGGAATGCAACCATAGATGATGTTCTGTACGTCACATATATGTTTGATTAATACAACTTCTTTTTTCTAATGAATGTACACTCCAATAATGTCTAACTAATGCAACAAAAAATAAGACTGATTAAGTTCCCATGCCCTTTTTAATTAATTAGGCTATCCGCCGATGGGATCCTATATATTTGGACCTTTAAAAAACATTTACAGTCCATGTAAAAGATTCCTCTCTTTATAAAACATATATGCACAGAAGTAACCCCATATATCATATCCATGTATATTTTGTTTCTTTATCATTTTTCATTAATTTACAGCTGACAAGCAGGACCCACCAACCTTTCCTCCTCTATCTCCCCACTGTGCGGCAGCCTAGGGACACCGGCCCACTGCCGGCGCAGCCTGTCGCTGGCTGCCCTCGGTCGCCCGGTGCAGGCCGCTGCCGAAGGCTGTTGCGGCGCGCCCCGCTCGCCCGGCATCACCGGCTGCCGACGCCATGCCTGCTTGTGGCACTGCGGCCGCCCCCCCTTGCCGCGCACCGCCGCTAGAGGGCGCCAGTTGCCCTCAAGGGCCGCCATTGAAGGCTACCGGAACCGCATGGCGCTGCTGGAGGCCGCCGGCTGCTAGCTCGGGCCGTCGTTCTGCCGCTGGAGCTTCTTCCGCAAGCGTGAACAAAAGGGGATTGATGGAGATTAAATCTCTCCCTAATAAATCACCATCAATCCCTCCCTAACCGAACAATGCCATAGAGATCATTGCTGTGACTAGCCTTAACATGGAAGATCTCAGCATCTTTCTGAGACTATATGTAAAGTTGCTGAAGTCATTTTGATTGCCTCCTACCATTGAATGTTAAACTGACAGACTTTTCGTCGAGGTAATGGAATTTGAATGAGATACACAAATGAGTAGGATTCTATAGGCAGACCGATGATAATCATTAGGAGAGGCGGCAATGCAAAGTGTACACTGACGATTCTTTTTAACTCTTCTCCTTGCAGTTTCTGGACAAGGCTTGATCCATGTTATGGTGTTCTGAACTTACCATGAGTATAATTAAGCAACGTTTGAGGAATTGAAAAAACTGTTTCGCCTTGTATGTTACGGGCCGTCTTGGCCCACAAAGATCAACAATATTGAGGTGGGGACCGCCCCTTGTTGGCACTTAAAAAAAAGGTTAGATGTGATTTAATCCATTGCTAGTCAAATTTAAATAGAAAAGGATTAAATGTGCTCCAATCCCATCCTCAATGATTTCACTAGAGTCAATGGTTAATGGAATATTTAATTTAAGGGTCAGTGTAGATATCTGTTGCCCAGAAATATATATACGTCAAACCCTCATCTATTGGACAGCCCAGACCATATTCATATCTCCATTTGGCAATGCTTGAATGAATCAAAATATGACAATAATCCACGTCGTCTTCAAAGTGATCCACCAGATCTACAACGTAGCTATTCCATGCAAGGATGGGCCAAGTCAGACTTGTGCGCGCGCGTGCACTCATCTTTCTTATTGAGCGGCTAGCTGCTGTCGTCTCAGCTCGCCGCCGTAACTATTACAACTTACATGTCCTGGGCCATGCCGCCGGCGTCCTCGCCGCCGAGGAGCGGCACGAACTTGAGCATGACGTCCACGGCGTTCTGCGCCGCGATGGTGAGGAACGTGGCGGCCTCGTTGCTGAGCGCGGAGCCGCCGCCGGCCAGGTCGGAGAGCTAGCGGATGGTGAGGAATGGGACGCCGAGCTGGTGCGCCACGAGCGCGACGGCGGCGCTCTCCATCTCCACGGGGGTGCAGCCGAAGTGGGCGCGGATGAACTGCCGGTAGCTGGCGTTGTCCGTGTAGATGTTGGCGCTGCACCCCCGGGGCACCCGCGTCACCCTGGGCGCGCGGGGCAGGCACGTCGGCGTCGGCGTCGTGGCCGTGGCGTTCACGCACGCCGGCAGCTCCAGGCTCTCCAGCGGCGCGGCGAGGGCGTAGTAGCGCTCGCTGACGGGGACCCAGAAGGCGTGCTGGCGCTGCTCCGGCGTGCCGGAGGCCGGGAAGATCTCCTCCGGCTGGTACCAGATGCTGTTGAGCGTGTTGCCCACCAGCTGCCCCTGCCCGACGGCCACGGTGTAGTCGGAGAAGTTGAGGAAGCCGTACTCCCTGGTGTAGTCGCCGGCGGCCTCCAGCGGGAGCTCGTTGTCGGGGCCGTCGCCGTCGCGCTGCCAGTTCCAGAGGGACAGGTGGGCCCAGTACTCGGGGATGGTGACGTCGCCGATCTGGAGGTCCTCGTTGGCGTTGCCGGCGATGCCCCAGTGCACGATGCCCTTCACGTTGAACAGGCTCAGCAGCAGCTGGGTCGTCAGACCGGCATTAAGCTGCGTATGCATCACATGCATGCATGCGTTCAGGGCGATATGAAGGATTCATCAGCCATCAGCTTACCCTATTTGTTTTTTTTTTAATTTTTGTGCAGTTAACCTTTTTTTAATAAATTTAGGAAAATAAGTTTATTAGAACATATATACAATATGTTGTTGGTGTATTCGTCCAAGCTCCAAGGTAAAAACTCAGATGGTGTACATATTGACTGGGTTCATTTAATTTGGAGACTTTGTTTTCCTTGAATCCTTGTAACCATTCACATTTAACAATTGAAGCTTTGATGGATATGGTTTCATATCCATATATATATATATATATACTAACGACGTTCATAAATGTTGTTTATACCATGCTGAGCCCTGTCATGACCATGACAACGCTTTGGCCGCCAATGGTTCCGAACCGAAACCTTCGCCCTGCAGTGTGAATAATTTGCATATATTGATAAGAGAGAGAGAGAGAGAGAGAGAGAGAGAGAGAGAGAGAGGAAACAAAGATCAATGCAATGAATGAATGGAAAATATAATCGTCAGAATGACTGAATATACGCACGCATAGATGCATACACATATTGTTGGAGAGATATCATATATGTATAGATCAGATAGACATTCATGCATGGGCACGTACATACCTTGGACGTCCAAGACGGCAGGGACACCATTGCTGGGCTTGTTGAAGCTGGGGGATTGGAGGACGGGGTCCATCTCGTAGGCGTTGGGCACCACCAGCCCCACGAACGGCCCGGCGTCGCGGTTCGCCCGCCGGACGGCTTGCCACGTCTCGCCCGAGATGAACCCGTGTGCCGGCGTCGCCGCCGTGGCCATGAGCAACACCGCCGTCGCCAGCGCGGCCACGGCCGGCGGCCTGCTGATGCCTCCTGCACGACCAGCAGCTCCTCCGGCGGCCATCGTACGTACAATTCGGACTTGAGAATGCTATGTACTACCTACTGCCAGCTGCAGTTATAATTGTCTTTCTTTCTGTATATATATATATATATACGTATGGATATATATAGAGAGAGCGCTAGATCGATCAAGCTACCTGAGTTCTGATCTCGGGTTGCACGTGCATTTGTGCTCTGCTCACTCGTTCCTAGATTATCTCCTCTCTGCCCGGCGGGCGGCGGACGAGCATGATCGAACACACCTATATATAGCTGGAGAAGATCGAGCTAGAGAGGTGCAGAGACTTAATTACTGATGATATACTAGTTAATACTATCTTTGCATCATTGACCAATCGATACATTATATAATCTATATAAACTATGTAAGCACAACCCATTATATCTCATTTATATTTCTCTCAACATACAACCTATCCACCTCATCTCCACATCACCATCCAAAGTTCTCTATTAATGTCTTTCGTCGATGTTCTGTGGCCAAAAACTCGTGTATGCAAACTATTAGACGAGAGAGCATATTCAATCATTTAAGAACCGATATTTCTCAACCATGATGACTATGTTATAAGTTATCAATCTTTAAAAATATTATTATACAATCACACAAATATTACTATCTTCGAATTTCATTCTAAAAATAATTTTAGAAGTCCCGCAGCAACATGCGTGACATCATCTAGTTATAAATAAGAGGGCCAAGTTGGGCAGCCAAGTTGGCATGCATAGACAATAATAATATGGAGTACTCTACCATTAGGTCTTCCAGTCCGACCTGATGGCTAACTGCTACAGCAGGGCTATGCATGAATTATACTGCCTAAATATATAGAAAGCTAGCTAATCAGCCAAAAAGTAATAGTAGTCTATGTCCCTCGTGTAACTCGTGATGTTCTGGTGTGTTTATATAAAAACGGCCTAAGTAAAACAAAATGGTTACTGTCAACGAGTTAGACAGAAATAGAGCGTGTGAGTTCACATAAAGCTGATCTCGTGCATTTTAGTCACCACACAGTATATGCATATACCGTAACCAAACCTCACTAATTTTGACTTTAGAAAAATATATTAACATCTATATATATAATACTACGTGAGTACGTGTTAATCTAGCATTTACAAATTTTCCTATAATTAAAGAGTGACAATCTGCTATTTTAGACTTATATTTTTTCTGCACATAACGCCGTATAATACAAGCAAAACACTACTATTGGAAATTGAGATGCGCATGTGTCAATTAACCTTACCACACTCTCAATTAACACTCCATTAAGGGAAGGGTGCTCGCAGAAAAGAATCAAAATACGTACTCCCTCCGGAGATTAATTTATGATGTTTGTTTAGTTCAAGATATGAGATTAATTTATGATGGTAATTACCTCAGGCGCTGTATATAACTGAATTGAGCCACCATTTAATTAATAGCCCATTGATATGCAAAAAAAAAAAAAAAAAACTTGGCCTCCTGCCGTTGTTGAAACATTGCTTCTTGCCCTTTTTATCTTGCATGCACTCAAAATATTTTGAGGTTAGCATCAAGGAATCTTCTAGGTTTCAGTCACTCGTCAAGTCGATATCCATTATTTAATTAAATAGATAAGAATGTTTCGATTTTTTTTTTGACTTGCCGAGATTAATGTGTCTTTGGAAAAAAAAATTAATGCAATGCAAAAGAAATGATTATATTGAGGCCTTAGCTTATTATGATACTATAAGACTCCATCCTTGTTTATCATTTTCCTAAGGAAATGTAACATTGTCTTCATCCCCACAGATTTCCGAAGCGAAATGATTGCGAGGCATTATTTGTTGTTTCTTCTTAGAAACTTTTTAAATTCAAATAAAAGAGTTTCTATTGCCCTCCTTCATGCGCTCGTTAAAACAAAAATCAGCGATCGATCATGTGCAAACGAGAGACCGATTAACTTTTGGTCCCCTCTGGCTTCCCCACGTGCACACAGTCCCATTTGGTCCCCCTTCATGCCTCCCCACGTGCACAATCTCCTTCTAGCTTTTCCTTTTTCCCTTGCACACGCTGGTGTAAATCTATTTTCGTATAGAGATTGTCTCTCGTGTGCATTATTTATTTATTTATAGAAAATTATGCTAATGAAAACTGTTATAAGTGTAATAAATTTAGATTATAAGTTTTTATCATAACGTTATTAATGTTTGTAGACACATAATTTTATATAGCAAAAAAACAGCAACATAGCTCATTGAACCATCTACTTTACGGCATAATTTATTACCATAAAATTCTGCTAACATAATTGATTTGTAGAAAATTATGCTAATAAACCTATTATCATTGTAATAGCTTTAGCATGTAAGTTTTTTTTATCATAACTCTATGATATGTTTGTAGGCACATAATTTTAATAGCCAAAAAACAGCATAGCTTATTGATCAAACTATCTACTTTATGACATAATTTATTACCATAAAATTATGCTAACATAATTTATTCATACAAAACTAATAACTTCTTTGATATAACTTATATGAATAAAATTATGACAAGAGTTATGCACATAAGATCTAAGATAATAACTTATCCGATATAACTTATGATCATAACGTGAGAACCTTTCAAATAAAATAACTTATGTACACCACTTTTGTACATTCTATTTTATGGAACAAAACTTATGATCATAAGTTTTTTAAATAACTTTTTATTAACTATAGACTTATGATACTAACTTATGCCAATAAGTTTATAGACATAATTTGGACAATAATATAGCTTGTGTATGTAACTTATGATAATAACTTTTCAACATAACAATTGACACATAATCTTTTGAACTGAATTTAAGATGAATACTTTGAAAGAAGATTATGTTGATACTTATACTAGAAAAATAAAAAAAAAGCAAAAATGAGCAGGAAATGCACATCTTTTATATTTTTACAGTTCATGGAGACCTAAACAGAAAAAATAAAATAAAAAAACACTGCATGACTCATCGGATTGCTCGCCAGCGTGACGCTTGCGGCCCTAGAGAATTAATAAAGGACCGTGGAGCCATCAGATTGCTTGGCGGTGCAAGCGATCGTAAAAGTGACACTCCCGTTGTGTTATTTGTAACCAGTCTTTTTTAGGAAACATATTGGATTTTTTATATAGTAATATTACATCCACCCTTTGAAAGGGACCTCTGAACAGAAATAAAATTACATTGTAGAGATTTTGAGGTCCTCTTGATCATCTGTATCGCCTCCGGTTGGAATCGAAGTGACTCAATGTATTTCTCCACCATTGCCTGGTATGGAAAAATGCAGAAGCCAAAGGTTGAAGCCGATTTCCATGTCAGTGAAGAATTGCAAGTTTTTGGAAAGGCCTGAGTAGCACAAAGACCAAGTCGATGTACCGTTGAAACGATGAACGTCCAGGCAAACACCAACTGGCCAAATCTTCGTTGCAAATATGGAGATCTGGCGCCTCGCTCCTGGGTGCCCGAATCCAACCAAACAACAGTAGGAAACCCAAGAAGGGGATTTGAAAACACAAACCCGGTTTCTCAAGTTTGTGTACAACATCTGCACTCGCCGGTGAGAGAACTCACGAGCCGGCACAAAAAAGCAACAATGATATGGAGATCCACCATCCCTCTTCCCTATCGGAGAAGCTGGAGAAGCCTGCCGCGTCGAAGCCGTCCATGCCATAGCCTTTGTCGCCGCTGCCGAAGAAGAGGAGGATATTGCTCGTGAGTTCACCACCGCAGATGCTGCCATGAAGATCGACGCTGACAACGGAAGAAGCTCATAGAAGCAGTACACTCACGTATCCTTCACCGGGGATATTGAAGATGACCGCCGCGACGAAACCCACCGCGTCGGATCCATGATTGCCATCGCTGGAGAGGAGATGGAGGCAGCAAAAGAGCCCATGTACCGCGGCGGCCATGGGCACCCAAACCCTATACAAACTAGACTAGACCTAGAAATACAGGTATACACACCTCCGGACGGTGAATCCAATACTCCCCCGATCCTCCGCCGGCGAGGAGACCGCCGGAGGTGAGGAGGATCACCGTATTTCGTATTAATTGTAACCGTCTGCGCATTATGCTTGCGCCCTTGAAAGTGAGGCTAGCTTGGCAGAGGTGATCCACAAACCATGCTTGCTTTGCTGGTAGTTTCATTTTGAATTTTGGAGGCCCAGTTGCCTGCTGCTCTCTCCATGTCTCCATGCATCAGCACCCGCCGAGCCAGTGTGGTAAACGGCCGGCCCACGTGCGCGCGGTTGGGCGACCGTCTCGGAGGCCTCTTGCTGCTTGTTTGTCTTTCAGCGATTGGCTACGTATTGTATTGGGCTGTAACTAATGTTCAGCCCATGCATCTACTAGTTACATTACTGCTGCTGCTTATCTTATGACGATCTTATTATATCCGTGTTCCTCAAAAAAAAAAAAAAAACTGTGCTGCATGCTGAGAGAATCAATAATGAATCCATATCATACCTAGCTACATAAATTCTTCATCAGCACATAATAACGTACGTAGTGCATGCACATCCAAAAAGATAAGCACGGCACACCGTACACACAGCTAGCTAGCCGGCATGCACGCATAATGCATACACGAAGAACTTTATATGTACGTACATGTATAAATCAATCCAAAAAGTATAGCACATAGTATATTTCCAACGACTGCGCATATATACTACATATTAACAATACATTCATTCACGCATCATACCATCAAGAGCAATCAGCCTAGCTGCTTATACACTGCATGCAGCTGCGACAGAATGACGGCTCCTGATGATATATATGCTTACATATACATACATATATATAGGTGTACATGCATCTATCGATCGGTATACCGTATACGTACACACACCCGGCCAGCAGGTACAGTCGTATATATAGGTACGAAGTGTACTCCTGCTAGGCTGCTAGCTATACAGCTCCATGATGAACGATGGCATATACCGTACGTATAGTAGCTCGTCATGCAGATGCAGCTTGCTAGCTAGCTAGCAAAACCAAACGACAATAAAAACGAAAAAAGGAAAGGAAAAAGCGCGATAGTAATAATGGTGGTACATATATATTTACGGCTCGATCGCACATGCATATGCATGCTCGTACGTGCATGCGTCCTCCATCTGCTATCCCCAGATGATGCCGCCGAGGCCGGCGCCCAGCTGAGGCGGCCGTGGCGGCGCCGGCGCCGGAGCCGGAGCCGCGGCCACCGCCCAGAAGTCGGAGGCGGCGGCGTTGTCGTCGTCGGCCAGGTGCGAGGTGCAGTACGACACCGGCAGCAGGCACAGCCCTCTGCTCCTCAAATAATCCTTCTTATTCCCGGCCTCCTCACAATCACCGCCGTCTTCCTCATCCTGCAGCTCCTGCATCTATCCATGTATGCAAATTTAATAACTGATCATTCGTTTCAGCTTATTATAATGACTTAATCATGCATATCTAAGAGGATACGTGCATGGAGGCATGGATCGTACGTAGGTCCTATATATATTTCTTGTGAACAAATTATCATCCTTCGTCGTCACATATTTATGCTACCAAGCTATATGCCATCATATATATCATGCTTTCCTATTGATATCAATCAGGAGAGAAAATAGTATTATTTAACCTGCTCAGTCGGGCCTTGAGCCGCTTGTACCATGCTGCCATTCTTGTTGCTGGTGCTATGGTTTACCGCCAGCTGCATCTGCTGCATGTATGCAAAATTATTAACCATACATGTTCTCAGCAGATACATAAAGAAAAGCCAACCGTTCATTTTTTTAACTAAAATGCGATAAATAAAAAACAGAGAGAATACTATCTACTATTAATTCTCAGCAAAATAGACGTATGAGTAATAATTAACTGCCAATGAGTAATCACATAATGAAATTCATGCGCGTGTGCCCATACGCATTGCACGTGCGTGCACACATATCTGCCACGGACGGTCCCGGCGGAACATAACGCAGAGAGGTGATCTGTCAGCTTGCATTGCACGTACAGGCGTGCAAAAAGATGTCGAGATCTGGGGAGGACGTGTACCTACTCCCTCCGTCCAGTTGTTTAACATTTTTAAGACCAAATTTAAGTGTTCGACTAACTCGTCTTCGAAAAATTTATAAAAATAAAAATTTAAATCATAGTTAAAATGTATTTAATGCTAAATTAAATTATAATGAAAATACATGATAATTATGAACTTTTTAAATAAAAAGAGTAAATCAAATTTAGTGTAAAAAATGAAAAGACTTTGGGACAGAGACTATATACTATTAATATATTAATATATGGTCCACCTCATTCTCTCATAAAACCTTTTGGTGTCCGTGTGTTTTGGCCGGATGTAAACTTGTAATTTTAGCACACTTCTCTTCCTTCTAGGTCACCATCAATCTCATGTGGCATCATATAAAGGCAACCTTTTATACCAACTTATTATAGTTTCTGTAATTAGTTAGGACTTGAAAAGTTATGCCTCATATATCATCATACGCATGCTAGCTCGCCGGGAACTACAATTACTATAGTTACTTTTCTGACCAGTTGAGTACTCTCTTGATGAGTAACATTGATTTCGGTGAAGTGGATCCATTATCATATATTCAACACTCCCTCCGCCCTATAATAACATAACTGGTGTTTTAGGATTCAACATTTGTCCCATAATATCAACTAAAAGTACTAAAATTCAATCCCTACATGTATCATGCATGCATGCATGCATATATCAGATAAAGAAAATATGGATCTGTTAACGAAGAGTACATGCATCTTTGCCCGCCCCCACTAAACTGTTTGAATTTTTGTTAAAACTGCAGGTATTATAGAATGAAGGGAGTATTCAGTTGCAGGTCCACACTGCATATATGTATCTGAATATAATGTATAAATTCCATCTAAAAATGCGTGAATCCTTCCATT
Organism: Paspalum notatum; assembly: GCA_022530915.1. NCBI lineage: Eukaryota > Viridiplantae > Streptophyta > Magnoliopsida > Poales > Poaceae > Paspalum > Paspalum notatum. Next base: position 50,840,163 of record CM039686.1, read on the forward strand.
CCTCTTTTTTAACGTAAGAAATGAAAGGCACTTACTGCACACTGGAATGCAGCTCTAGTTCTTGCTGCTTATTAGGTTGCTATTATTGAGTACCAGATTAATTAAGTGTCTGTGGGTAATACGCCATGCAGGAATCAGTCCTTTTTTTTTTGTAGTCAGATATATCCGAGTTCAATTTCATAATGCCTTGATGATTCCTTCTTTTCAGAGGTAAAACAAACAAAAGTAAGGGTAGTTCCTTCAAAGGGACTCTAAACCTCCCTACTCATATGTTCTCATGCATGGACACTACAGTGCCTGCCTGGCTTTACTAAAGGTAACCTTATGATGATCATCATCTGCAGGAAGCTAGCTAAAAAAGTCGACCATCATGCAAAGTGCGTGTGTCAAAAAAAAAGAAATGGTTTTCATATGGCACCTTTGCACGTGCCTTTCGCGTGCGTGCGTCTCTTAACACACACTCTCTCTTATTGCACACGTACCCACAACAATATATACTAGTATCAATGTACACACATATATATATGCGGGCTGCAGAGAATAATGACTTGCTTGCACTTACAGAGTGTTGCTGTTGCATGGAGTTTCCGTTGCCATGGCCCAAGTAAGGGAAGCTGAGAGCCTGCGTACGTACATGCATGCACATCGTATAAATTAAAAAGCCGATTAATTAATTACTACATCCATCGATTCTCACTGGTGTCCATATATATGCATGAACATATATGCATGATTGAGACAAATAAACCACAGACATAGAAGAGATGGAGTGGGAGGAGGAGCTAGGTATATAGAACAGAAGAGAGAGATCGAATGCATGCTGATGAATGAATGAAATAAACAGACGACAGAACAAGACAGCACCACCATATGTACAACTCTGTACTCCGATCTGTCCTAGGACATAGTATGTGCAGCATGCTGCAACTTGCTGGACGAAGCCATGCATGCATGCATGCATTCACTTTAACGGCGTGCTCCTACACCCTGTCCCACACATCATCTTTTTGTTTCTCCTACTCACATGTACTCCTGTGTCATTATTCTTATATAAACTACATCAGGTCCATGTCAATTTCTGTAAAATTGAATTTCTAGTCCCTGAAGCTAGCTGGAAGCTCGTGTTTTGTAGTATCGAGAGCTATATACATGGCACATGCCATATGATATCTCATGGCACCACCATATCGAGAGCTATATACTGTCCTAATTAGCCCTTAAGTTGGGACTGCCCTTAGTTGATGGTGCCACTTGGCATTTCCCAAGAACCATCAAAGTGTGTGCTCTTCGTTGTAACATGCACTGGTCCCATGCATTGATCGATGCATCAATATCAGCATTGGCCGTACCTCAACATGCCACATTGTCCTCTTGTTTTCAAAATTACCTGGCTTGAACCGCCCCACGCGTGCAAGGAAAATAAAACATTATGCTTAAGTTATGCTAACTAATAAAAAATGCCTGATAAGTTCACCATGCATGAACTGGTTCAACCAAATCATGACTTGACTCATTACCATCTGTTACTTTAAGATCGACAAGTGCTACAGCTAGCGTAGAAATTTAATTTTGAAGTACAATTCATTCCCAGCACTGAATTTCTATATAGCTAATAATGATGGCCTTTTGAGAACTGAATATATGCATATATATATGGATTCAGAAAAAGAGATGGAGAGAATGTGTGTGTGTGTGTGTGTGTGTGTGAGAGAGAGAGAGAGAGAGAGAGAGAGAGAGAGAGAGGGTTTGGACCTCGATTTGACTGAGGAGGAATCTAATGTAGCCAATAGTCTCCTGTAGTACGGAGGCAGTGTCAGTCTGCAAAAAGGAATGAGCACATATACATGTCAGGGACTTTCTCTCCTTTCACTGAATCACACACGATCGAGTACTAAAGGGAAAGAAAATGCAGCTGAAAAGAAATCGGGAGTGGTCGAGACTCGAGAGGAAGAAGCATATATATGCATGCATGAGTAAAAACTAACACACTACACATATATATATATATGTAGCAGCAGCAGTTGCAAAACAGTTAAAATCTTACTCTTATCCATGACAAGAAGTTGAACGAAAGGTCGTCATGCATGAGATTTTTTTAGATAAAGTGCATGAGAGCATGTTGTACGAAGTCCTCGTCGATCTGCCAGAGAATACATGCGCATGCACACATATCTGACTGACGAGGTAGCTAGAGAGAACTCTTCTAGCGCTATTTTGTTGCATACTATGCATTTTCTTCTCCTCTGAATAACATGCATGCAGTGTTACCTTGTATTATCACTACTGTATAGCTAATTATAAGCTGATGTACCTTGCCAAATGGGGATACTATCTGGTGAAGTGCTGTGATTCTATCCCCGAGCCTCTCCTTTCTTACCTGAAATAAACAAGGACCACTTCCCATTACCTGTGTAGTGGCGGAGCCAGAAACTCAAAATTTTCATTGCTAGAGGGGCCCAATAGCACTAAATTTGAATTTTAAAATTTTTAGTTTAGATTTTTGGGTCATAGGGGGGTTGGCACCCCCTAGCCCCCCCCCCCCCCCTTTGTCTCCGCCCATGTGTGTGTATAACTGTATGTAGTGAAAACACAGTAGACATTGGTAAGTCCACTGAAACCAGGCATGCATATATACTTACTTTTAAGAGAATCTATTCTATAATTGGTAATTTTGTGTGGTTGCTCAAATCAAACAGGCATGCATGATTCCCGACTTAAACATATATATAGCCATATTTTGATAAAAACAAGATCCATCAGCTAGTTTGGCAACCCCATTTTCCCAAGGGATTTGGAGAAATTAAGGGAAAAATGAACTAATTTCCCCTCATTCCCTCAAATCCCTTGGATAAATGGGGTTGCCAAACTAGCCCTGAAAGTAGAGAAATATTAATTAAGCATGCAAGTGTGTGCCTTTTATATTGTGGGTGCAATGCGTACATTGCTATATATATATATATATATATATATATATATATATATATATATATATATATATATATATATATGCCTCGTGGAGGTGGTAAATGAGAGCCTCAGAGCCGGATTATTCCAAGATAAGCATGAAGATATACACACTCTAGAAGTCTAGAGTGATGAAGAAACCTTTAGGGAAGATTGTGCTGAAGAAGAGGTTTGAACCCTAGCCTTCTTTGGAGCGGAACCACTTGCAGTGCTGTTACCCTGAAACAAGATAAAAAAAATAAAGACCAAACAAATAAGCAGCAAAACAATCATGAAGGCATTATTGACCATGGAACATTATGCAAAAATTCACATGGTGAGGTATGTCCCTGTAAGAGAGTGGACTGATCTTAATTAAACCTCAAGTCCAAAGATCATGTAGCAAGATCCCAAAAAACATGAGAAGTGTGTGACATCAGTTTCAGAAGTTAGAAATGCCTTTTTTTTATCAAGGAGAAAAGGAGCTTATATAATTCAAGATGCAAATTTTCTCACCTCAGAAGAGTTATCGGAGTGATGATTCTTCAACTGATCCGGTGCTGGCACAGTGTTGTTTGAGAAGTCTAGCATGTTGCTGCCGAGGCTTGTGGTGATGCACGATCTAGGAGAGGACGCCAAGAACGTCTGGCTCATCTGAGACCTATTGGTCCCCGATGTCTGAATCTCCTCACCACCATGCTGGCCATAGGCATTGTAAGCCGCAGGTACAGGCCCCGCCTCCTCTAATCCTTTTGACAGTAAAGCTGTGGCAGCGTTGTATCTCTCATGACCTCGGACTAAATCCCCACTGTTTTGTAGTTCAAGACATGCCCATGTAATAAGTGGTTAGTATGTATATATATATATATAATTAGAGAAAGTTAAGGGAGATTGGGATCTCTCGCTAGAAATTCATAATTAGCACCAATTTATAAAATTTCGCACAAATTCAGAAACTCCTATATATAGTACCCTATGTATAGTACCCTAGCATGACATGTTAAAAGAGATTTTGTTGAGGGGGGAGAATAATTGAAGAGAATTGAAAGAGTGGAAAATAGAGAGGGAGAGAGAGAGAGAGAGAGAGAGAGAGAGAGAGATGTTTTACAGAAGCAGCTGACTCCATGACTCTGGCATGCTGCTCTCCCGCCCATCATGCAGTTGATCACTTGGAAGGGAGTTAGTAGCAGTGCTGTTCACCTCTGCAGGAGGCTGAAGGCCAGAAGAGATGTGGAGGAGGTGGTGCGGGAGGAGGAGCATGGAAGGAGAAGATAAGGGGGACATCTTGTTGGAGTTGGAGGCCTCTTGCTCCTCGGCAGCACAAGGCATCAAACTACTCATCATATTCTTGCTGTCTGTCTGTACCACCACTACTCCACATGCATCATCTACATACTGCTGCTGCTAGCAAATAAAGAGCTGATCTTGAATTCTCCTCCACCCACATCATGCATCTATCCTTGTTGGCTCGAGCACACGACACAGCTTGTAGCTGCTACTAGCTCCTACGATCCAGCACCCACCACCTTACATACTGCAAATTCCCTTAGCTTATTATGCCATCTCTATCAGGTCAATCTTTAGGAGGGGTCTGGCCGGCCGGTAGCTTTGCTTGTCCTCCTCCTCCTGCTGCTGCTTTCTCTTTCTAGAGATAGATGGGGTCTGATCTAGCTAGAGAGAGAATGCAACACAGCAAGGGAGAAGAAGAAGGAAAAGGGATGGACCTGTTTGGAGAGGAATCTGGGCTTTTGTTTTGTTTTGTATTCCCCTGGCCGGTTCCTTTCGCTTCACTCCTTTATTCATGAATTTTCCATCCGATCCCTTGCATAGTATATATGTTTATTTGACCCTTTATTATTTTTTTCTCTCCTGTCATCCCACTTTAGCTTTGCCAATTAAAGTGATGGCGGAAAGGTATGCTGTGTGACACACGATTTCGGGCTAAAAGGAGTGGTTTGTGGATGGGGTGGTGTTTGTTAATTGAGGGATCTTGTGCTACTAACTTTCAGCTCAATAAATTAAGTACTGTTGATTGCTACCAGTGAAGAAAAACTATTAGCTTATTTCCAAATGTATCCCTATCAGCATTATGTTCTTTATTAACTGGATTAGGTCTTACTGGTTATGATACGTACTGTTTGTTTTGTTCATTGCGCGTCTCATATATATGGTCTATTGTCTTCATTACAGATACTTGACACTTGACTAAATTTTGGTCAAACTTCTACAATTTTGACTACTAATTTTTTTCCATAGTATTTAGTTTGGAAACATAAAAGAGCACATGTATAGGTTTGTTTTAATAGCTACTTTTATAGTATCATGCTTATTACTATCTCCCTCCATCCCACAATGTAGCTAGTTTTAGACTTCTCCAGACACATCAAGAAGAGCGACTAAAAGTCTATATTGCCCTTCATTCCCATGTCTTGCAACACGTACGTCTGTCCATGGTGGGGAGGGGTGCCTACAAAAATTCGTTGCATGCGGCCCAACTAAAAAGGAACTGAGAAAGGGAAAAGGCATAGTGAGGGACATTTTTGTTAGACAAATCTTGGAACACTGTTCCGAATTCAAAAAGTAGCTATATTACAAGGAAAAAAATGAATGCTAAAACTATCTATATTGAAGATGGAAAATTCAGATTGTTGTGAATTTCGGTAATTCTTGGGGGTTATCGAAAGAAACATCTGAAATTTAGAATTAGAATTATGTATGTGCTTTATTTTCTTTTTTATATTGTTTGTTCTGCAAATATGATGATGAAGTTTCTAAAATTTCATCAACAAAATCCCATTGAAACCGAAATTGTAGAACCTTGCAATAATCAGGTACGGACGGAGAGAGTAGATATATTACCATATATTATAATAAAATAGTGATCAAAAGTACACAAAGACCATAAAAAATCAACTAAAAGCAGTATTTAGGAAGTACTGCTTAATTTTGTCTTAAAGGCTGTAAACCAATTTTTTCTTCCAAATTAAAAATAGGAAAATGAAGCATGTGCGGCTGTTAAAACAACAACAAAAAAGAAGAAGAGAAAGACACACATGTTAATAGCTGCGGTAGTGCGGTTTGACGACTGATGCATGGTAGACTTTTTGTTATGGTGTTATTAAGTAGACGTTGGCTTTTGCTGAGGTGCGTGCAGTTGCAGGTGAGCTATAGCAGCAATGATTTTACTTTCTTGTCAAGTCAGAAGGGCAATTGATCGATCGACATGTATGCAATCGATGGATATGATGATCGAGACGAGAGAGAAGCAAGAGAGCTGCTATGCTAACGCTATGTGCTACAGATAGAATGATAGATAGATATAGATATAATCACGCATTATATATATTGCATTTGGCGCTTCTTTATTGGGTGCAGTGGACGCGATTGTGCTTTAGGGGAAAGCCACTTTATTATATGAAATTAAAGCTGATCCATGGATTGATTTGCTCCGATCGAGATCCTCTCTGTCCTGTCGCTTTCGATTTTATCAGATGATGAGATCTCTTACATTGAGCTAGTGAGCTTGACCTTGTACAAAGGATTTATTTCCATGAAATAAATGTATATTAATCTTATTAAAAAAAGAAAACTATATGATCATATATTTTTGTTGTGACTTGTTTTATTACTAACCAGCAAGTTGGCCCGCGCAAATAGCGCGGGTAGCTAGTCTTTTATTTTATGTTTTAATTTTAGTTAATTTCACATTATTTGGTTTTTTTTCTTTAGTTTTTCTCCAACTATATATCTTGTTTTCCTGGATTTTACTTTTTAGTGTATTATTTTTCTTTCATCAGTTAATTTGTTAAGACTTGTAAAACATTTGAACAAAAATATTTATAAATTTATATATGTTTGTATATTTATTCAAATAACATTACTGTTTATAGTTGGATTATAGTAACTCCCTGTGTTCCATTGTAAGGGGTTTTACCTCTTATTTTTTCTGTCCATATACATATAGATATTGTTGAATACACACACTTACACATAATATTGAATAAATCTATCTAAAACCTTGCAAGGTAGCTATATATATTCTTATAAATAGCATGTGCACCGAAGCAATATGATTTGGTCCTTGAATTTTTTAACATACTTCCTCTGTTCTATGTAATAGCAAAATTAGCTATATTGTACCATTAATAAATTTAAAAAAAATGGTTTGGGACAGTAATTTGGAGTGGGGTATATTGTACAACTTAGAAAATTGTATGGTTGGCCCACTTAGTCTATGTGTTGTTTCGATAAGCAGATTATCAAATCTAGATTATTTTGATATATATTACATCTATCATAGTTGTAAGGGTTCTAACTCCCATCAACGATGGTGGTATACCGGCCTGATCATGACTCGTTTGAACATGGCCAATCTAAGGTTGTCTTGACCAAGATCTTACATATGATTACTTTTTTACCGAGCAATATTGAGTCATAACATCAGTACGTGCTTCCTTCTTTAACCTCAGCCTATAACTTATATAAAAAACATTAACAAAATTATTTGTACTCTTGAATGGATTATTCAATATCTTGATAATAAATGTTTCTATCACAAAGTCAAAGATGAATAGGCCAAAGAAAACGACCCTAAAACATCTACTATTGCAAGTTCATATTTTATCCCTCTCTATTTCTATGTTTGAAGCCAACCTCTTTTTATTGGCCCTGACCAGTGCACCTCTATATTCTATTTAGGCTTTGGATTTGGCTATCTCTAATAGGCAACAACATAATAGACTGCTGGCTGAGTCATGACTTTCCATAAGGAAAGAGAAAGCACATTCATTACACTGCATGCTCTTTATTCTTTGGTATCAATTTAGGCAGAATTTGTTATAGCTCATGCCTTGTATATAAACGCTTTAGTAGTGTATAAATTTTCCCACAAAAAATAGTACACAATTTGTACCAATTAATACTATAATTTGAAACATTAGTTGGAATTGTGGACTTCCATAATCAATGGTGGCAGTCAAGATCATGCTTGTTTCCCCCCTCAAAAGTTTGTTTATATTTGTCATAAATGATGCGGATATACTATGTGTATATATGCCGCCAATTGTTTACAAAACAAAATGCAATGCATTCACCTATGCACTACTGTTCTATTGTTGGGCAGCAAAGAGCTTGATCAGCCCACCACACTACAGGAAAAATGTATTTTTTCGTGGGCCAAATTAATTTCTTGGGTCGGACCACGAAATCATGGCTACTAATTTCGTCGGCCGTGTAAGGTAATGTCACATGATAAATGCTATATGGACCTCATTAGACAATATCCGGCCAAATCAAATAGGCTCGGTTTCTTTTCAACATTGCGTCCTCGCTTGCACTTAGTTGCACATAGAGAATTTGTATGTAGGTCATCTTGGTTGTCCCACACAGTTCCATGGTTGTCACATATGCTCCTAGGGTTGCCCTCTCACACTATCCATGATGTTAGTGCCCATTTATTTAAATTGATCTATACAGTTGGATGAACGTAATGTTTAATGGCAGATAATTTTTTCGTTTCCATTTCGACCATCTTGCTCGCTCTAATTGTTGTTAGTCGTGAAAGACTAAACTAAAGAGTCATGTTGTGTGTTAGATCTATAATGCACTGTTGGCATTTTCCACTGGAAGATCAAAGGGTAGTAGCCAAAAAACAAAGAATATGTCGTCTTTCTCGTAAGCTTGAAAAAATGTTTTTAAAGTGATGTATTACAGTATGTACCGACATAACCATCTTGTTCTAATTATTGTTGATAGTAAAAGATTAATTTAAGCAGTTATATTGTGTGCTAACTCTATACTTCACTTAGATATGGCAATGGGTACTCGAAACTCAAGTACTTGACAGTGATATAAGGGCGGCTTGGGATGACTTCTCTACCTATGAATGGGCACAATCTTGTACCCATTGGGTATGCGGGTGTAGGTACGGATGCATACTACTCATACCCGTGTACCCATAGATAATTTATATACCTGCCTCAATCATACATTTATTCTACATAATTAAGCAAATATAAGTGTATGTTGCGCAAAAATATGGTCAACTTGTATGTTTCAATATCATTTATTATTTTTTTCAATTTATTTACTCATATTTAGTGATTTATTATTTTAATTATGCCATTGTTTATTATATTTGTGCTATTTTAACATGTGTATGGAGGGTTTTTAATTGGGTATGGGTTACCGACGGTTTTTTACCCACGTGGGTACGGGTATGCGCAGCTAGTATGAATATTGTAGCGGGTATGGTTTTTGTTCGCGGGCGCAGGTATGGAATTGAACTGCCTGATGGATATTTACCCAGCCATCCCTAACTTCACTGCTTGTGCTTTCCGCTGGAAGAGTAGAAGGTAGTAGCAGAAAAATAAAGAATATGCCTTTTTTTCATAAGTCTAAAGAAATGATTTTTTTTTCTTCAAGCGATATATCACACCCATACCAACATAATATGATAGCCATCAACATGTTCTTTGTTCGCCCGCACCACTAACTTTCATTATTTCCAAAACATCGGTGTGTTTGACTCCATTAGCGGCTAGTAATTAGCTAGCTAATAGCTCTTAGCTAAAATTAGCTAGCTAATTATTAGCTGTCAACCTATTAGCTAGACGGTGTTTGGTTTCAACAGCTAATAGGTATAAAATGTTTTTATGTGCTTTTAGATGCTATTAGCTGAATTAGCTGGGTTGAACCAGCTAATGAGATAATTGTTAGCTAGGGTCCGGTTAATGTTAGCTGGTTTATTAGTTGGCTCTGTTTTTTCTTTTTGCTGCTATTTTTTATCAGCTAATTGTTAGCTACATGGAACCAAACTAACTGCACGGATTTCTCTTTTTATTCGGTTATATTTGATATATTAATTATCATATATTGTCATATGTTCATAAAATCTGACGGTTCGTGCTCTTCTCTTTTGTTCTTAGTGTTTTATCTTTTTTTTGTTCTTAGCGTTTTATTTATCAGAATTACTTATGCTTTATTTATTGGAGCTGAGCTATTTTTGTTACTTATGTCTGATCTGTTCTCTATTTTTATATTTCTATCCAGATTTTACATATGATACACCGTATGTACGATCCAATTTTTTGAACTTCTTTCGTAATGACTATGAAGCCGGGAATATTCTATTTGTTTGATAGGTTCAACGATCTTAAGTTGGACACCATGTCCGATTCACTTTCATACTCTTTCCTAATCAAACCAACGTCGTAGCTATGTCCAATTATTCCAAATTGAAATTTCTACTTTATGGACTCTTAGATGAATATGAACCGTTAGATCTTTATAAAATCCGATGGTTGAGGGCTTTTTTTTTTTTTTTGATTAACATGAGAATTTTTTGACCTTCTGGACGAACGTGGTGGCTTTTTTTAACACTCTCTTATTAATATAATAATAGATAGATGACACTTTAACTGTCACTTATATCTCTTTATTTAAATTTTTTGTATGTTTTTTAATACAACGAGTACTAAAAATCATGTCCAAAAGTTATTGATGACATATTTAAAATACGGATGTAGGACTAATGTGCGTACTGTTTCACCAGCGGTTGTGTTTAGCAATTTCAGGGAGTTATTAGCATTTTATTGAATAATAGAGCAACTTTATTAATTAGCAACGTGTACAGAAGAGACTGACAGTATATATCTGGTTAATTTTCTGGCGCAACAAATCGATCATTCTCGCGCTAGTAGGGACCGGCCTGAATGCAAGGGTGGCTTCAATCATGCGCAATCGCCAAACCCTAGCTAGGCACACATCGATCGATCATGCACCGCCGGCTCGCGTATAAAATAAAAATCCATCGATCTGTAGCATGATGTGTATATATAGATAGATAGATTGACTTGAAGTAGACGCTACATCTCCATCAATCGCGATCCATCTGCGCCCATACCATACGCATTGTATCCTCCATCGATCGATGGGTCAAAGCTGGATAACCAAGCAATGCACGTTGAGATTCCTCCTCTTGCAATCCAACCAACATACTCCCTCCACTCTTTTCTATTTAACGCGGTTGGTTTTTTTCTTAAAAACTTCGATGTTTCGTCTTATTAATCTTTATTACATTTCATTCATTTTGTTGTTATTTGTTTTATCGTTAGAGTAGTTTGAGTATGACTTGTGTTTCGTATATTTGCACAATTTTTTTGAATAAGATAATGGTTGAAGTTTTTTTTTAAAAAAAAAGATTCAACCACAACAGCAAAAAAATGTGTCAGGAACCGTTGTTGGACTGTCATGTACTCATGTGCTAGTGGAGCAGAGGGCTGCAGTGTTGAACTTAGGCCAAGAAAGGAAGGAACTCTGGAGGAACATGGTGGCACCTGGAGCAATAGGGCATCAAAGGATCAGATCCGCAAACCATTGGTCAGCTGCCTTAGCTGTGGCTGCCATTGGGCAGCTGACATGTCAACCACCCAACTGCAGCCGATCTGTTCCACCCACGTCGACAGCCGGATGCTGACACCGGGAGCGGGAGGCCATCAGGGCTGAAGGGGAAGACGGACGCGGTGGAGGACGGACACCCCATCGGCCCATCTTGTTCTGTTCGCACTGTGCTTTGCTATGCACACGGGCGGTTCGACCTCAGCAGCCTCTGGGCACCTTCCGCTCGGCATCTAGGTGCCACCCACCATGCTAGTCCGCTCAGCTTCTGGACTGTCTCTAGGCGGTGTCGTTAGGCTTGACTTCACTTGAGGGCCCTTCTCGTTGATCTTCCAACCCAGGTTTAGTATCTTCTACTACCATATTAAGCACGCAAGGGTGGTACACTGATACGTCCTCCAAAATCTTTTCCCACCGCCCTGCCTTGGCCTCTGACAACCTGACCAGAGAAAATCACGGAACAACTAGCGCACGCCGCCGCGCTCCTCGCCCTCGCCCACCCAGCGCGTCGGACCAGGCCACGCCGTTCTCCTCCACCGTGTGCATAGTCTACTATGCAATGCCCCTGTACTTCATAATGTTGTGGACTTTGTGGTTAACACGAAAGGCTGCAAATAGCAGTGTTGGTTGTTAGCAGCGAGCTCCATAAGAAATCACTTCGCAGCAAGCTAGAAAATCTAATTTGATGTCAAGTTATTTTTAATTGTTCTAGGGCGATGCATAGATTAAGTAAGCAAATAGATATATCTAGATTAAAAATGAGTGATGATTGATAACATTAGTTTGGTGAGATAGAATAAGTGTTAATTAGTTATATTTAGATTAAGTGCAACATTAGTTCGTACAAATTTAGATTAAATGCTAAATTAGTTATATTTCAACAAAAACTTGACAAAGGACTACACTGATGGGGAATGTCTTTTTGTTTGAAGGATACTGCGGATGCTACATTAGTTGCAACCTTTCTTCTTGAGGAAGAGAATAAAAATGGGATGTATGAAATTGATAGAAGAGAGTAAAACAACTTTTGGATAGCATGTTCATGCTGATGCTTTAGCACATGGTATTTATTACTAGGTGTGTTCTCAATTTCACGAGACATGTCAAGACTACTGATTTGTACAAGGACTCACTTACACAACATAGGAGTAACTTTTAGAACCTTTCCAGCATGTCTTTTTGCATATTATGTACTCTTCTTCTGTCTTTCCTTCGTTGAGCTTCCACATACATATGTTTGGATGTCCGACCTTGACGAGCATCGCCGTGTGAGTGTCAGCGGCGGGCGTCTGTGTTTTGTCAACATAGATGGTAACAACATAGATTCCCATGGCATGCGTAAGGTCAACGTCTGCAGGCTGCAGACTGATCATCAATGATCACTTAATTATGAAGTCACCTTTCAGATAATCTGGCAACATAAAAGCTACAAAACGGCTCGGCTGTTTAAAAGCATATTTTTTTCTCGCTTTTATCCACCCGATAGAGCCTGCTGTCTATTTCTATATGAAAGCGAATACGAAGCTCTTTGGCATCAATATGCGTCACCGCATCCCCGTTGTTGCTGAGTGTGATGACCACTAGCCAATAACATCGTCCAGTGTCTCAAGTCAATTCTTTCACGCGTGAGCAGGTGATGCAAACCACTCATGTGATCTCATGTTATTGTATCTAGCGCTTCTAATCTAATGAATACTGTGTGCTGACAGATCAATAAACTTTGCTTGCAGATTCTAAACCTGAAACTAGAGCAGGTGAAGTATCGGTCAATCTCGACATCCTCTAAGGGTATTGTTGGGCTTTGGCCCAGCAGATTTGGGGCGAAGGCTCTAGGCTTTCACTCGGGAGATGATGTCGAAAGTTGTAAAGTAGGCGAAAGGCAAATAAACAAAGATTTAATGACGAAGGTGAAGATGGTAATTTGCTCTTCACCATTCCATTCTCACCTCCTCCCAAACCATAGCCTCAGGGCCATATATATAGGGAGTGATTGTTTACATATTTTCTCCTGAGGAACTTTGGAATTATAGATAGGTCCCTATTACACATGGGTCGGCCATTTATCGGGTCGGGCCTTCTAGGGGCAAAGCTGCTTCCCCCAATAGTAGCCCCTCAACTAATTCGTTGGGATTACATCACGATGGAGTAGTTGCGAAGATGGAGTAGTTGCGAAGATGGAAGAGGCCTAGCCTATCTTCTGACCTAGGTCGAGAGGGATGTCCTCCGACCTGACCCGTGCGTACGCCTCGCTAAAAACTCCATCCCCAAAACCTAGTGGGAAAATGAGATGGAGAAAAGAGCGCGTACGCCTCCTGGGTCTAAGACATACATTGATCACATCCGACGATGAGGGGAGTGGCCTTCGCTTTTGATCTTCTGTTTTATCTTCTTTTCTCCAATCGCCCGAGTTCTCACTTGGGCCTTCGCGACCGGCTGTCGTCGAAGTAGATGACGCAGAGGAAGTACTCATCATCGAAGGTCCCAACGATCCCTCCATGTCGAAGCTTGGTTCCGACGAAGCTCCAAGCCTTAGATGTTCAGCTGAGGCGAAGACGTCGGTGGAGCCCCTAAGCCGTAGATGTTCAACGAAGGCGAAGTCATCGACGGAGCCCCTAAGCCGAAGATGTTCAGTGGAGGCGAAGTTATCGATGGAGCCCCTAAGCCGTAGATGTTTGGTGAGGGCGAAGGTGTCGGTGGAGCCTAGTGGTGAAGCCTAAGCAGTTGTCGTCGAAGCTTGCATCTTTGCCTTTGTGGCCTCGCTTACGGGCAAAGATGAAGAATCACAAAGGCACAGTGTCGATTACTCAATGCCGCCATAGCCGACTTCTTAAAAAGAGAAACATTCAACAAGATGAAGAATTTAAATGCATATAAGCACTTGCATGCGATGGTGAGAAGGATTAGGTACTCTGTAGGAAACGTTGGATAGACAACTATTCCATTGTGTAGCAGGATGTTTAAATACATTGTGTATCTACTATTCTAACTATCTCCCTCTCTGTGAACAGTGTCGCTACAGTGTATAGATAATCCATTTATCCAACCCACTGCACATAGTCTAAAGGCTGTCTACAGCAGCAGAGCGCGTATTTAACTGATTATAATACAAAACGACACTGTTGTCTTGTAGACATTGTTCACCTAAATGGTCGTTTAGCTCGTTTAATTGGCCATTTATACCATTTAAACGGCCGTTTAGCACCGAATAACGCCTAAAGGTGATCAACTGTTTAGCGTTTAGACTAACACTGACCATCCACAGAGAATGGAATTTGAAATATACAATAGGATAGACGCTATAATGGAGATAATCTAACGTGCTATTTAGAATGTACTCCATTCGTCTCAATTTATAGGCCGTTTCACTTTTCTAAAACTAAGTTTGACTGACCCGTCTTATTTAAAATATTTGCGAAAATATAGAAAAATACAATTCATAGTTAAAATATATAATATGTTAAACTAAATCAAAATAAAAATAAATGATAATTGTGAAATTTATTGAATAAAACGAGCAAGTCAAAATTTAGTATCAAAAAAGTCAAACGACTTATAAATTAAGTATTGGAGGGAAAATGTTTGATGGCTTTTGAGAAAATTCCATTTTTGTTTTGAAAACATGAATTAGGCAAAACCCCAACACTTTTGGAGTAGTGGATATATAGGTCTGGACCAAAATTTTCTCATGGCTCCTCCCGCAACAGCCATACGCGAAATGTCCTCCCGCACTGCCCCATCCTAGATAAGTCTTTAATAACTAATAGTTTAAAAATATTACACAATTGATGAATTTTGAATGTGCGTAATATTGTTAATTGATGGTAATATTTTTAATTGATGGTCACAATAGTATTTTGGTGATCGCATCAATGTTTGAATCATCTATTATATTAATACTAGAGGGAGTATATTTATTTAGCCACGTGCGGATGCATTTTTACTAGTTTGATAAAAGCCGTAGTTTGATTAGTCTTCTTGGTTTGGTAACTCTAGCCTTTCGATACAATATATTGGAATATGTACATCATTAGTAATGAAAAAGGGCTACCATTTCAGACGTTTAAAATGATACGGATCTTAAATTAACCTTTAGAAGGAATGTGCCTGTTCAAAGTATGGAGTTTATGGGAGGAGTTGGTTGCTATTGCAGAAAGTATCATGGTAGGCATAATAAATACTATGATTTCACAGAAAAATAAAAAAATATATATATAGAAAAATTCTTTTCTACATGCACATGTAGCTACACTCGCCTATGTATCTTATGATTGAGGGCGTATCTGGCAAAACAGAAGATATATACACGGAATATGCAATGATACTAGACCATCCGAGGTAGTATGTGCATGAGGTATGCGAGTATACCTGAGGTATGTGGACATATCCCGTTATATATACTAATACGAAGGTATTATCAAAATATAATAAAAACATGGGCTGTTTTGTAATTTTTTCGGGTGTTGATATTTAAGGTATCTTAAAATAAGTACGTGAACATACTTAAACTGATAAATGAGTATGCGAACATACCCTTATTGGTTTATTAAAGATGAGTGTAGCTATATACGCATGTAGATAAAACTCTTCATATATATATATATATGGGACACGCATAAAGTGCGTATATGGCCAATGTGCCGCGCAGTACGTCAGAGCGGTTAGACCATATGCAGTAAGATATGTAAATACATTGTGTATCTATTATTCTAACTATCTTCTTCTCTGTAAACAGTATCGCTACAGTGTATAGGCAATCCATTTACCTAATCCACGCGTATAGTCTTACACCTTCGAAATCCTGTGACGTTCAGTCACTGACACGTGGGGAGGGCCCACGCGTCAGTGACGCAGAGTATCTCATTCCGCGTCGAGCGGTTACACCTCCGAAATCCGGTGACGTTCAGTCACTGACACGTGGGGGCGGGCCCACGCGTCAGTGAGGCAGAGTATCTCATTCCGCCACCGGAACAGAACAGAACACCCCGCCTCTCACCTAGCTCACCGCACCCGCGCCCGCCTGCAACGTCGCCGCTAAGCAATCCGGCGGGGACGGCACGCGGGAGGAGGGACGGAATCGCGGTGCGGCGAGGCGCATGGACCGCATCGTCGGCGGCAAGTTCAGGCTCGGCCGGAAGATCGGCTGCGGCTCCTTCGGCGAGATCTACCTCGGTGAGCCCACGGACTCCCCCGATCAATCTCGATTCCATCCAAGGAGGAATTCCAATTCCCCAGCGGCCGACCCACCGTTAATTATTGCGATGCACGCTCTTGCTTGTTTGTTTTGTTTTCAGCCACCCACGTCGACACCTACGAGATCGTCGCCGTCAAGATTGTGAGTTCCTTTTTTCTCCATCATCTCTTCCCTTACCTAGCCGCGCGCCCCGCCGCTCTTCCTCTGGTTCATGCTGTCTGTGTGTTGCGTTGTTTGAGTTCTGACTTCTGAGCGGCGGCGGGGAGGATCGATTATTGGTTGGGTTCTGCGAATTGCTTGCCTGGCCTGCTGCTGCCCCCCTTTCAAATGCTCTTTACCTTGTTTTTCATTCATCAGCCCACGGTTATATTATTATTTCTACAAAAAATGTGACCAAGCAATGACTCCATTTCAAATGTTCAGCTCGCTTTAAGTCAGCATTTGGCTGCCTAGGAGTAGTTTTCACTTTTCAACGCGCTGCTGGGTTGGCTTCTGGCAATGATAGATTATTACGCTTTTTCATAGCCAAACTTACCTAGTCCTTCGGCAAATGCTATCATTAGAACAACAGGGGTGGGTATATGTATACTTGCGTGTTGAGCAATAAAATCTCTGCTGCTGCCATGGCAGCCTTGTCTTTTTTTTTTTCCCCCAAATTCTTCCATGGTTCATATAAAGGGCAGCTCTGTGCATGAGCTCCCGTTTGCGCGGGTCCGGGGAGGGGTCGGACCCACTTGAGGTCTATTGTACATAGCCTTTTTTCCACGACTTGAACCCGTGACCTCCTGGTCTAAGGCAGCAGCTTTACCACTGCACCAAGGGTCCCCTTCACTCTTCCATGGTTCATATAATTGGATTCTTGGACTGCCAACCTCCCTGTCAGGAGAGCAGCAAGACGAAGCATCCCCAGCTGTTTTACGAGGCAAAGCTCTACAGCACGCTCCAGGGAGGAAGTATGCGCTGCCCTTTTGCTCCTGCGCTTGTTTACATGTAAAGATATAAAATATCGTCATTACCTCACTGTGGGAAAGGTTCTCTGGAATCCAGGTGGTATCGCAAACGTCAAGTGGTGTGGTGTAGACGGGGAAGAGAATGTTCTCGTCATTGACCTACTGGGACCCAGTCTGGAGGACCTGTTTGTCTATTGCGGCAGGAAGTTCACACTAAAGACTGTCCTAATGCTGGCTGACCAGATGGTAATCAGAAACTGCCATTGCCTTTTTCGTTTTAATTCATTACAGCATCTGGTGCATGGTATGTAACAGATGCGGACCTTGGTTTTTCATCCTCTTTTTTTATAAAAGAAAAAAAATCATTTACATTGCTCACTAGTCCCAGGAATTACATCTCTGTATTGACTAGAGCACTTTTTTGATAAACAATTCGTGGCAGATTACAAGAATAGAGTTTGTGCATTCCAAAGGGTACTTGCACCGAGACATCAAACCTGATAACTTTCTGATGGGTCTTGGTCGGAAAGCAAATCAGGTAACAACGTTCAAGTTCCTTGTTAGGATTGCAATGTACTGAAATGGCCACCAACAATTCCGCTTGTGGTTATCAGGTATACATAATCGATTTCGGGCTTGCAAAAAGATACCGAGATTCCACTACGAACCGACATATTCCTTACAGGTAAGCTTATATTTCTAAGATATGTTCTTTGTAGATGATGTCGTTTGCTTTTGCAGAAATATCAAATTGCATGTAAACTATTTCCCTGAAAAAAAATATTTCGGGGCATTTGGCTAATCTTGTACATCTGCGATCTTTGCTTATGAACCTGCTTTTTTTGTAGAGAAAATAAAAACTTGACTGGCACCGCACGCTATGCAAGTTGCAACACCCACCTTGGAATTGGTGAGTGATATAGCCTTCTGGATACCTGTCAAATCACCATGTCAATCTGATTTTGACCATTATTGTTGGATTTTATCGGCAGAACAAAGCCGCAGGGACGATTTGGAATCGCTTGGCTATTTGCTTTTGTATTTTCTCCAAGGAAAGTAAGTTTATGTTTATCTTATGCTGTGTGGTAGCGCATACTCTGATGTTTATTGTGGTGTAGTCTGTTACACAGTGTGGTGCAATATCTGAAAAATGTTGCCGCAAAATGCCATTATCCTGCTTTTAGAACTAGCAACTCTGGGAACTTATAATTCCATAAAACTGCACATCATTTTCAATTGAAAAACAAACAGGCTAGCACTAACATTTGACAAGGTCTGTCGTATGGCAAGTATAAATTCCAGGAACTACCCTTAAATATGAGAGTTACAGGCTCAAATCTCAGCCATGGTATCAAATTTTATTTGAAAAATGCCCCTCAACAAATTTGCACAAATCTACACGTTTTGCTAAACTTCTACTGCCAGAGTTACCAAACTGTTGGCCTATGTGACAGTCCTGTGAGTACACAGCACTGTATCCACCTCTGTTTAGGCTAGGTCCAAAATCAGTGTTTCATACTTTTCAAGTCTCAACATCTTTGACTTCATTTCATGATAAGCTGCTAACTATAACTATTGTGTTATATATTACTGTGTGAAGCCTCCCTTGGCAGGGACTAAAAGCTGCAACAAAGACACAGAAGTACGACAAGATATGTGAAAAAAAGATATCAACTCCTATCGAGGTTATCTCATAACATATTAGGCACTATTTCTTTTCTTGGGGACGCGTGTTTAATGCTGATCAAGAAAACTTATGGTCAGGTCTTATGCAAATCCTGTCCGGTCGAATTTGCTTCTTACTTCCATTACTGCCATTCATTGACATTTGATCAGCGACCTGACTATGCATTTGTGAAGCGACTCTTTCGTGACTTGTTTACCCGCCAAGGTATTCCCTGATCAATACTATGTTTGGTGTTTCTATTTTTTTGTTATTTTTGTATTGTTGAAAACCAACATTTTCCTCATTTTTTAACAGGTTATGAGTTTGATTATGTCTTTGATTGGACAGTTTTGAGATACAAACAAGGCCAAAAACAAAAGGTATGTCTGAGTTTTTTTTCTTTCCTGTGCGCCTTTTTCCTTTGATGTGGTGGGCTGATTATATCTATTGTTAGTACCTTTGTAAGGTTGCAACTTCGTGGCATGTGCTTGTGTTGTTAGGTTCTAGAGCTAATCTGTGTGATTGGTTCTGTTAGTTACGAAACTTATGGAATTGGATGAATTCTCCAAAATCCTAAAAGAATCCCTGAACCATCTTTTTTTTTCCGAAGTGCGGCAAGAGATTTGCCGGTTTATATTAGAAGAAAAGAAAAGAGTCACTACCGGTTTTTCCTTGGGAAGAAAAACCGGCCAAAAACAACCCCAACAACTTACAACTCTCCACCGAAAAAAAAAACCCGAAAAACACGCACTCAACTAAAAGGGCCAAGAAGGCAGGAAACCAAAGTGAAAAAACAAACGAACACACCTGACCAACTTAACGAGAGCCCTACCCTACTCAGCTAGAATTTGTTGCTATCCTCTGTTGAAGAACGTCTTCTTTGATCCTCATAGCAACTTGCTCGGCAGTTACATTTAAGCCTTGGAACACTCTCCTATTCCGTTCTAGCCAGATGTTCCACCAAAAGAGCGTGATGAGACCGTCAATGTCCCTTTTCATCGGTGTGCTGAAATTCGATCTCACTTTTCTCCACCAACTATAAATTGATGAACCGTAATCCAAAGTTTGCAATTGCACCATGCCGCTCCAAGAGATTATTAGATTCCAAACTTGCTTAGCAAAAGGGCACTCTTTGCAAAGGTGAAGAGGAATTTCTGGTGAGCTGTGGCACATGCTACACAAAGGATTGTTTGGCCATCCCTTTTTTTGTAAGTTGTCCGCGGTTAAAATCTTTTTGTGAAGCAAGGTCCATGCAAAAAAACGACATTTAGGTTCTGCCCTTGCCTTCCAAATAGGGCTTATCTTTGTCTTGCAATAAACACTTGCAAATTGAATTTTGTAGGCACTAGCAGCCGAGTACTCCCCATCCGCTGTCCATTTCCATCTAATCTGATCTTCCGCATTTTCCCCCCTTTGTACTTCGGAAATTGCTTCCCAAAGTTCAACGTACTCATTGATCTCACTTTCTGTGTTAATGGGTAGTACATGCCTTATCCATGCATTATTTTGTGTTGCTTTGTAAACCGTTATGTTCTTTCTTTTTGATTTTTCGAAAAGCTTGGGTGCAATTGAGGATGCCGAAACTCCATTCAATCAGCTTGAGTGCCAAAACTTGGCCCGCTTCCCATCAGCGATTGTCACTATTGTTGAGGCGTTAAAAAGTGCTTTATCTGTTTTATCACAAGGCACTTCCAGTCTTGACCATGCTCTTTCATTTTCTTTCCATTTGAACCACAACCATGTCAGTCTGAGGGCCCTAGCAAATCTTTCCAAGTCGCTCACTCCTAGCCCTCCCTTTGATTTTGGCAGGCAAACTACTGGCCATTTGACTAGGCAATGACCACCATTGCATCCCTCGGGTTCTGTTCCTTTCCAAAGAAAGCTACGCCGGATACGATCAATCTTTTTTATCAACCATTTCTGCGCTGGGAAGACCGTGAGATGGTAAATTGGTTGTGATGAAAGAGCCGTCTTGACCAAAGTTTCTCGACCAGCTTTGGATAAGAGCTTTCCTTTCCATCCTGCCAAGCGACCATTTATTTTGTCCAGGAGAGGCTGCACCTCCACTTTTCGTAGCTGGCGATAATGCAATGGTAGTCCAAGGTATTTTCTAGGAAATGAGGTCACTTTTCCAGGAAATGATTGCAGTATTTCAGACAATGGCAACCCATGGCAACGGATTGGATAAATTTCTGTTTTATTTAAGTTAATTTTCAGTCCAGAGCAGCGGCTAAATGTGTCCAGGATGTTTGCAAGGGCTTGTACGTCTTCCTTACTGGCCTTCAAGAAAATACCTGCATCATCAGCATAGAGCGAACATCTTAATCTTGCTGTGGATGGCAGGGTTGGACTTAGGATGCCTCTTTCAGCTGCCATATCGATTAGTCGCTGAAGTGGATCGATTGCCATGATGAATAATAGCGGTGATAGCGGGTCTCCTTGTCGCACTCCCCTCATGTGTCTTATGGCTGCCGTCGGTTGTCCATTGATGAGGATTTTTGAGGATGAGGTACCTAGTATCGCGGATATCCGATTTCTCCACTTGAGTCCAAAACCAAGTGCCTGGAGCACCTCGAGAAGATATGGCCAACTGATATTATCAAATGCCTTGGATATATCCAACTTTATAAACAGGGCTGGTTTTTTATCTTGATGTAGACGACGGATCACCCTTTGCACATATAGGAAATTGTCATGGATGCATCTCTTCTTGATGAAAGCATTTTGGGATATAGAGATCAGCTCTTTTAACTTCGGGGCAAGTCTGTTTGCTAAAATCTTGGTGATGATCTTCATAAAACTGTTGATTAAACTAATAGGGCGGAAGAGATTTAAACTGTCTGCATCTGGCGTTTTTGGCAGCAGCACTACATTAGCCACGTTCACCAATTCCAGCTATCTACTCTTTTGTTGGAAAAAAAGCTCTTACAGCCTCTAGCAGATCCTGCTTTAGTGTCGGGAGACAGTGTTTGTAGAATTCTTCAATGAAGCCGTCAGGCCCTGGTGCTTTTTGAGCAGGCAGCTCCTTTTTAGTACTCGTAATTTCCTCTTCAGTGAGTGGTTTCTCCAAGTCACTAAGGTCAGCTGGGTTATACCCAAGAGAGTTCCAATTCAGAGTCTTGTCCTGACTACTCGGTTCCCCCATTACCTTACTGAAATATTTAAAGCCTTCTCTCAGTTTCGCCTCCTGGTCGAGAGCTAATCTTCCATCACATTGTAGGATCCTAATGGCATTCTTTTTACGTCTTGCATTTGCATGGAGCTGGAAAAATCGAGTATTTGAATCACCTTTCTTGATCCAGGTGATACGAGAATGTTGTCGCGCCCTCGATCTTTGAATTGCCGCCAACCCCATCAGCCTCATCTTGAGCATCCTCCTGAACTCTAGCTCCTCCGAAGATAGTTCTCTTATTTCTTGTGCCCATTCAAGTACAGTCAATACTACCTCGATAACCACTGTTCTTAGTGGTATGTTGCCAATCGTTTGTCTTCTCCAGATTTTAAGCGCTGTGGCTGTTCTCATCATCTTGACATGTAGTCGTAGGATTGGGTCTGAAGTATTCACCGGCTGTCCCCAAGTGTCCGACACCACTTGCGAAAATCCTGGCATTTGTATCCAATATGATTCGAAACGAAAGCCTTTGTAGAAATCAAAATTCACCTTTCCCTGTAGGATTAGTGGTGTGATCCGATGTCATTGTTGCAATCGCTTGAAGTTCAGCATTTGGGAACTTGGCATGCCAATCAGTAGATGCTAAGAATCGGTCGATTCGAGTCATGGTTGGTTGTTGTTGTTCATTTGTCCATGTAAAGCGACGACCATGCATGTCAATCTCAAGTAATTGTAGCTTGTTAATAGTATCGTTAAATCGTTGCATCATTTGTCTGTTAATTTCTCCCTTGTTTTTATCGGAGGCCTTCCGGATTAAATTGAAATCCCCCACTATCATCCAATCTGGTTTAGCGGTTGATTGTAGCCCTTCAAGCTCCGCCAAGAAATTTATTTTGTCGATGTCCGCTTGTGGGCCATAGACGACTGTTATTGACCAGGGACAATCTCTTGTTGTGCTGTGTACCTCGGCAGACAACGTGTGTGTGGTGTACGTTGGAGATTTCAGTTCGTACATTCCATCATAAGCAGCTAGGATGATGCCACCTGATGCCCCGTTTGACGGCATAAAGTACGCTTGTGATGCTAGTCTGCTACCTAGAGTCTCCGTTAGTAACCGTTGGTTCCAGTCCATGATTTTTGTCTCCTGTAGGCAAACAATCGTGGCTCCAGATGAAATAACTAGGTTCCTGATACTTGTTCTCTTGGCTGGGTTATTCAGCCCCCTTACGTTCCAACATAGAATTATTAGCCCTGTATTCATTGGTAACACATTGCTCCTAACCTCCATCGATTCACTCCTTTCGCAACTAGTAGCAGGAGGACAACAATAAGATCAAACTTGCAGAGGAACAGAAATGGGAAACACTGTCTCGAGTACCAGAGATTAAAATAACAAAGTTCACAAGGCCACATAGTCCCCGCTCCAATTAAAACAGAGTGGCTTGCCATCCCAAGCCCAAAATAAGAGGTTGCAAAGTTCCTGCTGCAGGGCAGCATAGCCCCAGGTCTGATTAATACATAGTGGCTTGCCATCCCAAGCCTAAAAAGAGAGGTTGCATAGTTCTTACAACATCCTAGCCCATCGGCTGAAACACAGCTAACCGGAAACATAGAACCACTAGAGATACAACAAGTCACCAAAGTAGATTGTGTCTGCCTTGTTGGTAGCCTTATCTTCCTTGACATGGGGACTTCTTGAGTGACTTGTGGGCATCCAGCGACCTTAAGCTGCCGCGGGTCCCGGCTGAACGGCCAGCACCACTTTGGAGTTCTTCTTCTTCTTCCTTGCCTTACAGTTGCCTTCTGCATTGACTTGATCCACCAGCGTCATGATCGCTTCCATTTTCCCTTTGTTGATTGGACGTGTAAACTGAGAAGCAATTTGTTCAAAAATACATGAATTAGCTTCTTTGTCATCCGAGGGAAACTCATTAAATTTGGAAGCTAGAAGTTCCTGTGCTAATTCTAGCACCCCTTTTGCTGGACCAACTCGAGTTTTGGCTTTGGCTGCCAGTCTGCTGCTTTGTCTTTGCGAAGTTACTGCTCTATTTGGAGTTGATTCAATTATCTCTTGTTGTACTTGATCCCAATTGTTTTGGTTAAGGCAGGGAGGCGATTGCATAATAGGTATTTCAGGGTCTTGTGAGATTGCCACTAGAAATTCATCTAACCCCAAAGATTCAGATTGGAGGGTTTTGTGTGTTTCCTCAGGTTGCGATGGAAGTTCAGATACTTGGCTCATGTTATTTGATTCGAAACTATGGCTGTTCAGAGACGTTGTTGCTTGCTGTTTACTTGAATTTTGTTCTAGTGTTTTGTTATTTTCCTCCAGCAAAGGTTCTGCCAAGTGGTTCATCTCTACTGAGAGTTGATTATCCCTCCCCATTTGTTGACTAGACCTTACTTTCAGGAGGCATTCAGTTTCAGTTGTTGATGGGCATTCAGTTTCAGTTGTTGATGTGCATAACCTCTCTACTGGAACATGTTCCTCTGTGTGTGTTCTTTCTAAAACCCTGCTAGTTGTCGTAACGTCTTGCTGACAGCTAGGCCCAACATTTTCTAAACATTGTTCAATATGCACATGTGTGTCCCTAATAGGATAAGTATCTTGCAAGTGTGACTCCAAAAGGGGTGCAGGTATAGAATATTGCAGTGTTTGTACCTCAACTGCAGATGGTGCACGTGTTGCTGTGTTAGCCACCGTCTTGTTAAAGCAGCTCCCCTTGGATCGTTTGTCGGCAGAGACATGTGCATCTGTGAACATACATCCCATTAAGATGGGGTTAGCTGAAGCTTCATCCAGCATCGGATCAACATGGCTAGATGACACAGGGGAGTTTGTAGTACCCGGGTACCAGTCTAGAATCTGCATTTCATCCACCTTCGAGTGCGGCCACCACTCCGTAACCACAGGGTCAGCAAAAGTCACCTTGCGTCTGGCGGAGGACGACAACCTAGGCACCCAACGTTTGGTCACCACCTGGTTGCTTGCTCTTGGCGGTGAAGCATAGCGCCGGTGGTGAGGGGTCGCTGGGCGGTATCCACGCCTGTTGGAGTTGTAGCAGTCATCTGTACCTCCCCTGCAACGAGATTCGCGTACCCAGCTGGACACACTGCGGTGTCTGCGAGTACCTCTATGGAGATCGCGATCAAAATCATCGTCCCCATCATCCTACCATGATACCTCTCCATGTCGCGGCCTCGACCTGCCTCCACACGGTGACGTCTCTCCCCAATGGAGTCCTCTACTCCATATCGCCACACAAATTCAAGGCGAGCCTTGCGGTTTGCATGATCATGCAGCCTTCCCCGACTCCTTAGAAAGGTAAAGTCCTCCACAACCTCCACATGGTTTCTCAGAATGAAGAAGTGTCCCTTCTTGAGATCGGTTGGCTCGTCATAGTGAGTGTCTTCCATTGGGTATGGGATGTTGATGGGTGGCAGCTCTCTGTCTGGCTCTGTCACTGTGAGTGTCACCTCTCTAGGGATGTCGTTGGGGTTGCTACACCATGCCCACAGATCAAAGGACCTTGTACACTCTCTGCGCCTTGTGCGCTCTTGCACATAGTGCACAGCGCAACTCTTCCCCAAAGCTCTGGAGGCCACCTCCTCACTCCAACAGTGCACAGGAATCCCCTCCACACGTACCTTCACCCTAAACTCCCATTCTGTTGGGGTGGCGTAGCGGCCTTCTGACCAAGGGTCGAAGTTGAAGATGCGGCCACCATAGGACGTCGAACCCCTCTGCAGCACCCTTCTCTTGGTCTCTGGGTCCTTGAACATGAACAAGAACTGCTCAGGGAAGTGCTTCTTCACCTTGTAGTCTTCTCACTGCAGGTTGAACTTGTCTCTGATCATTTGACCAGCGTGGCTTGTGTCCAGTTCATGACTGTTGCCGTCGAAGTAGCACACCACTGCCTTCCTGACCAGCTCATCGCGGTTCTGTCTGATGCTCCCGGTCGCCGTGATTGCGATGTGGCCCATGGCTGGCCTAGCCCTTGGGTCACCGGGATACCTTGCCGCCATTGCTTTCCTCTGGGCAGCTTCAAGGTAGGAGCTCGGCTGGTTAGCTTCAAGAAATGAGCTCGGTTGGTGTACTGGTGGTTGAAGGGTGGAGGAGCGTTTTGCTTCTGCTAGTTTTCCTGGCTCCCTCTTGTGTGTTAAATCCCTTGGTTCTCTCTGGCTTCTTCTAGTAGGGCAATTGAATGCTTTGTGTCCAGAGCCCAAACATCGCCAACACACTGTAGGATCACGACACGAGCTGGCGAAGTGGGAGGTGGATAGGCAACAACAACAACAACAAGCCTTTTAATCCCAAGCAAGTTGGAGTAGGCTAGAGTTGAAACCCAAACTAAACCGCTAGAAACGAGAAAAGTTCTTTTTTTTTTTTGAAAGGTCACTTTCAACAAGAAAACAAGGGTTTTAAAAGATTTTTTTTTTTTGAGAAGCACATAGAAGAGCCTAGTCAAGGCTCGGGTATGTGGATAGCTGCTTTCCAAGCAGCTCTATCCAAGGCTAACTCTCTCACTATATTCCAATCTCTTAGGTCTCTCTTAACTGCCTCCTTCCATGTCAAATTTGGCCTGCCCCTGCCTCTCTTCACATCATTGTTTCGCCTTATGATGCCGCTATGCACTGGTGCCTCTGTAGGTCTTCGTTGCACGTACCCAAACCATCTTAGTCGGTGTTGCACAAGCTTTTCTTCAATTGGAGCTACCCCAAGACGATCCCGTATCTCGTCGTTTCGAACTCGATCCATCCTTGTATGCCCACACATCCAACGCAACATACGCATCTCCGCAACACTTAATTATTGAATATGTCTTCTTTTAGTGGGCCAACAATCTGCACCATACAACATCGCAGGTCTAATAGCCGTCCTATAGAATTTGCCTTTTAACTTTTGTGGTACCCTTTTGTCACATAGAACACCGGATGCTTGACGCCATTTCATCCATCCCGCTTTGATTCTATGGCTAACATCTTCATCGACATTCCCGTCTCTTTGTAGCATCGATCCCAAGTAACGAAAAGTATCCTTCTTGGACACTATCTGACCTTCCAAACTCACATCTCCTGCCTCCTGTCTAGCGGAACCGAAGTCACATCTCATATATTCAGTTTTAGTCCTGCTCATTCTAAAGCCTTTCGACTCTAGAGTCTGCCGCCACAACTCTAGTTTTCTATTTACCCCCGCCTGGCTTTCATCCACTAGTACTACATCATCAGCAAACAGCATACACCACGGGATATCTCCTTGTATATCCCTAGTGACCTCATCATCACCAAAGCGAAAAGATAAGGGCTCAAAGCTGATCCTTGATGTAATCCTATGTTAATTGGAAAGTCACTTGTGTCACCGTCAGTTGTTCGAACACTAGTCACAACCTTGTTGTACATGTCCTTAATGAGGGTCACATACTTTGTTGGGACTTTATGCTTCTCCAAAGCCCACCACATAACATTCCTTGGTATCTTATCATAAGCCTTCTCCAAGTCTATGAAAACCATGTGTAGGTCCTTCTTCTGCTCCCTGTACCGTTCCATAACTTGTCTTAAAAGGAAAATTGCTTCTATGGTCGATCTCCCCGGCATGAACCCAAATTGGTTCATGGAAATACACGTCAAACTTCTCAAGCGATGCTCTAAAACTCTCCCACAGCTTTATCGTGTGGCTCATTAGCTTGATCCCTCTGTAGTTAGTGCAACTTTGAATATCTCCCTTGTTCTTGTAGATTGGCACTAATGTACTTCTCCTCCACTCTTCGGGCATCTTGTTCGATCGTAAAATCTGGTTGAAAAGCTTTGTCAGCCAAACAATAGCTATATCTCCTAGGCATCTCCACACCTCGATTGGGATTGCATCAGGGCCCACTGCCTTGCCCCCTTTCATCCGTTTTATGGCTTCTCTAACCTCGGTCTCTTGGATCCTACGCACAAAGTGTCTGTTGGCATCATCAAAGGAGTCGTCCAGCTGAATGGACGTGCTCTCACTCTCCCCATTGAACAGGTTGTCAAAGTACTCGCGCCACCTTAGTTTGATGTCCTCCTCCTTCATCAAGAGTTGATCCCTCGCATCCTTAATGCACTTGACTTGATTGAGGTCCCTCGTCTTCGTCTCACGAAACCTAGCCATCCTATAGATGTCCTTCTCTCCTTCCTTTGTACTCAGCCTTTGATAAAGGTCATCGTATGCTCTGCCCTTCGCCTCACTCACTGCTCGCTTTGCAATCTTCTTTGCCACCTTGTACCTCTCCATGTTATCTGTACTCCTGTCATGGTACACACGTTTGTAGCACTCTTTCTTCTCCTTAAGGGCCTGTTGTACATCCTTGTTCCACCACCAAGTATCTTTAGTTGCACCTTTGCTCCCTTTGGTCATACCAAGCACTTCCGCCGCTACCTTCCTAATGCAAGTTGCCATTTTCCCCCACGTGTTGTCTGCATTTTCCCCTTCTTCCCATGAGCCCTCCGAGATAACCCTTCTCTTAAAGTCTTCTGACGCCTCTCCTTTGAGTTTCCACCACTTTGTTCTCACAACTCTGGCTTGTTTATCCCGTCTGGCACGTAAACGAAAGCGGAAATCAGCCACCACTCTCCTGGGAGGTGGATAGGCAATTAAAACATTTCCCAGAAACCTTCTCTTTGAAGAAATCTGTACCTCTGATGTGTCGTTCCCTGAATTCGGTCTTGCCATTCAAAATCGGGGGACTGGGCTTCCTTCTCCACCAATGCTTTGATTTGACCGTCTCCCATCCCTCTTCTTCTGTCGCATCGCCATTCGAGGTCATCAATTGGTGCAGGCGCGTGCTCTGGCCTCCAGCGCTGGCCTCCGAAATGGGATGAGTCAAATTCAAAATCCGAAGTGTCGGATCTGACTGTTTGCTCCATCCAGAACTGCTCTTAAAGGCCTCTCGGTGTTGCTCCTCTTCAATTTGAATCCCTTTCATCTTTTGCAATGCGGGAATCCTAGTTTGCAGTATCTCTTCCTCTGAGCTGGATCTTGGGTCCCTGGAGGAAAACTGCTCTGTATTAATTCCGTGGTGCCCAGGATTGGAGGATTGAAAGCTTCCCGTGTTGCTATGTCCATGAGCCTGTTTCTTCTGTCGTGAGAGAGGGGGATCCTTGTGCCGATGAAATTCTTTGATTAGCTCTGGAAACAAAGCTTGAGCCTGTGCTTGGAGATCTGAATCAACCGCGAGCGGGCTCGCTGGGGCTTGTTCGGTATTCTGCTCCTTCCTTCCAAACGTCGACACTTGCTGCTCCGGTTGAGCATGACCTACCTGTGCAGAAAGAGTTGGATCCGTGGTTGGGTTAGCTGGCTGGAGTAGGATCTGGTCGCGATTTGGGTTGGGGATGGCTGGCGACGGCGGCAGCGGCGGCGGCGGCATGGGGTAGGTGGGCAGCTGGGTTCTCCCAATTCCCTGAACCATCTTCAGAACAGCCCTTTCTCCAGATATCTCGTTTGTGTTGCACTATAGATGTGTATGGTGATGTTTTGTACAGAGCTTGACTGTTGTGGAGCTAAATATGGTATTCACTTTTCATGCCTGTATATCTGCAACTATTCTTTCTAAAATTTGGGCGTTCGTTTTATTTGTGCCTGAAAAATCCAATTTCATATTTGCTATAACACTTTCTTCTCCAGAAACGGACCCATAATGTTATCTTTTAGGAATCATTCACAGAACCTTTGTCGGCTCATAACAATTATTAGTTTGGTGGGTGGGTGGGGGGGGGGGGGGTTCAATTCTGATGGATACTTCTCTTTTATTTGCAGCAAAGTCCTGGGGCACCTATTGCTCGACCAATTCAAGCAGGTGCGCAGAAACAAGCAGGTAATAGAACATATGCACCTTTTGATACTTAGCTACATATGAGAACATGTGGGATTATCATTTCATTGGTGGTTGCTGATTAGTGTGATCAACAAAATGTCTTGTACAGAATTATTTGTCATTTTATCGATTGTTTATGTATCCCATAGGACTGAGATGATTGATGAGATGAACCAAATTTTATTGTTTAGTTACTGTTTTGGTTGATCATGTTATATGTATACATGATGTATCCCATAGGATTGAGTGTTGATTGATAAGATCAACCAAACTTTCATGTTTGTTTATTGTTTTGGTCTGTTATTATAGTAGAACTTGACTGATTAGTTGAACTAGTTTGTTTTCTTGTATTATATAGTTTCTTTGTGCAGTCTGTTAATAGGATTGGTAAATGACTAATGGAATATAGGTTATGTCCTGATAAGGTCTCCATAGTAATTTTATTATTATTTTTCGTTGCAGTGTATATTGACCTTATTAGCTGATATATAGTTATATGAAGGTACAATACGTGTACAGTATACACTTTTGGCTTCTATATGCAAAAAAAAAAAAAAAAGATGTGCCTTGGTTTCATCCACCAACTATAGTATAGTATAGCATTTTTCTTGAGAGTTGGGATCCAATCTTTTTTTTTTTTGAACGTAATGGCAGGAGCGCTGCCTTTCAATTAAGAAGAAGAAGAACCAATCTATATTTGTTTTAAACAAGATCATTAGAAATCGTGCTTCATGTCTGCTAAAGTTTAGTAAATAGTATGATGTATGTTGGTGACCTTATGGTCATTAAACAGGTGCGAATGGTGTATGTCATCATAATGAAGCCCGGGAGCATGTAGAGACAAGTTATCCAGTAGGGCAAGCTGAACAGTCGCAAGGTAAACAGGCAACTGACAGTGATCGGAATTCCAACGTGCAGCGTACCATGAACCTTGTAAGCTCTACAGACCAGTTAAGCATGTTAAATTTTCTTCTTGATCAATAGTAACATCAGACACATTTACGTTTTCAAGGTTTAATTCTTCTGGAGTATCTTTTTGGTTTCCTATGATCTATGAATTAGTATTAGATAGGAACAAAAGTTTTGAAGTTGAACAATTTTCTTTTCTTGTTGGAGTTTCCTGTTCAAGTTCCGTGCTGAGTTAGCAACTGGAAAGTACAATTTGAGTTTCTTAACTCCTCTGAACTATCCTTTATTGTATATACAAAAAATAACAATGATTTATGATAACTTAGTTTGAGGAAGATGACTTTGCCAACTTGAAAACAATGATCGTTTCATGCTAACAATAGTTTCCTCCTATTATTTTGATTCCTTTATCTGTCATTCAGTTGTATGATATCTAAGATGATTGATCATTTCAGCGACAAGACATGGCTGGTGGAAAAGCGCAGCTGACAGCATCTAACAAACTTCCTAGTTCCCTGTGGAAAAATGATGGTGATTCAAGACAGAATGGACAATTTGATGCCACTTACCACAATCAAGGTTTCGTAAACGCAATTGGCTCATCTAACAGCCGGCTTCCTACATTCCAGCACAATGCTCAAGCAAAGTGACAGGTAAATCTGTAGGATTAATCTAACAATTGTATTTGGCTCTTGTTGTTCCAGCATGCTTAATGACTTCCTATTCCTATATAGATATCTGGTGGAGCAAAGAGGACATGATACGAGAGTTAAGAGGAGGCCCCTGTTCACTTGAAGTGGTTCAGAGTCAAGTATCACAGTCAATGTAGACACGATGTCTAATATATGTTAGTGAGGTGCCTCGATGCATTTTGACGAAGATGCTACCTGCTAACTATTGAAGGTTTGCTCGCTGTTGTGATGAATACTTGGGCAGTTCGTTGTTGTTGTCCTGGATGCCTTGTAAATTCCTTAAATGTTAATATATGTATGGTTTGAGCATAGTGCCAATAATGATGATCTGGATTTTGCACTTTCTGCTGTCAATTCAATGCACATGTTGCAACATTATTATTTGTGAATTTAGCTTGCAATCTGAAATGTTTTAGCATTAGGTACTGGAGAAGCTCAGCTGAACAGGGGTAGAGTATGCCATTGTCAAATTGAATTTGCCTGAGCCAGGACTTCTGCGTCTTAAGCAGGTACACACTTGGTGGAATTTTTATTTCACAAATTTTACTCCACAATGAAGATTTATAGATGTGTTTCATATTTATCACAGAATGATACTGGCAATCCTGAGAAATCAGCTGAATATTTTCTGATGTTTGTTGTTGGAACAGTTCAAGTAGCAAAAAAAGTAGGCACGGAAGGAAAGGTGTAAGTGAAGTCATGGAGGTGTATAGCCTCTTACCAGTCTTGCTCTGGCAATGTATGTTTCTGACACGACTGGTGAAGGCTTCAGAAAAACTTGACTTTTGCTAAAGCATCTACTTGATGGATTATATTTTTATCAGAACCGATACCTAATGTATTTGGTCTTTGGAGGTTGGGGAATTCCAGTCGGTTATTTTTCTTTGACGTAAAAATTTATTGTACTCCCCCCATAAGTTATTATTTATTTTGTTGTAATTTGTTTTATCATAGTATAGAGTTTGAGTATGACTTGTTTTCTTGTATGTTTATATAAATTTTTTGAATAAGACAAGTGATTGAAATTTTGAAAAAAAAAAAGTCAACCGCGACTTATATTTAAATATTGAGGGAGTAGTAAATAAGCTAAAATATTTGGTACATTTGGCAACCTGCGGAGCCAAATATATTGGTATAATTCGTAACATAATCTTCTACCATTCTTGCTGCTACTTCCTCCTCCCATTAATATATGGCGTTTTTAGTTCAATATATTAAATTATTAATCACTGGAGGGAGTATAGTAGTTGCTATTATCATTTATCATTTTAGAGATTTGGTGATCCTGATTGCTTGTTTGCAGAAAATCTGATTGTTGATAGAAGATGAATTTTCTGGTGCTCCAAGTTTCCACTTCCATCATTTTGCAGACCAAGACCAAATCCAGTCTTTGGGAGTTGTCATGACGTTAGTGTATTTATTTAGTAGGGCTTCCATGCTTATGTCAAATGCCTTGTTGCCAGAACCGTGAGCATTTGGATAAATCATGAATCTTGAATTGAGGATTGCTTATTGTAACAAGAATACAAGATTCAATCATTTTTGCATATGCACTCTTCCTGATTGGTTCATTTACTGGCCTATCTACTGATGCAGCCTCGTTTTCTTCTTTCCTTTGCCTATTATTGGCATATATGTATTATGAAAAGTTGCTTTGGTTGGTCACTGGGAGTTGGTGCCCCCAAAATTTAGGGTCTTGTCGAGCGAGCGAGCTGCTGCTTCGAAAGGTTTTCATGACAGTGTAATGGCATCACTTTTTATTTTTCCTTGCACGAACGGCGATGGTGGGACGCTTTCTTTGGACACGCGGGAGGGAAGACTGAAGAGGAAGGAAAGCAATACAAAGCTTGTTAATTGCTTGGGGTTCTCTTGTATTTCTTCTAGCAATATACAGGGAAAGCACCCAAAAGTAAAAAGTTTCGAACAGGAAACGAGTTTTTGCCATGCGCCACTTCATCTTGACATCACATAGCACTAAGGACAAGCTCGATATATATCGACATCATGATGTGTTGGTAGTTAAGAAATACAAGAAAGAGGGGATGCTATGACCAAAGATAAATAAACCTTCTAGTATACATACTGTAGTGGGTCATCAGCAAACACTATCGCATAGTAGATATTAATAAACGGGTGGGTGCTGGGCTAGCACAGGCCAGTTACTCAACTTGTTTGCTGTTCGATGAGCTTTAATTAGTTTAGAAAAAAGGCTGGACGGGGATATGAAGCAATTATTAAAAAGAACTTAAATAAGTGGACTGTTTGGATTCGGCTCATGCAGGTTTAAGAAGACATGGTGCAAATCTGGGTTCTTCAGTGAAGACATGATGCAAATTTGGTCATCTCGACAAAGACAGGTAAATTTTGACATCCTTGGTGGCACAATTATATCAGTATTAATTTTAGGGGATTGATCCTCAGGTTCGTTCGTTTCTGAATGCGCAGTGGGCGATTTGTGATTGGAAAAGAAAACAAAAACAGGATGGGTTCCCTTGGCCCGAGGAGGTAGCAAAATTAAAATTCTGCGCACGAACTCGGCTCTGCGGGAAACACGGGCTGCCGGCCGCATCATTCTCTCCAACATGAAAAGCAAGCCCTGAATCATTCTCTTTCCGTAAGCACCGACCCAAATTAAGCAGACAAATTAAGGTGAGATAAGCTCCGTCAGGATATTCCCCTGCGAAAGAAAGCCGCTTTAGTAATCATCAGGTTTATCAGGATATATGGTATGGATGCTAGTGCTGGTGACAATAAGGTATATTCCCCTGCTGCATGTGATTCAGCTTGCTCACCACTTGCCAAACACACTGTCTCTCAAAACTCTCAAGTTCGTTCTAGATACTCACCTAGATCGATGCCGTAGGCGGTACTGTGTACTGCACTTGATTCCCTTTTGATTTTTTTTTTGTTGCTGACCAATGATTCAGATCACGCGCACGTAACCACATCATCGCCCAATTACATTACTAGTGCATATAAACTGGCTCCGTGCAATTATGCCGCATCTAATGATCACGCATTAACGCTCTGCCTGAAAATTGAAGACCAGCAAACCGATGCTTCTCTCCATCTTCCTCTGTTCCTCGTTGAGCCTATGCTACAAGGGTTAAGGTCTGTTTGGGACTCCTCCTGACATGATCGAGTAGTGTTACTGGAGAATGACGCTAATTTTGTCTCACATGTAGCAAGGAGCCAGCACCAGTCTTTTCAGACCAACACTGCGAACGCCTGCAGGATAAAAATGGTGTGGTTCTGCTTTCAGTTTCAGTTCTGATGAGATGCTTATCTTCCACCTCTGGATCGATCAAACGTTGGTGATCGTCATATCTAATCTATCGTGTAGTACTAGTACTACATCATCAAAAAGGCACGGACTCCACGGAAGGGCACGGCGCGTAAAGATGCTGGCCACTAGCACACCGCTTTGCTTTGAAAAGAGAATTTCGAGGTTTTTTATGAGAGGAGAGGCCTTGGGAATGAAAGAAATGGCATCTATATGAGTAATTGTTTCAATTCATGATTTGGATGGAAGGACAGTGCAGATAAATATGGGGCATAACCTACCTCGATTGCCACAAATAGACAACCACTAGCTATTTGATTCCACATCATCTAGTAGGGTCCGCTCGTTATAAACTTTTAATAGTCTCTGCACAAGATTTTAGACACCAATGATTAATGAGAGGAAAGAATTGTTTAAGTGGGCCATAAACTATCTCGATTGCCACAAATAGACAGACTAGCTACTAACTCGTCACTGGTGAGGAGGTTTTCAGTGCTCTCTCTCCTCCACGTAAGCAAACAGCTAGTGAAATAGCTAGTCTTTGAAGAAGCCCTAAGCTGCAATGCAACCGTAGAAAGAATGGCATTGGAGGATTAGCACGCACTTGCTACATGCATGATCCCTGTGTAAGCATAATTATCATCAGCAGTAGCTTCTGTCTCTTTCCTACTCCTAGCTTCCATATATAGGACAAACCACTGCTGACAGGAACTTCCTAGCTCCTCCTGAGTCCTGGCAGAAGAAGAGAACATATGTGTGTCACTATGAACCTACGTCGTTGAGCTCCATTCTCTGGTATCACCCCCCCCCCCCCCCCCCAAAAAAAAAAAAAACACACACACACACAAAAAAAAAATCATATCCTCATCAGCAAGAAAAGGATCCTTCTCTGACAACGTCCTGAGTGTGTGTACGTGTGCTTAACATCCATGCATGTAACTCCCCTCATCTGTAATTGCACTATTGCTGATCAGGCTGACTTGGTCCTACATCTTTCTTTTTTCTTCTTCTGTTGTGTGCCTGCTTATATAATTTCTTGGTTCCAAGAATGCAAATTTCGATCAGCACAGTTTGTTTGAGCACCAACAACCAAAAAACATTGTCAGGCAATGGAGCAATGCGCCGAGCACAACGCGCAGCTTCCAAGGCTTGAGGGCATCGAGGAAGAAGGCGGCCCAGCTGAGAAGTGGGCTCCGACGTCGTCGGTCCGGCCACCGGAGACGCCGACGGAGACGATGGAGTTCTTAGCGAGGTCCTGGAGCCTCTCGGCGGCAGAGATCTCCAAGGCCCTCAAGGTGCTCACCTGCGGCAAGCCCGCTTCCGATGTCGTCGTCGATACGACGACGGAGCAGAGATCGTCACCGCCACCGCCACCGCCCGCCGGTGATCAGCAGCAGCAGCAGCAGGTAAAACTACTAAAAACGAGGCGTGTCAGTGTCTCTGATCAAATAGCCCGCGAGCTTCGCTTGCATGGGGCCGCAGCATGAACGTAACTCGATCCGTCTCGGCTGCGGCGCAGGCAGGTGACGGCGGCGCGAGCGCGCCCGTGTCGCCCAGGGCCAACGTGGACGCGAAGCTGCTTCGGGCCGCGGGGCGGGGGAAGACGGTGGGCGCGTGGATCAAGGAGCAGAGGGAGAAGAAGCGCGCCGAGGCCCGGTCCCGCAACGCGCAGGCCTACGCGGCGACGTCCGTGGCGGGAGTGGCCGCGGCGGTCGCGGCGCTGGTGGCCGGCGCGGTCTTCTCGTCGGCGCCGGAGCAACGCGCGGCGGCGGCGAGCGGTGGCGGCACCAAGACCAAGACCGCGGCGGCCGTGGCGTCCGCGGCCGCGCTGGTGGCGTCGCACTGTGTGGAGATGGCGCAGGCCATCGGCGCCAGCCACGACCAGATCCTGGCCGCCATCCACTCGGCCGTGAACGCGCAGACCAGCGGCGACGTCATGGCGCTCACCGCCGGAGCGGCCACGGGTACGTACCACCCCAACTCTTCTTGGAATCCAGACATCCATCAGGCAGAGTATCAGTCATCAGACACCGGTATATATGGAAATTGGAATGATGGTGTACGTGGTTGCATTGCAGCTCTGCGCGGCGCCGCGATGCTTCGGGCGAGGCTCCACAAGGAGATACAGGCGACGGCTCTGCCGCTGCCGCTTCCGGGCGACGGCAGGGAGCCGCCGGAGCGGGACATCTCGCCGCTGGTGTTCGTCTCCAGAGGCGGCGAGCTCCTCAAGCGCACCAGACAGGGCATCCTCCACTGGAAGCTTGTCACCGTCTACATCAACTCCAGCTTCCAGGTGGTTCTCAAGATGCAGAGCGCACACATGGCCGGCGCCTTCATCAAAACTAAAAAGTGTAAGATTTGAAGAACTCGCGGTATAGTAGTAGTAGTAGTAGACTGATTTTGTTACATACTGCTCAAGTGCTGATACTGTTATGAACCTGATTGATGCTCACCTTCAGTGGTATATATGGTATTGCTATGTGGCAGGTGTGGTCACTGACGTGTGCTCCAACATCCCGGCATGGCCAGGCAGGGAGCTCGAGGACGGCAGCCACAAGCGGGGCTACTTTGGGATCAGGACGGTTGAGCGGGTGATCGAGTTCGAGTGCAAGAACAAGTTGGATCAGCATCGGTGGGTTCAGGGCATCACGGAGATGCTGCTCCGCCGGGATAGCATGAACAATACCCTGTGAAGAATGAATGCGTATCTATCTATCTTCGACAAGGCATCATCGATCGCGAGTTGTGCAAAACATTGTCATCTACTATCATTCTTGTATATCTGAATGCTAATTGCAGAAATCTGAACCGCCTGTAACTGGTTCTCTATCTATTGACGTAAATTAAAGATCGATATCAAACATCAAAGCACTAGAGAATGCGGCGCGTGGCTAGCGAATAGGAGTGTCTAAAAATCAAGGCTACATTTTCTCTTCTTCTATCTCAAAATTTCTCTTCCTTCTTTGTCTTTGTTTAAAAAAAAAAATTTAATGCGGGGCTTACAAAGGACTCCATTATCTGCTGTAGGGGGTACACGAGCCTTGAGCCTTGCCCCATGCTAGAATGTGCAGGTCATAACAATGTGTCTCACCAAGGTTTCAATGGAAACCGGAACACCCTGTAAATCTCGGGTTTCACTAAGAACCAGAACCAGTTAGTTTATTTTTGAACTAAAAAGCATAAAAAACCCCGAGAGAGTGTAAAATTGTATATATATCATCTATTCTACATTTTACATTAATTTTGACTTCATTCGAGGTTATACACATATATGTAGAAACTTTTTATTTTTCTAACAAGCACTACGCAGGAAAAAAGAAAAACACGTGACAAGGAAATTGATGGTAAGGGTAACTCAGTCAATTCACATGAGGCTTGAT
The DNA here is from genome assembly GCA_022530915.1 of Paspalum notatum. Classification (NCBI taxonomy): domain Eukaryota; kingdom Viridiplantae; phylum Streptophyta; class Magnoliopsida; order Poales; family Poaceae; genus Paspalum; species Paspalum notatum. The sequence continues at coordinate 50,878,524 of CM039686.1, forward strand.
GGCATCCAAATTCCGCCATTTTTATTAATTGACGGGAGTAGTATATTTTACTTTTATTTTTGTATTATAGGGATAGTTTTGCAAAAAAAAAAAAACTAAGCATGGCATTATGTGTAGAAGGGCTGTGCCGTGGTTTTTTTTTTTTTTATAAAATCTGTGCCGTGGTTGAGCGGGGCAAAATAATAGGCCTCGTGATGTCCCTTCCTATTCTAAGTCTTTGTTTGGGTGTCTGTGGATTAAAGTAAATTTGGATAAAATTGAGGAATTGTTGTGTGTTTAAATTCACAATAATTCAAAATTTTCTCCAATTCCTTCCATTTCACTTCAATCCACCAAAAATATAGAAATACCCAAACAAACCCTACGGGAGTACAGAAACTGAAGGGATAATTACGACTTCGGATTAAAAGCTCATGGCAGGTAGAATCCGGAGGGGCGCATTATTTCAAAGGGAAAATCGGATCCATATATAACATTAAAAAGATGAAAAGATGATTTTTTTTAAAAATGGAATGGATCCAAATTTTCCCCTATTAAATTAAATTACAGAAGAAGCACGTCGCCCGATCCAGCCGCGTGTTCGTATCGAGCTCTGCCTCAAATCAATCTTCCCTCGGCCGGAGGCCTCTCATGTCATGTTCCTGTGCTGGTCTCTCCTCGCGAGGTGCGTCCCTTTTCCCTCTCGTAGATTCGTTCTAGCGAACCCTCTCCTCGCAAATACCAAAGCTTCAACCCCAATCCAATTTAATTTCTCCTTTTCCTTCCGTTTAGGGTTAGCCGCCTCACCAGGCCTGTGATTCCATGCGCCGCCGGCTCGCCGCTTCGTTACTTCCACGGCCAGGTTCATTGCTCTGCTCCCGATTCCTTCTCTTTATCTGCCTTATTATTATTAAGCTTCCGCCCTGTTATTTTTTGTACCATTCTGGTTCTCGCTCCTGCAACATGTTACCAACTCGGAGCAGGCAGTGACGGTTGCATTGGATTGCAAGCCCTAGGAATCGTGCTGACAAATATGCGTTTTTTTTCATTGTGTCATGCTTCAGAATTATACTAGACAGTGTGGTGTTTCGCTCAACTAGTGCCTTTGTTCATTGCAGGGGTCAGTTGGTCAAAATAAGTTGGCCCCTTTTGTGATGGAAGGGGCAGGTGCATCAAGTAATGTGCCAAAACACAAGAAAAGAAAGTCTCCTGTGCAGAGATGGAGGCCGGTCTCAACAGAAGCGGTTCCCCAGAAAGGTGTGTGTGTGTGCTCCCTCCCCATTTTCATATTGCATTTCTTTTCGCACCTTGATGCAAGATCATCATACAAGGGTGGGCCTAGCACACTGATGGAGTTTCTCCACTTGTGGATCTGCCTCGTTGTAGAATTCTGCAAATAATAATTATGTAAGGATAAGGTTGCCTAGAACCTCCCTTACACCCTTTGATGCAAGAGTATCATAATTCGTAATGGATTCAGCCCTTTCTCAAAAAGACAACCCCAAAACCTAACACATTTCAACCTTGCCATGTCATAATTCTGATCTTTGCCAATATGATATGGAGATACTTACCCTTTTCCAACACACTCTTTTCAACATCTATACTAAGTGTTAAAGTGCTCCTTTATGGCCCTTGAATAATACTGTGTAACTTCAGAAGTTGCATTGTTTGGATTTCCTCCATTTTTTTTAGAAAGCAGCATGATCAGTTTACAGAGGTTGTGGAGGATTCACCTTGCAATAAAAGAGTTCAAGAACAAAAGTAAATGTTGTGTAGTAGGTGAAACTAGAAGGCTACAGAGTGCAGGAACCAGTTAAAGGTTTATGATACTGCCATATTGGCCATTGGCGATAGGGTAAAAGGTAAACCTATCTGGATTTAGTAGGAATACATGACATTTATGTTCTCTAAAGGACATTTTGTCCTGTATCTGGGATTTTTTGCATTAAGTAGTTGTCCTGGATTATTGGCCTTTACCCACATGTGGTAATTTGTAATCCGTTGAGGAAGGTTAAATGAAATTATTATGAAGTGGCACTAAGTAAGTGGTATTAGACTATGATAGTAAATACATCCTAGTCAGAAGTGAAGTGACATTGTTTACTTTCAAAGCACTTGATACTTCGATGACTCTTTTAATCTGTTATGAGCATCACTTCAGGATGTCAATCCCTTGGCAGCCTGGCTTGAAATTTCTCTTGGATGCTTCTAATCGTCCTGTTTTATGACTAATCTGTTTTTGATGCGTTGAACTTCAAAAGTAGCTTAGAAAACTGGCTGCCCTTGTTATTGAGATGTCACCTTTCTTTTGGTCCTTCATTTCCCCTTGTGACCTATCATTAATTTGTTGTCTGTTGTTGGCTTTTGTCTCACCATTTTACCTTCTAGTGTGTGAGGCGTACTGGTGCCACTTCTGAACTACCTTATAATGACACACAATGCAGATGACATTACTGAGATATCAAATTCTGGGAGCAAACAAGTTATAGATGACTGTGTAACTTCTAGTGAGAATTTGACATCAGATGGAATAACTAATGTTGTTATTGAAGTTAACACCAGCGATGCTTCATCATTGAAAAATAATTTAACTTTTGAATCCAGTTCAAAAGTAGTCATAGAAGACAGTGTGGGGGTATCTGGCTCCAATAAGGATCTAGATGGGTCCAATGTGTCTGAGACATATTCCTCCACAATCAAGGTATGTGCTCAGCCGTTGACATGTGTCTAAGTAATCTGTCTTTTTTTTTCAGTGACCTCTTTATAGTTTTTTCCTCTATCCTCATGACATATGAATGATCTTTAACACTTATATAGATAATAGATTCAGTCGTTCTGTTTCAGGTAGATGCTCCTTTGATGCGCTTTGTGAAAGGAAAGGGGTATTAATCTCTTGCTCTGTTTCACATGCGTACCATTCTTCATTGGGGATAGTGTTTGGACTTTATCTATTATCATAATTTGTATTTTTTGGTATATAGTGGGTCTACGCAGAAGCAGATTGAAGAGGGTACTGGAGTCAAAATTATCTTCCCATCATCAAGGGAGGAGACTTTTGTTGGTATATCTCATTGCTTATTGACATTATGCTTTATGTGATAGGCTTCAACTTAGTTTAAGGGATAACTGATTTATGGTGCTTCATGGAATTTTTCTCAGTCCTTGAAGGTAAAAGCGCTGAAAGTATTAGAAAAGCATCACAGATGATTGCAAATGTTCTTGAGGAGGTAGATATCCAATTTACTGCTTCAATATATTGTTATTCTATATTTTCCATTTGCTACGATAATGCAGAAAATCAATAATTTGCTAGGTTTGTTTTACATACAAAATTTGTGAGATTGACATATCTGTTCTTATTTATACCATCCATCATTAAACGTACAAGCTTAAGGCTATGCTAACTCTATAACATATCAAAGCTCAAGTGAGAAATCAACATAGCTTCCTACACGTTTTGCAGAATTGCTAGTGCCAATTATCTAACAGATCATTGGAATTTGGAAGTGAATGCTGCTGCCTACTATGCACCAGCTATTATCTCATAATAGAACCCTGCACATTTGTCTGCACACGGTTGTCAAAAGATCATGGTTTTTAAGGCGGTAAGGCGAGCCATGGCGAGCGGGCACCGCCCGGACGCCTAGGCGGCTATAAGGCGACGCCTAGGCGGGGTAGGCATTGCCTAGGCAACAAGATTCCATGGTGACCAGGCGGTAGGCGACGCCTTTTAAACACTACAAAAGATAGTCTCTTGGAGGAATTCAAATCCTTCTTTGCCAATCTGCAGCCTCAAAAACATTTATCCACTGCAGCTGCCACTGCTCCTTTTCCTGATCTTGATCTTGTATATTTACTGGATCATGATAATTACCCTGTGTTTACCCTATTTTTCAGGCTGTTCAAAGTCGAATGCTAGACTACTCTCATTTCATATCACTTCCATTGGCTATCCACCCGGGTCTTGTCAACAAGCTGAACTACTTCCAGAGCTCGATCCTTGGGGATGAAGACACTGACAAAGATGAGAGCCAAAGTGAAGGTTCTATTGATGAAGTGGATCATGACCACAAGCAAGCAGATGGATCAAGTGTTTCCAACAAGCTGAAAGTTCAAGAAGAAGAGCTTGTTCAAGCAAAAAGGGGTAGCAAAGGCTCCAGTTCAGGTTTAAAAGGTTTGCTAGTTTGCATAACAGCTGCCTTGTGTTCCTTGTTATATTCATTAGTTAGTACCATCAACTTTGCTTATAGAACTCTAAAGCTGCTATACAGTGGCGACGCCTGGTGGAGGCGAAACGAGGTGTTGGCCCCTCCTTCTGCTGCATATTTAATACTACTAGTAAACATGCACGTGTGGCATGCACAAATGAATAGAAAAAAATAATCTTTTACGTCATTTTGTTGTCTTAAAAAATATATTTTAACTCCATGTTCAACATGAATTTAAACAACAACAACAACAACAACAAGCCTTTTAATCCTAAGCAAATTGGGGTAGGCTAGAGTTGAAACCCAAATCAAACCGCTAGAAACGAGAAAAGTTTTTTTTTTTTTTGAAAGGTCACTTTCAACAAGAAAACATGAATTTAAACATCTAATTAAAAGATTATGGACAACATAAAACCACCGTTTGCAATCAGAAACGTAGATAGGCATAATAATTATTGGGATTACATGGAGAAACAAAATGATATATAGAGAAACTACTAATTAAACCTATGATCATTGTGACACATCTTCTTGTGTAGACTCATGTAACCATCTGGAAGATGAAGATGGTCATGGCGACACATCGGACACGTGGGGCTACTCCCAAACCACACCGCAGTGCACGACTTGTGGAAAACATGGCAGCAATCTGGCATGACCATGAGCTCCGATCCCCTTCATCTTGTCTAAGCGGATGGTGCGACCCTCGCACATTCCTGCATCAGTGCCTTAACCTCATTGTATTGCGACTGCAGTTAATGCCAATAAACACCTCACAGCTCCATGGACACCCATCAACAAGGTCCATATTGTGACACCATGGTTGGCTCGACTAACTTGCCGGGTCAATCCATTAACAATGCACCTATTACATGAGTGATTTTAGGGTCGCCTTTATATAAAAACCCGATGTCATCGTCAAGTAGTACCATGACCCAATCTTTATTGCTGACCTTGATTGGGTGCAGCTGGCGATGTTTACGCTTGACTTCGATCCATTTGTAGCTCTTTCGAACGTCAGTATGAATGATGATCTCGTCTCTTACCAACCCTAGAGGACATGACGTGAGTTGCAGTAGATTGAGGTTGGCCCCAATCACCCACCCATTCGATTGAGTGCCATCCATGTTCATTATTTTTTTTCTAAATGTACCATGATATCAGGTAAGGAGAATGGAAGAACCAACGACAAATGTAAATAAATTAAAGAAAACTTATATGGCCATCTGTCATCAACAAGAAGCCTGACTCTTCAACCAAGAATTTAGGTCGTCTGCATTGTATAAGTTTTCTTTGGTTTATTTACATTTGTCATTGGTTTTTCCATTCTCCTTACATAATACCATGGTACCTTTAGAAAAAAATACAATACAATGAACATGGACGGCACTCAAGCGAATGAGTGGGCGATTGGGGCCGACCTCAACCTATTGTAGCTCACGTCATGTCCTCCAGGGTTAGTAAGAAACGAAATCATCATTCATGCTGATGTTTGGAAAAGTCATAAATGGATCGAAGTCGAGCATAAACATCACCAACTACACCAAATCGAGGTTAGCGGGAAAAATTGGCTCATGGTACTACTTGACGATGGCATTGAGTTTCTATAGGGAGGCGGCCCTAAAATCACTCATGTTATCGGTGCGTTGTTAATGGATTGGCTCGGCGAGTTAGTCGAGCCAACCATTGTGTCCAAGCTGCGCCGTGATGATTTGGTGATAGACGAACTTCAGGTGGACATTGCAACTCGCATACTGAACCTTGTTAACGGGTGTCTATAGAGGTGTGAGGTGTTTATTGCCGTTAACTTCTAGTTGCAATACAACGAGGTGTCCAAGGCAATGATGCGGGAATATGTGAGGGCCGCACCTCCATGCCCCGTCTGCTTAGACAAGTTGGGGGGATTGGAGTTCATGGTCATGCTACATTGTTGTCATGTTTTCCACAAGTTGTGCATTGCGGTGTGGTTTGGGAGTAGCCCTACGTGTCCGATGTGCCGCCATGATCTTCTTCCAGATGCTTACAAGAGTCTACACAAAAAGATGTGTCCTAATTATCATACATTTAATTAGTAATTTCTCTATATATAATTTTGTTTCTCTATGTAATCCCAATAATTATTATGCCTACCATTAGTTCATTACGATATTTATGTTTCTGATTGCAAACGATGGTTTTGTGTTGTCCATACTTTTTTAATTAGATATTTTAATTCATGTTGAATGTGGAGTTAAAAAATATTTTTAAGACAACAAAATCATGTAAAAACATTATTTTTTTCTGTTCATACATGCACATGCATGTCTACTAGTAGTATTAAATATGCAACAGGAGGGGCCATCGCCCTGTTTCGCCTCCGCCAGGCGCGGCAACTACTTCTATATAAAGTTTCTCTACCTAAAAATGCATGTTTTTAGCTTATTCTGTAGCTATGTTGGAATGTCCAAATAAATGCACATAGCACCATCACAAACAAAACCTCTATAATTTTTTTGTGTGATTAGCATTTTAAACATCACCCATGTTGTTCTATGCATTTCCAAATTACAGCATATTCTCGTTCAGAATTTGAGTGGTTTGTCATCCGTTACCTGTAGATTTTGGCATTGACAAGTCAATATTTATCAAACCCAAAACATTCCACCTAACGGTTATTATGTTGAAGTTGTGGAACAACGAGCGTATAGCGAAGGCTTCAGATGTGCTCCAGGTATTGTGATGATTCACTCTAATAAGGGATGTATGGCCGATACGGCAGCAAAGAATTTAATGCACCGCTTCATGGATGCAGTCAATATCTACCCAAGTAAATGAAGCTTTGGAAAACCGACCTATCTCCATACAGCTTAGAGGTCTGGTGAGTTTAATTTGGATCTGAAAAAAGTACGTAATTCTTGAATATTTAGGTTATCAGCAGTGATAGCTTATTGACGCATGAATAGTTGGTAAAAAAAAATTGAGCTGATAATCTGAGCCATAGAACAGCATTTGTTTTCCTGAGCAATTTTTTCACAGCCCACAGTATTCTCTTTCAATTTTACTGAGGAGAAATCTGATGTCTAAGCAATAAAATGCTTGCCTGTAATTTCAAGACATTTTTTTCAACACCGCTTTTGTGACGATTCAAAGTTTCAATGAATTCAGACATGCATGAAAGGCTCTCCCGCTAAGGCCCGGGTGGTATATGCCCCAGTGTTGGAAGTTGGTGGGGAAGGGCGCCTAGCACGTGCTTGCAGTATCCTTTCCTTTGGATCTTCCGATGAAGTGATATTTATTAATCAATGTGCCTACTTATTGTTAATCAATCATTTTTGTTTTTTTCTAAGAAGCGATGCATATTTTTCTTTTACTGTAGATTTTTCTGTATGTATTGGTTATTTGGTTTATTGCTGTGATGACCATCTTATTCATATGTTTCTCTTGACTAACTTGCGCTTTATCAGAAGTCATAATTGACGCCTTTGTCAAGTCAGGCCTAGTTCTTGAAAGGGATGCGAGACAAGAATTGAAGGTGTGTGATTACTAATTAGATGGTTGAGTCGTTCCATTTTGTTTATTTAGCCTTACCATTGCTGGCGGCAGTAACTTCGTTGAGAGCTAATAGTCTTGCCCTTACTGCAGTTGCACGCTACCATAATGAACGTGCGGCATAGGAAGAGGTGCAACAAGCTACATCCTTTTTCCTGCTAACCCTTTGGAGCTTTGGTCATTCTGCTATATTGTGCACTTACATTTCTGTGCCTGACCTGTTCTCTTACTGCAGCAAGAAACGGAACCAGTGGAACGATGCGTTCGATGCCCGGGAAATATTCAGCAAATATGGGAAAGAGGATTGGGGTGAATATCCCATCCCCGAGGTCCATCTTTCCCAGAGATTCAAGTTTGATGAGAGCGGATACTACCACTGCTGCTCGTCGATCCCCTTGCCGGCGGAGGCACTAGCAGAGTGAGGCTCGTACCTACAACTACGTACGTACGTTGTAGCATACCTACGGCAGTGCTAAAATAAACCAGGTAATAAGGCATTTAGTTTTGTTAGCGGTGTGCCCTTTAGAGGGCAGGTGTGCCTGCTGTGTTTGTACCAGTGGTTTCAGCTGTGTTGGATGGTGGATGAGCATGGCAATGATAATAATGGGTCGACAGTGTTTTTTGATCTGCAGGCACAATGCCATGCACTAGCAGTGTAGTACAATCAAATCAAACGACAGTTACATCTCTGCACACAGTTGGTTTGAGGTCCGCCCTGTCAATATTGCCTGTCTCTGTAGTTGGCTTTGCACTTTGCATCATGTGCCTCAGTTTGTCCACTTGCATTGTCTCCCCCAGTTCTTGGAGGGGATTAGTCCATCGGTTGATGCGTGGAAATGTGACATCACTTTTAGACCCTCTCTCTACATCCAAATCCTAGTGAGTGCTTGCATGGTAGTAGCTGGTGAATGATGATGATAGTGATAGAAGAGAGAATCGCTCGATCAATGGCCTTCCTGGTGCATACAGGTACTGCTGCTTGTGGAGCTGGCTTTTTCATCGGTGATGAATGGTCTCAGCTCCTACTGGGCTACTGGCTGTCATGTGTTGCAAAATGCAGAGGCTGGCGGGTCAACTAAAGTGGGGCGTGCAGGGGTGGAAAACAAAATGTAAAGCATGCAGCTTTATTTTGTGTCGAAATGTAAAACAAAATGTAACGACAAAAGCATCTCAAAATGTGGCTTGGCTGCATGCATGCCGTGCCTCAAAGTAGATTGGAGATGTTGTGATGACAAGATATAAGGACGAACCGGCCTATCTATCTATCATGAGTTGCTGGTTTACTACCTCTAGCCGTGAAGAATGGTGTCTATCTGTGAGAGTGAGACGACGAGAGCGTGTACAGTGAATGCCATGTGCTCCTAGCTCGTCTGCTCCCTCCCTCGATCGATTCATCAGTCCAGCACCGCTTTCCGGTGGCTCAATCATGCCGCTGCTGACGGGGATCAATGACAAGGAGGCGATACATCTATCTACTCCTATCTGCCAATGCCCCCGGCCGGCCAAAAGCTGCGTCGCCTTCTGCGACTCTGTTTTAGTTTTATCATATATACTTTTGACTAAGTTTAAACAAAACACACCATATCTACAAGTTATAATATATCATTGAACCCACCGTAAAGCTATGTTCTGATGACAGTGCATTGATTCAATATTCAATATGTCAATTTCTCTAGACTTCACTAGCTAAAATCAGGGAAGCTTAACTTATTAAACTAAACCAAGAGCAAACCATGGAATTGGTACAAAGTTTTGCCAAAGGCGTGCTTCCGACCTCTCTGCAATCACACAACCAAGAAAACGAAACATACACAGAACAGCCTCTATTTTAGCTTCAGCTCCCTCCACATGATCCGCTGCCTATCATCACGAATTAATCAAGATGCACATGCATATGTATCAAGTCCATCAGTATTCCATATGCATGTATGTATCAATTATCAAGTAGCATGGTTGTTGCGCATGCATGTTAGAGTACGTGCTGCCTAATAAGGTGCCGCCCTCTTAGCAGTTGCAGCTAGCTTGAAAAATGTAGATTATTATGAAAAAAATTAGCTAGTGGCATACCTATGTGCAAACACGGTCGACTACACGAGATTCAGCCGTCAGCACATACTACTACTGCAGGTACGGTCGCCATTATTGTGGATCGTCGTCCCGTCTCCGGCCCTCCCGCCATCTATCTAGTATTCATTCAGTTCAGGTAGCCGCGTCAGCAGTCAGATCCTACACTTGAGCATCTGCCACCAGCTGACTGCCTGCATATATATCCCTCCCCTGCAGCAGGGTCATCAGCTACTAGCAGATAGTGCGCGCGCGCGCTAGTTGTGTTTGTGTGTGACGACACACAGTTCGATCGATCAGAGAGGGTCGCGTGCTAGGTGATCTCGATCCATCGATCCATCGGATCCACCATCCATCTTACCTGCAGCTGCAGGGTTGTCATGGCCAAGTTGGCTCTGGGTCACCACCGCGAGGCGGCGGACGCGGGGTGCGTGCGCGCCGTGGCGGCCGAGCTGATCCTGACCTTCCTCTTCGTCTTCGCCGGCGTGGGCGCGGCCATGGCGGCGGGCCGTCTTGCCGGCGGCGCGGACTCGGTGGTGGGCCTGACGGCGGTGGCGCTGGCGCACACGCTGGTGGTGGCGGTGATGGTGTCCGCGGGCCTTCACGTCTCCGGCGGCCACATCAACCCGGCCGTGACGCTGGGGCTGGCCGTCACGGGCCGCATCACGCTGTTCCGCTCCGCGCTCTACGTCGCCGCGCAGCTCCTGGGGTCGTCGCTGGCGTGCCTCCTCCTGGCCTTCCTCACGGGCTGCGGCGGCGCCGCCGTGCCGGTGCACGCGCTGGCGCCCGGCGTGGGCGCGCTCCGGGGCGTGCTCATGGAGGCCGTGCTCACCTTCTCGCTGCTCTTCGCCGTGTACGCCACCGTAGTGGACCAGCGCGGCGGCTCCGGGGCCGTGGGCCCGCTGCTGGTGGGGCTGGTCGTCGGCGCCAACGTGCTCGCCGGAGGGCCATTCTCCGGCGCGTCCATGAACCCCGCGCGCTCCTTCGGACCCGCGCTCGCGGCCGGGGTCTGGGCCGACCAGTGGGTCTACTGGGTCGGCCCGCTCATCGGTGGGCCGCTCGCTGGCCTCGTCTACGATGGGCTGTTCATGGACCATGGCGGCCACGTCGCGCTGCCAAACCCCAGAGATGACACCGCCTCCGTCTTCTAATCTAAATTACTAGTGCTGCTGCTGGTAGTAGTAATCGTCGTCGTCTGAATAACTGATCGATGATAGGCTCAATGCAATGCAAGTCCCTGAATGTGTGTGTGTCCTCCTCAGCTACATCGATAGTGTGCCTACGACCAGTCGACCACCCACCCCATCGATGATCGATCGATCCCACTCCCACCATTGTTGTTATATTTATTCAAACGTCCAATAATCTCCGCGCGCCACTGTCTGCTTCAATGTCACATCATATCCGATAATCTACTAAGTAGTACGCAAAGCAGATGCTGCAGTGCGGTGCAGAACAATATTCAGGAGTATATATTATCGTGCTCAAACCATCTTTGACACAATTTTGCGATTCTGAAGACGATAAATGAGATAAATTAATTTTACGTTATCAGCACCTACTGGCCCTCCAGCCGAATTTCTCGGTGCATTCCATAACGCTCCAAACTGGCTGCAAAACCTATTCTGAAAACACGCCTGCATCTCAGGATGAAGAAAACCTGGATACTCATCCCATGCATCTCTCAACGCTGCCCGGCTGTCGATTAGTCTTCTACCACTCTTCATCCTACTAAGAAGATCTCCGACTTTTCTATGGACGACCGGCCCCAGGAAAGCCGACGGTGACGGTGACAGTGACAGTGACAGGAACTCCCGATCGAGCTTCCTTGAGACACGGCAAGACGTCCCCCTTAAGCAAAGCACAGGCGAACACCTGCGACCGAACGGAGCTGCCAATTATGCCGAGAAAAGAAGGGACGAACAGAACGGTAGACTTGATCCTTCCTCGGGTCGTATCGATCTTCCAGCGAAACAGAAAAGGTGCAGAGGGAGCTGGCGCATTTCAGAAGCCACGACGGCTCCATCCTGGTTACACCATGCATATATGGCCTGTTCTTGCTGACTAGCTCCGAGTAAACTACAAAGTTTGGTGCAGCCTGGGCGTGGAGATATACTGTGTCGCTCAGAGCACAGCATTAGTACCCACCAGCTTGGACATCATCTCTTGGTGATGCACACAAGGTGCGGATCCTCTTTGCTGCCCGATCAGCCCACCCAGTACATACCCCTTCCCTCAGATTTTCCTCCTCAACCGGGTGCATTGGTTTTTCGTCAGATTCACTCCTCCACGCCTCTTCAACATCCTTCAGACCCCCAAATTCCCAATAAAATTACTCACAGGACTGGCTATGCTGAAATATCAATCGAACAAGTTGTTTCCTCAATTTCGACATCTCTACCATTGTTTTCAGATGAAGTGAGTTCATCTCTACAGAATTCCTCTGCATTTCCTGACAGCTCAAACAACCGCAAGGCATGAGCAATGGTCAAAGCATCACTGCTAGGATTTGTAAAATTCCTCTGCATTTCCTGTATTCATCCTACCAAAATAAAATGATTGTGATTTATGAGAGAGTAAACTCTGAAGTAAGTACTGCACTGCAGCTTCTGGGTGCGATGTCAGTAGGGAATAGGTAAACCCAATATTTTACACAAAAATAAAGAACTCTCTATACTACAAAGATACTCCGTAAGAACCTGTCCTGTGTTCGAGAAAAAATATATTTTATAAAAGACATCTAGCTGCAAAGGTGACCATAAGCATAGTACAGAACTACAGATGTGGTTCACCTGAAAATCAATCTCCTCGCAAAAGCAACTTGGAACACTTGGTTTAATTATGTAATTTGCTAACATGTCAGAAAGATCAAAAGTCCCTTCAGTATTTTGTTCAAGATTGCCCATCCCAACATCTATCACCCGTTCGCATCCCACTGGTTTCAATGCATTTTTCTCTATGTCATCCTAACATGTCGTTCTTTTGCATCCGTTGGATCAACAAATTTAGGATCCACAAATTTGTGTGGGAGAACTTCCTTTGAAGCCTCACTGTTTTCAGAATCTTTCCGATTACCATCTTTCTTGAATAACGAGAGTTCTTCAGGAACAACCAGACCTGTCCTAGAGAACTGCGCAGCCCGCCTGAGTTTTTCTTTCAAAGTCTTAGCCTGCGTTAGAGTAAAATTTACATCTAAATTGAGAAAACTAACAAATCTGATAGTTATCTTACTATTACTAATCGAAGGTTCTAAAAGTTGCACCAATTTCAAAGCGTGCTAGAAAAAAAGATAAATCCTAAAAATTCTCATAATAATAAAAAACATCCGACCATCAATTGGCAGATTGGAATATTAATAGCCATTAGATCTGTTTTCTAAGTAATTATCCTCCTTTTTTCATTATATATATTTTTCAAGTAATTACCCACCTCTGCCATTACGAAAGATCTGAGTTTAATTCTCAACGAAAGCAAATATCTTTTTTTTTTAGATTTTTTCCATTTTCAAATTTATCTTTAGTTTTTATCTTTTTTGCATTAAAGATGCTAGAAACATTTCCATGAAACAGATATTTTGTAGACTTTTTGAAATTTCCATGTCAATCCTCACAAGATGCGCTAGAAAAAAAAATAATATTATAGAAATTCTCACAATAATAAAAAATACCCTATCATCAATTAACATGTTGGTATCTTAATAGCCATTAGATCTGTTTTCTAATTAAGTAATCACCCACCTTTGCCATTATCAAAATAATATTAAATAACCTCTAAAACTACATATTAATTACCCACTCTACCAATATAAAGGAAAATATGAAATAACACCCTAAATTTATATCTAATTGCTCACATTTGCTATTTTGATAGGATAATATCAAATATCCCCTTTAATTTATATTTAAATTGTTCAACTTAGTTAGTTATTATGAATGATAATATGATGAAAGTAACCCCTCAAAATTATATTAAAATCACCTATTTTTGCAATCGATCAAAGATTATCTAAATTAATTAAGCATACATATAAAAATAGATCTATATATGTTGTATGGTTACGCATAACACATTTAAGACTCTAACCCGTGCGAAAGCACGGGTTGATTGACTAGTGGTGTCTAATTATAATTGACCAATAGTGCCTGAGGAATGCATCAGCGAATATCCATCAAATGAAATCTTATGATTCCTGTCATGCCAGACCACCATTATATAAAATCATAAGAAAACATACACCATTCTGGACAGAATAAAATGAGATCAGTGTACCGCAAGATCTCAATGCTTCTTGCTTGCAGTAGCTTCTTTTGCTTTTCCTCCTGGAAAAGTTCAGTTTGTCATTGATATAGAGAGTAGGAGCAATTATCAACAAAACAAACACTAGGTTAAGGATGTGTACCCCCAATTTCTGCAGCTTTTTAAGCTTACTCTTGCATATCTTCGGGTCTTGTCTGTTTTTCTTACCATTCTAGCAATGCAGAGGTCGTTTAAGTCACAAGATCACACTGCTTGTGGCACAACTAATGAACTAACAGCAGGCCCAAAATGGAACCCGAGAAAATGGGTTCCAGATTAAATTGGTAGTCCCATGGCATTCCCTTGAGCCTTCTTCTTCCTCTTACAGGGCAAAATCAGAGCGTTACTACCGTCCATGCTTGAACTATAAACAGAGCAAACGCCAAACAGCAACCATAAACAAATCTTACACCAGATGCAAACAAGGGGCAACCGACCGAGCTAGGGCAGGAACTGACCCCAACGTTGCCAATTGTCCACCTCGGTGCTTGTGAGGAACCCAGTTCCGGTTCCATATATTTTCGGTTCTGGTTCATAAATTTAGTGAGACAACCGGAGGAACCTTTAGTTCCGGACCCATGAGATTTACATTCCGGTCCATGAGATTTAAGTTACGGTCCACAACTTTTGTTCCTCCAAATAAGTTCCTCCTAAGTTTTAACCATTAGATCGGAGACAATAAATGGCTACAATTAATTCCAAACATTGTAGCAAACCTCTTATGATGTATATAAACTTTGTCCTATTTATTTTATAATAGTTTGACTTAAAAACAAAAAATAAAATGCAATCTTTTCAAAAATAGAGACACAGTTGAGGTCCATCACAAGCTTATCACCAAATGTCCCTTTTACTAAAAAGAGTTCATGCACGTGAAGCTTATCCAGGTGATGTTTTTTATTTGCATTCACGCCTTTTATTTGCATACATTCCTTTTCTGAAAAAATCAATACCAACCATTATAGTTAGATTTATTAGATTTCTTGCTAAAATATCAGTATTAGGGGAGCACGCATTAAACTATCAAATTAGACAACTTAGACACAAACCGAGGTTGAGGCGCCAATGTTTATTGGTCCAATAGTCAGATTGCTTTGCCCTAAGCTGAGGCCGAGAGACTGGCATGGTAGTACCCTACACCTAGTAGCCAAAGTGTTATGCCTCCAGGCGCAAGTTTGGGTTGGAAAGTCACACTTGGAATAATGTAGCGTGCTTACTCTGCTTGATGGGCAATAGTTTTTCCATCTCGCAACAACTAGCTAGATTGCAATCACTGTTCGTCTAAACGGTTGTTTAGCCCTTTTAAACACCGTTTAAACGCTAAACAGTGGCTCACCGTTTCCGTTTAATTGGCCATTTATACCGGTTTAAACGGTCGTTTAGCATTGAATAATGGCTAAACAGTAGGTGAATGACTGTTTACAGTTTACCGTTTAGTCTAACACTGATTGCGGTACGCACCGTGGATGGCCATGTGCAAGCTGAGCTATTGCTCCGGGCCCCAAACACATGAGGCCTCCAAATTAGTCAGGCTTTGTCTCTAGTGATTTATATATGTTTGATACATTTTATGTAATTAAGTTGTATATACTAATCACACTAAATATATAGAGATATGCAACACAATATGATACTTTTCAGTATAACATGATTTTGGTACAAACTCTTTTGACATATATTTGATTGTAGTATATCACTAAACACTATACTTCTTTGGTCCCAATTTACAAGTCGTTTATTTTTTTTACGCGAAGTTTGACTTGTTTGTTTTATTAAAAAAACCTATAATTATCATTTCATTTTTATTGTTAGTTTAACATATAATACACTTTAACTATAAATTGAATTTTCTATATTTTTGCAAATATATTGAATAAGTCAAAATGATCAAACTTGGTGTAAATAAATCAACGACCTATAAATTAGAACGAAAACGGTATCTAATAACACATATTTAGGTTATATTAGACGTATAAAATTTTTATATACTATGACACAATGCATAATTCGTTCTGGGGCCCCTGAATTCTCGAGGCAGCGCCCGGCATGACGACGGCGAGCACTGGCGGACCCATGTATCGGCCAACCTGGGCTATGGCCCCTCCTTCCTCTGCGCACATCTCGTCATGAGACAGAGAGAGCACTAAGGCTGGCCAGGCACCTTTAGGCTATCCCTAATGGAAACGAGTAAAGGACTGCCTATAACACTGTTTAACACTGTAGCGCGACTGTAGGCAGAAAAAAAGGTAGTTGAAATAGTGAATGAATAGAGATAAGCAATACTTTTGCTCCTCCCCACTGGGGATGGTCTTACTGCCCTAGGCTTTCTAGGACGGAACGCAGAGGAGCCCATGCAAGTGCTGACCAGTTTTTTCTTGTCTGTATTGACGAGGGTCAGGGAGAGGAGCTAGGCTTGTTGTGCTGTGCATAAGGAGGGACAGCAGAGGGAAGTGTCCAGGCTATCAGCCATGGCAGTAGCAGGAAATGGAGAGTTATTGTGCTGAAGAAAGGTGTCTAAATTAAGCGCATCATATAGAGAGCGATTAGCCCCTCCTCAGTTCGCACGCTGGCTCTGCCACTGACGGCGAGAACCGGATTTGCCTCTCTTGACCGAAACTCTCCACCTTAATGCAATGTTGTTTTGTCACCAGGCAATGCAAATGGTTCATCCGAGTCCGATCTATCTAAGTTTACTCAAGTCAATCGTTTCTACTTTTATTATCAACATTTTAAATTGTATACAGGTTGACAATACAAGATTGATATTTTTAATTCATTTGAAAATATTTCCACAATATAATATAATCTTTCCATTTTATGCATACAATCCTGATACGTATTGCTTATCAGTAGAGAGACCATGGCGATGCTCCTAGCGATTTTATATTTCTGATAAAAAGAAAATTGTACTTTTCTTAATTACAGCTTGTATTATTATTACTAGCAGTTGAAACAACCTTTCAGAACACATTAATTTTGCTCCAAAAAAAAAAGAAAGGAATGCTATATATAACTTCTTACAAAAGTTAAAAGAAATCTTATTATTGATTTGGTGAGAGAGAGAGAGGGGGGTGTTGTGCCATGAGTGAACTATAAAGGGTTGGTGGTGTGTGGAGAGTGGAGACCGACATGCTGGCGTGATGAGTCCCGAAACCAGTTGCTTTCTCATACCAAACAGTCCAGCGAATATTTCAGCCAATTTAGCTTTTGGGTTCAGCCAACGACGATCTATCGTCCGATGGAGCCATCGATCGAATCATCCACATGATCTATATCTATAATTAATCTATGCACGAACTTCATCAGCGGATAAAGCAAACGACTTTTTTTCCTATTTTATAAGGAAAGAAAACGACTTTGGTTTTCCAAGATGAGTTGATGAAGCGGTCCATCTCCATCAGCTCGATTTGGATCAACATATGGGGACCATATGGATTGATCAATCAAACCCAAGAGTATATTACCTAATTTGTCAAGATTTCTTGATGAGTTTTCGAGAAAACCTCTCATTTGGACTGTTGGAGTATATAATAAAACTCCCGGTGAAGCATGCATGAACCTAGCTTTACAATATATATGTGAAGAACGGAGAAACACTCGAAATTAAATGAAACTTTAATTTTGCTTACCCGAGTGAATATGTAAGAAAAAAATTGGCTTTGAAAACCAATGCAATTTTTTCTAATACTTTCTGAAATCCTAATAATAACATACCTTATACTAGAAAGAAATGGAGGGAGTAGTAGTTTCTCTGTTATATGCATTATGTTAACTTCATTAATAATTTTGACTAAGTTATGAAGATATGTGTGCCAGCATCAATATCATCAAATTAGTCTTACAATAATTTAACATAAAACACATCTTTTTAGAATAACATAAAACATATCTTATTACTAAGAATATATATGGAGCTAGTTTCTTACATATATGATATGATTAACAGCTAACAAATAAAACTATATATGTATAAAAACAAAAGGTATAGCATATGTAGTATATATATTGCACCACCATATGCGAAAATAATACAAATCTTATCTTATATATCTAAATTGGAGCCCCCCACTACCTATTTCTCTTGACATGCATGAAGCCACATCATCACAAGGGCCCACTAAGTTCCATGACATGTCACAATCCACTAACACATCTATTTATATCTTCTATCGATTTTCTACAACTTCATGCATGCAATGCTTTTCTGTGGCATATGCATTGCTATCCCCAAATTTCCGCGGCAACGCGCGGAGAATTCCTCTAGTATATATAACTGATGTGCCCACCATAGATCGATATAACACAAATATATATAACTGATAAGCGAATTGAGCGTAGGTCAGCTGGTTAGGCTCCTTGTAGTGGAATCTGCCCACCCGGATTCAAATCCTCGACTTAATATGGGTGTTCGCATGATTTAATGGCTTTGTTGTTTCAGTAGTAGGCGACGTCTCCATCGACAGTGAGACGCTTGTGGTGACTTCGTGAATCTCGAGATACCGGTCTAACCCAGTTCCACTGAGGTGCTCATAGGGATAGGTGCGCGTGTGTGCCTTTATAGGGGTGAGTGTACGCGCGTTTGAGCGCCTGCGTTGTACTGTGTTTCTAAAAAATATATATAATGATGGTACGTATGTGTAACTGAGATCTACGTCATAATAATGCAGCTGATGCATCGATGAAGTACACACTGAACTGTGGATATACACTGTGGAGCGAGATCGATCGGAGGCCGACATGTGGTGTGAAGCCCTAAAGTGGCTGCTCCTGTAGCCAAGTTAGAAAAGGTGATTGACAGAGATGGACCAGCCGGCCGGGTCGGTTGCGATGCAAGCAAGGTGAATTCGTCATGAAAACTACATGCATGAAATATGGATGCACGACGACGTACGACTGTTTGCGATCTGTGCAAAAGTAAAAAAAGTCGATCGATATAGGACAAGTACCGCCATTACTATTGAACCACATGGTGCAGCCGTACGTGCCCGTACATGCACATACGAGCTCCTCCTAGCTCTCGCACCAGTCAGCATGAAGAGTTGCATGTTTGGCCAATAATCGAACTGCTGCATTATTGGGTGGGATGATGATGCAGCCAATGGCTCCAAATTAAACTTTTTTTTGGTTGACTTGCATTGCTTTCAAATAGCTATATATATCTGCGTGCGCTCTGGTGTGGTAGATCTCTATCTCCGATACGATATGATGCTCTTGCTGTGCCCATCTATCTATCTATATGTATAATGCTACTATAGCAACTTTCTTTCACAAACTGAAAGAACGGCCGGCCGCCGGCTTTATTCTTCGATCTTCAGTTCATCCCATTGTACGTCGTCGGTACATATAGGTACGAGCGAGTGTACCATCATCATATCATCGATCCATCCAAAGCTAGATCAATCTCATGCATATTAATTGATTGATCACCCGGCATGCATGAATGTTTCTTAATTAATTGATCATGCATGCCGATCGATATGGTCGATGGATCATTGATATGCTAGATGGCGAAGCTGGCGCTGGGCCACCGCGGCGAGGCGTCGGAGCCGGACTTCTTCCGGGGCGTCCTCGGCGAGCTCATCCTCACCTTCCTCTTCGTCTTCATCGGCGTCGGCGCCGCAATGACCGCATCAGGTATATATATAGTACTGTACTCCATATGAGTGCTATATATGCTTATATATGATGCATGAATAATATATGCCACTAGCTAGCATACATGCTAGTAGTAGGATCGGAGCAGCTCGATCTCTACTCTCTTCCTCAGACCGATCGAACCCGGCCTAAATCTTGTCCCTTTTTTTTGACGATTAGTATATCAGTCTCGGCTTATTAATTGCGCAACACAGCTCCTGATCAATAATAAACCAGAGACAGATTCGAAATAGTACGTAGTTAATACACATACTGCCTGCAGGGGCACATATATATATATCATGCATGTCATCGTACCTTCTTCATCTACTGGGCTAGTAATAGTCCACCAACCCATCCAGCCACAACTTAGCCTGACTGAATCTATCGGTGTTGCTATTTTGAGAATTGTTTAGCACCGATAGAGTGGAGTTTGAAATGATGGATGGGGAAACTGCTAGAAGTAGCCTTAATATCTTAGTATAGTGGATAGTACTCCCTCCGTATTTAAATATAACTCGCGGTTGACTTTCTTTTCCAAAACTTTAATCATTCGTCTTATCGTCAAATTTGTGTAAACATACAAAGAAACAAGTCATGCTCAAACTCTATATACTATGATAAAACAAATCACAACAAAATAAATGATAACTTATATTTTTTTTGGATATGACGAACGATTGAAGTTTTAGAAAAAAGCCAACCGCAATTTATATTTGAATATGCATGGAGGGAGTATTACATACTCTATCTATTTGTTGTTGATTTTTTTAACATAATACCATTTGAAAAAAATATATTGTGGATTTTATATCGATTATCATAAACTTACAATTACTACGTATGCATATGCTTTACAATCTATATTCATATTTCAGCTTTGCATTGTATCTTCATCGATCTGTTACATATCTCCGTCATCTATTACTTTGATCTAAATGAGGACACACAACATATGCTACGTTAATTTAGTCTTTTATATATTAATAGTGGCAACATTGGGCAATTTGAAAAAAAAAATGTGTATATGCACTATGCATTTATCCAACGTTTTCTTATGTTGGCAATATTAAAAATAATCTATATGTAGACCTGAGGGGTATTTTTCAGTTATTATTTTATAATAGTGGAGTTGGGTGCACGTGGTTTATATGCAAACTTAAGGGGTCACATACATTGAATATTATAAAGGCAAACATGGGCAATTTAGAGATTACTGGATTCGTAAATTGATGAATTGTCTTTTGTAAGCTAAATTCAAATTTGGGGTTGCTTTAAATCATCTTTAGTAGTAGTGGCATTCATTGTGGGCAATTTAATTACAAATATAGTGATTATTTAAATTATCTTTGATAACGGCAGATGAATAGTTTAAATACAACTTTAGGGAGGTATTTTTAAAATCATGTTTAATAATGGTAGAGTGGGTAAATTAAATTGAACTTTTGGGGTTACTTGATATCATAATTAACAATGTCAGAGAGTACGTAATTTGAATACTTCATTTAAGGGATACTTAAATCATCTTTAATAATACTCCATAGAATGGATAATTTAAATTAAACTTTATGAGTTACTTCAAATCATTTCTAGCTAGCCATGGAAGAGTGGGTATTTTTCCGAACACAAAACATATCCGGTGGCTATTATACTAGAGGTTACCAGATCAATCGCCAAATGTTTTTCTAGAAATTTATTTTTCCTAGCATGATTTATCTGCTATTAGGCCTCATTTTGATGAGCTAAAAATTAGCTAGCATTAGTTGCATCAAACAAGAGGTAAAAGATACTAATAGATTACACACGTGTTTATTAGCTAGACACATATATTCGGATCTAAACCAGCTAATTTCTAGTATTTTTCAACAGAAAAAAGAATTAGTTGAATGTATCAAATAGACTGTAATTGAGATTAATTATTAGTACCGGTAGGTTGCTCGGAGCTACAGTCGTTTAGCATGCCCCTTATTTACATTTACCCCGTCCTAGTACACGCCAACGTATTCTCCCAACCGTAGCGGAAAAATTACTAAAGCACTTAATAACTTTGGTCAAAAGAGTTGATGTAAGCTATAAATATTTGAGGACGACGGGACCATTAATTATTATTGTACTAGCTAGCTGGAGTAGTTAATGCTACATCTTTCTATATATGTTTATTATACTATCAGGTGCTTTAATTTCTGGATCCCCCTGCTAATAATAAATTAACCCGTCCAAATCTTAATTTGCAAGCAGAGTAACAAAAAAAAATCACCACATTTTATTTTATAGATAGATCTAATTCATGTGTTATATCCTAGAAAAGGCCCGTTTCAAGGCCTGTCAGCGGTTGTCACGTACTGATTCAATTCAACCACAGCTAGTAGGAGTGTATGTATGGACGACGACGACGCATCGATCGATCTTCTCAGATGAATCTGACGTCGTGCATGCAGATGCAGATGCAGATGCAGATGCAGGGACGAATAGCAGGCAGCAAGCGGGAGGCAACCTGACGGCGGTGGCGCTGGGTCAGGCTCTGGTGGTGGTGGTGATCGCCACGGCGGGGTTTCACATCTCCGGCGGACACGTGAACCCGGCCGTCACTCTCTCGATGGCCGTCGGCGGGCACATCACCCTGTTCCGGTCCGCCCTCTACGTGGTCGCCCAGATGCTGGGCTCCTCGGCGGCCTGCGTCCTGCTCCGCTGGCTCACCGGCGGCCACGTCGCTGTCCCCGTGCACGCGCTGGCCGCCGGCGTCGGGCCCCTCCAGGGCGTGGTGGCGGAGGTGGTGTTCACCTTCAGCCTGCTGTTCGTGATCCACGCCACCATCCTGGACCCGCGCAAGATCCTCCCGGGCTCCGGCCCCGCGCTCACCGGCGTCCTCGTCGGCGCCAACTCCATCGCCGGCGCCGTGCTGTCGGGGGCGTCCATGAACCCGGCGCGCTCCTTCGGGCCCGCACTCGCCGCCGGCGACTGGACGCACCACTGGGTGTACTGGGTGGGGCCGCTCGCCGGAGGCCCACTCGCCGTGCTCGTGTACGAGTGCCTCTTCATGCCGCCGGCGGCGCGCACGCACGAGCTGCTGCCGGGGCAGGACCAGGACGCATGATGATCGAGCTTGCACTTGCAGCACTGGTTTTTCTTTCTCGCTTTTCGATTCGATCATAAAAAAATGCGTGTTTGTCGTTTGTTTTCGTCCGGTCCTTAATTTGTTTGATTTGATTTGAGAGGCTTAATTATGAGCTTCTTCATTCGCATGATGCATGGTGGTATATATGGGAATTGCAGAAATAATGTTTATAATAATTAAGTTGTGCGTGTGTTCTCTGTACGTACGCGTTGTTGGATGCAATTGGATTCGGCGAATGAACGAATGAAAAGGATCGGATGCATGCATGGTAATGTTAATGCTGCGCGCGGTTTGCAGGAAATTGATTTCGATGTTTGATTGTACGCGCGCGCTGATCATAAGTCTTCAGTAGTTGCATGCCATGCGTACGTGCAGGCGGTTATCTATATAACCAATATAAATGATACCCACTAACTTTTATTAACTCTATTTCTCTCAACATCAAGCTGTTCACGTCATCTAGAAATCCACTAAGTTAAATGGCATGTCATCATACACTAAAAACCTCTATTAATGCTTTCCATCGATTCTCTTTGACCGATAACATCCATGCATGCAACTATTATTCTGTATATATGAGTATCATCCGAAGATAAACTTGCTATCAATGATATTATCCTTACAATCATATCGATGTTTACATTTTCAAATTTTACTTTAAAAATAATTTAAAAATTTTCACAGCACCCCGCGGGGCACCATGTTTCCTAGTGGAGGAGTATGAGCAGGTGATGGATTGCATTGCATGGCCTATGTGCATGCATGCATGATCGGCATGCAGATGTCAGGCCTAAACGCACCTGACATGCGGCGCTGCTGCTGCTGCTGCTGCTGCTGGGAGGTCCCACCAGCGGTTCAGACTAGTACAGTAAAAAACTAGTTCGATTCAGACAGACCGGACATGCGTGTGTGACCGATCGATCGATCTGCCACGCGCGCACTGCACCGTACAGAAGAATGTACCTTCCTTACTCTAACAGTACATAATAATCAGCTTCATGATCATTGGCTCCGCTGAAATGATAGTATTAGCTTTTTTTTTTGAGGGAAAAATGATAGTATTAGCTAGCTGATGACCCATTGCATGCAGCCAGCAGCAGTTGTTCAATTCAGGCCCCGACGATGGTCCAACGTCGAGATCTATCCCGGCCGGCCCGGCCCACCTTAGGCTGAAGGCAGCGATTGGTTGTGCATTTTGGACAGCTTGCACCACCTTATTTTTCCACGCGTTCTCCCAATATGCATATGCACAAGCTGATATATATATATATATATATATATATATATATATATATATATATATATATATATATATATATATATATATATATATATATATATATATATGTATGTATCATGTCGTGTCAATCGATTGTCTAAAACACATATGCACAAAATGTTGTACTCAGGGGCGGACTTGCCACTGCGGCCACTAGGGCCATGATATATACTTGTAGTAAACTAACATATGTCAAATTATATGTCAAAATTCTAAATAATGTATAAGCTAATTTATTGTCTTATTTTGTTCCAATCACACACACAAGCATGTTATATATATTGCCTTATACTTTTGAGGACTCAGCTCTATACTTTTTACTGAAATCCTTGCTGCATACAACATAACAACTCCCTTGAAAGAATCCGTACGTGGTAAATCATCTCATCTAACTTGGTAAGCATTAACTAGCTACGCCAGATATCCCACCCCACTACCCAGGCTCGTGACCATCTGCGCCACTGCCTCTCCTGAGCTAGAAGACGCAGATGCATGCATGGTGCACATATATCACACGTACTCAACATTCCCCTCTCTTACATGACCAAGGATATCCTCAGTCACGGTCACTAAATTGGCCACATGTGATTTAATTATAGGCTACACCTGCATTTCTAGAACTGACCATGCAACACTCGTGTAATTTTTATTAAAAAAACTATATATTATCACACAGATTTATGTTTTATAAAAATGGCGTGTTTACGATTTGGTGTACCATATAACGTATCATGCACCAAGTCGGATTAGACTTTGAATAACTTGGCCCTAGCCTCTGGCGAAAAATCCTAGGTGGTCTGCCACTGGATGGTTGGACTGGAGACTGATGAGCAAACAAAACAAACAGCAAACTAAACGACCGGTTCATTTAATCGTCTCCATCTTGGTCCCTGCCGCGGAAAATGGCAGCTGGCTGCACCTGCATGAATGCAGTAGGCGGTCCTCCGGAACTAATAGCGCAGGGTGTAGAATGAAGACCTCCATCCAATGTCAGTTGTTGTCCAATAATCAACGTAAATACTACTACATGTTGGCAGAATATATAGATGGCCGGGCGATCGACCCCATGTGGTGGATCGATAGATCATCAGATGCATGAGATGTCGTTGCATTGCCTTGCCTGCCCATATATGCAAAGCAAATAATAATCCAATCAAGATCTCGACATACACGACGCGCCAGCCCCCTGGATTTACTATATACGGCGTACGTCGTCCTGGATCGGCCGGTCCAGCTCCAGCTCCAGCTGGGCATGCAAATGCAATTCATGCAGCTAGCTACCAGAGATCCAACAACGTTGAAAACGGACGTACGGACGGAGATATATGCATGGATCCTTCAAATTAAAACAGGCCGGTCCACAGAACCAATGCAACGAACCTGTTGCATTGGTAGATGATGCTTTTGGATTGGAGGATTACCATAATTTATTTACCTCGCGCGCGCGTCATGCATGGGGATGGCCGGCCCGCTGGCATCATTGGGAATATTAATTTTGATGATTCAGGCATTATGTTATTCAATGCTAGCAGTAGCAGAGGTGATGTGATTCCGGTCGATCGATCGGCCCCTCTGTGCTGTGCTGTGCCTAGCACAATGCATGTATGCATGCAATATCTCCTTTAATATTCACATCCTTCTTTCATTGTCTCCTCGATCAGCATATTCATCCGAGATCGATCGAGTTTTGGTTTGGGCAACTCAATTTGGTGTTTGTATATATTGTCTACGTGCTTCGACAAGAGCTAGCTAGCCATCCAATGGCGCGGCGGCGGCCCCTGATGATTCAAGTCTATCTTTCCTCCAACTTTACAACACCTACATGCATGTTGTTGCAAGGATTTGGTACAGAGAAAATTCAATTCCTTATTTGCTATCGTGAAAAAAAAAACTTTGTGCCTTTTTATGCCACTAAAAAATTGAAACCCTTATCTACCATCCACTTAAACTTTTTATTAGTCATATCTACCATTCTCCATCGTCCATTGTAACGTTAGCTTCCTTTAAATGGAGAAGAAATGACAATTTTACCCCTGCGTGAATAGACCTAGATATTTCGGCATTAGACTCGTGTGATGTAACCTACACGTTAATAGTAATAGTTTACCATGTACTATACCTAAAATTTAACTAAATATGAATTTGGCCAAGGTTTACTTAATAGATTTTCTAATAAAAACAAACTAGATTTTCAACTAGCTAGCATGATTAATGTCAACTCAAAACGCGTTTCAAACATAGGCCACATTTGGGTTGCTCCAGACACATGTCATGTTTGTACTAAACACGAATGAATACATTTATGTTGATATTAATCATACTAGTTAAAACACAATTTGTTTTCATTAGAAAGTCTATTAATTAAACCTTAGTAAAATTCATATTTAGTTAATTTTCAAATATGGTAAAAGAGAGATCATTGTTACTAACGTGTAGGTTACGTCTTCACGAGTTTAACACATTTTGAATGGGTAAAAATAGAGCTAAGACGCCCAAGATATACACGTTTAAAGATCCAAGGTCTATTCACATGGGGTAAAATCGTCATTTCCTCTCGACTTAACGGCAGCTACAATTACAATGGATGGAGAATAGTAGACATGTAATAAAATCTTAAATAGATGGCAGATAGAGGTCTTAAAAATTTTCAGTGGCATAAAAAGGCATAAAGCTTTTTCCAATGGCAGGTAACAATTTTTCTCAATTTGGTTGTTTGTCTTGCAAATGTTGTGTGGTTGTGTGCGTGGACTATCTAAGATAGCCTTAGAGTCATTTTTTTGAATATAGAACTGTACTACACCATAATTGATTAACTATCATATGACACTATGACAGTAAGTTACTCTAGGACCAGTCACAGACTCACAGATATAGAACTACAGTGCGGACGACATGGAATTATATTAGCTGAAGAAAAGAATATATATACATATATATATATAACGACACGAGGAGACCACTCATGACCTTATATTATTGATGGATTGATTAACTAATAATTGAAACGACAGATATAAGTGCTAATAATTAACATTTCTTCTTCCTGCTACCTCTGCAAGCTAGGGATTCTAGTAGTACGTACCAATAAGCTAGGCCTAGCATCATATCGATGGATCCTAGCGCTAGTTTCTGCATGCAGGCGTTGGACATGCATGGCGAGGCGTGCATGCCTGCTGAATTGCTGATGCAAATAATCATCATCACCCACGGCTTGTATGGCGCCGCTTCTCCACCCACACCGGCGACAGCACCGGCGTGGGCCCTACTAGGAACTCTGGCTCGTCGTCGTTGTCCTCGGCGGCGGCCAGGTCGTCGTCCCTCCTCGTCATCACGGAGGGGGGGATGAGGATGGCGTCGCCGCCCTTGCCTCCTGTTCCTGCTCCTGCTCCTCCTGGCGGCGGCATGATGTGATCCGGCTCCAGTACGTCCTCCTGGTGGTGGTCGTCGTCGTCAACGTCGTCGTCGTCGTCCTCGTCCTCCTCCTCCTCCTTGCCCACCACCCGTATCCTCCACACCTTGACGCTCTTGTCCAGCCCCGCGCTGTAGACGACCATGCTTCCCTCGACGTCGCCGGCCTCGCCGCCGCCCACGGCCAGGCAGCGCACGGGGCCCCGGTGGCCCTCGATGACGGCCAGGCACGTGTGCAGCACGGCCTTGCCGGTTCCACCACCCTCCCGCCTCCACACGCGCATGGTGGCGTCCTCGGAGCCGCTGACCACCACCCGGCCGCCGCATCCTGACGCGAGGCAGAAGACGGCGAGGCGGTGGCCCTTGAGGTAGCCGGCGTGCGCGGGGCGGCCGGCGCTGGCCTCCTTCTCCCAGACGTTGACGTAGCCGTCGGAGGAGCCGGCGTAGAGGAAGCAGCGGCGGGCGGCGCCGTGGCAGAGCGCGAGGGCGTTGACGGGGGACATGTCGGCGCGGAGGACGATGATGAGCGCGTGCGTGGTGCCGCCGTAGACGCGGCGCCACATCTTGACGGTGCCGTCGGCGGAGGCGGTGAAGACGCATCCGTCGGCGGCGGCGTCGTTGACGACCATGGCGTGGACGGGCCCGTCGTGCGCGAGGAAGGAGTCGACGCAGGCGCCGTCGGAGAGCTTCCAGGCCTTGACGGTGCGGTCGTGGGAGGCGGTGTAGAGCAGGCCGGCGACGGCGTGGAGCACGAGGCAGGAGACGGTGTCGCGGTGGTGGGGGTGCGGGCGGGGGCGGCGGTGCTTGCTGACGAGGAGCAGCGACGACAGGCCGGAGAGGGCCATGCCCTTGCTGGGCGGGAGCGTGGCGGCCTTGGTGGCGCGGACGTGGTCGCAGACGGCGGCGGCGCAGACGGTCCAGACGCGGACGCGGTGGTCGCGGGCGTGGGAGGTGACGAGCGTGGCCCCGCAGGCGGCCATGGCGGGGACGCGGCCGCGGCCCACGTCCAGGTAGCCGCGGTTGAAGCAGGCGGGGGCGGCCCAGGCGCGGACGCGGCCGCTGTCGGAGGCGGTGAAGAGCACGCCCCGCGCCACGGCCAGCGCGTGCACGTCGCCCTCCAGCCGGTGCAGCGCCGCCAGGCAGTGGTAGACGGCGGCGGCGGGAGAGGGCGGGAAGCGGAGGCGGCCGCCGTGCAGCGGGGACTGCACCCACGGGGAGCCGGAGCCGGAGCCGGAGCCGGGCACGTCCACGGCCCCTGGCCCAGCAGCTGCAGTCGTCGTAGTAGGCACCGACGACATGCTGAGGCGGGCCGGCTCCTCGCGCGCCGGCGACCTCCCTCCGCCTCCGCCTCGGCGCGCGTAGTACGACTGGTGGTGCACGGGCGTGTGCGGCCGCGACGGCGGCTTCTGCTTGCGGTCCTCCTCGAAGAAGCTGAAGCTCTTGCGCCGCCCGAAATCCATGGCGAGGGATCGAATCGGATGGGAGGAGCTAGTAGAAGCTAGGTACGACGGCGAGTGATGAATAGAATAGAATAGAATAGATAGAATTGAAGGAAGGCAGCGGGCGCCAGCCTGCTAGCATCGTCGTCGCAACTCATTCATCAGCTGGGAGACGTATAAATATAATATGATAGATGAGGCCACGATCGATGGAGGAGCGGGAAACGTACGTACGTGGTACCACGACCACGGCGGGCGCCATAAACACGATGGATGGATGGATGGATGGATGGATGGATGGATGGATGGATCCGCCTCGCGCGGCGCATTGGAAAATTAACAATGCAATGCATCAGGTACGTGCATATATGGGTTAATGGCGGCTCCCAGCCCAGCTAGCTAGGGCATGCATGTACGTGGCCCGTAGCAAGATATGGTGCGAGAGATCCATAACATGGCGTGCGTACGTACGTACGTGCAGCATGTGGTGGCCGCCGGGCCGGCCGGAGCTGCTGCAGCCGAGGTGGATCGCATGCAGGATCTTGCGGCAGATTTGGTTTCATGCATGCCCCGGCCCCATTGCGCCAATCCCCATGCACAGATGGTTGACAACCACGACGCGCGACGGATCGGAGTTGGCTTCGCTTCGCGGCTGCAGGCCATCTGCTCGTACTACGTACGGTTGCCGCGCCATTGATGCTAGCTCATGGAGGACCATCCGCGCAGCTATGTTATTATTTTACCCGACTGCCGGGCCGCCATTATGTAATCATTCTTTATTTCGATCTTAAAAAGTGATAGCTCAAGAACCATAAATTTAAGATTATATCCATTTAAGGCATAATGTTTGAAATAATGTGCCTTGATAATGAGAGACATGGTGACTATGTTATGGCAGCTTTACAAATTCTTTATTTCGATATGGCTGACTCCAACAGGTTCTTCATCCCCATTTTTCAAATTGAATTCAAACTCTTCACTATCTAGCAGTGTCAGATTTCTCAAAATAGCTATACCGTTGAGAGAGCCTAAGCCAATTGTATAGCTTGGCGTTACTGTCCCAACGGTTATAAAATATACTAGTCGTTTGTATCTCTAATTGCAACTAGTTTAGTTGGTCTGAATAGTTGGTCCATGGATTAAGCTAATTAAAATATTGGATAAATAAGAACAACACAATAAATTTACATAATTTTATAGGTCACTAATTTTAAAAATTAATTACATGATATTCTTTTATTGTCACATGCCGGATGCACGTGCATTTTTACCGGTTATTTTTTTTATTATACTGTTATATATAAGACCTAGCCGCAAATAAAATGAAACAAAAAAATTGAATAATTCGCATGGGAGAAGATCGAGCGCGGTCCCACAGGTACGTACTGCAGAAGACGCGGTTACAAACTTGAACTGCAGCATTGCAAGGGGCAAGGTTGGATCGGAGTGAGAGACGCCAGAGCTAGAGAGAGTACGTTAATCGGATCATATATATTCTAGCTATAGGTGATGAGTAGATTCCCTACATTAAACATAGACATGTGAGCCTTGATGCGGCTGTCGTCGCTGCATGCAACAATCGATCAAACCATGTGTTTCCCCGCTGGGCCGGGTAAAATCACTAAAAGCACTGTTCGATCACACTTGTCAGTAAAACAACACACAAGTCACATTTTTTGACACCGCCTTTGCACGTCCTGATTCTAATATTAACAAGCCAACCATTCAATCTTCAACCATTAAATAAATTGCTTCAGAGAAGTCAAGCTAAGTTTGGAGTAACATTAACTTGTTCACTACATGCAAACAAGCGTCGCGCTAATAAGACTATCCCCAGTACATTCTATCGTATCAGAATATCCAAAGCTGTCGTGTCATATATATGAAATTAAACCATAGAAGATGCAACTACTATTTCAATGTACAGTACCATGAATTATTTTCTTAGTTTTCACAAGATAATCAAATGCCAGATGCATCCAACAATATGAATTATGGACCACCATTTAGATGGTTAGTTTCATTATTTATAATTTCATGCCAATGCAAAGTGATATCTTTCTTAAAATTTTCTCTCTTAACTCTCTTATTACCACTTCATAAAAAGTGTAATAAATGAATATGTTACCATGAGACATGAGAGCACAGGTAACTGATCGACCGGCGACCACAGTGTATTATGTCCAACAACTAACCAGTACTGCCATCTAGAGGCATCTATTACATGAATCTCTATCTACACACATTTAGGACACTTGGGGGCAAATTAAAGAAACAAAGGACGCTTTTTTACTACGTTGAAGAGTCGGATCGGAGAAGCTACAATAAAGCTAGTGCTCCGTCCCTCGTGTGTCCTCTTTTTCCCCTTGATGAATGAAGATCGATCGATCGGTGAATTGATGCTAATGGGTAGACAGGTAGCTGAATGGTGATTGCTGGGAAGAAGAGTAGTGCGTGGCCAGAGTTAGAGGAGTACGAGTCCATCGACCCGTGTTCTCGCATGGGTTAGGGTTTTAGAATATATATATTTAATCTTTAAAAACATGTTAGAGTTTTAGAAGTTATAGATTTAATCCATAGTAATATTAGATGCGATTATTTTAATTCATCTTTCATAATGTCATTCTAGATTATATGAAATTTTAAAAATATTTTAATTTATCTTTTGTGATAGCATATTGGGTAATTTATATACAGATTTAGGTCTTATTTTAATTCATTTTTTATAATAGCATGGTGAGTAATTTATATGCAAATTAAGGGAGTTATTTAATTCATATTTCATAATGGCATGGTGAGTAATTTTTAGTGCAAATTTAGGGGTGATTTTAATTCGTATTTCGTAATGGCATGATGGGTATTTTTATATAAATTTAGGGGGTTATTTTATTTTATTTTTCATAATGGCATGGTGGGTAATTTTTTTAAAAATATAATAGATCTAATGGCTATTATTATTAGATCCACGTGATGGATGGCTGGATGTTTTCTGATTTTTGTAAAAAATTTTAATATTTATCTTTTTTCTAGCGTTTTTGGTGAGGATTAACGTGGAAGCGTCAAAAAATAATCTGCAATTAATAATAGTAAGATGGCACTTTGAAGAGGCGAGACAATGAAAAGCCTTGTTGTCAGGTTTGCAACAGGTCCAGCAGGGTGAGGGATCAGAATGAGGTGTCGTGGGAGAAATCCACTTTTTTAGTACTGATCTCTTTGCAGATTTAACACGGGGGGTGTTTGCGTACAAGGGAGCGTATCACTTATTCACCACTACGCAAATGATCTTTACTGCATCTTAGAGTTATTTCTCCGGTTTTATAAAGTTTAATACGTTGAAATATTTAGTTTTGAAAGTAGAAGGACGAAGTAGAGTATTCTCCAAACATCAAGGAGGTTATGCTGTACTTTTTCCAAATGGCTACAGTCTGCATCCCATCCCAAACAGGAGAACATTGTGCGATAGACAATTAACTGTATCTCTTTGAATTTTTCATCGTAACGTGCGATAAGTTTAGTTGCTCTAAGTCTGGCATTCATCTTGCTGTCCCACCATGTTTTTATGCACACTTGCTACGTTTTCTCCCATTTATGATCTCTTTTTCTTGAGAGTAAAGGCTAATGGCTAATAGTTATACAAGAGCTGTGTTTCGCGGTTCAAAAAATTAAACAGTTTCGAGTTGGATTCTTCGTTACGCGGAACGGACAATGTGGGAGGTGTCCAAGCCATGTTTGTGTGGCATCCAAACCATTTTTGGTTTGATGCCAATTTTTTGACATGCCAATATTTTGGTAGGCCAAATCTCAGACAAGAAAACTTATTAAAAATTAACATGTGGAATGTGAGATGCTAGCAGGTTTTTCAACGAATCA
The DNA here is from genome assembly GCA_022530915.1 of Paspalum notatum. Taxonomy (NCBI): domain Eukaryota; kingdom Viridiplantae; phylum Streptophyta; class Magnoliopsida; order Poales; family Poaceae; genus Paspalum; species Paspalum notatum. Next base: position 50,911,347 of record CM039686.1, read on the forward strand.
AGGAATCTTTCATATCTAAATTAGAAGCCCCCACTACTCCTATTTCTCTAGACACGCGTGAAGCCATTTCATCACACAGGGCCACTAAATTGCATGTCACGTCACCACCCACTTAGACCTATATTTATATCTTTCACCGATTTATTGTGGCTTCATGCATGCATTGTTTTTGTGTGGTGTCGTATGCATAGGAGCCACATCATAGCCATGTCATCACATAAGTCCACTAAATTGCATGCCACGTCACCACCCACTTAGACCCATATTTATATCTTTCACCGATTTGCTATGCTTTCATGCATGCATTGTTTTTGTGTGGCATCGTACGCATGGGAGCCACATCATCACATAATCCACTAAATTGCATGTCACTCAAATTCATATAGTAATGTGCGAGGAATCTTCAATATATAAATTAGTGTCCCTTATGTTCTATTTCTCTGTGATTCGGTAAAACCATAGTACCATCCACTATGACTTGGAAGAATCCACATCATCAACCACTTAAACAACCTATTTATTTTTTCAATGATTTTTTATGGGCATATTATCTATTTATTTTTTCAATGTTTTTTAATTATGGACATATCATTCATGCATACATGTGTTCTTTTTTATTTTAGTCCCATGCAATAGTACAAATTCTCCGCACCAACGTGCGGGATACCGTCTAATAACCTAAATTTGGGCATACCAAAGCCTGCTTGGTTGGCTTTCAAAATTTTGGCATAACAGATTTTGGCAAGTCCATTTTTTTTCGTAAAATAATGTTATCAGAAGAACAATGTCTCTATTAATATGCGATGAAAAAGATAGATTCAACATCAAATATACAAAAGTTAACATGTGAGTGGGAAAAAAATTAAAAATGTTGAAAAATAGAACAGAGAGGAAAACCAAAACACGGGGAAAAAAAAAAATCTAATCCATCCGTGTCGCTCGCCTAGCGCCGCGGGCAGGCGGGCAGTGTGGCCTTTCTCTGAAAAAAACCCCGCCGCCGCGACGAAGGAAATTCATAAAACCGCACGGCGAGGCGGGGCGAGCCATGCCGCAGGTGGCCGCCCCTCTCCGCCGCCTCTTCCCCCTTTCCCAAACCCTAACCCTCGACCCTCTCCTCCACCTCTCGCGCTGCCTCTTCTCCTCTTCCCCGGCCTCCTCCGGCCGCGCCGCCTGCCTACGCGCCCTCGCCCACCGCCGCCACCACCACCACCACCCGCGCCGCGGCAGCAGCACGCTCCGGAAGGCGCCCCCTAAGGAGGACATGGAAAAGGAGGTGGCCTTCAACAGGAAGAGGGCGGAGGGCAAGGACGGCGGGAAGCGCGGGGCCATGGAGCTCAAGACCCGCAGGCTCAACCCCGTCAACACCACCTGCTACGTGCAGGTGAGGGGGCTGCCTGTGACTGATTCCATTTGTGTCAATTTACCTCATTTGGATGCCTGAAACGTCGATGCTAGCTTCGGGTTTATTTGGGACTGGGACATGGGTGCAATCGTAATTAGTTCCAGACGATAGCTAAACATGTTTAGGTATGAACCGAGATGCAATCCCAAACTGGTATCAGTCATTTGAGGAGTCAAATTAGTATAGCATGAATCCAAACCATAACACTTCTAATGTGGAACTTACTTTTTTTTTAAAACTAACATCATTATTTGAATTGCAATGTGTTGAAATGGTGCAAATTTCACCAACGGAAGCTACAATTATCAATGCACTTAGTCACTGATAACCGTAAAAAATCCAGGATAACCACTGATACCTATTGTACTAGTTTGTAAGTTGTGCATTCCGTAATCACAGCTGCCGGTTGTGGCCTTGTGGCCGTGGAGATGTCCCATTGGCAAATCACTACATTGGTTGCACCAAACAATTAGCGCGAGGCAGTGTCCTCCCTTGAACTGGTCATGGGCTTGGGAACCGTCGCTGTTTTGGTCTTCTTTCTGTCTCACGTCCCTTGGTTCTTGCTGTGCAGATACTTGGTACAGGAATGGACACGCAGGACACATCGCCTTCTATTTTGCTCTTCTTTGACAAGCAAAGGTTTATATTTAACGCGGGAGAGGTATGTTCTGCTGTGATACGGCTCTTCTGTATTTTTCTTTTTGAACAAGATAAGAGCTAGCGGCTGTGGCAAAAAAAAGGAGCTAAACTTGTAGTTATCTGAAAATAGAACTTTAACATGAGATTCATCTTAAACATCTAGGGAAAATCCATCTTGTTTTTGCCATTTTGTGCTGATTAGAACTCAAATCTTGCCACCTGACAGGGTCTTCAACGTTTCTGTACTGAACACAAGATAAAGTTATCAAAGGTATGCGATTTGAGCCCCCTGTACCTTGCACAACACACCCACATTCATTATCTTGTTTCTCAATTTCTTGTGCCCTACTCTTATGTATTGCACAATGTTAACTGGCTTACAAAACAATCCCCTGCTTCCCAGATTGACCATATCTTTTTGACTCGTGTGTGCTCAGAAACTGCAGGGGGCCTTCCAGGTATTGGGTTTAAACCACTTTACTTTTTAACCTGATTGTTTGGTTTGCTCGATGTACTGATATTACATCATGATGACGTAGTATTTTTGTATTATGGTATATTGTAGGCCTGGTGCTAACTCTAGCAGGAATTGGAGACGAGGGAATGTCGGTGAGTTCATATGATTTATTCTTTGTTTTTTTTGCTCTCTACTCATGCATCCAGCTTTAAAAGTAATTGAACAGACTAATTGTAATCTTCAACACAGGTGAACATATGGGGCCCTTCTGATCTTGACTTTTTAGCTGGGGCAATGAGATCTTTTATCCCAAATAGAGCAATGCTTCACACACATAGCTTTGGTGCTGAACAAAATGCATATTCTTCACAATCCAAAGACACTGCTGTTATTCTTGATGATGAAGTAGTTCGGATATCAGCAATGTTTGTCAAACCAAGGTACCATGATGAAGCTGGTAGCTTGAATGGTATTGACATGAAGCCTGGCGATACTGCTATAGTCTATGCCTGTGAATTGCCGGAAATTAAGGGAAAGTTTGACCCTTCTAAGGCTGCTGCACTTGGCCTTAAGCCTGGACCCAAGTACCGTGAACTTCAACTTGGGAACTCTGTGCAGTCCGATCAATTTGATGAAATGGTTAGTTATGAATAAAAAAAATATTTGTTATCTTTTTTATTTCCGATTCTATTTTGAATGAGACTTCTGCCATAGGAGGCCACTGCTGCCCTTTTGTTGACATAACGTTGATGGATTTTTGGAGTCTGTTAAACTTGATGTTGCATTGTGATGTCATGATCTATTAGATATTTTCTCTTGCCTAACTACAGTATGAAAGCATATGCCAGCTGTTCCTAGACCAATTGCATGGCTATTTTAACAGAGTAAGTTAGGCTTATCAGAAGTTGTAACAGTAGCATCACTTTTGGAAGTCCGCTGCTTTACCATAAACATCATTATTCGTTTCAATATAAGTTTGAATATAAATTTCATGCACTTTATCTAGTTTGAGTTTCTTGTCTAAAGCTCCTTTTGTTTTTGTCAATTAACGTATACTAGGTTCACCCAAGTGATGTTCTTGGTCCATCAATTCCTGGACCAATTGTTCTTTTGGTGGATTGCCCTACACAGTATCATATGCCAGAACTTTTTTCACTGCGACCCCTTAGCTGCTTTTATGAAGATTCTTCAGAGCAAACAGAGAGTGCCAAGAAAGTAAATTGCATTATCCACTTAGGTCCATCCTCTGTAACTAAATCTGTTGACTATCAGAGCTGGATGAAAAGATTTGGTGCGGCACAACATATCATGGCAGGACATGAAATGTACAATTCAATCCCATCTGGCATCAGCTTTTTTTTTGAAGTCCGTTCTGTATATAAATTTTCTACTTCAGCTTGAAATTTACCGACCTGCTAATCCAAAGTTAACTGCTGCTGCTGAATAAGATGAGTTGAAATGACTATGTTCATATTTGTTAGTGACTGCTCCTTAGCGTTTAATTTTCTATAATGATATGGGAAAAACAGTCAAATACGTTGTGGACCATTTCTTAAGTTGCAGTTTCAGTTTGTGAATTTGTGCTATGCTTTTTGGCTGATTGGTTTTATGCCCTTGGTTCCCCTTCTTTTGATGCATGCAGTAAAAACATGGAAATTCCTGTCTTGAAAGGCAGTGCAAGGATATCGTCGCGCCTTAATTTTGTTTGCCCTCAGCTCTTCCCATCCTCTGGGTTTTGGTCTGTAAAACCTGCAAATGATGTTATGGAGAATGATAAGGTAGGATACAGACTTCCAGTAGCCTATAGAATACCTTGAAGGTTTAATTACTGCTTTTTATACGTTTTCCTTTCAGAGCACTTCATTGGAAGCATGTGGAAATATATCTGCTCAAAATCTGCTAAAGGTACTTTTGTGCTTTTCATCCTTTCTGTATTGGAGCTTTACTGTTTACTTTTAGTGAACATCATGTGATTCAGCAAACCACTAACACTGATAATGGCAGAATGCATAGTGCCTTTGTCCAATTGGAGCCTTAAAATTGTTTGGATTTGTACCATCATTGGTGACATGTATTTGTAGACAACCATTTACCTAAAGTTGCATGTTCTTTACCAAAGCACTTGTTAAGATCTTTGTTTTCTTGTGTGTGTTTTGAGATTAAATAGTTTTCAAAGTTGATTCCCAGCATGTAATATCTTTTGCATGATAATGATATGCAATAGCATAGAAGTAAATGATGTTGGGGAAACACTCTTCTTCTAAAGAGGAATGTAAAAATAAGTTGAGGGATAAATACGGATGTGCTGTTATGTCTTTTAAACTAACTACTAGTTTAACTTAAATTCGTTAAGTGCAATATAAGAATGAACTTCACTGTCCTTTTTCTTCAGTTTCATCTGCGTCCATATGCTCAACTGGGGTTGGATAGAGCTGCTATCCCAAACTTGTTCACCTACAAGGATATTGTACAAGAGCTTGTATCTGAGATCCCAGAGATTAGAGAAGTTCCTGAACAGGTTCACCAATTCTGGCAAAATAATGTGAATGATAAAAATACACTATCACCAGCTGGCAGCCATAATCAAGATATCCCTTCTTGTGTGGAGGATGCAACAAAGGAAGATATGGAGATTACCTTCTTAGGTACAGGTTCATCCCAGCCTTCAAAATACCGGAACGTAAGTTCCATATATATTAACTTGTTTGCACGAGGAGGTATACTTCTTGACTGCGGTGAAGGAACTTTAGGACAATTGAAAAGGAGGTTAGTTCCGGCACATGTTCTAAGACTGCACAAACCTAGTATTAATTATGTTAATGAAAGTATGCTTTCTCTTGTAATAGGTTTGGTGTGAATGGTGCCGATGAAGCTGTAAAAAGTTTGAGGTGTATTTGGATCTCCCATATTCATGCTGATCACCACACAGGGTTAGCTAGAATTCTTGCTCTACGGTATAAATTGTTAAAGGGGATGCCTCATAAACCCTTGCTTGTGATTGGACCAAGACCACTTGAGAGATTCCTAAATGCATATTCAACGCTCGAAGATCTTGACATGCAGTTCCTAGACTGCAGGCATACTTTGAAGTCTAGTGTTGAGGCTTTTCTCAACGAAAACACTACTGAATCAGCCACACCACAACTGGAGAACACCATGTTTGCCCCTGGAAGCAGAATGGAGAACTACAACAGGAAGCCTGCGAGTCCAAGAGATACCACAGCTCTTGCTAATTTCAAAGAAGTTCTAGAGGAATCAGGTTTGGAGATTCTGTACAGTGTCCCTGTATTACACTGTCCACAGGCATTCGGAGTAGTTTTGAGAGCCATTGAGAAAGTGAACAGCGCTGGAAAGGTAACCCCAGGCTGGAAGGTTGTATATTCTGGCGACACGCGACCCTGTCCTGCTCTTATAGATGCATCCAGAGATGCCACAGTGCTAATACATGAGGTAAGCTGAAGAATTTGTAGTTTTTGTCGTATTACCATATTCCTTGCTGATAAGTGGCATCATTGTTATGTTCTAAGTTTACATGGGGGGTGACATCCAAAAGCTGCAATGTACTATATGATAATATTCTGTCCACACTGTGGTATATGTTTCATGCTTCAACTGATCTGGACCGATGCCATTAGAATATGTGATGATGCTTCCTGTCGTTAGTCTGTCTTATGTAACAGCACTCTATTTTTGTCAGGCAACATTCGAGGACAGCATGAAGGATGAGGCGATTGCGAGGAACCATAGCACAACCAAGGAGGCCATAGAGGTCGGCACATCGGCTGGAGCGTACCGGATAATCTTGACTCACTTCAGCCAGCGATACCCGAAAATCCCAGTTATCGATGAGGTCGATATGGAGAAGACGTGCATCGCCTTTGATCTGATGAGTGTGAACCTCGCAGACTTGCCGGTCTTGCCCAAAGTTCTGCCACACCTGAAGGTCCTCTTCAAGGACGAGCTGCTAGTCGATGAGACTGATGAGAATGAGATCCAAGAGGCAGCTGTATACTGATATATAGATAAGATAGCGTACACTAACCTTGATGGCGACATTGTTTTGACCTGAGAATCCAATTGAAGGCCGCCCATGCCCAGACATGGCCGGGAGAGGGAATTAAACTGAATCAACTAGTGGCAAGACAGAAGTAGGAGTTGAAATGCTGAATCTGCTGCCTGCATGGGTCGTGTCACGTGAGGAACCGCTTGTGTCCTTCCGGTTCAGGATAGAATAATTTGTTTTTTTTTTGTTCCTTTTATTTTGGCGTCGATTTTGACAGTTGATTTGTTGGGTTGAGTGTCGTGAGTTGTGATAGCAAATGTAAACTTTGCCCATTTGCAATTCTTTTGTCGAAAGGGCTGCTAAAATCACCTCAAGGCTCAGATCCGATCATCAGTTCATACAGACGAGGGCTTGCAAAAGACAATTTTAAATGTAACAGGCCGGACAATTACCAAACATGTTTTTGGTATGAGAAATGGAATGATATATCATTTTTGCCACTTTCTACACATTTTATTTGATTTGTAGAGCAGAACAGATTAATTTATCCCCATTCTATTCCTCACTAATTATTATCTACTAGTATATGCAACAAGTATAATAACAAAATTATTATTATAATAAGATGAACTTGATCGAAGCAAACACACCGTCACTAGAAGAAGAGGAAGAAAGCGAAACGGTTAAAGGCGGAACCCGCCCTAGAAGCTTCCGCAACAGGCAGGCAGGCAGGCAGAGAAGAGAAGAGATCCACAGGTCGTCCCCTCCGGGTCCGGCGGCACGTGCCGCTCACCCCGCACCGCAACCCCAACCCGACCCCTCCCCTCCTCTCCCTCCTCGTCGGCGCGCTGTCCCGGTCCCGGTCCCGGTCCCGGTCCACGGCCACCCACCCCCCTCCCCTGCCCTCCCAGATCCCGTCGCCCCTCTGGTCCGCCCGCCGTCGTCGTCGCTACGTTCCATCTCCGATCGGGGCAGGGCAAAGGGTCGTCGCTGCGCAGCCATGGATCAAAGCCGGCGGGCGGTGGAGTCCTACTGGCGCTCGCGGATGGTGGACGGCGTCACGGCGGACGACGACAAGGTCGCGCCCGTCTACAAGCTCGAGGAGATCTGCGAGCTCCTGCGCGCCTCCGACGCCAGCATCGTCAAGGAGGTCGTCGACTTCGTCCTCAAGCGCCTCGACAACAAGAGTCCCCTCGTCAAGCAGAAGGTGGGTGGGTGGGTTCATTCCTCCTTCACCTTTCTCTCGTCCCTTGCTACTCTAGCACCGCTGCTGCTGCTGCTGTTGTTCCCATACCTAACCAGCCTAGGAGCGTTCGTTCCGGTAGTCTGATCTGACAAGGACAACTCACTTGAAAGGGCCGCTTGGCGTGCTCGCCATGGAATGGAATGCGCAATCTCATACGAGGTTCGAATGCGATTTTTACCTCGATGAGTTTTGGGATGAAACAAGCCATCGAAGAACGAGCTAACGCCTCCTTTAGCAATACTCTATGCCTCCATATGTACCTTGACGAGGTTGTGTGGACAATTTGATCTGTTGTGTAAGTTAGGTGCTTCTGACTTTATAATTTCTGATCCATGCTGGTGGCTATCAGAAATATAATTAGATTTTGCCGATGGTGTCGTTGAATCTGAACCATGTCCTCTATTCCTGTCTGATAAATGCAATGCCTTTATCCAGTTTTTTTCCCTGATACATATCAGACTTGCATATAAGGACCTCTATAGGGTGATCAAATTCTGCCTCAGCACACAATACAGCTTCACTATTCATATCTACTGTATGGTTTGAATCTTACAAATTCTGTAGTCTGGAGCACTAACTTTCATCTTCTTTTTCAATTACATTGGTTGTTCAATCCATTTTCTTTTGGACATGTAGTCTCCATTCATCCAGCTCATAGTTTATAACCCTGTCTATGTTCTCCAGGCCTTACGGTTGATCAAATACGCAGTTGGAAAATCTGGCACTGATTTCAAGAGGGAGATGCAAAGGCACTCAGCGGCTATGCGCCAGCTAGTTCATTACAAAGGTCACCCTGATCCTTTAAGAGGGGATGCCCTTAATATGGCTGTCCGCGAAACTGCAAATGAGGCTATAGCTGCAATTTTCTCCACCGAGGACCCCAAACCTGCTGTCGCAACAGAAAGTCTCGGCAAGCGCATACAGGGTTTCGGAAACACTAATTATGAGCCATCTAGAGATGACAAGAAGTCTTTCCTTAGCGAGCTCAGCGAGGTAGTGGGTATTGGAAGTCAATCCATTAAGCAGGGCTTGAGCAACTTCGCCGCAGCGCATGCAATGATGACAAATGATAATGGTGGTACGTACAAGAGCCCTAACCTCCGTAGATCTTTGACGACAGAATCTGAAAGATATGGTCGGTATGATCCAAGTGAGATCCAGAGTGAGAGCCGTGCCTCATCAGGTTCTTCGAAGAATGCGGCTTCTGGTTCTTGGGGTCCTACTCCTTCTGGTTCTGCACCAACTGATGATACTAGCTCAAGTCAACCAGGGGTTAAGACTCGTGAAGAGAAACTTTTGGAGACGATCGTTACTGCAAGCGGTGTGCGATTGCAACCAACACGAGATGCTCTGCAGATATTTTTAACAGAAGCTTCCAAATTGGATGCAGTTGCATTGAGCCGTGCACTTGAGAACAAACTGAGTTCTCCATTATGGCAGGTGAGTTTTGGTGGATCGAACATTTTTGCTTAGTTCCCCCCTTACAATCTTTATGAATAGTTAGCTTGTTAACATATAAAGTATAGTATACTAAAACTGGTGCTGAGTCATGGTACCTAACTCTCCTGAAAAGCATATTCAAGTTTACATGTATACACTTGTGAATTTGGTGAAATCCATCGTGGTAATTCTCGAAAGTGCAATAAGCTATCCAAAAAAATTTACAATTACGTTTTAAGATACTGATACTGTAGTGTCAAAGGGAAAACATTAGATAGAAGAGAAGATGCTGCACCCTCACTTTGGAGTAGGGTTCATGGATAAACAGCATTGTCAACTCAATGTTAAACTTGCAAGGTAGCTGTCAGTTTATTACTAAACAGCTGTAAAAAAACATGTTGATGCTGGACTTATTAACATGAAAAAGGGAATATTATGCAAGCATGACTGTTGTTGCAATTCATTGTATGTTTAGCATATTTACCCAACAGGCTGGCAGATTAGTCCTGATAATACCATTTTGCAGCCAGCAGCAAACCATAAAATTGTGGACAGAGTTGTATGTTTTATTTGCCTTGCAGCTGGATAGGCCAACTGTTGAATAAATTATATTTATGGATAGCTTTACTGAATACATTCTGTCTTTAATGTTTGTTCACTTTGTTTGAATAGTTTTCATACAGTATTATTTCACAGATTTTAGACCAACCCCAACCCTAGACTAAAAGGATTGCCTATATTCCTATCAATCCACTATTCCAACTACCCCTCTCTCTGTCTACAGTAGCGCTACAGTGTCAAACAATGTTTTACTCCACCACTTTTACTCCATCGTTGGGGTCAGTCTTACTTGGTTAGATCATATGCCTGCATTCTTTTTCTTAAGCTTTTCCAATAGTTCATTATATATTCCTTAGTATTTAATATGTTTGTGTACTTCTCAGGTTCGCATGAAGGCTATTTGTGTGTTGGAAGCCATTGTAAGGAAACAGGATACCGATCCTTATTCTATCATCGCTTCATATTTCATTGAGAACACAACTTCTGTTGTTAAATGCTCTGAGCTGCCACAGGTTTCTCTCAGAGAGAAGGCCTCAAAGGTGAGTCTGTTCGGAAAACTGAATTTTTTTTAAGTGGACTTGTGCATACTATCTGTCCATCAAAGAAAAAATAAGTAGCTTCTGTTTCCTTGGAACTATGAATGAGCTCATAATCTCTTTTTTTCCTGTTACAATACTATTTAATGGGCAAGCATCGACGTGTAACAAGCTATTTACTTTTCTTAGGTCTTGAATATGCTGTTAGGGGAACAGCCTACCGGAACCACAAATCTTTCAGCAACAAAGGCTGCAATGCCCCCACCTGTTCAGATGCCTGATTTGATTGATACGGGTGATCAAGATGATCAGGGAACAAGTTCTGGACAGGAAAGCAATGGACAGAATACTGGGAACAGTGCATTTGTTTCCTCAGTTGATGATTTGCTTGGTGAAACATTTGCTGATACAAGTGTCACTGCTGATAGTAATGGAAATGATCCATTTGCAGATGTATCATTCCACGAGGCAGAGGCTAAGGAGACTAATGATTTGTTCTCAGGATTGACAGTAGAGGAGAAATCATCAGCTGCCATGCATGATATCTCTTCAAACAAAAATGAATTGCCTGATATCTTTGGCAGCAACCCTGATCCTTTCATCCAAGGAAGTGTTACCAACCAAGGATCTGTGAATGATTTGATGGCTGGTTTGAACCTTAATGGAACAGACCAGGCTCAGCCTGCAGTTAAAGCAGAATCCAATAGCAACCTCAGTGGCTCACAGTTCTTTGATGCGAACAATCAGACTAGCCCTGTGGCAAGTGCTGCAGCATTGAATGGAATTTTTGGTCAGAACTCGTTTTACCAACAGCAGCAGGCTCCCTTGCAGTACAGCATGCCTCAACATATGATGCTTAATCAGTCATTTCCTGGGCAACAACTAAATTATGGTGCCATGGGGATTCTTCTTGCTCAGCAGCAGCAGCTGCTGCAAAATTTTGGAACTTTCAATGCTGGACTTGGGAATCCTTCTTTCAATTTGATGAACAGCGGAAATGCATCCGCGCTCCCAGATATTTTCAATTCAAGTAACCAACCTCATAATCATGCTGCAGTGATGAGCAGTCCAAAGAAAGATGACACTAAAGCTTTTGATTTTGTCTCGGTATGTGTTCCTATCTAGTATTCTAGTGATTAATTTCTTATCTTGCATCCAGTTACAACTTGAAATAAATTTAGCAATTCTAAATTAGCTAGTGTGCCGTATTTAATTAAGAATATATTGATTTATATGCTTGTGTGATGTGTATGGAATTTGGGCAGTCAAGGTCCTTTGAAATAAGAAGGCTTTCAATAAGATGTATACCTTGTTGGAATTTCATACTTGCTTTTCATGATCTTCTAGAGCTTTTGAAAGTAGATGGCTGTATGGACCTGGAGGGGATGATTGTTTAGGGGAAGATTTGTCTGATACTTGACATAACTTAGTCAGGTACATGATTTCTGTAGTGTTTTAAAATGTGGGATGAGATGCAGTTGGTAGAACTGTAGTAAGAAACTAACAAATAATTATGCTATGTATTTGCATCATCACCTGATCAGTTATGTTGGAACCAAATTCACATAGTTCAACAGTAAGGTTGCTTGCTGGTAGAACTGTTATATTCAATCATAAATTTGTGATGGTGGCCGCTGCTCGAAGCATTGCTTGTGCTGATTTTTGCTGCATTTAACTAGTGATTGAAGCGCGCCCATGCGCGCAAAGCACCCCCTGTTACCAAAATAGCATATAATAATAACAAAGCTACAGATGTTAAAGGCGGTCCCAATGGCAGCGGCATATATAATAGTATAAGTAGATAGTAACAGTATAAATAGATAAGATTGAAGGATATATTAGATAAGAACTCATCAGTAACAACGCGTTTGAAACTGTATTTGCAGTTTAGTTGTGACCACATCAGTTCACATTTAAAACTTTTCTTCAGATGCCATTCTATCAGTCTCCTAATCATTAATGGCCTTCGATTAAAATTGAGACTAAATGGGAAATAATAGGCGGGAAATAATAGGTTGCTCACACATCTTCTACTAAGCAGTAGCCACATTGTTGCTGTGATATCTACCTAATAACAAAATGCCATCAAATATTCAGCTTAGCTATCTCCAAAACCTAGCTTGAATCAGTCCTGTAACTCTGCAAATGACAGCGTGCATGCCATAGGTTCAAACACATGTAGTTTATGCTTGATCAGCCACATACAACGCCATTGGAACCTGGAAGTTGGAAAATTAGCATACCTATCTGCCATGCAAGCTGCCTCAAAGAATCATTAGCGAGGAATAGAACAAAGCAAATTCTGCAAGAAGACAATTAAATAAACAATCTAAAAATTATTCTTAACTGCCATGCATGTTGCCTCAAATAATCATGCTGACATACCTATCTGCCATGCATGTCGACTCCAATAATTCATTTGCGAGGAATAGAACAAATCAAATTCTGCAAGAAGATAATTAAATAAACAATCTAAGAGTTACACCTATCCAGCGGTGATTCTGGGTGACCTGCGAGCATAATCATTTACAGTTTTAACCCAAATTCAGGCTGGTTCTAACCAATCATACAATGAGGCACCATTTTAGCTCAATGGAGCATACCTACAATGGTACTATATGAATCAACCTCCTCGCGTCATTTTAGAATAGATATCATTCCAATGCAACCTGACTTTTTTTCAAAGCTAGGGAAAATAGAGAGAATTAAAAACAAAAGTGTCTTGAACATTCATACCAATCACCATGGATTTGAGTAGAATAGAACCAGACTCCTTCCATCAGTACAAAACCTACAAAAAAGGTAGAGTAAGCAAAGCTCACACTACAGAAAACTGTCCAATTTTACATTTAATCCCTCAGTCATTCAGTCATTACAAACTAACCACAGCTTTCAAATATACTAACAGGGTATCAACATAATCTGAGCAGATATAGATATCATTTTTATACAAGGTAGGTATTAAGTCACAGCTCGGGGCTACAATGTTAGCTTAGTAGGTTTCGATAGCTTCAGAAGAGCAATACCTGCAGTACATTAAGATCTAATAAGATTGGGAAACACACAGATCCTGAGTAGAAAGTTTCTTCCACTTCAAGCCTGTACATTAGACATATAGTTTACCACCATCAATGTGGTTGTTATGAAGAGTTTCTAACAACAGCGAGGTATCTACAGATTAAGAATGTAGAAAGCACACCATCAATGTAGTTGTTACGAAGAGTTTCTAACAACAGCGATGTATCTACGGATTAAGAATCTAGAAAGCACACCATCAATGTGGTTGTTATGAAGAATTTCTAACAACAGCGATGTATCTACACATTAAGAATGTAGAAAGCAATTACAGTGAACATGGTAAAGCTATACCTTCCACAGTTCAGACTCATAACGCAGGCTACGACAAATCTATTGAAACACACATTTTAGTTGCAAAACCATTAATTTAATCTGTGCAGGCATAATATATTACCTCAATCAACCCCATTCTATGAAACAGATGGAAAAACAGAAAGCAATAGGTTCATACATTAACTTGAATGGCCAAAAATGTATATTAGAGAATCTTAGAGACAAAGTGCTGCCCAGTGCACAAAACAAGCTACTTGATTGCCGGGCCCAACGCACCCACACTCCCGCATAGTACGCGCGTTGGACCACGCGTTAACTTTAATCAGCTGTAGCAGTGTTTGTTAATGTTAGTATGCATCATAGCTATAGATAAGCTAAACATAACCATAGAAAAGATGTAAATGTTTCAGCCACTAATTTGAAACACTCGCTATCTGTATCCCCTCTCCCTTTTTCATAGTATGATAAACAAAGCGTAGCATGTTAGGATCTAGATGAACCAAGAGGCATCAAAATGAGATTCCTCTAAGCTGTTGGTTTCCTATGTTTGATCCGGTAAACTCAACTATATTAATGCAACAAGATAAGAGCCTAGGTAAGTTATGAGACTCTATTTCCTACTTGTTTTACCAGACAAGGAAGCTAGATCACGCTTTAAAGGTAATATCAGCCATAAAAAGCTAGCCTCATCACTGGAAGAAGTAAATCTAAATCTCTTCCTCAATGAACCCAAAAAGCATTGTTTTATAAATTCAGCAATGGTAAGGAAAGGAACGGTGAAAGGTATGCACAGGCATGGAAAAATGATACCTCTTTCCTTATGCCTGACCCGTTGTACTTTCTTTTGGGATCTCTCCTCATTGCTAGCTGTATGAACATGAACGCGTATTATCAGCACCTCCTATACAAATAGGGAAAAAAAAATGAAAGAATCTGCAAGGAGATGGTCATGCCAAAATTAACAGGTGCAGTTTCACATAGGCAGGGCATTATGAGAGATGAAAATCATTACTGTGATATCAGCTTTCGTAGTTAAGAAAACAAGGAAAATGAACATAAAGAGAGGTATTACTGTTTCATGTACAAAAAGAAAAAATCCATAAGTACAACAAATGGACCAAACAATAAAAATCAAATATACCATGATGTCATCTTGTCCAGCTGCCTAATGCTTTGCATCTTGGTGCTATCACTTGCCTGCAGAAAGGGAAGCAAGGGCCTTAGGTGGTGCCTTCAATTTCAAGCAATCTGCTTGGTTAGTATGCTTCCGTTTTTTTAATGCCAGAAAAACGGGAAATGGTGCATAAACTTGTTTTCTGCTACCAAATAGAGACCGATTAGCTAATATTTCCAAATAGAGAAAAATATTATAAATACTGGAAACCATGAGAACTAACACATCAACATTGCATTGTCATTTATTAAATTGTTTTATTGCTGAAATAGGTACGGAAAAACTCTAAATCAAAATATACATTCCTAAATTATAGCAATCAAGGAATATTTCCAATAAGGACTAATTAGTACAGTAACACAATTAATGCATAGATCTAAGTGTTCTACCATCACTATATACATTTTTCGAGCAACATGCAAATGTATTCTCCACTGTAAATAATGAAGGGGAACATGAAACCAAATATTTCAGTGAAGAAGCATTAGAGCAGCATAGGAAAAATCATCTAGTACCATCTTCCCAAAACTGCAAGGCCAAGTCCAAGCTCATGCTGCACACATTGTCCTCAATCCATATCCTCAAATCTCAAATCTCACATTTATTTGGACAAACACTTGCAGAGAAAGAGATTCCAAATTGTCTTCCGTCATCATCTAGCATAGAAGAAAAAGATAGTCAACCCAATCTGAATTGAAGCTGTGAATTAGTGCTGTAAATAAAAAATGAAATAGTAAACCTATCAACCTCTAGGGCATGTCATAAAATTGAGGAAAATAAGACAAGATATTCTCTTCTCATGATTGTTACTGTGACAATATATTGATCCAAACTCAGAAAATTATAGGCAATGTAACTAAACAGGGGCATGGGAAATCTTTTATAGGAAAGCATAAATTAAAAAAGAAGCAACAACAGAAGATGAAGGAGAGAAACGTGGCCCCAGATCCGATCCGGCTCGCTGCCAGGCACCTAGCACAACATCTCCTCGTGCTCCCCAAAGCCGCGCGTTTCCTGCAACCATGTTCAGAGTAGGAAGAGCTGAAGATCGATGAAGCAAATAAAAAGAGGAATGCAAAACCAAAGAAGAAGAAAACCAACGCTGGACCCCTCAGCTCCAGCGCCTCTGACACACCGCAAAGGCGCATCCCGCCGCACATCCCCTCGAGTTTGACCTGCTAGATCCTGCTGCATGGATGCACAGAGGAGCCGTCCAACGGCAGATCCAGCAGTGTCCAGGACGCGTGCACCAGGCCGGGCCTAGCCGCGTAGGGGCCAAGCAGGGGAGACGGCAAGGCAGGGCTACGCCGGGGGCGGAGCGGGGCGCGACGAAGGCGAGGATGGGGCTTGTCTAGGCGCGCAGCACCGGACAGAGCGGCCACCGCCAGATCTAACCGCCGGGACGAGGCCGGCCGGCCGGTCGCCGCCGCCGCCGCCACCATTGAGCGCGCACCAGAGTGGGCCTAGCCACGACGGGGCCGAGCGTGGGAGACGGCAAGGAGGGGCTGCGCCGGGGGAGTAGTGGGGAGGGGCAACGCGGCACGGCGAGGGTGAGGCGGCGGTGAGGGGCGGCGCGGTGTGGCCCCGGGTGCGAGGCGGGCCGGGGCGCCTCGCCGCGGCAAGGGCGAGGAGGCGGTGAGGGGGCGGCGCGGGCCCGGCGCCGGGGTCGGGTCGAGGGGGCGCGGCTCCGCGCCGGGGGAGGAAGGCACGGGGAGGGGACGACGGCTGGGGGCGGGGCGGCTCCGGTCCGGAGGAAGGGCGCGCGGGGAGGGGAGGGGACGGGCGTGGGGCGGCGGCGGGAGCGGACCGCGGAGAGAGAGGTAGGGTTTAGATATTTACCTTACCCGTGGGTGAACAGTGGCCCTTGATTCACTGATAGACGGGGTAAAGAATTTTTACTGTCGTGGCTAGGCTGGGAACCCGCCGAGGCGCGCGGTTCTCATACTTAGAAATTTTCTTCTGCAAATGTTGCTGAATCTTACTTGTTCTGAAACTACAGCATCGGAGTCTTTGATCGAGCAACCTCGTCTGTATGTTAAACCTATATGACTAACTATGGTAATGCTGCAACAATTTGGCTAAAATCTTGCCATTTATTTACTTTTCCCAGGATCACCTTGCAGCAGCACGTGGTTCTAGAAAATGAAACGAAAAGTGAATGAGCATGACCAGGTTGTGGCAAAGTGCGGAAATGCCAAACTTGATGGACGCAAAAGCTGCATCTCGTTACAGCTGCACAGATTGGCTGCATGATTCACACGGCAGGTTTGGCATGGCATCGTCTATTTGCTTGAGAACAGATGAGAAGAAGGTTGTTCCATACGGTTGGAAGACAAGATGCTGTGTTGTACTACTATGTATTTAGACAAAGACCAGTTTTAATGTTGAAATAAATTGCATCTTCTGGCTTTCTTTTCTTTATATATGTTGCCATTCCCTCTCCCTCTTCTCCAAAGGAAAAAAAAAGAGAGTAAAAACATTGTATACGAATTTGTTACCTGCAGGGTGGGATTTTTTTTTAGTTTTGTACTGTGCGAGTACATGCTGGATGTCTCCTTTTTTGTTTGGGAATTGTAAAGCTTTGGTACATGAATAAGAGGGTGCAATATGACAAGAGCTGCAACATTTGAGTCATTGATTCTTGGAATGCTGCTTTCCCTTAGGTTACCCTTTCCCTCATTCTTTTCGTAGGGCACATAGATACATTGTAAGCATTTGAAAAGGTCTTTAGGAGCAGCATAGTTTGACCATTTTTTTGCACTACGAATCAATATCTATCTAACAACGTTCTTTATATTTTTTTTTCTCAAAGAATATTCTTAAGTTTTTTTCACTTATATCTCTCTCCCAGTTCTCGGTGCTCTCTCCACTCGCAATGCGATCCTCGTGGACTCGATGTGGGGGCTCTTACTCAACGCCCGTCCTCCGCTACCGGCGCCACCCCGCCCCTGTCCCTTCCCTACCACCCGGAGGCGGCTGGTGCCTTAGCACTCTCATCGTGGTCTCCCCGTCCATCGGTCGTCCCCCCTCGTGGTGCTAACTAGGGTACGAGTGGTGTGGATAATTATTCGATCTGATCCGAATTCTAATTATACGGATATGGAGGAGGAATTTTTATATCCATGCGGATATGGATAATCCGAATCCGATTTACACGTGGATGCAGAGTAGGATATAGTATAACTAAAATTCGACGGATATGGAGTATTCGATATTTAAATGTGGATTATCCGATGTTTATAATAGGATAATCCGATTAGTTTGACAAGTACATAAGAGTCAATGACGATAGATTCGTGTCAAAAATACCGTTACTATTATTTTTTTACTGATATTTAAACTATGAAGAGAACAGTTATACTTTTAGTTTATAACTTGTTGATCATCGTAAAAAAAAATATATATAACATGTATTATCCGATATTTTTAAATCCGTTTCCGCTCCGACACCGATCCGATTCCGCACCATTTCCGATATCCGAAAAAATCCGTATCCATATCCGTAACCGAGCAATATCCGCTCCGCTCCGAATCCGACAAAAAAAATAGGATTAGGATATGGAAAATGCATTATCCGCTCCGATCCGATCCGTTTGCATCCCTAGTGCTAACCTGGCCCCGCGTCGTCCGCCGCCGCCGCCGCATGGAGCTCCCCCGCCGTCTACCTTTCCCACCGCCTCCAACGTCTGGTCAGCCCGGCACCTCCGATCCTCCGTCTATGGCCGAAGGTGGAAAAGAAGGGGTCGCCAGCGGCCCCCAATCCCGAACCCTAACCGCCGCCACTGCCTGGGAAGCCGCTGGCGCATCGGTACCCTCGCCGCGGCCCACAGAAGATCCTCGAGGAACCCCACGCCGCTGACAGGTGGTGCCCACCACTACGGTTCGCCCGATCCCGGACCGGGTCTCCGTTCCGGCGCAGCCGCGGACCAGTGGGCCCGCAGGAGATCCCCGGCGCGTGGACCCACACGTCATCCGGTGCGGCTGCGCGGGATAAATCCGCGGCGATTCAGCCGCGCCGCCGAAGATTTCCTTCCTTTACGCTCCTCCATCGATCCTCATCGACTGCGCAGCTCGCCGCCGCCTCGCCTCCTCCTCCTCCTCCTCCTCCATGGACTCCCGGTGCGCCCACCTCCCCTCCTCGGCGCCGCGTCTCCCCTCTATGCCCAATTCCTTTTCATTTTCCCCCTTCTTTTTGATTTGATCGGCTCTTCCATCAGGTACTGCGCCTCCTTGCAGCAGGGGAGCTCCTCGTCGTGCCGCACGGCGGACGCCGCGTCCTGGGCCTCCTCCCAGCAGCCGAAGCGCCAGCGCTGCCAGGTGAGTTGAGTGAACTCTCTCCCGCCTCCCGTTCTCGCGGCCCGCCCGCCCGCCCGCCCGCCCGCCCGCGCGCGCTTTCGCTTTCCCTTCCCGAGCCGATCGATTAGTCTACTTTTTGCGCCGCTGCACTTTGAATCCCTTCCACGCGATGTCCCGTCCTCCTTGCCCGGATACGCGCGCCGGTTTGGTTGCTGTCGGTCGGGATCGACCGGGGTTTCCTGTCCCCAAAGGCTTCATCTTGGCACTAGGGTTTGGGTTTTGGGGGCCGAGGATTCAGTGTGGGTGGGTTTGGTGCCTCCTGGGGCTAACTGCTGCTGACCATGTTGCGATTGGAGGTGCGTTCGGCAGTATCTCGCCTTTTCTTGGGCCCGATTGATTGGTGCGACGCCGGCCATAACCGCCTTGATTTGCTTTGTGTAACCTAGTAGCCGATTGATGCGACGGCGGTCGTGATTGCCTTGAGATACTGCTTGCACCGGAACACCCTGTGCCAGGAGACGACTTTGCTGCATGCAGTTTTATTGCCTTGTTAAGCACAGCATGGCTTGGGTTACATACACTCATCGTTTGGCCTTTTCGACAAAGATGCATCTGTGCGAATCCATTCCATATGTTCAGATTTTTATCTTACCCATTGGCAACCGGTTCACAGCGGATAACAATGATGATATTAAAATATAGGTTCCTGGATCGCAGCAGAAAAATAAAAAATAAAAAAAGGCCTAACTTGTCCTTTTCATGCTTCTGCTGTTCATTGCTTGTATAATGATAATTATTGATATTGACTAGCTAGCCTACTGTTCTGTTTTGCAGGGTTCATCCACCGATCAAGTCGGATCCAGCTCAAGCAGCTCTTTACAAATGTCTGAACCAGAACCACAAGATCTTGGACAAATAGAAGAAGAGGAGGATTACTACATGGAGGATGATTGTGAAGATGGCGACGGCGAAGATGATTATGATGATTTTGACGAAGCTGACTTTAATCAGCACCTTGCTGATAAATTTGACGATTTGGATCTCCCTCCAGGCGTCGAGGCTACCGTACCATGGCTGCAGAAAATTGAAGCCAAGGAAGAAGTCAGGGAGCCGCCTAAATCAAGCACAGGAGAAGAGAATGAGAAAAAATTAAAGCAGTTCAAGCAATTTGATACTGTTCAGAATTTCTCTGATCACCACTATGCTCTCAGTTCTCAGGGAGAGGTGAGATGCTCAACTAGTATATAGAATATAATATTAGTAGTTTCTCTTTTCTTTTTTTGTGCTTGTTTTTGGGTGCTTTACCTGTCCTTGCATGTGTACATTGTTTCAGCCAACCAGAACCTGGTCAAAAAGAGTTCAGCATGACTGGAAACTTTTGGAGCAAGATCTACCAGGTTACCTATGAGAACTGTTTCTGCTTCTTTCTTATATATGGCTTTGTTTGATTCTTTTTAAGTTCAACCAAAAATCTTCATAACATTGGGGAGGACATCAGCATTGGAAATGCTTTCTTCATGCGTGGCTGCGCCTATAGCGGGTGTCACCCTGGCTTCCCCTTCCCAGGCTTAAGAGTCAAAAAAACAATTATTTTAGTTTAAAGGAGGGAGATGTTTGATATACAATTGTTTAGTTAATTTGAATCAGATCTATCTGTTAGGAACAAGGCATTATGGAATCCTTGCTGTTGTGACGTATGCCACTGGGATTCTCAGCTGGGGATAAAGCCCAAACCACATGACCTCTAGTTACTAGATGCATTCCAGTATGGGTTGCAAGTTGCAACAGGTCCTTCATGTGCTCGTTAAATTATTATTTTTGTAGGACTGCCCTAGGCTAAAATTGAAACATTTAGTGGCAAATGCAGAATTTTTGGAAAACCCTTTAGCAAAGCTAGTACTCTGTTCAGTCCCTTTCTGCCAGCTTTTAAATTTTCAACATTGTTTAGAGCTAGAAAACATGCATGTGATGCTGTTATTTGATTCCATCTCCACTACTCACATCTATGCAAAGGATCTTATGAAACTGCTTTCTCATCTTTTCTTAAGCACTTAACTAGAGTGTAAGTAGCCTTTTCCTTTGTTGTATCCTTGTGTAATGGGCAGTAGGCTAGGCCCTTTGGGCCAGGCCCACGCTACAGTACGCCGCGCTACAGTACCCGCGGTACTGTAGCAGGGCGATAGTTAGGGATGAGTATTAGTAGATTAGATATCTTTCTTAGGGGTCAAGTAAGCCTCTGTATGTAAGGAGAGGAGATGTATCAATTAAAAGGGGATTAACCCTAAAACCTAGATTGATATTCTTCTTGCTTGATCTAAAAGGATACATCTCCTCTCTTTATATAGAGAGGTTTACTTGACCCCTAAGAAAGATATCTAATCTACTGATACTTATCCCTAACTAATACTTATCCTTATCTCTAACTGTTCCTGCGGGGCGTCCTGCTACAGCACCGCGGGTACTGTAGTGCGCACTCTAGATGGGCCTGGCCCAAATACTGCCTATGACACCTTGTGTTTGTGCCTTTTGTTTTTGCTTATTATTTGTACATGTAGAAGTTTAGGTCTATTGTGCGATTTTGGAAGTGATACTATTTCTAGGCTCTTGGATCTTCTTTTGTCCACAGCTTTTTAATGTTGGGTGGCTATTACTTACCTGTTGATTTTACATTGTCCCAGTATATTTTTCATATCTTACAAATTCTGATGTTTTTCTTTAGTGCAGAATCTATTTATGTCCGGGTTGCTGAAGATAGAATGGACCTTCTTAGGGCTGCAATTATTGGCCCTAAGGGAACACCCTACCATGATGGACTTTTCTTCTTTGATGTTCACATTCCCTCTTCTTATCCTTCTGGCCCTCCGGTATGTACCAAAGCTTTGGCATGTTTGCCTTTTTTTTTAAAATAATCACCTCTATATTGAAATGTTTGTCTCTGTGTGTTTACATTTTACAGTTGGTGCATTACCACTCTGGAGGGCTTCGGATTAATCCAAACTTATATAACTGTGGAAAAGTGTGCCTTAGCCTGCTGGGTACCTGGAGTGGTAGAGGCTGTGAGAACTGGAATCCATCTCAATCAACCATGCTGCAGGTTCTTGTCTCCATTCAAGCTCTCATTTTGAATGAGAACCCGTATTACAATGAGCCAGGATATGAGGCCTCTGCCAACACTGCGCAAGGACAGCGCAGTGCTTTGGAGTATAACGACAACACCTTTCTGTACTCATGCAAGACGATGTTGTACTCGCTTCGGAGGCCTCCAGAGGTAATTTTGTTTCTAGTTTTACTGGTCCAGCATAGCAGAATTAAAGTCCAGCTTCTGCTGTTTTGTGTATCGTGGATGAACTGATTCTGTTGTTGGCCTTTTGGCCCCTCCTTGCAGCATTTTGCGGACCTTGTTGCTGGCCACTTCCGGATGCGTGGGCACACGATTCTCGCAGCGTGCAAGCACTACATGGAGGGTAATGACATTGGTTCGGTAGTTCCGGAGGAGGATGAGTCAGAATGCAAAATCGATGCCATGGGGGCATCCAGCAGTAGCAGCAATGCGCCTAAGGCAGGAGCAGTAGCGCCCAGGACAAACCATCTTACTAGGCGCACCACATTCAATGCGAGCTTAAAGACGTTGTATGAAGATCTTCTGATGGAGTTCAATGTGAAGGGCGCTGATACGGCGAAGTTCAATGTTGAGAAGTTGAAGAAGAACCAACCTGCAGCAGCGGGAGAAGCATGGAACGTCGCTACAGGTAGAGGTAGTAGCAGTACTAGTTTCTAAGGCAGTGGGCATAGAAAGGCTCTATGCCAGGAAGTAGTAGAAACAAGAGAACGGCCTAGCTGCAGGAAATCTTTTGTAGATAGATGGCCATCTCGTGGTGATTGATACTTTTGCTGCTTGCTCACTGGTAGTAGATAGAGTACTATGACAATTTCTAACGATGCATTGTGCCACAATAGTTGATGCTAAGCTGATTCTTGTCTTTGAGCTCTCGTTGCAGAGCATGAGTCGGCCATATAATCATACGGTATATGGTATGGTATACTCCTGTTGATTTGACACACGATACTGCAGAAGGGGAGGGACATGAATGAACATGGTAGAGAAGAAACCCATGGAATGGATGGATATAGTGTGAAACAATATATGGATCAGTCATGAACATATGCATATATACAAATGCAGCCAAACAGCAAAATTTGACATCACAGATTGCAAGGAAGCAATGAACACACTCCTCTCTTCCAGTAATAATAATTTAATAACAGTTGTCACTGCTCCAACCTCCAAGATTCCTCCATGAACAAAACAAAGTACTAACCCTGTAACTTGAGCAAGGGCAACGCCACTCATGATCTTCACTGTATGCATCTTACTACTTCATACCACTACCAGTGTGGCCTTGCACTTCCGTTAATTAATCTACACTGATCGAGTTCGTCGTTTATCTACCTACCTATGTATCCCGTATAGTAGTACTACACCATCCTGGACTAGTAATTAAAAAAAAAGTAAACCTGCATGGGCGATCAGAGCTGGACTTGACAAAAATATAACCCTGAAAACTCAAAAGATGGATGCAGAAGTAGTAGCTTGGCAGCATCGCAAGATGGACACCACCTCAGCTCACCACACCACACCACACCACCATTTTCTGTCAATCTCTGCTAGCTAGGCTGTTGCGGTTGCGGCTGCGGCTGCGGCCATGCGCAGGAGGCCGTCCGCCGCGTCGAGCTCCCGGCTGCACCAGTGGTGATGCTGGTATCGTCCCAGCTCCTGCCGGCCACCGCTGCTCCTGTCGTTGCGGCGGCCGTGCAGGTGCAGCAGCGCCATGCCGAGCCCACCCTCGCCGCGCTTGTCGAGGCGCGCCTGCCAGGCGGGCGGGCGGAAGGCGCGCACCTCGACGGCGTCGCCCGCGGCCATGTCGTGGCGGGAGACGAAGAGCGACCACTGGCCGGTGAGGCGGTACGTGCGGGCCCTGTGGTCCCGCCGCAGCGACATGCGGTACGCGCGGCCCAGGCGGTCGAGCGCCGGCACGGGCAGCCCGGCGCCGAACACCAGGCGGCGCTCGAGCGGCGTGAGCATGCCCAGCAGCGGCGACGGCGCCACCAGGCCGTCGGGGAGGACGAGGCGCGCGTTGTCGCGGCTGCGGTCGGAGGCGGTGAGCGGCTTGGTGAGCACCAGCGCGGGGCGCGAGATGCGGAGGCGGAGAAGCTCGGCGCGCAGCCCGCCGTCGTCCGACTGATCCGAGTCGCACGTCGTCGTCGGCGTGGGCTCCGCCGCCACCGCCACTCCTCCTTGGCTGTCGTGGTGGTGGCTGGCCTTGGCCATGGCCATCTCCTGGATCGCCAAGGCCGCCGCGTACGGGTGGTGCCGCACGATCCTCTTCTTGGGTGGGAGAAGCTCCGGCGGGACGTCCCGGCAGCACCGGGCAGCGGGCGGCACCGGCACCGTGGCCACCCCGCCCTCGGGCACCAGGTGCTCGACGAAACGCCCACGTTTCGCGGCCCGGCTACCTCCTCCTGGGGAAAGGAAGGCGAGCGCTGGCGCCGGCGCCACGGAGGCCGAAGCCGCGGCGCCTGGAGGGCGGTGGCGGGGTGGCATGGGGAGGCCGCGCGGGGGCGGCAGTACTGGAGGCGCGGGAGCGGTGGAGAAGCATGGAGGGGAGAAGCCGGGAGGGAAGGGCGGGGGAGGAGGGAGAGGGAAACGGGGCGAGGGCGAGGGCGAGGGCGGCAGTGGGGTTTTGCTGCATGGCCACGGCGGCGAAGGTGGTGGCCGTGGCGGTGGCACAGCAGGAGCAGCACAGGGAGGCCCCATTCGATTGATTTGGCCCCTTGTTTCTCTTGCACGCTCACTGTACTTGCAATTAAAGAGGCTTGCTGCAGGTCACTCATAAATCGCCACTCCACTTTTTTCTGAAAAATTCATGACAGACATGAACTCCCGAGATCTCATTTTACGCTGTGGCAGTTGGCTGTCTCCGTATTATTGGTTCTGCAAAATTAAACGATGTAGTGCAGAGAGATGTAGTTGGTGGTGGTGAAAAAACTCTCGAAGAACTCACCTGGACGAAGCTTGCCTCGATTTTGTTTTCTCTTTTCCGCAAGCAAGCTTTGCAGCGCGTCGCTGGTATTAGATTTTGTTCTTTCTTCAAGCGTGGTTTCAGGCTAATATTACCAGGCTATGAATATGGGTATACAAAGCACTATTGGCACATTATAGATAGTGGAGTTTGAAATATAGATAGACAACATTGTTTTTTTTTCGCACATCATTATTTTCAATTTTATCATGCTATAAAACATTTGGGATAGGCAAAAAGGTTAAGAATGGGTGGGGATCAATTAAAAGTAGTTTTTGCTGAAAAATTGCTTATGCATATAACAGGATTTGCACTTGTCTACCTTTACCACAAATATGGCCAATCAATACATATGCTTCTCAGTACAGGTTTGACAAACTATATGGTAGTACAAAACAGGAGAAAAATCTCGCTCGTTTTATCTATGTATATATATTGCAGCATGCTATTGCGATGGCTTTGCACTTGTCAGCCTACGTGATAAAAAAACAAATTTACATTAGTACAAGACATCACGAGTTGCGACACACAACGATCAAACAAGCCTGTGGTATCTATATGCTCAAGGCTGCGTGGGAGGTTAAACCTTCATCCGCAAAGAACGACATCAGTAAAGAACGCCTCCAGAATCTCATATAACTACGACAAAGCGCTTTCGGTGGGCGGTGACATTGGTGGCATTGCTTCTTCCTGGACATCTACCATTTCTAGGATCTTCCTTACAGTTGCTTGCAATTTGTCGTGACCACTTTCTGATATGGATAGGTTAGCTGTTCCGTTTGTCTGGATAGGCCCCTTGTTTTCAAGACTCATATTTGAGTGTGCTTTCGCTGATGTTACTGCTGAGGTAAAGACGCCCGATTCCTTGAGACCACGAATGATAGCCTGCAGAGATGAGGATTAGCTTAGCAGCAGTCAAGAGACAAACTTTCATGAGTTCATGCCCACAAGATTTGAGCCAAGACTAACCATCGGCGCATATATACGTGTTAAGACACCCTTCCTCAGAAGTTTTAAATTAGTGTCTTTATCGTTCCAGACAACATGTTCCCGGTACCTGAACAAAGGTAGTCAAGCAAATGTGACCTCCCTCAATTAAGGTAGGTTAGGGAGGAGGAGGAATGATCGGTGCACAGAAGGAGGGGGAGGGGGGGAGGTGTTACCAGTTCCTCATCTCCTCTTCAGTCGCTGTTGATGCAATTATAAAGGCCTGTCAAGACTCAAGACAGAGTACAACGGAGAACTCATTAGTCCTGCCAGGTTAGTTATCTAATAAGCTATAGACGTAAAAAGCTTGCAATTTTTATTTTTTAGGTTAATGACCAAGTTCTTCAACAAGAAAGCGGGTGGTCAACAAACAGTTTTATGGTTCTCTGGCATTGCAAGCTCAGGCTATAGCTTGTAGAGATCTCTAGCTTGTATGGTAAACCATGGCATCATTTCTGTAGTCATTATAAGGCACACCATGATACCAACAAGGTACACTATTACACACAGTCCACAGCATCCCCACTAAGCATGACTGCATGAATTTTCTGCTAAAAATACATGTTTTTTAATTAAAATATTGAAATTGTTTCCACTTGCAACAGTTTTCAAAAGCACTTATAAAGCGCAATAAACCATCTACCTATTTTTACCCTTCTCATTCTTTGTGTCATATCATTTAAATGAAATCAATCCACTTATTCAATGTTTCAACAGGAAAATAATACATATCACATAGGACAATAATACATGCCAGATACAGCAAATGGGAAGAAAACATAGCTCACCAATCGGTCAAATTCCAAGATAAAGCACCGTTTCACATCCTCTTTAGTTGGCTTGCAGCCACACCTATCCCTCCTTGAAGTTAGGTCTGAGAACTTTGTGTAGGTGTAATGCAGAATAGCAGCCTCCTCCAATTTGATTTCACTACACAAAATAAAATAAAACAAAAGGAAATAGATTGCCAAAACCATCCATTAGAATCAGACTGAAATTTGTTTATCTTTTGATTGTTATAACAAAAAAAACAGCATATTCAGATATCTTACTTTGGGGTTTTCATATAATTATGCCATCTATGAGCGCCATTCGGACGCAGATGCTCCTGAACCCTTGCAGCTGATTTCCCATTACCATAAGTGAGGAAATAGTTTGGATTACCACGTGTTGCTTCTTTGTATAGGCCAAAGTATGTATCCTTTGGGAGATGATCATAATTTTTCTTAAACATGGAAACCTGCAAGCACAATTTGTTTTTTTTTTTAAATGCCACATGCTATCAAATACAAGTAATGACGACCCTTCAAGTCCTAATGTTTTCTTTAATGCATTAATGTGTATTTTTTGTGCAGTATTCACTGAACTGCAACTTTTCGAGACAGGGAGAGGAATCCAGTTATCTAAAGGTGACACTTTCTTTCAAGCAAGCCAGTTAATCATCAATAGGATACAGAGGCAAAATTTCCTTTCTTCTGTGCAAGTGCTATGGACAACAGTAGCTTCTGTACCTCAGTAAAAGGATCCTTGATGTCATCACGCTCAATGCTGCTCTCCTGGAAAGAAAACAATGATCAGATGTGAAATATGTTACCATATTCGACAAACATGTTGCTTCTGCAACTCACATAATTGGGGAAGATAACCATGTCAACGTTGTCAGGAACATCTAAAAGCAATCGCCTCAGAGAGTACTCTCGGGCACCAGCTGGATGAATCAACTCATCGGTATCAAGGTGAATGATCCAATCCATTCCAGCATCCTGTGATAATCAAACTGGGAACATTCAGATGAAACTCACCATAAAATACAAGGCCTGTTTAGATCCACACGGTAGCTAGTAAAATGTCTCCATAGTTATCACACATCATCATAGTCTTGTTTATGTTTGTAGCAATGATCCAAAGTCAGTTGACATGTCATTGGTTTCGCATGGGGGCATTGACAAAAAGTAGGAATAATGGATCTCTTGGATTTTTTAGTTAGCAGCAGTAAACATTCGGACTAATGTCTGTAGTGAACTGAGAACAAAGCTGCTGAAAAGTAGGAAGTATGAAGAGTGCCGGTATCTATTACGACAATCTTGAGAAAAGAAAAGAAAAGAAAAGAAGATGAAAAGTCAAGATTTCTATCCGAAATCTATGCTAAAAAACAAATAGAAAGAAGCAGTTCATACCCTTGCCATAACAATAGCCATTTCCATATTTAGTGATTGCTTAACGAATAGCTCATAATTGCATGGCTTGTAGAAGAAACTTCCCAACCAAGTCTCATTCCAAATGCGGCTGAAATCATGAAAAAGTTTGAAAACAATGGCGTTTAGAAAATCAACAAGAATACTTCAGAAACGTATACAGTCAGGGAACAGTAATGCAGTATTATTATAAACAACAATGCTTTAGAATTTGATTCGATGTTGAGAATTGTTCGTTGACAGCGCTGCAATGAAAACACAAGTAGCTTGACATCTCTCTTGATACCTCTACCATATGATTTGAAGAAACTACTATCAGGATTTAGTATTTATCGAAGCATTTTAATTGTAAATCTTATTAAGGCAGAATTACCAAAAGTTACATTAGCAGAAGACCATCATATTTCCTACCAAACTTATCTTTACATGGATCAGCTATGTTAGTGTTAGAAAGCTTCCCATGTAACTGTTCGGTACATCAACATACCTTTTGTCCTGTTTCTCTTTCAGTTCTTTAGTTCTATAGATAATTTTGACACCCTAAAGCAAGGAGACGAGGAATCAGTGCTAGATCGTGCAGAGAAATCACAAACATGGGGAAGGAACATGAGACGAGTTAATTACCCGAATAGATTCAAGAACAGAGGTAACAGCTGGTTTTGCAGCCTCTCCTTCGACAAAGAGAATAAAATGTGAGACGCCAATGACCTTGTGATAATACAACCATGGAAGAATCTGGTGTAGGCCAGCAGCTGTGCTTCCCGTGATACAGATCTGCGGTAAAAAAAAAAACAGAATTAGCTCAGTCTAAGTACAATTTGGGCAAACGCTAAGCTCTGAAAAGGATAGGATTTTGAGGATGAAATAAATCATCCGGACAATTTTAATTTGACAAAAGTATCTTATTTTGTGGGGTCATGGCATGATTTTTTGCCAAGTATTCGATACTGGAACAAGTAATTAAGAATTATGACAGGAATGCTATATATCCCGTGTGAAGTTTTTGATTTACTACCTTGTTCGTGTAAAACCAAACAAATATTTGTGGTCATACAAGATGTCCATATGATGCGGTTGTGAGCATACTAAATACGAGTGAGTCTCAGTTGTAAAGTATGGCCAGCAGCATGGCCCATATTTGCCAAATATAGATTAGCTGCTAGTTGCATCCATGTTATTATTTATAGAACAAAACGTGCATCATGAGTATCAGTCGACTGATACAGTCCTCAAAGTGCACGCACGAAGGCCTGCACACTATGGTAACAGAAATGGCCAGATGGTTGGTCCTATGGTGCAACTGCCAAATCCTGCTGCACCGTAGCATGAGCAAAACCGCTGTTTGAGAATTCTCTGGAGGACTGTGATCACATAGTAGGAGTACTAGGCTATGTGAACAAAAGCAGGAGACGGTCGGATCGCAGCGCTGGCACAAGAGATGGCATGGAGTCGAGTCGGTGGGGAAATGGGATCTCGGCGGGCCGGGGGGCAGATCAGGGGAAAAAAAAAGGATGGGAGGGAGGGAGGGAGGGTAAGCGCGCACCTTGGGTGTTATAGAAGATTCGGAGTCGAAGCTCCAGCCGCGGTAGAGCGAGATTCCCTGGGCGGAGGCGGAGGCACTCCGGCCGAGGATCTCGGCGCAGTCGGCCGCGGCGGAGGAGGATGAGGATGAGGAGACGGCGAAGTAGGACCCTCCGGCCCCGTGGGAGAAGGAGGAGGAGGATCCTCGCGGGCTGTTCTCCATGCCGGGGAAGCGCTGCGTGTCGGCGGGCCAGGCCGCGCCGGCCGGGTCCCGCATGCCGCCGCGCCACTGGAGCGCGAAGGCGAAGGCGGCGAGCGCGAGCGGCAGCAGCGTGAGGAGGAGCAGCATCCGAGTGGCGAAGGCCGCGGCCGCGGAGCCGCCACCGCCGGAGGCGGCGGAGGAGGAGCCGCTGCGGTAGCCCGCCATGGTGGAGACGAGGGCGGGTCGGGGACTGGACTGGAGTCGTTGGCTGTCCGACATCTGCCTGCACGGGAAGGAAGGAAGGAAGGAAGGCAGGCAGGAAGAGGACGGGAAACGCTAGCTGGGCCGGCCGAGTGGGCCGAGGCCTACGACCTCTTTCCTTCTAATAAATCAATCAAGGTTTGACCGTGTTTGAATTTATACCAAAATTTGACCAAACAATAATTTTATCATTCAGATGAGTTATTTGGTATCCAAACAATCCATCGAAATAAAAATTTTATTGTTTATTTAAAATTATATCTAGATTCAAACATAATCAAAATTTGCAAAAATTTTGGCACACCAAAAGTTTGGCATCCAACCAATCAGACCCTAGGTGCCACCGCATTGTAGTGTCTATGACGACGAGAAACACATGCTGGGTGACATCCAGAAGTGGACAGAGGTGAGGCAGAGTTCAGTTCCCCCTAATACCAAGTTTGGCGAGGACTAACTATCAACAAAAGGGTTAAAAAATAATAGAAAATTTACCTTCATATGATGTTTTGTTTTTACTATCTACATGTTCCATTCGATGTTGCAATTGGTACTTTCAAACATTGCAACACTAATCGAGATGGAACCGTGAAGAATATTTGATGGAGACTTTGATTTCCTTTTTTGTGTTGAGACATCTTTCGAATGACGTTTTTTATTGCTAGATTGGATTCGTTAGTTGCTTGTGTTTCTCAATCAATTTTTTTACCATGAGAGCGTGACGCGATAAATGGTTTATTCAGCGGTTTTTTTTGTGTCAAAAAAGATGAATGTTGTGGTGGGATTTTTTTTTTTTTTTTGTTCCTAACATTTTCAATGTTTGATTATTATTTTTTTTGGGGGGAGGGGGAGTTGCCTACCAATGGTCAGTGAAACGTGCCCGTCATCACCAAGGCTGTCTTGGTACCTCTTAGCTTGGTACCTCTTAGCTGCGTGTTGTTCCTTTAGGTGTTGGTTGTAGATCTAGTTTGCGCACAGTAGTGGTGTGAGTGTGTGTGGTGTATACAGTGCGTGAGTTCAGATACTGCAACTTGTATTTGTATTTAGAGGGTGAGGCAATAAAAAAAAACAACTCTGCGAGAGGACATCTCCCGGACAAAGGCCCGCAACGCGGCTTGGCCACATCTCCTCCCCGGATGGTGGCTGGTGACGTGGCTCGGCGCAGCCGGAGGAGTCGTCTGCCCCGTCCGCGTCGCGGCGGAGGAGCGGTCGGCGCGTCCCTAGCCTCTGTGCTTCTTCATATCCGTGTTTGTCCGTCGCCCCGCACAGAAGTCCGATGCCGCTCGCTCCTACAGCCACATCTCCTCCTCGGACGGCGAACGGCGACGCGATAGGAGGAGTGGCCCTGCGCCGCGTGCGGTGGCGCCCCCGAAGCCACGAGCGGAGAAGCACCGACGCGGCGGGCGTCTGCTCCCGGGACAGCAGCCGAAAACGTGGCTCGGCTCTGCGGGAGGAGCGACCGGCAGCCCGGGTGGCCGGCGGCGACGCCGCGGGCAGAGGAGCGCCCGCCCAGCGCCACTGGAGCAGGAGCGCCGGGCCGGTGTCGCGGTCAGAGGAGCGTCCGGAAGGGCGCCGTCGGCTTACGAGATCGATGGAGAAGCAGTGGAGGAGCACCGGCGCACCGCGGTCACCGCTGCCGCACCGCAAGCTCGCGCCACCGCTTGGAGTGGCGCGTGGTGGAAGGGGCCCAATTTCCAGCTGTAGGCGCAGATGAGAAGATGGTCTGCCTTCGCACGTGTGTCACAACCTCACGGGCGAGATTGGGGAAATCGAGGAGGATCATGGGGATCTCCAGCGCCAGCGGTGAAAGAAAAGAAAAAAGAAAATCTATCCATCCGCTTGTTCGACATTACCTGGTGGCCTGCAGCAAAGGCCCTGAGAAGCCCACATCAAAATGAATGTGCAAGTCACACACATACTATTCTATTTTTAACAATCTTTTCTATTCACAGAAATTAGAGGGATAATTTTTTTTCAACCCAACTAACATCACCTTAAAATGTGTTCGTAGTGAACGGGAATCATTGAAACAATATGACAGTTAAATTTATTCGTGAGTTCAATTCGAACTACAGGAGCAACCCACATAAAAACGGTCCGATTCGGACTGCAAGAACATCCCACTCAAATACGGACGCATAGATTGTATATGGTCTCTATTTTCGATGATCTATATATATCGACCAAAAAGTAAAGAGATAACTTTTGTCAACCCAACTAACAACACGAATTCTTGAAGTCTATATGAATCACAAAACAATATACATAGATCATATACAAGTTTAGGTTCTCACATTTTCTTCCGTTGCAACGCACGGGCATTTTTTGCCAGTATATTATATACTCCGTACTACATATATGCTGCACCCCAACCTAATAAGCGAGATATGTAGAGTGATTTCAACTGATATCTCCCTTCATTCTTTTTCTATTTAACGTGGTTGATTTTTTTCAAAACTTTAATTATTTGTTTTATTAAAAAAATGTGCAAACATATGAACTGTCTCTAATGATAGAATAAGTATTTAAAACAAAAGATAAGTAATAATTTTTTTTAATAAACAAATGATTGCTGTTTTGATAAAAAATCAACCGTGTTAAAACAAATGGCAATATGTATATCTGTGTCTGTGTATAGACAACGCATGTCAGATGATGAGATGGAGTAGTGGCTCCCTATACTCGATCGTCGGTCACGAGAGATGCATGCACGTACGTGAACGTGTGGACCGACGGCCCGTCTTGGCCTTGCGATCGATGAATATGGGCGACTGGCCCAGACAGCGACCGCAGCGGCCCATGGTTTTTCTTGGATAATGACGGCCCACGGTATTTGGACAAAGGTATCTACTACCACAGGTAAGGCGAAATTACGTTTTTGCCCAAATTCAAGGCATACAGATGCAGCAAACAAATATCTGTCGAATATAGGCTGTATGTTGGCCCATCAATCATACATCACTCAATCACTTCTCTTTGAATCTTTATTTTCTTCATTTATTTATATATGTTGATTGATTTCCTTGGGTGACCTGTTGTTGATCAATGATGCTTCTTCTGAATATATATATATAAGCTACATGCGCATGTAAAAGGAATTTTCATATATATATATAGCACACATGACACATCACCCAGGCTGGCAGTGGCAATGGAGCTAGCCAGCTAGGGTTCATCGTCATCTCTCTTTGCTTAAAATAAATACTAAATAAAACTGAATATCTGTACGTGTATGTATATGTGCAGTGACGAGGTCGCGAGGACTAGCTAGAACGAAGGCGTGTTGAGAGAGGTAGCTAGAGGATTGAGATCACGTCCTTTTCCTTGAGATAAAGCCGATTGATCAAGTTACGTGCCATCATCGATTTCATAGCTAGTTTTTCCAATCAGCTTCTTGCATTGTCACCATTTTTAATACAGAAGATTCCATTAGCTAGCTAGATAGGTTAATTTAATTTAACGCCATGTAGATACATATCGCCAGCAGATCTGCTGTGTAAAGGTCCGACCACGGTTAAATTAAACCACGCGGGCGGGCATCATCATTCAGTCACCGAACGAATGAGACCACGCAGGTTATTGAACCTTGCTGGTTTCTATTCGGAACGCATGAATTTTTATAGAAAATATTTCAGTTTTATAAAATAGTAGGATTTAAAAAAGATTATGTGTTTCAAATAAGGCCTTATACGGGGAAAACATGGCTTGCGTGGTAAGGCTATCCTCACTAGAGAGTCCATCCAACCACTCATATTTCAAACTTCTATCTGTCTATGCAATACGGGTACAGTGCAAAATAGAGCTCTCTAAAGATCATTATGGTAGGTGCAGACTGGAACCTGGTTCAAATAGACATAAATCATCTCACAACTTGATGAATGGAGCTTGTATGTACAATATCATGCCACAACAGTACATACAACAGGAGGCTGAAAATAACCAAGCAAAAGATCATATACACAGGAGTTTGTGTTTCTTAAATATGAGTGACCACCAACAAACATATGGAAATAATTACACATGTTTAATAATCACCCCAAATCAAAACAAAAAAGAAAGAAAGGGAAAACTCCACACTACAAATTTACACGTACGGTGCAAGGTGCATCCACAGAGAGAAAGAATAATAAATGTTCATGCATCCATTCAACCACCCATGCAAAATCAATCTGCTAGGTTGGTTCATGCATGCATGCCAAGTGTGTATCTTACTTAATTACTTGATCACTTTAATTTGTGCGGCTACGCTATTGACAAGACAAGAGAGTGTCCCACTTAGCTTTAATAACTTTAATAACAATTTACCAGCAGCAGCAATTTGCAAGTGCAAGAAGGTGTGTGTCGGATCATGCATCACTTGTCCTCCGCTGGTGGGGCAGGGGCGGCGGCGACCTCCTCCTCCTTCTTCTCTGCCTCCTCCTCTTTCTTCTCTTCTTCCTTCTTCTCCTCTGCTACTGCCACCTCTGACGTCTCCGCCGGCGCCGCAGCCTCCTCCGTCGCTGCCACCTCCTCCTTCTTCTCCTCCTCTACGGCGACTTCCCGGGAGGTGGCCTCCACGGCCGCGGCAGGCTCTGGCTCGGCCTTGGGCTCCTCTGCCTCCTTGGGGATGAAGGGAGCAGCCTTGTCCAAGATGAAGGTGACCAACGGGGCGAGGGGCGTGGCGCCGGACTTGGCCACCGCGTCGCTCACCAGCTTGGCTCCGGGGAAATCTGCATGTATATATATGCTTTGTTCATGGTTTTTCTTGTTGACAAATTAAGGTATATAGGTTCCCTTTGTTGTTTTGTGTTGAGCTTGTCTTGGAAGAAACATATAGTACAGTAGTAGCTAGTAGTACTACGTACGTAGGTGAGATTGTTCGAAGATTCCTATATATACAGTTAGTCGGTCGTTTGGTTGTGTACAAAGAAACAAAGGAAGGAGAACAAAGTTTGTTTGAACAAGAAAAAGGAGAATATATAAAGCTGATGCAACCAACACAGCTTATCCAAAAGGGCCGGGAGAGAGACAGAGCTAGGAAGGAAATAAACCCCCAGAAACTGACTAGCTACCACGTACTCCACAAGACAAGATTTCTAGGAAGGAAATTAAAGAAGGCGGTTGTTGGTGGTTGATTCATAAAAAAATAACAATAAATTAGAACCTCGAAAAAAAATATGTGCAACTTTTCTTGGTTCGATTTGATGTTTTGATGGAGTTATTGCTGATGCTACTTGATTATTAGAACGAGGGTAATTTGGTCTTTTATATATGTGAGCTGAGCCTCAATCAGAGACTAATCAGATACTAAGTTGGCGTAGCTAGCATGCTTACCAATCTTAGCGAGCTCGTCGAGGAACTTGGTAGCTGCCGCCGAGTTCTTCTTAGTGATCTTGACTGGTTTGTTATCCTTGAACAGAGCCTGCAGCAGATTTAATTTAGCAACATCATATCAGCAGGTACGTAGAAGCTTGGGAGAGGAGAGGCCACCACAATCATCATCAGTATGTAACAATCAATATTACTTAAGTATTATTATTTACGTCTAATCATTAAGGCACCAACGCAAAGAAAAAGAAGGGAATATATACTGAATGAAAAAAATAACAATGAGTAGTAGTTAGTACCTTAACCTCCGGAGGAGATGCTTCATACGCCTCCACGACCTTGGGCTCTAGCTCTGTCTTCTTGTCCTCCACCTCCTTGCCAATCTCCTCCTGCGAATGAATGAATGGATGAATCATATACATGCATACTGACAGTTAATATTAGCTGCTGCTACTACCCTTAATTATTAACTGGAAGGTAGTAAGTAAGGAAGGAAGAATGGAAGGCCTACCTTGTTGAAGGACTTGAAGAAGGCAGCGGCTGCAGCCTTCTTGCCATCCTTGTCAAAGATCTTGTTGAGGCCGGGCAGGACCTTGGTCTTCCAAACGCTGGTCATCTCTCTCGTCGGTCTTTTGATCCTTAGCTTTGTTCAGAAGGAGATGAGACGACGTGTCTGCAGCATGTTCAAGAACACAACATATACAAGAAGGAAATAAAACCAGCGATCAGAACAGAAAGGCAAGCCAAGGTGATCGAATTAGCTAGTGAAGGAACAAGCTAAGCTATAGCTAGGAGGAAAAATAACAAGAAAATAAATCATTCAGGTAGCTGATATGATATGGAAGGAAGAAAAGAAAAGAAATAGAGGGAGCAAAGCTAATTAATAAGCTTAGCAATTAACTAGCATGCATACATGGAGGGGCTGCGATGAGGTGGTGATGTGGAGGAGTTGCTCCTCCTCCTCCTGCTGCTGCTTGTGATCTCGATCGATCGATTCAGCAGCTAATAAGCCAGCCAATCGAAGCCAAAGCCTAATCTACCAGTACAGGAGGGAGGCAGGCAGCCACGAGACGAGAGTGATCTATATAATTGCTTGGCCGGCTGGCCTGCCTGCCTGAGGTGGCAAGAAAAGAAAGCCACCCTGTTCTGTTGGATTCCACGGGAATTGACGGTGATGCCCCTCACACAAGGTGGCGTGTGAAGGAGCCAAGGGCACAAGTGTCAAAAGGAAGGAAGGAAGGTTATGCAAGGCACCAGCGCAGGTCAAGCCGCTCCCTAGAGCTGGGACTGAGAATGGGACATGGATGATGGCGTCGTGGCCACTGGCCAGAGGAGAGCAAGGCTTGCAAGCTTAGCTAGCTGCGCTGGGGTTGGGACACACAAACAGACAGGCAGCCATCCATCCATCAAGATGGCAGCAATTTGCTACTTTGATCCAGAAATTTCACATGAATCTGTCCAACTTTATATTAAAAAAATTTTCGGGTTCATAGATAGGATCTTTTGTCTCTATGTGTGAGTTTTTTTCTCAGTTTTCACTCCGTGGTCTGTTCTTCTTATCCGGTAGTTTTTTATGTGACAATCCTTAAGTAAAATAGAATGTGCTAGCTAGCTGCAAATATTTGAGAATGAAGAAAAAATAGTGCTCAGCTGCCCGACCCATCTAATGATGATGGGTTGAACAGAAAGAGCCGCACGAGGCTCCTCTGCGGAAGATCCAGCGGTACAAAATAAATACTCTACTGTACTAGTACTTCTCACGTGTGGCCCACACTTGCTTTGCGGGTCCCACCTAGGGGAGTGCCGTGAGCTCCTCGAAGAAGCAACTCCGCTCCCGATTTGGTTTCGTTTCGTTTCATTTCATCTTGATTTTCGTTCGTTCGTTCTAGAAAGCCACCAATTCCATAACTTGACCATGATACTTGCTACTACAATACAGCATGTCATGCCCAAGACTACTATAGTAGTAGTACTCATTTTTTCCGACTGGTTAATTGATAGGCTGATTATATTGCATAATACGTCCTCTAAATATATATGGTGTTGTTATATACATGATCCTCGCTCTACAACAGTAGTATCAGTTGAAGATAACATGTATGGCAGAAGCAAATGTAGGGGACAAGCAAAAGGTAGCATAGGATAGCATGGATTATTACATGCTGGCATGAGGGGTACATGTACCAGCACTGACAGCACACCGCTAGCTCCCCTCTCATTTTCCAAGTGGCCATGCATATATGTATGCGGGGTAGCCCACAGACAGCAATGCATTCTCATCACAACACAAGAGGCGGGGCCTGCCAAATTTGGGGATGACATGTCCCTAAGCCTCACCTGTTATGAGTTTATATATATTTGTAATAACCGATCGACTCTCCGTCCATCCAACTACATACCAAGTGACCATACCATATTAGTACGGGAGAAACAGCACGGTACCGTTGTTTAGTACTCCCACAAATATCTATCTTTCCTTGTGTATGTGTTAGAAGTTCATGAAATTGACAATAATTTAGAAGCATATATATGTTTATCATTATTTTTTCCCGTGTAACACCATGCTATAATTTGGACTTATCTTTAGAGCTATATATTTTGCAATGGGTGTAAATTATTTTTGGTACCATTCCTTACTTGTTTTTTTGTGATCGGGATTTAATATAATAAAATTTGTTTGACGAACAAAACTAGCTAGGATTATAATAATCTCACGTCATTATAAATGCAGAATATGACATCTTACATAGTTGGTGCGCTGTCGTGTACGTGCGCGATGCTCCGGATCCCCAAATGACGTACATATTCATAGACGTACAGCACAACCTTTCAGATATATTTAGTACAAACTTTTGTTTGTACGTAGTGAAGTACTCCTATACATGCCCATGTAGGATACAGCTCATGCTAGCAACACGGGCTATTCTCCCCCGTCCAGAACATGCTAGTTCATCTATCTTTAAGTCAAACTATATATATTCGGATAAATACTCAGGGAAAAATCTATATCTATGACATCAGATAAGTACATCGCGGAAATATGTTTTTATGATAGATTCGGTTATACTAATAATTTAGTGCTACGTATATATATGGCGATAATGGTTTATATATATTTGTTTACATTTAAGATAAATTGAGTTATGACAAGCCTCAAAGTAGGTATAACTTGGGACGGAGAAAGTGGTAGTAGTACTACACGTAGGTGCTCAAGTTTCATTTGTTTTGAATAACAAAAAAACAATGTGGCCACTTGGCACATGACAAGGCCCCCATTACATTCGCTGTCACCTCTTTAATTGTATATGATGGTGATCAGGTGATGAGACCAGCTCAGCCAGCTCAGCTCAGTGATAGTACATGCATGCCTCAACCAACAAAAACTATTCCGATGAGTCAGCAGGTTATATATCATATATGCATGCATGCTTGGGTACGGTGTGTGCAGCTAGAAGGTAATACAATCAAGCTAACCATGATGCTGTGGTTCTAATTCCTGCGTGTCCGTCCAATTAGGTCAGAAACAGCTAGCCCAGCTCCCTGCAAAGTAAACCAATCAGCTTCCAAGTCAAGTTACTTGTTACGGATGAACACTCAACCGTGAGCTAAGACTAGTTCTATATTTTCTGTTGCACCAATCAAATCAAGGCTTATTAGGATAACCGTGATCGAAGCAGGTTCCAAAAGATTATTAAGATTGTTAGTAACGGCGTGTGCAACCTAGACATTCCGTGTTCATGCAATAAGTACATGGCAGTACCTCTGAAGCGGCGCTTTTATTATCAGGACTGCAGTTTTTTTTTTTTTTTTTAGAAACTATGCACCGGGAACACCATATATACAAGGGATATACAGTAAGGACCTTAACTCGCATGTGTGGAGATATATATGCTGCGCCTGCGAAAGAGATGTGCACTGCGTATGTAAATTCGTTTGACTGTAGAGAACCGGATCATCCAAATGTTCATGAGCATTCATCAGGATCAGAGCATTGTTGGTTGGGCGCATATGATCATGATTTAGTTCTACATCTGTATCACAATGATGGGAGATGTTGTTTAGTCATACATCTCCACATTTGTTCATAAATATTCAGACAGATAATCTTTCTCAATTCCTCTGAGCAAATCTGTATATATGCCCAATGCAAAAACTCTTATCTCTGTAGACAAATAAGATCCAACCAAAGAGTATATATGTTTTTTTTTTACAAGTGCCATTCGTATTGGCATAAATATACATATCGATCAGTCAATCGCGATTGGACATGGATCATGCATAGCATAGACAGACAATAACATAGTGGGATTAAGTACGCCAATCATTGCGTGCTCAATGCTTACCGACGCTCTGCAGTACCGGCAAACGAAATTAACTACCAGCTAGCAGGATTATCTGGAAGTATCAGGCTGGCCCAATGAGCTGTAGCACGAACTAGAAGATACGATCTCTGTCGATGTTAACATAACACACTAGTCTAGTGTTATGTAGGGAGTATGCAGCTGGCACCATCTTTGCTAATTGCAATACACGTAGGCATGCCCTCAACATGTGGCTCCAGCTCCATGAATGAATGGCTTGAGCTGGCAGATATACTCATTGAACTGAGAGGGACATGCATGACCCAGATTTTCCGCGCTCTGGAATGGATTACAAATAGCATGTACATAACCAGTCTAGATACATTCTTGATTCATCGTATCGGGTCCCTTTGTTTGTGTTAGGCATGTTCCGTTCCATTTGGTGTGCTTCTCTGTTACTCACTACGAATACGTCTCCTCTTCTCTTCCTGTCAGTGGTTTGTGTGGTTGCATCTCAACTCAAATTTATCACCTTCAATTGTGTTTGTTCCACTTCTTCACCTCAAAAAAAAAAAAAAAAAAAAAGAAGAAAGAGAAATACTACTACTTATATTGGTTTCTAAAAGAACATACCTCATCAGTCACCACTATCTCAAGGTAATGCAAGATTATTCGATAACGTCAACTCTGCTTACCTCCATTATCCGATCTCAACTCTGCATCACTTCAAGAAACAAGAGACAGAGCACCAGCTTATTCAGAATGAGCACCACTAAAACATTGTGCTCTTATTGTCAGACTACAAGTGCAACAAAAATCTCACAGATTTCATCATCAAACAAGGGAGTTGCCCAGCTTGGTAGCCATGCTTCAAGTCACTGACTACCAACTCCAAGGGAGATGTAATGCTCTACTACACAACTCCAATTTACATGCGCCTGCAAACTTTGGTCTAGATACAGGAAAATTACAGCGGGAAGCAGGAGAAGAACACATGGAAAAATCACGTCAATGGCCCACAAACTTCAAAGCATCGATCTAGAATCTACACTCTTCTAATCACCTGAAACGACAGGGATCATTAGCACGTCCTGCATCAACCAACCACCTGCACTGCACATCTGTGCAGTGTTACACTGACTGAGCATTTGAGGCACACGAGTGCAGTGTTACACTGACTGAGCATTTGAGGCACACGAGGAAAATTCAGTAAGCAACTGGAACTACTCCTGGGCTCTCTTCTAGTCTAGCAGCATGCCGTGTCTCGGAAGAAATCGGTGGGAATTGATGGTGGGCACTGCTTCTTTGCAACAAATTTGTACTGAGGAAGGAAATGGAGAGGATGCCATTAGTACCAGGTACAGATTTGTTAACTGAAGAGATTGGGGACCAGGTCCAGTTACCTTGTGTTGACTATACTTCTCCCTGATCGCTGGAAGGTTGCTCCCAGGACCGACGCTGAAAAGGCGGTGCAACGCCTTTACACAGTCGCTCAATTGCGACGGCTTATACTGTGTGTAGTGAGCAAGTGTGGTGTTCTGCTTCCAATTGACAGTGAGATGTATGAGTTAGCTAGCATATAAAAGACAGCAACATGGTAATCTTTGTTGTAGGTAACTGCTACAAATATATTTATGGAAAACAGCAACATGGTAATCTTTGTTGTAGGTAACTGCTACAAATATATTTATGGAAAACAGCAACATGGTAATGCCACCTACCCATGGATACTTTGTTGGCTGGAGTACAAATCTCGCCAAGAAAATAGCTGAGGCAGCTATTAGTGATGGAGGGTAAGATAATAGATTGTACTCCAGCAGTGATAGCTCGGCAATGTAATTGGCGAGAAACTCAAGATGCAAAGCAGGATCCTGTAGAAACAGAAGCTGTCAGTGAAATGTTTTCATACATTCAGATAACCTTATGGAATCCCTCCAAGTAACCAGAAGCCTGCTGATTATATAGCAGTAGTGCAGTACCTCATCACATACTTGTGCAGCACGGGCAAATCTCCTATTGGAAACAAGAAGACGAGGAGTCGGTGAAGTTAGAGTAGTATAATCTTCATAAATTTTACTAAACCGAGATAGAACAGATAAGCACCTCAAAAAGCATTTTGCTGTAGGTGCTGTCATTTCAAACTTCAAGAAATTCAGTACAGAAGCCTCCATTTCTAAAACCTGTTGATGCACAAGTTATGTACAGACAAAACAATTACAAACAAGGGATTATTGAGTATGGTCTAATATAAAACAACAGCAACAGATGGCAGACCTCATCTCTGAAGTACGTGTTGTCAGTAATGTAGCAGAACTCTTCTACTTGGGGTGCACATATCTCCTCATATTTCCTGAAATTGCAGTTTTGAACATATGAAAATCACTATGCCAACAGTGTA
Source organism: Paspalum notatum (assembly GCA_022530915.1). Taxonomy (NCBI): domain Eukaryota; kingdom Viridiplantae; phylum Streptophyta; class Magnoliopsida; order Poales; family Poaceae; genus Paspalum; species Paspalum notatum. Next base: position 50,953,701 of record CM039686.1, read on the forward strand.
TTGTTTTACCGGGGATAACTGAAATAAACAAATGAAAGGGGGGCATGTCGAATCTTACGCAGCTATAAGCATGCAGGCAACACCAAGTAATTGCAGCCTCTGACGGTTGATTTCGTTGCCAGAAAGATACCGGTCAATGTAGTTAACTGTCAGGTACAGAGTATCAGGTACGAGACGGTATTCTTCAGACACCTGCACAATGGAAAATGATGAATACAACAGTAGGGCAAGAAGATTGATGTTTAGGCTCCTCGTTACGTTTAGCAGAAAAGCTTACTTCCACGAGCCAGTCGATCAAAATAGCCCTCATGCTTGGGTTCACATCCTTTTGAATTGTTTCCATGAAATCAGTTGATGGCCTTTTCTTTGTCTGACAGAAAGCGCAACTAGCGTCATGAATTCCTAATAACATGGGAAAGAAGCAGAGTTTCGGCACAGGGAGTGCAGGAAAAGAATGTGTCACCTCAGCCTCTCGCAGATGCATGTATATGTCAGAAGCAAGAGCAGCGCACAACTGCGGATCCTCAAAGTCATTGTCAACATCACAAATGCGGTCAATTTCCATGGGAGCAGGGGCATTTTTCTTCCACTTATTATTCTCTGCAAACGAAAGGAGAGGCCACACACAACTGAATCAGCAACAAGTTAACAAACCACGCTGCAAGGTGCAAGTGGATCTTAGCAAGGATTTCAGCAGACCTTCAACATCTCTATCCTCCGAGATACGTAAATGCTCATTTGCCCGGCGCTGCAATGAAGCCAGCATTGAGGAATCCCCGTTGTCTATGTACTCAAAGTCCGGGCTTTTCATGGAGTCACAGGTGGACATCGTCTCATCGACAGACACCGAGTCTCCTGAGCGTGCAGGAGACACGAAGCTGCTGCAGGGTGCCAAGGCAGGCAAGCGACTAGGCACGTTGACAGCAGTAGGCGCTCTTGGAGGAGGGGCATTGTGCTTCTGTATCGTGCTGTCAAGGCGGGGCACCGGTGGAGCTGGCCTGACGGGAGCTGGTTTCGCAGCAGAACCCCGAATGGAGGTCACACCGCGAGCACTTGCCAAAGATGGCTTCTTCAAGGGCGCAGCTGTGGTGGCTGAATTCAACTTCTGGAAGAGAATTGAATAGATAGGTGGAGGTTAGTTTCGAAATCAAACATCTACTATAAGTGTTTGGGATCTTCACTCACTCGACAGGTACTAAAAAAAGTAGAGAAGATTCCAAAGCAAGCAAAGACAAAAGATTGACACGTTGCGAAAACCAAGAAACTTTGTTTTGAAATGCCGATAGAATGCGTACGTACGAAGGTCTAGGCTTTTGACTAGGAGAATCCAAGGTTGCAAATTAGTAAAGAGCACCGGTCCCATTTGTAGCCTCCTTTAAATCAGCAAGAAAGGTTTCAGTATTTTTTTTTTCAGAAAGAAAAGAAACGAGTTCAACTACTAGTATACTAGTACAGTTGGTATAGTATACTAAAGGTACGAAATCACAAAATCCGTAGGAGACGATGTTGCTGGGAAGCTAAACCCCTAATAAAATCGTTACATGGGGTTGATGAAGAAGAAGAAAGAAAGAAAAGAAGAAAAAAAAAAGGGAAGCCACCAAATCGCATCGCGCCTCCTCTGACCTGATCCTCTCCTACCGCAGCAAAACAACTGTAAACAGCGGTTAGAAAAAAAAAAACGCGTAGTAGATTGTACTGGGAACCCAAGAAATCCGCAAATCAGGAAATCGATCCGTGTCTCAAAGAAGGAAGGAGCAAGAAGAGGCGCCGCCAAGAATGGCAGACACGGCGATTCGCAGCCATTCAGAAAAGAAAAATAAGAAGAAAACATGGAGAGGGCAGGCAGGAATGAACGAACGAGTGATCCTCGTCTCGGTGGTGGCGCGGTAGGCGTACTCACCGCGGTGGCCGGCTGTGGTGGCGCGGGCTTCCGCCCTTGCGCGGCGACATTGGTGATGTTCCCTAGCGCGACGCGCTTCTTGGCCTGCGCGGCGCCGGGGCCCCCCGCCGCGGCCTTGGGACCTCCGGCTCCCTCGGCCATCGCAGGGCGCTTGGCGGTCGCGGACGAGGAGGAACGGCGGGAGGCGGCAATGGAGGACATGGTGGCCTGGCGGCGGAACGGAAGAGGCTTCAATTTCCCCTCGCGTCGCGCGGAACCGGAATCCCGCTCCTCCGTCGGGATATAGGGGGGCTAGGGTTCGGGGAGCGGGGAGGAGGAGGGTTTGGGTGCCAGGAGCGGCAGCGGCAGCGGCGAGGGGTTTTGATTGCAGCAGCGGGGTGGGAAGGAGAGGAAGAGAAGAGAAGAGAAGAGAAGAGAAGAGAAGAGAGGGCTATTTTAGGGAAACACCCCTCTACTTTCAATTGTTTGCTGTCATTATGCCCCTCCCCCCAGGTCATTAGGCCGTTGATCCTGGCCCCTCTCCTCCTCCTTTGAAATTCAAATAGCCCTGGCCTGTGTCTTCTTGGGTTGACGTTGGTAATGCCGTTGGAAGTACACCTATTTTATTCATTCATGTCCTTTTTTCTTTGATTGACTGTGTGTCTAGCCGTTTCGACTGGACATACACAGCGTTTTGTAGGGCTTCTACAGGTTCTGGCTCCCCTTTTGTTCTACCATATGTGAGCAAATCAACTCTACCACTGGGAAGCTTTTATTAAGAATTGTGTTTAGCCGGCTTGACGATGAGGCAGTTCTCCTCTACTTAAAGTGAGGCATAACCGATATTAGACTCAGGGATAGAGGATTGACCTCCTCCTCATATCTTCATAGCTTTGGATGCCAATGTATAGTGATGGGGTGTGGCAACTAATGATGGCAAGGTTAGGATAAGCATGTCTATTTGTCCCTTACAGATGTATGGTACCAAATAAACATAGCGGCTTATATCATATAGAGTATGTAATTTAAGGAGCTTTTCGACTGTGATAGTCTGTAAGGCTGTGGTCGCTGGAGCTTGCAAATGGATCTGCGAAAATAACATAGATATAGTGGAGCGCAAAATAGAATGTGTGATTTAAGGCTGAGTCTAATGGGACTCTTTGTATGAGTTCCTTAAACACTGTTTTGTATTGTTTGGCATAAATGCTGCACTGTACAGAGAGAAAGGTAGTTAGAATAGTATTTAGAAAGTGGGGATAGGAAGTCCTATTGGACTTGGGACTCAGCCTAAGGGTTTGTTCGCTGCAGCTGAAAAAAAGCTAAAAACACTGTTCCGGCTGAATGATTGTGAGAGAAAAATACTGTTCTATGGCTGAAAAAAGCTGAAAGTAGCTCAAGCGAACAGACCGTAAGGTTGGTCTGCCCCTTATTTTTCTGGTTGTTTGCCATACCACACATAGTGGCTGCAAGTATCTATCATCGTTACTGCCATCATTAGCTGGGTTATTATTGTTATTATACAAGCTGTTTATTAGTAAGGAAACAAATTGGAATTCGAAATTTGAAATGAGACGGGGTGCTGCATGTTCTACGTTTGCCGTTTCCCTGGACTGGAGCGGGGATCCCATCCCATCCGTTTTTGAAAGAGAACCGAAGCAGGAGCGGATGCGGGGGCCCACGTGTCAGTTATGCCATGCAGTTTGAATCGTTTCGAACCGCCCGAGAAAGTAACCGTTGGAAGGAAAGCTAGCTTTTTTTTTTTTAGGATCTGCTGGCCGCTGGGTGGGTGGGCCGGCCCTGCTGCTGGCGTGGCGTCCTACTGTTTACTCATACGTTTTGCACCTGAACCCGCACCACCTGCGCTTCGTGCAGGAGCAGCAACTGCTGCTAGCTGAGTGCTCGCTCCGTCCCAGAAACGAAGTCGCCCTGAATCTCCAAGGCGAAATTTGCTGAAAAGAAAAATAACTGTTTTCATTTATTTCTTTTTCCCCCAACTACTCCGACTACCGTCCTCGGCTTTGTGCACCTGCGGTCGCCGCTCTGCCCCTACGCGCCTATCGCCGCCGCTCCACCCGCACCTGCGCCCGCGGTCGCTGCTCCAGCCCCCCGCATGGCCGTGCTTGCCAGGGGCGCCTCCGTGCTCACCATGCTTGCAAGAGCACCAAACAGCGGTAGAAGAACTCAAGAGGGAGAGGAGAAGCAAGAGCCACCTTCGCCACCGGGACGCGGGCGAGCCTCGCCACCGGACGGTCGCGAACCTGCTACACCTCACGTCCAAGACGAGATCTGCACAGCCCCGAGCGGCAGGAGCCGGCGTGCGCGCACCCGCTCCTAACACGCACCTCGTCGGCGTCCTCGGCGGTCGCAGCGGAGGCAGCCAAGCAGGGCCGCGCCGCCGCACGAGATGAAATACGGGGCTGCCGCCGCGCGAGAGGCAGCCAAGCAGGGCCGCGCCGCCGCGCGAGATGAAATACGGGGCTGCAGCCGCGCGAGGAGGCAGCCAAGCAGGGCCGCGCTGCCGCGTGAGATGAAATACGGGGCCGCCGCCGCACGAGGAGGCAGCCGGGCGGCGGCGTGCGGGAGGAGATGCGGCGTGAGGGGCAGCGCCGCCGCGCGAGGATGCAGCCGGCCGCCGCTGTGAGAAGGCGCCAAGCTGGTACCGCCTGCAATGACGCCACGGAAGGTGCTATCGCTGCCGACGCCGCGGAAGGAGCTACCGTGGCCGACCTCGACGCAGAAGCTGCTGCCACCGCAGCGGAAGGTGCCATCGCCGGCAACCCCGTGGCAGGAAGCCGTGGATCTGGACTGCCTGCTTTGGATGGGGACTGTGGAAGGTGGATGAGGACGAAGAACGGCGACCGCAGCCGTGTGTGAGGACAGAAAAAATCTCGCAGATAGAGGGTGCGTGGCCTGGTTGGAGCAGTTGGCAGATGGTAGTGGCGGGCCCCATTGAAGAAAGAGGGTGACCGGTGAGAGGCGACGATGCGCAGACGACAAGTTTTGTGGGACATTTTTGAAACCGTAGAACGACTAGCTTTTTTGCACGGAAGGAGTACCAAATACGCCCTCCCATCCAAATTACACGTTGATCAATACATTTAATTAATTTCTAGTGGAGGTACAACATTTTCTCGGTAGTGAAACTGAGTAAAGTTCATATAAATCCAAACAATTTCACGTGAATTTCCCAATGAGGTCGAACTGTCTTGTACGTATAACATTTGCTTGTGAGTTGTTAAACCGGAGTTTCTTTTTTGTTCTTTCGAAGCCTAACAAAAACTCGTTTCGTTTTGTGTTGGCGGGTGTAAGCGACAGAGGCAGATTGGGCCGGCCGGTCGGCAGGCCTGGCCTTGTTTCGTTGTGGCCCACCAAGTGCGTCTTCCCTTGGAAACGCCGTCCCCTCTGCCTCTGGCTGGGCGGGGGCGGCGCGGCGACCCCGTCGTCCTCCGCCGCCGCCCGACGCGCCTCCCACTCCTCCTCCTCCTCCTCCTTCCCCAGGCCATCCACATCCACGAGAGTGGGTGTGGCGCGCCTCTTAAATTTAGACATGCTCACCATCCCTCATCCATTTCCATTCCATGCTCCTCCCCTCCCTCCGCTCCCCCTCGCTCGCACGGCCTCCCGCCGCTTCGCTGCCGCCGCCGCCGCCGCCACCGCCACCGCCACCGCTTCCGATCGATCCCAATTCCTATGGGGCCGTGCCTCCTCCTCCTTATTCCCTGCTCTCCCGCCGTTTGAAGAAGCCAAGCGGCGGCACTCCTCCCTCCCTTAGGTAATTAGGTTCGTTCTTCTTTCCTTCTTCATACATACATACCCTTCAGTTTCAGCATCCTGGTCATGTCCAAATGTTTATTGCGATGCGAGACATGGATCCATCCTTCTATGATTCCATCAATGCCGCAAGGATAATTAACAATTGAATGACTGATCCATTGTGTTACCAACCGATCGATTTCTGCTGCATAAATTCTAAGTTGATGTGCTCCTACCGTCTTGTAAACAATTTCCATTTCAGATGAACTACAATTCATACAACAAGCTGTCCGCTGCAAATGACAAGATGGCTTCCAACTCCAGGGGCAAGGGGAATGCCCGGTCCAATCCTGCAGCGCACTCGCATGTCTTCCCTTCTGATAACAGATCGTGTCGCAACAAGTCTGATCCAGCCGACGACACGACGAACCAATCGGCAAACCCCGTGCCAGCAGCGGTCCCTGAATCAGGCGACAGGAGCTTTGATACCTCCAGAAGCAACAGCTTGGATAGCTCCAGCGCCGCCCATGCCAAGAGGCACACCGGGAGCGACTGCAGGTGGGAGGCCATCCATTTGGCCTGCTGCAGGGAATCCCCACTCAGCCTCGTCCACTTCAGGCTTCTCAAGCGCCTTGGCTACGGGAACATTGGCAGCGTTTACCTTGTGGAGCTCAAAGGGACACAGGCATTCTTCGCCATGAAGGTGATGGACAAGGAGTCGCTCATCAGCAGGAACAAGTTGGTCCGTGCGCAGACCGAGAGAGAGATACTTGGCCTTCTTGATCACCCCTTCCTGCCCACGCTGTACACCCACTTCGAGACCGATAAGTTTTACTGCCTTGTCATGGAGTACTGCTCTGGTGGCAACCTGCATTCGCTCCGCCAGAAGCAACCCAACAAGCATTTCAACGAGCAAGCGGTCAGGTCGGTTCATCTCAGATCACCATGCATGTATTCTTTGTTTTTTTTTTTTTTTTTTTTTTGATGAGGGTACTTTTCCATATAAATTAATTATTCTTGCACATCACCACATATAATATAGCATTTTTTTTATAATCTCAATTATGTGTTGACAGCAGATTCTATGCCTCTGAGGTGTTGCTTGCACTTGAGTACCTCCACATGCTAGGCATTGTCTACAGAGACCTGAAACCAGAAAACGTCCTGGTCCGAGATGGTGGCCACATCATGCTGTCTGACTTTGACCTGTCGCTGCGGTGCTCTGTCAGCCCGATGCTAGTCAAATCCTCATCGGTCCATGCTGGCGCCAACGGTGTCGAGAAAGGCCTAGTCCACGCTGCAGGGGGAATCAGCCAAGGCTGCATACAACCATCAACGTTCTTCCCGCGCATACTCTCCAAGAAGAACCGCAAGACCAAATCAGACTTCAGCTTCAAGGGATCGCTCCTGGAGTTCAATGCTGAGCCGACGGATGCACGGTCAATGTCATTTGTCGGAACGCATGAGTACCTTGCGCCTGAGATCATCAGAGGGGAGGGCCATGGCAGCGCGGTGGACTGGTGGACCTTTGGCATCTTCCTGTACGAGCTGCTTCATGGCATGACACCGTTCAAGGGGAATAGCAACCGTGCCACGCTCTGCAACGTGGTGGAGCAGCCGCTGCGGTTCCCGGACAGCCCACCTGTGAGCAATGTTGCCCGCGACCTCATCCGTGGGCTTCTGGTGAAGGATCCTCAGAAGAGAATTGCTACCAGAGGGGTGCCACTGAGATCAAGCAACACCCATTCTTTGAAGGGGTGAACTGGGCGCTTGTGAGGGGTGCTCATCCACCGTCTGTCCCTGACCCTGTAGACTTCAGTCAGTTTAGATCTAAGGAGAAGAAGGCGCCAGAGAATGCAGCGGCCACGGCTCCGAGTAGCTTACCTGCTAGTGTTGCTGCGGCTAAGCCAAAGACAGACACTTTCGAGTATTTCTAGGTCTGTACCCGTCAATCTCGGATACTGCTAGGACTGAACACAATAGGCTCAGATGTTTGTGATGCTGTCACTGCTTTTGTTCCTTTTTCACTGTTGTAGTGTTCCTTGCCATACTAGTTTCTCGGAATCCTGGTATACTTGAGATGCCTTTTGTACAGAAGGAGAAGGCAACTAACTATTCCTTTGCTAATGCTGATAATGGATGATGAAAGTTTCTTACCTTAGTTATTGTTTCTTACTGAACGGATGGATGCACGTGTCTATTATTGTGGTTTTGGCAGATAAACATTCTCTCAGGAGCCACATTCTAATTTGTTTCCTTCAACACCAGAAGTCATTTGGTCTGAAATAATTAAACAGTAGTAAAAGGAAAGGACATGTGAAGCAAGACTTGGGAACATACCAATTAAAAGTAACCTGACAGCTGGCAAAGACAAGAAGAGGCATCCCAAATTGCCATATCGGAAGATCCGGCCTGGCATAAATTGTACTAGTATCAGACTGAGCAGCAGCATCAGTTTGGTCTCGGTGGGCAGCGTCTGTTGAGATCGCTGTGCATTCACCTACATCTTCAATATGGTTGACCACGAGATCATTGTGCGTCCTTCTTAAATTCTTGAATTTCGCAGCTATATTCTTTGCTTCGTCACTTTTCTCTATCGCTTCTAGGCAACAACTGTCGAAATCGAGATAATTCTGTTCAAAAGAGGCCACTACGGGGGGGTGGGGGGTGGGGGGGGGGGGGGGGGGTGATCATGAAATATTTTCGTTAGTGTATGCATACATAGGTATGCTTGTATTTTTAAGTCAGCTGATGACATTTGCCAGACAATTAGCTTCAGGCGGTATTGTGGCAGACTGGCTGAGGGTTTCAGGTTCTCCTTTTAGTATTATATTAGTGATGTTGAAGGGTTGGTGACTTTAGTATTGTTTATGTGAATATAATATGCGCAGACTACCTTGAGTTTTATGTGCGCAGTTGTTCATGTTTGTGGGGAAACAGAAGTCATTGTCAACTTCCTAGATTACAGTCCGTTTAGCTATTTTTATTATGATGATGAATATGTAAGGATAGACTTTGCTCCTTCTATAGTCCAATCACTCTATCAATGTATTTACCTTACTGATTTGTGTAAATTTGTAATGTAATTTACTTCCTAAGCGCTCTGTTGTTAAGGAAGTTACTTACATATATGCAGCCAGGAGAAGGGGCTAGTTGGTTCCCCAAGCTAATAGTTTTTCTCCTCTCTTAATGAAATGAAAATGAAGCGCAGTTCTCTTGTGTTTTTTGAGGAAAAAAAAGGAAAGATGGGTATGGGTACATGCTTTAGATATACTCATATACACATTTCAAATGACTACGTAGTTCGTATAGCACATTTCACCATAACTCCATACAAGAACCAAGTGTTGTGAACTTGCGATTAGCCTACAAAACTGTCAGTTGAAAGATGTTTCATTCATCAAACTATGTAAAGCTGCCGTGGCAAGCGAGGGAAACGAAACACAAAATTGAGAATGGCCTAACGTATCTGGCACATGTCACGGTGACAGGAACTACGGCCATCATGATACAGGGTTATGTAGTTCAGTCACATGATATAGATTGATATCAAATTTGAGAACGATGCTACTAACATTTAGTCATCAATTAATACGCGCACCATCACTAGAAATAGCTAGCCAATACTCCTATCTGATGACAAGAGCTATTCTTTTGCAATATACAAAAACCTTTCTTTTTAATCGTGTGGTCTGGCGCTTGCCTTCACCTACACCATTTCACTTTTCAATTGGCAAGGTGAACTGCCATAGTCAGGTGTTGTTTGACAAAAAGAACTCTCTTAGTTGCTAGGCACGATCTCCTGTTCGGCTGACGCCTCTGTATCCAGTTCGAGCAGGCGACTTCTGTTTGCAGCAAACTCAGTCCGGAGATGTTCAGTGTACAGCATCAGCGACTTGTTGAAATCTGCAAAGCATTTGTCACTGGCATATTTGGCGCTGCTCCCAGCAGATGATCCAACGACTCTCCCAGACATATAAGCGCTGCACGCATCAAGGATGGCATTCTCACACTCGTGGAAGTGGTGCGCAACAAGGGCTTCAAAATGCTGCAGGGAAAGAGAGGCGTGTAAGAACTAAGGGCACTGAAATGCATTGAGTATTCAGATATATGCAGTTCAATTTCCTGGGCATCTCCACACCAAGATATGAAGGAGTTGTCACCTTTGGAGGCTTCCGGAGTGAATACAGCATTGTCTTGCAGGATAGTACAAAGGCCGTCTGATTGTAAGCCAAGGAATTCTTTTCACCAGCTGCTGTTTTAGCCGTATTTTTGTTTCCTGGCTCATTGAAGTATGGCTTATCGTTCAGCACAAGGCCCTGGATGGAGACCAACACCTGCAGCATGGTAGAATTTGACTTGCCCCACCTCTCACACCCGTTACCCCACCAGGTGTTCAGAAGGCTGAGGCAGACTTTCCCACTCTCGTACAGGTTTGGATTCAACCGAAGTCCACCTGAATGGTAATGAACTTTCTGCAGACATCAGACATATTCTTTAAAAGATTGTGGATGGCCATACTATTAGAAATATGACGGGTAAAGCTGGTGTCAAGAAGCTACATACTGGAGGGCATTTTGGGTATTCAGAAGGAAAACGGACATCAAAGAAGAACAGTCCATCATGATACGGAGTTCCAGCTGGCCCAACTATAGCAGCCCTAAGCAGATCAATCCTGTCCTCATAAACCCTAACATATACAGATTCTGCACAATTGAAACAAAATTGATCCAAGTTAATAGAAATAAAAAAGCCGCCAAGTGATTTCAGCTGTAAATTCTCCAATTAAGTCTTACATGACGTCTGTACAAAGTGGCATAGCATCTTGCCCTAGTGCAAATGGTTTCATAGATGCAAATCGGGTTTCATAGATGCAAATCGTCTACAGTTTTCATGGTCTCCTAATATAAACTAACTAGCAGTGAACATGCGCAAGATGCTAGCATGACAAGATTGATACACAAAAGAAATTATCAACAAAATGCCATAAGCAATGATTTTGTAGACAACATAATATCTCTTTGAGTTCTCTGTAACTAAACGTTATAACAGTTTGGCAAAGAGAAGCAATGAAACATTGGTTAAAAAATGCAATCATCATAAATGGCTTTCTGATGACAGTAAGGTACCAAACTGTACTTGACTACTCAGTGATGGTTTGATGAAAGCGTACAAACTTATCAAATAAAAATCCGAACTGACCAGGTAGACTTTTCTGTAGAAGGTTCCATTCACTTTGGATTGCCTTCACCCAATCTTTGGTGGCCTGGTCAGAAATGTTGTGGTTGGAAATTACAGTTGGATCTGTATCGGAAAAAGGTTCACACCATGATAGAGCATACCTTTCCTGGTGAGGTCTTTGCATAGTAGTGATCAGAGAAATCTTGAACAACATCGAATTGGTTAAATGACATGTAATCATTGCTCCCGGTTCCATGTTCTGTCCTTGCCAGTGATGAAATCATACTTGAGCATTCAGGTTCAGATTTTTGCACACATAGCACAGGGACAGTCCCACTTGAACATGGATCCAAATGACTCTCATTTGTGGTGGCACTCAAAGAGGAGTGTGGAGCAGAGGCTGAAATCCAGGATGTAGGCAAATGATTAATGACCAATGCCATTATGATGTAATCCGAGCGAGCATAGGACAGAGACATGGACCAGAATACAGTCCAGTGTCATCTCAACTGGGCCTGCTGTAGCACTGCCATGTGGAATTGGTGAATTGCCGATTTGAACCGTCACTCCATCAGTGAAAGACAACTACTTTACTTGAACCTTTGGCATTGGTGAAAAGGCAGTGCTGCTTTAAATTTTACTTAGGAGCTAATTGTTCAATAAAATAAGGAATGAAAAATTGAACGAGTAAGTTTTTTTTTTTCGCGAACGTGACTCAGCACGTTTTTCATTAAGAAGATAGAAAGATTACAACTACAGGGAGTAAGCCGCGGCTTACGAACCATGAAAGATAGAAACACCAACGCACTAGCCTAAAGTCGCCACAGCCAAAAAGAACCACTGAGCCAAAGAACCCTGATGACTAAAGAGCACCGAGGACACCTACTAAGCAGCTCCAGCGCTTGAAAAGTTACAAGGGGGATCGCGAAGAGCCAACGCCTCCAACGAGGTAGCAGGATCTAGGACCCTACCGCCGACCGTTCGTCCGAAAGACGAACAGAGCTTTCACTCAGCGAAAGGCAAGAAGCAAGACAAAGCCCTCAACAGGGGAGCCACGTCCACGGACGTCGCCAATGTCTGCCCAGGCCACCAATGGTGACGAAGCTTTCGCCCATGTCACCACGGCACCACCCTTAGCAACGTCGAAGGCCCAAACAAAGCCACAAGGCAGACAACCACGGCGCTAACAGGAAGAGCACCCAGAGTACAGACGACAAGCACCACCACCCACGAAGATAAGCACAACCACAGCACGGCCACCAAGCGAAGAAGAGGAACGACGAGGGGGAACCTTCCGAGCGGCAGAAGGAGGCGGCGGCCCGACAGCCCGCACCGCAGCAGAGGGAGGACGACGATGACCGAAGCGCATCCTGGCCAAGGCGAAGAAAGGCGACGGCGACGACCCAAAGGCCACACCATCAGGGACATCGGCAGCGGCCCGGAGGCCCGCACCGCCGAAGACGAGGAACGACGACCAGGAGCTCGACGGGGAGCCAGTCCGGCCACACGAGGACCGGATCCGGCGTGAGGAAGGAGGGTGCCGTGGGAGGCCAACGCCACCTCGGCGGCGGCCCGGAGGCCCGCACCGCCGACGGCAAGGAGAAGCGACCATAGCTCGGTGGAGAGCCGATCCGGCCACATGGGGACCGGATCCGAAGCGAGGGTTGAGGTGGGGGCTGGGATGCGGCCGTCGGCGGCGTCCCTCCGAGGCGCACGGATGGATCCAAGGCCGGGGAGGAACCACGACGAGGCGACCCGCAGGGAGGGGGTCCGGCCAGCAGGACACCAGATCCGGGGTGACGGCTCAGAAAGACGACGATGGCGACGGCTCGGGAAAGACGACGACGGCGATGGCGACCTAGGGTTAGCGCGAAGGCGGGGAGGGAGAGAGGGAGAAAGGGCGAGCGGGCGCATCGGTTTACGGCGGCACCGCGGGCCGCCGCCCGCCGCCGCCGCACGCAGGAGATCGGCGGCGGCGGCCGGGGAGCAGGATCTGGTGGGGGGAGGTGGCGGCGCGGCGAGGAGCCCCCGAGTCGCCCAGGGAGAGCGACGCGGGGGAAGGTCTCCCCTGAGTAAGTTAAACCTCCAAAAAATGGGAGTAGGAGAATCTGGCTCCCTCTAAAGCCTAAACAGAGCACCTTACGAATTTAGTAATATTAGTGCATCTACGCCGTAACAGTTCGAAGGGCTTTCATCACATTTATATACTAAGTATAATTTTTCAGTGATTAACTATTATAGCTTCAATTACTAAATCCAAGTCGTTTTATGTTCTTGTCGGCCTGTGGAGCATGTCACTACCAACAGAGAAGATTACAATGCACATATTTCAGATCGCACCTCATGCTATTTTGAGGTAAAAATATATAATGAGGGATATGCAAAATTGAACATTGGACAGCATAGGTACCTCGCCAAAGTGGATCAATGGATTTGCCTGCACAAAAAGATTATTCGTTCATTAGAGAAACACATTCAGCATAAGAGCAAAATATCATAAACAACAGGACACACACAAGTCATCAGGCATAGATACGGCCATACAGACCACTACATTCAAACACGGAAACACCTATCAGCATTCTGGATCTCTGATTATTATATAAAGATACCACATTTTACTCTCCCAGTGACTGTATACTATGTGCAGCACATTCTTGGTATTGTTGTGTACACTGTACATCCAAGTCTCCAGTAAGACACAAGGCGCATCGGTATAATTTTTACAGCTCTTTTTGGTACATAAAAAAAGGCGCATCAGTATAAGGACCACCTCTACTTGTTGTGTTACTAAAGTTGGATCTGCGCTGTTCAGTAGCTCCCACAGAAGCAAGATATCAAGTGCACGCAAAAGGTGTAACTGAGCACACTTGATTTCCTGAGATTATATAACCAACCAAAGCAGGAATAAAATAGTCAAAACTATCAAGCAATCTCAACCCGCAACAACTAGTGGACCATTAGATCGGCAGTGCCAGAAGACCATGGCCATAACCAAGGGACGATGAACGAAATAGAAATCTCCGGGTCAGCAAGCCAGATAGCTGTTCTTTCTTCTGTTCTAATAAGAATAAAGCGGGAGCTATAGTGAAGAACAAAAAAAAAAATCTGATAAGCAGGGGGAGGCTGCAGCACCTTTCTTCTTGGAATCCTTGGTGTTGCTGATACAGAAGAGCTGCAGCAGCAGCTTCTTGAGAGCCATCCTTATCCTTGGTTGGAATCAATCCGCTCACACGAAAGGCGCCTGCGGAACATGAGACACCAAACACCATTGCCTGTGAGCTGTATGCAACTAGCAACAAGAAAGACTGCGCCTTTTCATGTTCAGAAACGCCAAAGAACAAGAGATTCAATCAGAGGTGCATGAACGGAACGGAAGCACCTCTGTCATCATACTAGTAGTAGACAAAGAATGAAAGAAACCATTTGATTTCGTCGCAGAGAGCAAGAGAAGGAGCGAACCGAAAGGAAAAGGAAAAGTGTGGTAGGAATAAAAACTGAAGATCGTGTTGATTGGATTGGAGAATCCCAACGCGGCAAGTATCTCCCTTTCTTTTCATCCCAGTAGCTAGTTGTTTTCCAAGAACCGGTACGGTGGTGGTAAGGCCCGGTTGTCAGCGGGCGAAGCCCCGAGCCCAATCAGTGTGACGCCAGGGTCGGTCACGATCGGTCCAATGGAGGCGGGACACCGCAAACCCCGGCCGAGAGGAAGAAGAACAGGTTTTACTTCTCTTTTTTTTTTCTCTTGCTACTACAGTATTAAAATAAGTACTAGTATAAGAAAAATAAAAAAGGAGGAGCAAGAAGAGACAAAACCAAGAAAGAAATTGGTACGCAGGAACAGGACGAGAAGCAGGACAGACGGATCGGAGGGGAGGGATAAACATAAACTTGACGCGTCGCATGGTCACCATCGAAGGAAGAAGAAGCTGCCCACCGAGAAAACGAAAGGTGTCGTTGCCATGCTCGAATGTCCAATCTTTCTTGCAGCACGCCATCCATCAAGAAACCACGACCCTGGCGGGCGCGGCGGAGAAAAGAAAAAAGAAAAGAAAAGAGACAGGGGACTCGCCAAGAAACCGGCACGGAACGCATTTCATATCGATCGACCCACATACAAAGAAGAGCCGAGCAGACGAACAAAGCGGCACCGCATCATATCGCACCTTTGAGAGGAGAGGTCGTCGTCGAGACCAGGCCAGGCCTCGGCCCGGGGGGGAAGGAGGAGAAGATGAGGGTTTTACAAGTGGTGCTAGTAGTCGCCGCAGTAGGTACTAGCGAGAGACTAGAGAGAGGGGACAAGGGAAGGGGAAGGGGGAGCTGGACTGGACACCTTGCGTGCCAGGACGGCAAACAAAGGATTCCTTGGTTGTAGGGGTGTAAACGGTCCGGATATTATCCGTCCGTATTTGAGTCCAGATCCGTTTAGAAGGGTTGAGATCCGACCGTATCCGAGTCCAGACATTCAATATCCGATCCGTATTCGATTTATATCTGTATCCGAATAACGAAAGTTGAATATATATAATGTCGATGTCCATCTAAGTCCTAACCGACACTAACTTTTAATATCCGTATCCGATCTGAATTTGAAAAAAAAATATAAAAACAAATACAGTATCAACAGTATCCATCCGTATCTGATTCGATTACAGCTCTACTTCGTTGGATGGAAGCATTGGAGGGCCGTGCAACTCGGTGCTGCTGCGGCCGGATTGCGGAACCCAACAAGCAGCGCAGGCGCAGGGAACCCTGCCTGAAATTGCTGCTCATGTCACGGGCGCCGCACCGTCCCGTCCCCTTCCCTTCCCTTCCGTACCCTAGTATTCTCATCTATCTACGCTGTAAAAAAAAGTTTTCTAAACAATTCTTTGTACCTAAAAAACCATAGTTATACCCTCACGCTTGCCCCACTGCACAGTTTGGAAAATGCTAAAAAGTGGTGGAAATATCCAAAATCCATAGATACAAAATGTTTTTTTCATTTTCTTTTTTTTTTCTCATCTCATTTTATACCCACCCACCTATTATTTTCCTTCTCTTAGGTTTTAATGACAAAAAAAACGACGCCAATCAATCAGGTCTTCTTCTTTTTAATTCTATTTTTTTCTATTGTCTCTTTAATCATCTCACAACATGCACGCGTTGCGCTTACATCTATGCTAGTTGTAATAAAAGTAATGAAGCTATATGGAAAGAAATAGAGAGCCAGCAATATCGCGTGGAAGGCTGTGAAAATCCTATCAAAACGCGTACTTAGATATTTTCAAAAATTTATGAAACAATGCATATAAGTATATGGTTGATATGTACTCCGTAAATTTATTAATGGGCTCTTTGGATTTTTGCTAAAGTGCCCCGCCTGCCTAATTTTAAGAGTCAAAATCCAACGTCTAACTTGTGTCTAACGACTGAACTACTCCACTACTATAAATGAGAGACGAGGCATATCTTATCTTAGGCAAAGAAACCAACCAACTACATATATATGCTGTTGTACATCTAACTTAAGGTGGAAAATCTTAGCCATAAATCCAAACAACCTCATGTCACAAAAGTCGATATCTAGACTAAAAGTGTGCTAGAGGATGAAAATATTGGATTTTACCTTCTAGTGTAGAGACTTATAGCCAATGTGTGGCGGCAGATAGTTAGACTATCCTCACCGGTCACAGAGAGCCCGACCAACTCCATATTTTAAATTTCTCTCTATCCGCGTATAGTGCAAAACAGTATTTTGGATCTTCGCTTTAAGCTCTTTGGTGAGCATGGTCTTAGAGAGAATGAGGTTGTTATATCGCTTGTTGTTTTTAAGTGATTTTACTTTTATCAATTTCAAAATATACATCATGCGTGAAAAATTACATGTAATTATATGCTTCCTTCGTCTGAAATGAATATCTTCTTATTAAAAACCCATACAATTTTTTTTCATCAACCGTCTCCATCCCTCTCACATACCATATATCTATACCGAATATAATAAATAGGGGAGCAACGGCATGTAAGGGAATGATAAGGAAGAGACTCCAACCTCGACATTGACTATTTTATGATTATTTTTATAATCTACACATATACTTAATATTAAAGCAAATAAGGTTTTTCGGTTCGTCGTGACAGGTGGACTGATTGGTCAGCCCTCCCCGTCATGTATCTGATAATCCGAATCACAGATACAATATGAACCAGAATCGGACTGCAATTGACATCACTCTAAAATTCTCTTGCAATTAACAAAAATCATCGAGACAATATAACTTACAGTTTATTAGGAAACCCGATACAGACGACAGAAACAGCCTGCGTGAAAACGGATACCCATGTTGTATATGGACTCTGTTTTCGATGTTCTATATATTGCCGGAAAGCAAAAAAATAATATTTCTTACCAAACTAACACCACCTAAATTTCGGTCACATGCAAAAGAAAATTCAAAACAATAGGATATGAAATTTATTTACGAGGCTATTCTTATATGTATTGATCCAAATGTGCTTAATAATTTTTTTTTTTACTTTGCAACGCACGGGCATTTTACATCAAGGATCAGCTTTGAGCCCTTATCTTTTCGCTTTGGTGATGGATGAGGTCACTAGGGATATACAAGGAGATATCCCGTGGTGTATGCTGTTTGCTGATGATGTAGTACTAGTGGATGAAAGCCAAGCGGGGGTAAATAGGAAACTAGAGTTGTGGCGGCAGACTCTAGAGTCGAAAGGCTTTAGAATTAGCAGGACTAAAACTGAATATATGAGATGTGACTTCGGTTCCGCTAGACAGGAGGCAGGAGATGTGAGTTTGGAAGGTCAGATAGTGCCCAAGAAAGATACTTTTCGTTACTTGGGATCGATGCTACAAAGAGACGGGGATGTCGATGAAGATGTTAGCCATAGAATCAAAGCGGGATGGATGAAATGGCGTCAAGCATCCAGTGTTCTATGTGACAAAAGGGTACCACCAAAGTTAAAAGGCAAATTCTATAGGACGGCTATTAGACCTGCGATGTTGTATGGTGCAGAATGTTGGCCCACTAAAAGAAGACATATTCAACAATTAAGTGTTGCGGAGATGCGTATGTTGCGTTGGATGTGTGGGCATACAAGGATGGATCGAGTTCGAAACGACGAGATACGGGATCGTCTTGGGGTAGCTCCAATTGAAGAAAAGCTTGTGCAACACCGACTAAAATGGTTTGGGCACGTGCAACAAAGACCTCCAGAGGCACCAGTGCATAGCGGCATCATAAGACGAAACAATGATGTGAAGAGAGGCAGGGGCAGGCCAAATTTAACATGGGAGAAGGCAGTTAAGAGAGACCTAAGAGATTAGAATATAGTGAGAAAGTTAGCCTTGGATAGAGCTGCTTGGAAAGCAGCTATCCACGTACCCGAGCCTTGACTAGGCTCTTCTATGTGTTTCTCAAAAAAAAAAAACTTTTAAAACCCTTGTTTTTTTTGTTGAAAGTGACATTTCAAAAAAAAAACTTTTCTCTTTTCTAGCGGTTTGGTTTGGGTTTCAACTCTAACCTACCTCAATTTGCTTGGGATTAAAAGGCTTGTTATTGTTGTTGTATAATAATAACAATAACGCAATGTAAAAACAATGAGTGTTTTGCCATCTATTTGACATGGTCTACCCCAAATTCAACATATTATAATATAGAAATACGAAAATGTTTGATACAAATTCTATTAGGGCGCGAGTTGCAGAGTCCTTGTTAGGAATTAGGATACATGACATTAATTTAAAATCAATCTAACATGAAAATATTAATTTAAATTAATCCAAATTGTATATATGAATATATACACACACCACATCAAATACGAAGTTTTGGATGCTTTATTATAAAGGTGAAGTTTTTTCCCATTGCAACGCATAAACATTTGTCTAGTAAGTAAATAAAGAAAGCAATCAGTCAAACACACGTACCTCTTAAAAAAATACATTGACAATATAACTATGTGTTAGGATTGTTTTATTTTTAGACAAGTTTCAATTGATACGATTTCACTACTTTTGGCATGAAGGTATAGTATATATTATATATTCATAGCTTTATTTCCTCCCAGTCGTTTCTATAGCATAAACGTTCATCTCTTTAATAATCTATGTCTATGCATTGACATACTGGTCCATCAACCCATAATTTTGCATAGCCTTTAGTTTAAAAGGCGCACTATATGTGTTACAAAGTCGATGGATGAATTTTACAATGGTACTAATTAGTATTTTTGAAACATGCATATATCCGGTTTTGGTTATTTAACTCTTTTGTAATAGTACATGTTGGTAATCTAGATATATGTTATGTTGCTTTAGTTCATCTTTATTAATAGTATAGATAGTTCATCTTTATTAATAGTATAGATAGGTTATTCAGATATAAATTTAAAAAATCAAGTCATAGTTAAAGTATATTATATACTAAACTAAATCATAATAAAAATAAATAATTATGAGTAAATTGCATCTACCATACAACAAGTTTATGCATCGGTCCACATAGTTGCAAGTTGTTGGATTAAATTTATACGACATAAAGTTGTAGTATGGCGGGTACAATTTACTCAATAAGTATTATGAAAATTTAGAAAATAGGAATATTTAACCGACAGATGTGTGTTTCTGACCATCGCAAGAGTTTATATTATTTATTAATTTTCCTCAAATGCGTCGTCTTGCGACGATCAATGTGAAAAGCTCCAATAATTGAGTCCTCTATATTTTATTTTTATATCAACCAAACAAATACCGTACTCTCTCTATCCAAAAAAATTTGTCACATGCTTTGATTTCAATGTACGAAAAACCGTTTGTCTTATTCAAAAAATATTTAAAATTTTATTTATTTTTGACAATTATGTTTGTAATCATGATTTACTATGAACGGAAATCGAAATAGGCGACGAATATTTTGGGACGGAAGGAGCAGAGTTTTGTTGCATCGGTGGAAGGTAAAAATTCAGAAGTCGAGAAGGCCGTGCGTGGCATCAAATCCATCAATCACTGATTCACTGTAGCAAAGAACGGTCGAGTCGTCCGTCTACCTCCTCCCTTTTCTCCTCGATCCGTCCAAACATTGCGATTTGAATCCCCTCTCTCTCTTTCTCTCTCTGTTTCCCCGACCAGCGGCGACGAGAACCCGTCGAGGCGTCCGACTCCTCCAGTCCAGGAGGGTTCGGGAGTGAGCTGCGGAGGCAATGGCGATCGATCAGCTCAAAGCAAGTTCCTTTCTTCCCCCCCACTCGTCATGCTCTCCCTTGTTTCCTAGTAGCACATTTATTCATTTCCCTTATTTATTTTGCTTCCAAATAAATAAAAAACTTTGGATTTGTTCACTGTCTATCTTGATCTTTGTTTTCTATTTCTTTTACCAGCATCCAGTGAGCACGCTTTTTTCTTACATTTATGTGATATTGAAAAACGACGAGATGTGGCGTTCCGAATTTCCGATAGGTAACCGGCTACTGAATCCGTTCATCTGCTTTGGTGACTTCTCTGCAGAGGAAGAGGGGGAGACCACCCGGCTCCCAGTCCCAGTCCGCCAAGAGCAAGATGGAGCAGAAGATGGCATTGGTCAAACAGAGGCTGTCCTTGCTTGACATTGACAGTGCCAGCAGCAGCAGCAGCAGCCAAAGTGACATGGATGATGATTCCGTGCCCACGGTGAGAACCTGCGCGAAATGTTTTCACACTGCCTTCAGAGCAGCACCATTTCTTTCGTTATGCTCGGCATCTACTCATAATACTTGAGAACTCTAGTGCAGGAGGTGCTGCTGCTGCTTTCCGATGTGCTGAATGAGTAGTCTCTGAATGTTGCTTGGTCCATGAATCACTACTCTGAACTCCGTATTTCTGATAGGCTTTGATGGGTATTTTGGAATGTGTTGCCCTTCGAGCCGCTTCCGTTTGCTATGCTTGATCGCACATGCCATCTGGAACTGTCTCCGATGTGTCGCATTAAACTGAAGTTCAGGAATTAGTATTTGCTTATGTTAGTTTTTTCTCTCTCGATGCCCCCATTTCCTTTTGTAATATCATGCTATATGTATTTTCGTCTTAGTCTTCTCTAATTTTGTTCTCTCGAATGTTGTCTTCTGTTATTTTAATATTTTCATCACACAATTATTACTGAATGTTGCAGGGTGATGAGCTTGCTATTGTTGCTGCTCACCAGCCGCTTGTAATTCATTGCAGCGATACAGACGACGAGGATGATGTTATCCCTTTGGAAGTAAGAATAGTATTGCTTCATTCTCCTGCATAGACATACATCACATGCGTAGTAGCTTCATACGCACATGATCACTACATATAAAATTTATATATCAGCAGGCTATTTTTGTTTTTCGGTTTATACATACATACACTGCCCATGTAGTTGCTTCATTCACAGCATCAATATCAGCAATTCTGCATGACCAACAAAACACCATTATTGTTTAGAACACAACCCTGCAATTGCATTTTTTAAATAACCTTGCTCATACTCAAGTTCCTTTGTTATGACAGGTTCTGAAGGCAAACAGAGTGGGGATTGAGCAAAAAAAGCCTCCTGGTGCCCCTCGGGCACACGATTCCCAAAACATTATCACTGGCATCACAAACACTGCTAAAGTAAGAAGACATGTCTTATGTGCACTTTCCATTTTCATTTATAGTCCCATGAACCCTTAAAAATTTTGAGGGCTAGTTTGGTTCAAAGACTGGGAATCTTGCCTAGCCCAGGGCCCAGGCAAGCACCCCAGGCGTCCGATTTCCTACGCCTGGGGTCGGATCTTGTTGCCTGGCGGGCAGCAAGCAAACATGCCCTTGGTTTCGAAATCTAGCACTTCGAACTTGGATAGTTGCCTCGATGTTTCTTATTGTAACCTATAGTTAAGTGGGCTTCACTGTTTCCATTTCCATTGCTCTATATGGGATTACTGAATTATTGTGGTTCTTTGAGCTCCAGTTTTTCTTGCCTTTCCACTAGTACAAGTATGGGAGTATGGACTGATTGAGAAAAACTTGTAACTTGACAGGCATGTGATGTTAATGGCCAAAATATAAGTGCAAGGTACTTCCTCTTTCTTTTGTCTGTTGACTCTTCTAAGATAAGAAGTAAACTGCATCCTTTTTTTAATAGATATTGTTTAATTGTGCACTTACATCTTTAATCAAAATTCACCGTTTATAGAAATTGTGGATCTGCTCTGACTAGAGCTAAGGAAGTACAGGCGAAGCTACCAGCAGAACATCCCAGCTTTATCAAAAATATGCTACAATCTCATGTCGTTCGGGGTTTTTGGCTTGTAAGTTTTTTTTATCATTAGTTATTTGAATGCTTGACCGATGCTAAAGATTTGATAATTATTATTTTGTTTGAATAACCTGTGGAACAAAAAAAATTGAATGTGAAGAAAGACATCCTAGAGTAAAGTTGAAATTGTGCACATTGAGGGACGTATTTGCAGCAACCCACTAGGCCACTGCACTAGGATACCATCCAGATTTTTAAAATTTAGGTTTAGGGAGAACACAGGATCAAGTCTGACAAACCAACCACAGGCTATGCCATTTCCTGATTATGTGACCTTCATTTGTATTCAACTCTTGTGTATCTCTACTAGGGTCTGCCAACTGACTTTTGTAACAAGCATCTTCCAAAGCAAGACACTGTAATTATGCTAGAAGATGAGAATGGGCATGATCATCAAACGACATATCTAGGTGCCAAGCAGGGGCTTAGTGGCGGATGGAGAGGTTTCGCCCTTAAGCATGACATTAAGGTCGGCGATGTCGTGGTCTTCCACCTTGTGAGATCAACCAAATTTAAGGTGAGTTTAGCTTTTTCAATGTTCTGTCATGATTCTTAGTCAGCATGCACTTGTAATTTTCATAATATTTTGTATGCTTTCCATTCAGGTATATATAGTAAGAGCTAATGAATTTACAACGACTGATGGAGCAATCAGTCTGCTGGATTTGGAAGCGTGCAAGAAAGGGAAGCTATCGAGTAAGTGGTTATTGATTTTGCAATCAGAGCTAGGCGCCCATGTTTTGATACATGGATATGATCTATAACTAATGGATGTCCTCAATTAATGATGATGATCATCAGCAGAAGAAGGATGTTTCGATGGTGCCAAGTCTAAGGACGATGGTGCGAAGGCTAGCGCACTCGACTACAAAAAGGTCCCTGCTTGGAGCAACGGCAGTAATGTTGCAGCCGGCGAAGCGATAGATGGCCTCAGGGTCTCAGATTCTGACGTCAACTTTGGCGATTTGACGAGCCTGAGCGACTTCAACATCGTGGTGGACGGCTTGGTCATCGACTGCAAGTTCCACGAGCAGGCGCGCAGGACGTACTACGAGCTGTGCCGCTCTCAGAAGGCGTTCCTCCACGAGCAGCTGCTGAAGCAGCTGAACTTGACACTTGTGGTGGGGGTGATCATGGAGACGATCAGCATCGCGGAGGGCATCCGGGCGTGCAAGGCGCAGGCCTCCTCCCATGAGGACTTGCTGATCTGGAAGAAGACCCTGGAGTCATTGGAGCTGCTGGGCATGAACGTGGGGTTCCTGCTGAAGTGTGTGAGCGACCTCCTCGGCCTCCCCGCTGCCCAGGCAGCGAGGGACCTCTCGGAGTGCCAGAAGTACAGGGAGCTGAAGGCGGAGAGGAGCCGTGCTGGGGAGAAAGTGAAAGCGCTGGAGCTTTCGCTGTCCAACGTGAAGGACACCCTGCGGAAGATGGACTTGGACATGGAGGAGATGGAGTCCAGTGTGAAGAGAAGCAACCTGACACTGCAGCAGTTGGCCGCTGCACCATGGTGAACGATCGTGGCGGTCACCACCGGCAACATTTTGGGTACACGGTACGCACAATCTTCCAGCAATGTAGGGAAGATGCGGTGGATGGAGAAGAGTGAGACATGATGTATCGATCGTGTCTGTCGTCTGCAGATGGTGAGTGGCGCGCTCGCCGCCACATTTTGGGTAACACCTTCAGCAAGTGCGCTGCAGTTCAGAGGTACTACTACTGTAGGTGGGTTACTGGGTATGGGTCTGTCACTCTCTTGTCCAATTTGTAGTGCTACTGTGCTAGCTTAGCTAGCATCTGGAACACTATCGATCTTTTGGTAGTGTGACTGTAACTGTAATTCCCAGGTCGCCTGTAAATTTGTCGCTGATGAACCAAGAGCAAGGCCATGCCATGCCGTCCCTAGCTCCCAGTGCGTGCGCCTGTAAATTCTGTTTTGGCAATGTACCGTCCGCCACTACAGCTGCCTAATGCGATACCACATCACTGCCTACTCTTCTCAGCCCCCCATCTTTTTTGTTCCTTCTGTTGCTGATGAAGAATACGTTTTCTCACTAGTCACACTCTATCCCGTAAAGCAACCGATCCTAGCTGCTTCCTCCGTCTCAATTTGTAGCATTTTTGTTATTTGTCCACATTTATATGGATATTGATGAATCTAGACAAATATTAAACACACATACATGAAGAAATAAATAAATTTAGTAGAGATATAGAATCCCTTACGATTTAGGACAGAGGGATTAGGAAACACCAGCATATACAACCTAGAAAAAAAAAATCCTTGGAGACAAATAGACTGAGTTCATGAATAAACAGTAGTTTCAGCCAACTTGTGGCGTTCGAGGCATTCAATATCATCCATCGAATAATTATGTGTGCACTTGGCCTGATTAAGTGATTACTAATTGATTGTTAAATGTTATTTCTTATTTTTGTGTACCATTTCTAGGGGCTTCCTCAGAACACATCTCATAAGATCTTTGTTGCAGTTAATGGAATGTATGAAAGCAAATCAAGCAAAAGAGAGATCACAATCAATCATGGCAATAATTTCCATTCCACATCCCCGTATATCAACCGGGGCATACCATTTTTATTATGGGTATATATATACTCGATCCCCTTCGTACTGTCCATATACATTGCCAAAAACCGAATATATATATACCAAGCATGGCATGCAGAGCTCCAACTAGCTAACTCAATTGTTTCATCGGTGCAGGCAACATTGCATGCCTGCAAATGGCGCATGTCATCACGCTCGGCTCGCCCCAGCCGACTTCGTCTCAGCAGCAGAGCCAGAGCACACGTCGCCTGCTGCTCATTGTCGTCGTGTCCATCGTTGTCAGCTTGGCGCTCGCCGTCGCCGTCTCGCTGACCATCTTAATCGCCGTGCGGAGGTCGTCGAGGCCTAGGCCGCCGGCGCCGGGTACCGAGGCGATCACGCGCGCGTGCGGGGCGACGCTGTACCCGGAGCTGTGCATCAGCGAGCTCACGGATTACTTCCCCGGCGCGGCGGCGGATGCTGTTGACTTATTGGTGCCCGTGTCGCTCATCAACGCCACACGGCGGCGCGTGGAGGACGCGCTGTCTAGCACGACGGCGCTCGCTGGCGCGACGCCGACCGCCACCGCCTCCGCCGCCTACCGTGACTGCCTGGACATGCTCGACATCGCAGGCGAGCTCCTCCAGCGGTCGGTAGACGCCATCGACGAGCCAAACCACAACCAGCGCGACGACGTCATGACCTGGCTGAGCGCGGCGCTCACGTACTACGACACGTGCCGCGACGGCCTCCAACGGGACGGCGACAAGGCACAGATGGTTCAGGGCCTCGGTAACCTCGGGGAGCACCTCAGCAACAGCCTCGCCATCTTCAAGCAGGCGCGGAGCCTAGCCGGCAGCAGCGGCGACGGTTTCCCGTTCCCGCCAAGGTGGGTGAAACACAGCGACCTGCAGGAGGTGCCCGCCGCCGACATGGTGGTGGCCAAGGACGGCAGCGGGACGCACCTGAGCATCGGCGACGCCGTGGAGGCTGCGCCGGAGAAGAGCGGCCGCCGCATCGTGATCCACATCAAGGCCGGGACGTACGAGGAGAACGTCCTGGTGGGGCGGCGGAAGACCAACCTGATGCTCGTCGGCGCCGGCGCCGACAAGACGGCCGTGGTGGGGCACCGCAGCGCGGCGGACGGGCTGAGGACGTTCGACACGGCGACGGTGTCGGTGGCGGGCGACGGGTTCATGATGCGCGACATGACGGTGGAGAACCGCGCGGGCCCGGCGAGCCACCAGGCGGTGGCGCTGCTGGTGAGCGCGGACCAGGCGGTGGTGTACCGGTGCGCCGTGCTGGGGTACCAGGACACGCTGTACGCGCACGCGCAGCGGCAGCTGTACCGCGACTGCGACGTGGCCGGCACGGTGGACGTGGTGTTCGGCAACGCCGCGGCGGTGCTGCAGAACTGCACGCTGCGGGCGCGGGCGCCGCTGCCGGGGCAGAAGAACACGGTGACGGCGCAGGGCCGGGCGGACCCCAACCAGAGCACGGGCACCTCGGTGCATGCCTGCCGGCTGCTCCCGGAGCTCGCGCCGGCGAACCCGACGACGACGACGTACCTTGGCCGGCCGTGGAAGCCCTACTCGCGGGTGGTGTACATGCTGTCGGACATGGCGGGGCACGTGGACGCGGCCGGGTGGCTGGCGTGGGACGCGTCGGGGCGCGCGCCGGACAGCACGGTCTACTACGGCGAGTACCAGAATTCGGGGCCTGGCGCCGCGCTCCAGGGGCGCCTGGAGTGGCCGGGGCACCACGTCATCACGTCGCCGGCGGAGGCGATGGGGTTCACCGTGGGCAGGTTCATCGGCGGCCGCTCGTGGCTGCCGGACACCGGGGTGCCGTTCGTCGCCGGCTTGACCGCGCGTGATGACACGGCAATCCATGGGGTTGTGTAATCGTACACTATAGTATCCTTTGATTAGGAGGAGTTAGGAATAGATATACAATGGATGATTGATCAGGAGATGAAATCAGAATGAATGAGGGCTGGCAATTTAGATTGAGTGGAAATATCATTCACGAGATGATTGATTGAGGGCACTCCCTAATTTAATTAGATCTAGCTAGTGGCCGCCGCCACGCTCATGGCGGTGCCATTCTGGGCGTGCCCTGCGACGTCCTCCTGACTCCTGCGTATAGGTATCCCAACCGTGATATTGATGGCTCTGGTGACTGCACAAGTAAGCTCGATGTTCCAAACATGCAACATCCGTTGTAGTCTAGCTGGTTAGGATACTCGGCTCTCACCCGAGAGACCCGGGTTCGAGTCCCGGCAACGGAATCATCTTTTTTTTTTTTTTTTTTTTGTCTTTCCAAAGGAAAACGATTCATGCAGCTGTACGCGTGGACAGCGGCAGGCAGTGACCGTCACTCGTGGTCCTGGTCTCCACGCAGGCTACAGGAGCAGCAGCATGCCAGATAGTCCAACATAATGTCACAAAAAAAAAAAAAAAAACACGGCACATACAATACGGTACTAGAGTATGCTTGTGTGTATCAGCAGCAGCCTCATTCAACCTTGAACCTGTTTACATGGTAATGGTATGGTGCGCTCGCAGAAACTACTATTGTAGCTACAATGGGGTTTTGCTCAGCTAAAGAACTCGCTTGAATCAGCAGACGCGGGATAAGACATCAAAGCATCTGTTGCGCTAGAATCAACATATGGTTGCAGTTGCACGGCACGGGGGCAACTCGGCAGGTTCCAGCACTATAAACTCTGAGGAAGTCCGAGAGCCGAGATACGCCGAGTCACCATATCTTGTTCTTCACCCAAAAGAGCATCAGTACTATCCCAACCACAATAGCAACAGGGGCATACTTACGAATTAAGGCCTGAATGAACGAAAGCCACAAAAGGAACTTGTGTCACATATATATGACAATGAAATGAGAGACATCAAAGATTAAACAGGGAGCCCTGTATACGCCATACATCTCATGAACGTTCCTTGTCTAACAAACCAGTAATCGTTGTTGCAGTTGACCAGACTCGACACAACAACGGTGATGCATAATGCTTGAAAGGCAAATGTAGACAATAGGACCATACCTGGCGATTGATATCTTTCGCCTTCTCTGCATAGATTCTAGTATCGGAGGTCAACCTACTGGACATTTCGCTCACCTCTGCAAAGAGAAACCTTTAGTTAAGCAACCTGTGAAACACACATGGAAGGCAGGCTGAAACAATAACCTGGACACTGAACTGTCTCTAATTGCCGCTGCCCACTATAATTAATACTACCCACATCTTTCTTTATATTTTGATTTTATTATGGTTCATGAGGTTATTGTTGGGTTGTAGCCCTATCCCAACTTTTTACTGCATCAAGTCTTCCTGGGGAAGCATGGGAGGAAAGCAGATTAACAAACATTATGAGCCTGTTAACAAACATTTGGTTGGATTTAATTTGAACCGGAAAGGGCATATGCATCAATAAACCGAAGCTATATTGAATACGAGTGCAAAGGGAAGGACACACTACAGAGCAAAACACTCACATGCTTCCCCTATCTAAAAAGGCTTTGTTAGCTTTAATGGTTTCAAGCATAAACCTCACCACAAGCTTCTAAAGTTTTCTCAAAATTTAGCCTCCACTATAAAGCTCATGACTACAAGAATAATCTGCTTTGCAAAACATGTGTTTTAAAAATTCTACTATGGAGTATGATAAAATCAAGAACATAAAGAGCGCCGTCAAATGGAAGCACATAAAAAACCTACTGTTCAGTGGGAAATTACATGTCCGTATAATTTGCTAGAAACAATTTGACTAGTGAACCTTACAGCCACCCTACGGCATCATAGCCAACAGGTCCATCATGCCAGGAAATATATGATACATAATAAGGGGACATAATGCAGACAAGGTGGCAGTGACAGACTCACGGTCTAGTTTTTCACCGACACCAAGAACTTCTTGAACATTGCGAGTCATAATCTGGTGCACCTCGTACAGCTCATCATTCAGCTTAGCAAGGTTCCTCTGTGTTCTGGTATCCAAATACAGTTTCTTGGTCTTCTGTATGAATGCATCTAAGCAGAGACACATAAGCTATCATATCAACTAGTATATAGAGGTATTAAGAAGGGTACAAAAGAAAAATGGGAAGACATGAGCAGAGAACCATACCAAATTTAATAAATGCATATGGCCTTGCAGCAGTTTCAATTTGGCTGCCATTGACTCTCTCGAATTCGTTTTTGAGATCTTCGAGATACTGGAATGCAAGTTTCTTGGGATAAGAGCGGTCACACAGAGTCAAATAGCACACGCGGCCTTCAATGATATAGCTGTTTGGTTGAATCAAGGCACAACTAGATTATCACAAGAACTCCATCGCAGAAAATGATTATTTTCTTTTTCTTGACACAAATAATTTATCACTTGGTGTAGGTAGATGATAATAATATAAGCATATAATATGAATAAGCTATTGCTGGTCCAAGAAACTTGAGCTTGTAAATGAATATATAATCTAATATGCAAATGAGGAAGTTTAAGGTAATCTGGTTAGGCTGCCTAGACGAATCACCCCTTTGTAAACAAAGGACCTGTAGAACTCCAAAAAAAAAAAAAAAAAAAAAAAAGCACAGCGCATGAGAAAGAATGGTTTAGGATACTGGAAAAGGTATGGTCCAGTTTCGATTGACATCCTCGATGCATCATGCTGCCCTTTCGACAAGTTTTTGAAGAGAAGTTTTGCTTGCTGCTTGTAGGAGTCAGCATCCTTGAGATCCCGGGCATCATCCAATCCCTCCGACAGCGGAAGGCCATCAGTGACGCGTGCTATCATAGTAAGTTTCACCATCTTGGAAAACACAGCAAGAGGCAAGTAGCACACAGGTCGGTAGTCTAAAGCGTCACCTGCATGGAAACAAGATTGAGAATGGTTCAGGCACGTCCATAAGTTTTCCAGTCTCCCCAGAGAGAGAGAGAGAGAGAGAGAGAGAGAGAGAGGCAAACTGCCAATGCCACCCAATCAATACTGGTGGTGATGAATGAATCTTAAAGAAAAAGGGGGAAAAATAGACCTATCTAAGGTTGTCATAGGTTGACTAATAGAGTTATGGACTATTCCAGTAGACTAATAATACTGTATTGTTCAATTCCAGCTGAACACATTGGGCATTGTACTTAGGTATTTGAGATGCTACAGCTATGACGTAACGTAACGTAACGTAACGTGTCGTCGTGGATCAGATAAATTGAGATGGCCCTCGGAGTCGGATGCTAGGGGTAGACGACCAGACGGATGAGTCGAGCGTTGTGCCAACAATCGCAGCAGTCCATCCCCTAACCCACCCTCCCCTTCAGACTTGAGAGAGAGAGAGAGAGAGAGATCTGGTACTAGATCACGCAATCGGAACACGGGCAGGCCGGTCGAAGAATCTGGGAGCGAGATCTAGGCGGAGTAGGCGCGATCCGCGGGCGATACAGGAAGCGGCAGCAGACTGGCGGATCGTTGTAGGGAGAGTAAGGGGGTGGGAGATGGCACTTACTATGTCGCGGTCGCGTGGCTGCGGAGGACCTGCGGCGGTGCTTCCGCTCCGCTCCGCTCCGCGGCGTCGGCGTGCGGGGACCGGGGAAGGAAGGAGGCAGCACCGACCGCCGGCCGGAAAGAGGACGAAGCGCTCTCTGCGCCGGACCGCCCGCCTATGACAGAGAGTTGAGAGCCCATCACCGGTTGCATCACTGGGCTGGGCTCCTAGCCCTGTGTCTGCAATTTTGACTCCTCTACCCCTCAACAAAAAAAAAAAAAAAAAAAAAAAAAGTGACTCCTCCTGCAAACGTCTTAACTCATTCATCCACTTTTCAAAAAAAAAAAAAATTCCTAGGCAGCCAATGCCATCACCTCAAACACACAGTGTTGTATGCCAAAATAGAGCATCAATCATAGTCGCCTTGCTTGCCTGCTTGACTTGCCCATTTCTGTGCGGCTCAATGTGTCACTAACATATAGTCCCTCCTTATTTTTTAAGTATAAGGTACGGTAGATATTTTTTTTCAAAACTTCAATCATATGTTTTATTCCAAAAAAAATGTGTAAACGTATAAAGAAACAAGTTCAAACTCTCTACAATAATAAAAACAAATCACAATAAAATAAATTATAAATCTTTTTGAATAAAACAAATGATTGAAGTTTTGGAAAAAAAAAATCAACCGCGACTTATGTGTAATAAGTAAGAAGTTATCCATCCGAAATAAGTGCCCTCCCTCTGTACACATGCCATTTTCTATGCTTAAAATACAAAACACGCAAAAGATACAGTTTTCAAATCTTCATCTTTCTCTTCTCTATGTTATGGACAAGGAGCTGTCAGCCACATGTGGGGGTGGTAGTGGGCCATGATCCAAATGTCTCTTTACAATCCAAATGAATCCTTATGATTTTTAGTTTAAAAAATAAATAGGAATATGGTCCGATTCATTTTGGGCCCGATCTTTGAAATAGCTACACAAAATTTGAGAACCCTTTACCAACCCTAGCCACATGTCCATAATAAATAAAAAAGGAAAAGAAGAGGGTAATGCCTTTATCTGAGTGGTTTGTGCCTCAGCACCATTTTCTTCCTCGTCTGCTCTGCGAAATGGGATTCAGGACCCTGTCACCATTTCGTCTATTCTCAAACTTCACTGTATCCAAAGCATAACACTACTGGCGGACCGCAAAATGGGATTCCGTGATGAGCACAGCATTGTTGGAGCCAGCTGACGAGCTTGGTCAGCCCACCTCCACTGTAACATAGTAAGGGATATGCCATCTGCACAATTCCATTGCATTTCATTTCATTTCATTTACAGGAGCATCCTACCCTCCTAATGTCCTCTTTAGCAAAGGCACAAGACGAAACATCGCCCCCGGACACCGATTTACAAGCAGCCCAGAATGAAAGCAGCTGTGGCGACGGACGGGATATATCAGATCAGACAGCATCTGGCTGCCCAAATCACATGAGCAAGTACCGGCCTCTTCTTTTCAGCATTACGCTTTAGCTACACAGACGACAAATTGGGTATGCAGCAGGCACCATCTGGGGTCTGCTGCTCTTCTTTCCAGATCCGGCCGGTGATCCTGAGCTTGAGCTCCTTGCGGTCGCCGCCAGAGAAGAAGAGCGCCATGTTCCTCTGGATGATGAGGCCGTCGTGGCTGTCCCGCACCTTTCGGTGGCTGTCGCGGATGCTCCTGGGGGTACCCTCCCACACCATCTTCCTGCCGTTGGCGCCCACCTCCAGGCTATAGCTGTAGTTCTTCGCCTCGTTCTCGTCCCCCATGAAACGGAGGAAGGCCATGTACACAGGCGCCATCCCGAGCTGGAAGGCCTCAAAGTGCAGGCAGAAGTACTGGCCGAAGCAATGGAACACCGTCAGCATCCAGGTGGCGTTCTCGACTTCCCGCGGGTTGGACTTGACGTATCTGTGGTTGAACGTGCAGCCGCTGTGCATGTCGACCTTGTGGTCATCCCTCAAATGGGAGACGAGGCAAGGGATGTCGCCGGCCGTGGCGCACTCGGAGCCAGCGTAGGGGCACCCGTACGGCCTGAAGCTGCACTGCGCCTCGTGTTTGATCTTGATGTAGTAGGGCAAGATCTCGGAGCAGCCTAGGGGATAGTGCTTGCAGGGAAGCTCGAGCGACTCCGCCACTTTCTCCAGCGCCAGGCACCTGATGTCGCCGAGCTCTTGCCTGCAGGTAGGGCAACGGTTGTGTACTCTAGCCTTGCACGTGGAGCACAACGTGTGTCCGTTTTGGCACTGCATATATATGAAAAATATGAGAAACGACGATATCCGAAAACAGCACAGCACTGAAAAAGCGAAGCATTGAACTAACAATCTCTTTCTTGTTGACATAATTAAACTATTCAGACTACTGTCGATTGCATTGCATGATAGTAGTGTATTCCAAGGAAAATCATAAAATGTGGCGTTCGATCCCAAGGATATATGTGTCAATTGTCCACATCTCCACTTGTAAAAATCATAGAGAGTCATAATAAATTATGTAACTTATATCATATTGGTATCCAACACTGTATATTATTGATCGATGCACGGTGAGTGAATTCGTATTAGCATATTCCTCTCATTTTTACTTACTTATAATAATAGTATTTCATACGCATCGCTAGTATTTCATATGCACACACAGACAGAAGTATGGAAGCGAAGTTGAATAAGGGTCCTCCATGCCATGTCGGCAGCAGAAGAATGTAGCACTAGTCATGGAGTATGAATTACGGATCCTGTAAGCCATTCGATCGATCAAATCAATCAATTAGAGCTGATGGATGCTAGTATATATAGGTTGATTCAACGTGCGAACGAAATTTATCTGTGTGGGATCGGAGGAGGGAGGGAGGATGATGGGAATCCCGTGTGGTGTGCATGCAATGCAGATGGAAATTAGAACCAATTCTAGGAAATTAAAAAGAATAGATAACGTACCTGGTGGATGGGCGGGAACATGGAGTTGGTGCAGACGGGGCATTCGAGCAGCTCGTGGACTCCGGTGGCGGCGCCCTTGGGGTAGGGGCGTGCGGCGGCGGCGGCGGCGGCGAGAAGCGTGCCGAGGCCTAGGCCTGCTGCGTCGTCGAGGTGGTCGGTGGCGGCGGCGGGGTCGGGCAGCGGGACGCAGTCTACGTCCATGGCCGCCCGCCGGGCCGCCTCCGCCTCCGCCTCCGCCACGGGGGAGGGCCGGACAGGGGCGCGAGTCCCTGGGCTCCGGCTCCGGTAGGGGGGAGGGAGGGAAGGGGGGGCAGCCTGGGGGCCCGGCCGGCGCTTTGTGGAGGGGGCGGGGGAGGCGAGGATTGAGATGAGAGGAGAGGAGGGGAGAGGGCGGGCCGGCGTGGCGAGCGCCGCGGGTTGCGGTGCGGTGCTCCCTGCCTACCTAGACCAGGTGGATTGGAATTGGATGGCCATGGCCTCCCCTCCCCTCTCCTCTGGGTCTGGGCTCCACCGCCACCGCCAGCAGGCACAGGCAGGCTCGCAGGCATCCGCTATATATGTATATATAAATATTCCTGAGCCGCAACCTCAACAAGTTGTTCCATGGTCTAGCGGTTAGGACATTGGACTCTGAATCCAGTAACCCGAGTTCAAATCTCGGTGGAACCTCCTTTTTTTTTTCTTTCTTTCTTTCTTTTTTTTTTGCAAGACAAGATACTCACTGCTGCCTATAGAGAGGGCAGGCAGGCAGGCATGCCACGTGGCTGATATCTCATCCAATGGTTTCACATCTCCCTCTTTCCCTGCCTGTCCTCCTCTCCTCCTGTCCCAGACAGACAAGACACTTCCCAGCAAGGGGAGGGAGGGAGGGAGGGAGGGAGGACGAGCAATGGCGGCGGCACCAGCAGCCGCCTCCGTCTGGCTGCTGCTGCCGAGCAAAAGCAGCGGCCATCCTCTAGTGTACAACAACA
Organism: Paspalum notatum; assembly: GCA_022530915.1. Lineage (NCBI taxonomy): Eukaryota > Viridiplantae > Streptophyta > Magnoliopsida > Poales > Poaceae > Paspalum > Paspalum notatum. The sequence continues at coordinate 50,987,801 of CM039686.1, forward strand.
ACAAGACAGCAGGGAGAGGAAACCTTCTTCTCCGCACATGTTGTTCTGCGTCCTCTTCCTCTTCCTCTTCCTCTTCCTCTTCTGTGGTGACCAAGGATGATGCAGATGCTTCTTCTGAGCCTCCTGTGTTCCTTAGCTACAAGGATGACCCGAATTTCAGGTGCTAGTATCTATCTATCTGCAAAGCCGCCTCCTCCTCCTTTTTCTTTTCTTTCTTCTTCCTTCCTTCCTTGCGGCAATTTGATACTGTATGTACATGCATCATCTCTGACCGAACATCATCGTCCATTTCAGGGGCTGCAAGGGTTGCGGCAGGGACGAGCCTGAGCCTGGCTGCAACGGCGAGGGCCGCATCCAGGGCGGCATAGCCGCTGTCCCCGGCTTCGGCTGGTGGCCCATCAAGGCCTACCGCCCCTGCCCTGGCTTCCTCGCCTCCGGAGGACGCTACCGACGCCAGGGCCAAAGCATGGACGACGTCGCCTCTGGCACCGCCAGGCCAAACAAACTGAAACCAACCATGTCCACCAAGAACAAGAGGTCCCCCCTTACTTTTTACCTCCTCCAACATTTATTTCCATGCATCACATACATACATACATAGAGCAACGATGTCTCACCTACTAATCTTCTTTTCCTACTTGCAGTGCCAAATAAATAAATGTAAATGATCCAGGCGGGCCGATCGAGAAATTGCAGCACAGAGCATGCCATGTCCACACACATTGTCTGCTACTACTCTGGTTTAGGAGGTGCTTAGGGGATGGGAATTCAGTGCCAAGTGTTTTCTTTCAATCACAGGTTTTTTTTTTGTCTGTCAAAAATGTGCCACCATGCATCGGAGGGGGAGTAGTAAGTTCCAGTAGCTAGCTAGCTAGTCCCAATTCGCCGCCTATATGACATGCCTGAAACACATCGGCTGTGTTTATATCCAAACTTTTCTCCAAATTCTACTATAAAAAAAAGATTTTTCATCACATCAAAAATGCCGGCATATGCATGGAGTACTAAACGTAGATAAAATTTAAAAATAATTGTACAGTTTAGATGTACTTTGCGAGACGAATCTTTTGAGCCTAGTTAGGCCATGGTAAAACAATATTTACCACAAACAAACAAAAAGTGCTACAGTGCGCTACAGTGTCGGATGTGATGTTTTTGGCCAAATTTTGGCAGATTTCGTCTAATTTTCGCCTCCACTTTTTGGATCGAAACAAACGTGGAGTACGTTTATGATCTCCTACAACATTTTTTGACAAAATCTGCGTGCTACTTTCGGCTTATATGAATGAAATGAACGAATCTTCCTACCTGCATAGTCCTGCCATCAGTTCCATCTATTGCGAACTCGTGCCTCCTAGTACAATAATGCAGTCTAGTTCATTCCCACTACCAGCCAGTAAATGACGAATGAAACCACTTTAACAAGGACCTAAATATCACCATCAGACATTCAGGCTAGCCAGCCTTAACAAATCTGACATGCATGTACATCAGACCCTGCATGTCCCTTGTTGGACTACTTTCTTGAATGTGGTTAGATAGAATAGAACCACTCCTACCATCTTCACTTTGACTTACGAGAATATACCGAGAGCAAAAAACCCCCCAAAAAAAAAAGTTCAACACCACATGTCTCCTACCCCAAATAGACCACCAAACAGTGCACTCCCTATCATTCTCCAGAAACTAACACCAATCTTGTGGCATAAAGGCAGTTGCAATGTTTGGCGCGTCAGGCATGGCCAGCAGAGCATGCAAGTCGCAACTAAATATTTCTAGAGTCAGCGCTTGAGGGAGGGTTTGGCTGCAAATGGATTACTTCCTGGAGTTGCTTGTGAACCAATCATTGGTGAAACAGACTGCGTCTGCGAGAAGAGGAGAGAGAGCAGGTCAAGGTTCAGTACTCCATTCTTGCTACGAATATGAAGTAACATAGGCTCTGATGGGAATAAAGTGGTATTACAAATATACCTGTGCCACTGCTGCATTTGTGAGATAATCCATGAGCTCTTTCTTCTGCTTGCTGTATAATTCCTGAACGTGCTTCAACAAATCTTCTTCCCTTCTCATATCCTCAAGACACCTTTCCTTCTCCCAACTCTTAAGTTTAACTTGCTCCTCCATTTCAGTGATATTTTCAGGTAAACCTGAAACCTCAAGGCTTACAGGAAACCTGACTTCAAGCTTTTTGCTACAAAAGTCATTTACATTTTATAGTTAACAATTAAACTGATGGAATTTACACTGATGACCGTGGTTGAATATAAACTGCAAAGCCAAAAAAGAGATGAAGGATAGCAGCAACAGCAGTACAAACAAGGGCAAGCAAAGTGCATTTAGTAAACAAACCAGCACAAGATTTTACGCATCTTGTGATTAAGTGCGACAGATGTCAGATTGCATGAGCACATGAAAAGACTTATGATGCAACTAAATTAGTGTAAGGGCATGTTTGGAAAAGGAGTTTTAGGACTTAAATCCCTTGGGATTTAGTACAAACATGAAGTAAATACTATTAAAATTCCTAGAGCATTCCCCTTCTTCCAAACTGGCCTAAATGGCAAAATGTATACACTCACAAAAGTACACAATAACACAGTAGCCAGGACAATCAGCAAAACTCATATTGTGCGATCCATTGAACTTACCACGAGATGTAAAAGGATAAATTGCATACCTGTCACCAAGGAAGAATGAGCCATTGGGTCTCAGTATCCCACCATCTAGAGAAACAGCACCATCATTTATCAGAGGAAGTGCATGTTGAATGTCAGCTCTGGTCTTATAGACTTGTAAATGAGAAAACAGACTGTAAAACAAAGTTTCCCTAAGACCGTGGCCACTAGCTGTGAGGCAACTCAAATGCTCTCGGTCCAGATGAATCATATTTACAGCAAAACCCAGAAAACCAGGAGGAGACTCCCCTCCAGGAAACCGTGGCCTGTGCAAAATAAGCTTTCTCTGCGGATCATCAATGTCAACTTCACCAGAAAATGGCCTGCAACATTTAGAAATGCTTAATGTTAAAGTGATCATCCAGTTGATCCTAAAAGAGAACGAGGTTGTAAATACACTTTTTTTATAAAAAAATGCACCTCGAGCTTTCAAGACAAAAGACAGTGAACCTTCCATCCAGAAATTTTCCAAATAAGCGGCCCAGTTCATATACACCACCACTCTGATCAATGATGCCATCCTTGTCATATTTTTCAAGACCCTTAACACCATCGTAAGTCTTGCAGACAAGAGCAAGCATATTATCCATTCCCAAGTACTCCGTCAGTAGCCTACAATAAAATCACAACAAAATAGACAACGGCAAGATTAAGAAAAAACATATCATTTCAATTAACTTTGCATTGATTAAGGCGCTAAAAATCTCGTTCCGAACAGAGAATAAAATTTGACCTGCTGAGGTTGTCATCATTTACTTTTCCCAACGTAGCTACAAAACCAAGGATATCTTTCATCACTGGCGTCTTAGATGCCCGCTCATAATGACGGACCTTCAGCTGGCATATAACGGCAGCTACTGTCTTGTCCTGATCAAGTATACTTTGAATAGTGCGCTGTTCAGCCTCTTGAGCAGAAGTGTCATTATTCACGACAGCAGCCATGGATGAATGATACTTCCCAAGTTTAGCTGAAAAAAAGTAGCAGGTTCAGTACACCTATAAAGGAATCGTGTAATTGTACAGAAATGCAGAGCGTGGACTTATTTCATCAGTCATTCACAGCAAACAAAAGGAAAGTTGGTCAACAAGGCTAACAAAAATATATTGCAACTTACAAAATGAAATTTACACTCTAATGGACATTCTTGAAAGTTCAAACATACCAGATAGCCATAGTTACTACTTCAAACCATAATTTACACAGCATACTGTTCAAGTTTATAAACATCCATAGTCAAAGAGAGATGCTTGAATGTTGAAACATGTACCAAACGGGCCATAGTTACTACTTCAGACCATAATTGGTCGACATGATGCATAACCCAAAAGGCCCTAAGCTACTACGACTTACTTCTCAGGTCGGCGCACACCACTTCGAGGGCGTCGATTTCGGACTTGAGGAATCTGATGTTATCCTCATGGTGGCTGCCCTGGAGGCACAGCCTCTGGAGCTCCTCCTCCATCACCTGCAGCACACATTCACCAACACCACCATTCAGAGAAATAACCTCGCAGCGCATTGCAGTGCAGCGGCAACCAAATCGAACCGTAAAAAAGAGGGGTAGCACCGGGAGCCATCACCTTGCAGTTGAAGCCCACAATCTGCGACGGCAACGGCGGCGACGCCATGCCGCGTCTCCGCGAATAGAACCGCCGCAGGAAGGCGGACTAGGTGTAGGTGACCACCAATCTGCAAGGCGTAAGGAAAACACCGGGATCAAACTATCAGCGCCGAAACGAAGCCGAGGGGAAGGAATACGTCAATATGATGATGATGGAACACGGCGAAGCGAAAAAAAAAATGATGGTGACGGTGGGGGAAAAGGGTTGAGAATACGAGGGCGGCGGGCGCTGGGGGGAGGAGGGGGGGACCCTGCCTGGGAGAAAAACGAAATCACCTTGATGCCATGACTGCTGGAGTTGAGCGCGCCGGTGCTGGATTTGAGATTTTAGAGGAGAGGATGGAAGGGGAAAGAATTGATTTTGGAGTAGGAGATGGAGAGGAAGAAATGCGGTGGTGTTTGGTTTGAGGAAGAAGACCACTAATAAAATTAGGGTTCGATGATATTTTTATTTTTTTTACGTGACTCGTCTACACGCGTATACATCCATTATCTAGTTTGGGTGGCGGTTGAAGATTGGTATAGTGGTGGATAGAGGCGACGTCCTTTGTATCCATAGGGTTGGAGACATCCTTTAAATTTTCTCTCTTCCCCATGGTTGGAGGAGCAATTGTACCTTCCTTTCGTGTGGCGAGCGGCGGAGGATAGGAGACTCGATGGCGGTGGGGCCTCCATGGCCCGAGGTGAGCGGAGGAGAGAAGCAGTGGTGGTAAGCATGTGCACGCAGAGGCGGGTGGCGGCAGCCAGTAGGCGCGCTGGTGGCGACGGCGAGGGGGGGCGGCGACACTAGTGAGCAAAGCCACCTTGGGAGGAAAGAGAGAGACTTGTGGGTTCGATTTGTCAATGGTACAAACCATAAAATAGCAATAAAAAGATATATAGAGGGGATATTATATAAGGGATACCGCTGTGGATGAATGTGGTTTAGAGTGATGAATCTTTTAGGAAATCATGAATATCCCTGGAGAGGATGAAATACAAAGGACAAGATAGCCTAAGGTTTGAGGAGTTTCCTGAGTGGATATGCAGTATGGTTCTTTTTAATCGAGTTAAGAGTTGTGTGCGTGCGTTAACTAGAGTAATTCATACTAAGAGGGGCGCTCTGCTTCAAGTTTGAGAAGTTTTTAAGTGGATATGTAGTCTCATTTTTATTAACCAAGTTATCAAGGGTGTTTGCAATGAGTACTAACGTGTAATTATACTATAGAGATGGTTTGCCTTTTCTAATTGGGTTTTTAGTATAGTTGAGTAGGGTGCTTACATGTACAATTGTAAATCATAAATTTATGGCTATTTATTTATAGAGCCCTCAATTTTCAAGAAAAAGAACACTTATACGTACATGCATCTTAAAGATGGATGTGCTGGAGTTTTCATATTAAATTATTTAGTAGAAAAAAAAACAAAATTAGCAAGCAGTTCAAGTTCTTAGAGAAAATGGTCCAAATGTGGTTTCATTCTTTCCGGAGTTTGTGTCGTTGTAGCCCGTACAATGTTATGAAGGCTTCCTCATCGTTTGTTCCGGAATTGGACCGGGCTCTTTTATATGGCTAGTGGTTTATGTTGCTATTTTTCCGTAGATGTCTAAAAAAACATACTATGTTGCATGAATGTAATGTTGCACTTATCAATTTATCTACAATTGTTGAAGCAAATGATTTTATCTAAGAAATACCGATAAACATAGTAGTACATAACTATTTAAAGAACCAATTAACTCATACTACTAGAATAGTAAAGGTATCTATTGTCTTGATCAAAGGACTAGTATGTCGTAAACTCTACGCGGCTGTCTTAATATAATAGACTAGTTTTTTTTTAATGTGAAGCATGTTAGTGGTTAAAAAGCAGATGATTTGCGCCGGAACATTTTGCGTTTTGAGTATTTAAGAAGTGTGGACCAAATGCTAATTTATATAAAGAAATCTACCTTGCAAGTTAACCATCTCTAACTTTTTAACATAGCGGTGTTACCTTTTCATCATTTCTTTTAAAAAAATCGTATAAATATAGAGAGGTATAGGTTGTGGTCAAAGTAAATGGTAAAATAAGTCAGAATAAAATAAACAGAATTGGCATCTTTGTATGTAATAACTATAATAAGATGAATAATTAAAACATCAGTTATTAAATTAAAAATAGGATTAGGAACCGGAGGAGGTAGAACGACGTAATAGAATCTATCAACTCGCCCGTCCGCCTGATGAAGCATATTCCCCTCTCTCTCTCTCTCTCTCTCTCTCTGCGTATTTTTACCATTGTACCCCCCTTGCTTTGCTTGCCGGTCTGCCCAAGCAGAGTCCCATGGCGCTGTCGCTGCCCCTCTTCTTCCTCGTCGTGCTGCTGTTGCCGCCTGCCCGCGCCGCGGAGACGCCGCAGTACACGACGGTGCACTCGGAGTCGGACTTCGAGGTGCGGCTCTACCGCGACACTGTCTGGATGTCCGCCCCCTGCCCCGACATCCCCTCCTTCCACGTCGCCACAAAGCTCGGCTTCCACAGGTAACGATCTCTCCCCTTGCCTCACAGGATCCGTAGCAGATCGGCCAGCGCCCAGCGGGATCGATCGAGCCTGCCGGCCTGCCTGCTGGTGTTTTCTGTAGAGGAGTGGATCGAAGGCGCAAGAAATGGGACGTATTTTGGGAAAACATTTTTTTTACCAGGCAGCTGGACGCAATTGTGTGGTTTGATTGTGCATTTAAATAATTGATAAGTACTTTCAAGTGTGCCATCTTCATCTTGAGTAGAGTGATTTAGCTAAAAGCATCTGAGGTGAGCTGGTAGGAGATTCTGTGTCTGGAAACATGTAGGCCTCTTCATGGTAGAGTAATTTTCTGCTCTAATTTCTAATTTGTGAACAAACTGGTAAGATGAAAGATAAACCTGTGCTTATTCAAGGACCGCTGTATTAATGTCCTTCTATTGATGTCCATGATCAGCTGCAGGGTTATAGATCTCTAAAATTTAACTAACCATTTCACAACCGGCTATATTTTGACTTTTGGTTTTGTTTTGCAAATTATTCACTGCGAAGACTTTTGATGCCTGAAAGATTGATAATCCTAAGGCTTCCTACTGCCAAATCAATTGCCTTCTACATGAGGATTCAGTAGTGTTTTGGCACTTCCTACTAGGTGTCGCACACATGAGTTTTGAATTACTATTATTTTGATATTTACCTAAGGTCCAAAGCTCACGGGGCTTGAGACATCTGGCGTTCAATTTGTGACAAATTGCAGCATATAGATACAACCATTTTGTGACAAATTTCACATTTGTTTAAGTTCACTCTGCTTGATCTATTTATGTCATCGAACGAGTTCTAAACCATTTCCATGCTCTTGCTGGCTGCCAGGCTGTTCCAATACCTAATGGGTGCAAACCTCAACTCTTCGAGGATCAGAATGACCACCCCTGTACTTACAAGTGTGGTTCCAGGCGCAGGACCTCTGCACTCTTCGGCATACTTTGTCCGGCTCTACTTACCGGCAAAGTTCCAGGTTTCCCCTCCTGTTCCTCTCCCAGAACTGAATCTGCAGCCAGACAGATGGCCAGGCCATTGCGTTGCAGTGAGGAGCTTCTCAGGTTATGCAAGGGACAAGAACGTGGTTGAGGAAGCCGAGAAGCTCGCCATGAGCTTGAGTCGGTCACCCTGGGCTAACTCCACAAACTACCCTAGCGAGAGCGCGTACTCAATTGCACAGTACAGTAGTCCATTCCGCATCATTAGCCGTGTCAATGAGGTGTGGTTCGACGTCAACTGCGAATCTACCGGTGTTGAGACCTACTGAGATGTTTATAAAGTGTGTACCGTGTGAGCCGTGTACGTTTTTGTATATATGTGTACCTTATGATGACAATGGTGGATGTCAAATGTAATGGATCTACTACTATGTACATTATGTCACAAGCTCAACTCGGAATGATGTGATTGTGTGGTCAATACAATGTTTCCACAATAACCAAGCTCGCTGAACTGAGAATAGCGGATCATCCATTCGTTTTGTAATTATAATTTCTGAACAAGCAAATAAACTTGTTTCTCCTGCACAACTTATATTTGATCGTACAAATATGGAAAATCAACGGCCATTCTGCTGTAGAATCACCATTGTACTATGAAGCAAGGGAGACAACACTTTGAGATAAATCTTTAGAAAATGTTTCACTGGGTATAACTGAGACACCTATACTAGAATCATACGTGTCACCAAAAGTGTCTTAAAAAGAATTAACCAAATCCATACCGGCTGGCTAAACATACACAATACAAGAATTGTTATTGTCTGGCCTGGAACAAAAGTGGCATGCTGAAGAAGTCAAATAAATTAAAACCAATTGGCTTTACAATTGACCGTTGTTAATGATGGCTCGGGATAGCCCGAGGAGTTTAGATCTTCCAGTAGATCCTGATCAATAAGTTCACTTCCTGGTGCACCAAGTTCAAGTAATTATAAGCTAGCACTGATATAATAATCATGATAAATGGCAGCAATAAAACTCTGCATATATGGATGAGCAAAATATACCATGAACAAAAATTTAGTAAGCTTAACTTAATAATAGTTATAAAAAAAAATCAGCCACCTGATAATGAGATAGACCCATACTATTTTGGTAGAGGCCAATAATCTCGGCAAAGATACAACAAAGCAACCAACTATGTCGCCGTGAAGGTCTATTATTCTACATTACATCATAGGATAATTCATACCAGTATAGGATCCCTGAAGTCCACGAATGTGATCCCTGAAGTACACGAATGTAAACGGCATTATAAACAACAATTCTTACGACCAGTGGATCAAATCCTGGTATATTTTCCTTCAAAGTGGTCAAAATTGCAAGAGCCAAGTGAAAAAAAAAAAAACCCTCCTAAGCTGAGGCCTGAGGGTCAAATGTAACCTGTAGTCAGCTGGTCATGATGTGAAGGGAACCACCTTATACTCTACATACAAATTGTTGCCATTCAAGCAGGGAGAGATAACGGAACTGAGTTTATTTAAACTTAAGCTTTAGCACTCTTACATACCGCAACAAATTATAACTAGCTGACTCCATCAAAATTGCCCCTTACAACGATTAAGGGATCAGAGGGTTTATTCTATCTGATACTCCTAGCCTACAAATTGCTTTAGCAATTGTTGAACTCCGTCTTCAGATTGGTATAGCTGGTATACGATGACGGCAGCCAGCAACACCAGGACTGCCACGGAAATGCACTTCCAGTTTAGCAGAGTTGGCTCAATAGACTGCACTGTCCCAATCATGCTCTCAGCAGCAGATTCATCCTCCGCTGGAGTCGCCTCATCATCTTCCACCTCTTGTGCAGTGTCCCCAGCTGGCATCACCTTAATTTACCATATACAAAAAAAAAAAAAAAAAAAAAAAAAAAAAAAAAAACAGGAAACTTAGAGGTTAGGTGACAGATCAACATGGAGATAGTCTTTTATTGGCCAAAAGATCAAAGATGTGACAAATGTCCTTTACAAATAGTAGTACGAAAACTCAAGATACTCATTAGCTTTCATAACCTGCTAGGAGTAGAACACACCTTGGTTTGTGTTGGTGAAGAACTTAGAGCTGCTTCCTCTGTTACTTTATTGGGCCTGAGTTCACCTCCAGCTGTGGTAACATTCTTGCTCAACAATGTAGCTTCATTAACATTTACTTTACATTTCTGAGCCAACAGCCTATTCTTTTTTGTCAGAGTAACAATCTGTACAACACAGACAACAAGGAGTGGTTCAAAAACTTCCAAAGGTATTTACACTGATTCTCATAGTACATTGCAACAATATAAACTATAAAGGACATGTGCCAACATCCAACAGCATCTAATGGTTGATTGCAATATATTATGCCAAAAGAGTGCTACAAAATGGGGGTGGAAAAGTAGCAGGAGAACATTACAGAACAACAGAATATGATTTCACAGTTGCATATCAACCATAACACACTTCATAAGCTGGACAAATAAATATTTTGAAAAGGCAGATAATTCAATTCAAAGATAAGTGCAAAATTGTTAATATTTTAAACACAGGAAAAGCAGTTGGTATCAACAAGGATTCATTGCAACCCTGCAGCACAATAAACCAACAAATCATTTTAGTTACAAAAAGTATCCATTGCATTGTTGTTTCTGTACAGAGAAGAGTTTTGGGCATGTAACTGCTCTCCCTCAATTAACTCAAGTAATGATAATCTTGTCAGAGTAAACTAATAATAATCTCATCTTCAATTATGACATTTTCCTTCTGGATCATATGAAATATAACAAGAATAACTGTAATCTGTTAAATACAGCCAACCATTTGATTCAGTCTGCTCAAACATGATATACAATGGTTTTATATCAGTCTGTTATATGCTTGTGTTTTCAAACCAGCAACCTGGAGAGTAGTGTGTAACTCATTCAGTACACAAAGTCAAAGATACCAAAGCACCAATCCAAATGTTTTAGTAACCGTATTGGATACGGCAGCTTTCTACAACATCCAACAAACATAATGCAGCCAGCGATACACAGCAGAAAGAAAAGGTGAACTATGACAAGTACCTGTACATGAAGACGTTCTCTTTCCATGGCAAGTTTTGCAACCAAGTCGGTGATAGTTTTAGTTTTACTACCAATGTCTTTTGCAGTGGACACCTTCAGTTGGTTAGCATGATGCAATGAGTTTTCTAGACCTTCTACTCGACCTCTCAGAAACGATAGCTCTTCACTAAGCTCTAAATTAGTGTCTGTCAACAATGAACATTTTGACTCAGCGTTCTCAGCCCTGGCTTCAGCTTTCAAATATTTTTCCTTGAGGTCTTCAATCATCTGTTCCATATCAGAAATGGAAGATCTTAGCATACCCTGTTGTTCAACTATAGCATCGACCGATGCCCTCGCATGCTCTAATTGAGTGTCCGATTCCATAAGTCTCGTCTCCAATAAGCCAGCCCTGTCTGAGCCCTGACTTCGTAGAGAGTTCAGCTCCCCGTTAAGCTCTGCATTTGTTTGAGTGAGCTGTGCACACCTTGCTTCAGCATTTTGGGCTCTGCTTTCGGCACTGGAAATGGCAGCCCTGATATCGTCAATAATACTCTTCTCTGCCTCAGTTGCCCTTCTTGAAATGCAGACCTCCAGCTGGCAGAGCTTATTCCGCAAATTCAAGAACTCCTGAGTGGTCTGCTTGTTGCCAGTGTCCCCAAGCGCTGCGTCCCTAGTGCCCCTGATGGCATTTGATTCCACAAAGCTTTCTTCCAACTTTGATTGAAGCTCTCCTTCCTTGTCAAGTGTAGCCGCAGAGTAGAGATGGTAGGTATCAATTTTAGCCAAGAGTTCCCTTGAGGTTCCGAGGTAAAACTGGCAGGCATTCTCTGCCGCAAGCATTCCTTCATAAAGAGGTCCGATGGATTCCTCCATGAGATAGGATTCTTGTTCCGCGTGGCGCAGCTTCATTCTGAGGTCCTCCACGAGAGACTGCGAAGCGCGTAGCTTGTTCTCAAAGTCTAGTTTGCACGCTATCGACTGCTGCAGCATCTGCAGGACGTTTCTCTGATCCTCGGCCTGCATAGCGGCGCGACCTGACATGTGACCATTTTCGCATCCCGCGCCCTCGCTGTCCCCTGTCGATCGGCACATGGAACGTTAGGATTTGTAGTAGTAGTAGTAGCAGCACCCAGAAGGAAATAATGTTAAAGAGTTACCTTGTGAAGGCCGTATGGCTTTGTCAAAGGTTGCGGACTCTGTCCTAACAGCCGAGATCAGGTCCTGCATCTGCCTCAGGGAGTCCTTGCGCGCACGCAGCTTGTCAGCAGTCCCGGGTTGTTTGGTTTCAGCATTGCCGATGTCAGTTTGAATGGAAGCAGCTAGCCTCTCCAACTCGTTGATTTCTGAATCCACTATAGTGTGAAGGGCATCGAATTCGAAGAGCTTGGCAACAGATTCGGCCGGAACGGAGTGAGGCTCCAGCAAGAGAGGCTCGAGATCAACGGCTCGGCTGGCGATGTCCATGGCCAGCATCTCTAGGTTGAGAAGCTTCTCGAACCCAAATTCGATATCGAGGTCCACCCTTTGCAGCGCTAGTGCCAGAAAGTTTTCATCGTCCTCGACGCCGTGGGCATCCATAGCTAGTGAGCCCTGGGTGAGATGGGAGTGGAACGAATTGAATAAATAAGGAGCTGCTCCTGTATCCGAAGGAAGCAGTAATCGGCAGCGAGACGACCACAACCGCCGGGTCAGGCCGGGTGGAGAGAGAGAGAGAGAGAGAGAGAGAGAGAGAGAGAGAGAGAGAGAGAGAGAGAGACCGAATCGCGACTAAAAAACTGTGGGAAGCGGATGACGGAGAGAAGAAAGAGGGAGGGGATGATGGTAACTCACTACCTTGGCTGGCCCCCGCGGCGGAGGCAGTCGGAGGGGATCGCAGGCGAGGCGTCGCGGCGGCGGCGGCGGCGGGCGGCGGAGGAAAAGGAAAGGAGATTGTGATTTTGAGGGAGATGAACGTGGGGCCCCACTCCCACTCCCACTCCCGGGGCGGGTCCGGAGGGGTTGAGGTGTCGCGGGTTTGCTTTGCTTTGCATGCTGTGGCCACCTCCAGGCTTCGCCTTCAACCTTCAACATGTTGCATGATTGGGATTGAAGTTTCCATACCAAACAATAGTTTATGCATGTTCAGTGACAGTAGAAAGGAACCAAGGCATTACCGATCAATGGCAATCTCTATACTTTTGCAAGCACCCTTGTTTTGTGTTCAAAGCCAACCTTGATTTCAGACTCCAGTGGAGTACTGGAGTTGGGGGTGCTAGTTGCTGATTTCCTCCTTTCTCTGACAGTTTGGATTGTGGTCAGAATTCAGATCAGATAGAAATGAAGCATGAAGCATTTCAGATCCAACTTGAAATAAAAAGAAGTCTAAAACATCCTCGAATGAAAAAGGAAACCACAATTTCTCACAATGAAAGCACGCCGTCACCTGAACAAAATTCACAGCGATGGGGTACAAATCACTAAGTGAGATAAACAATGAGGGAGTGTTCGTTTTGTGCGTTAACGCAGCCGCAACAGAAGTTTCTGGAGCACAGACCACACGCTAGCGTCATCATACGGTAGGGAAGCAACATTGATACTGTTACGACAGTGTTAACTCTGCTGCCGAACACTCTCTGAGAACTACATATCAAAGTTATAGTTGTGTGCCACCCGGCCCCAATCGCCGTATCAAACAACACACGACCCGCGGGTCATTTTTTTTAAGCAGTTCTCTGCCTCGTTTTTCACCGGTATATGACCATCGCATGCTTATGTGTACATCCTTAGGCTTAAAGGCTCCTCGCTCCCTCGGCGATACGCAGCACGACGCGTGGCGGCTGCGCGGGGCGACAGCGCGTGTGCGGACGTCCCTTCCCGGTACTCTCCTTTCTCCACATCCTCGTGGGCCCCTCCACATCCATGGGCCCACACGCAGGGAGCTCCGCGGCTTCCTCGGTGGTTTCGGCAACGCTCCGCCCTCTCCGCCATGGGAGCGTTGCCCTTCTCGGTGCAGTGCCCGCCTTCCCGGCGTCGCTCTGCTCTCCTCCACCCTCGGTCCGGCGCCGTTCCGCTCCGCTCCGTCGTCCACCTACCCGGTTCCGCGTTCCGGATGGACCGTCGCCTGGCTGCTTCCCGCGCCGGATGCGGTCCGCCGCCGCCATGGCGCCCGCCTGCTGCACTAGCTCCACAGACCACAGGGCTGAGCCCTAAGGCTCTCCTCTGCCGCACGCCACCTCTCCCGTGGCCTGCTCTCCCTCGCCGCTGCAGCCTCCTTCCTCTGTGCCCGTCACCCCTCCTCCGGTTCGACAGTGAGGCCATGGAAGCTGCCACCATGGACCCCGGGTCCTTCAGTCCGACCGTCGGCACGCGCAGCAGATCCACCTCCGCTTGGACGCTAGGGACCGCCACTCCGCCTCCTCCGCGCGCTGGCCATGGCGCCCTCCTCCCCTCCTCGCCTCACGCAGAGCCAATCCCTTCATCAATCTCTTAGATACTCCAATTTTCTCTCTTCTTTTGGTAAGTTCGCTGTATTTTTCTTGATCCAATTGCTTTCTGTTCCACGGATTGGGCCTTCACGGGCAATGCCTCCATGAACCTATCAGGTATACTTCACACCTCTTTTGCTATACTGCTATTACTTTCAAGATTGAAATTCAACTGCAGATTGAAATTCAACTGCAATACATTTTCTTTGCTATGTGTATTTTGCACCGAAATTATCATCTTTTCACTATTTGATAATTAACTGTGCCCTGCTAAAAACTGTACATGTTGTACCAAAATATGCAAACTGAACTATATAACTTCACACAAATTTACTAACCCTCTGGTCTTACTGTTATTGTTTTCTTTTTTAATCTATTGGGTCCACAATCCTAAGGTTCAGTCAAAATTGGCTTTGCAGGAAGCCAATGTACCAAACTGATGACGAATCCACTTTGTTTCGAACGTTTGTGCTCCCATGAACAACATTCTTTGGGTGCTCACTGACCACATGTTGCTTTTGGGTTTATTCATGCAAAGAAAATAAATCACTTTTTTAATAGATTGACCCTGCAGACATATGTAGTTGATATTGTAGTCACACTCTTGAGGTGAAATAACACATCACTTTTTTCTTACAGATTGTAACCTCAATCCATGCTCCCATTGCCAGGATCATGAGCCTCAGCGATGATGATATGTATTTCTTCTGTGTGCTTTTGTTAATTGTCAGTACTGTTTACCACATGCTGCACCAGTTGAAGAAAATATCTAGCATAGCCTTTTTATTTCACTATTCTTTTTAATAAAGTATTTGCATCTCTGGTGTTAATTTGTTGTAGGGAAATAAAAGGTCATGTCTACCTACTATCATAATAGAATGTCTAGCTGCTTTTGGTGCCACAAAAATGCTTGGATCTAGGCGCAACCTTTCTTAATACTGTAATTGGAAATTTGGAATACATCTGATTTCAATTGGTGTCTAGGCCTACCTGCTTTTGGTGACACAAAAAATGCATGGATCTACGCACAAACTTTCTAAATACTATAATTGGAATATGTCTGATTTGCAATTGTTGTGTTGTTCATGGTGGAAGTTCAATTGCATTCATGTTGCACTCTGTGTATGACAGTGTTATCTTCCTACTCGAACAAGCTAAAGAAACTTTAGATTATTCTGTATATGTCTTTTGCTAAATTTATAGGATGGAAAAGATATTAGGGCTTCTAATCTAACTGTCAATTTCATTACGCCCGTTTCTAGGATTTGACAGTTTTTATTCCCTTCCAATATCCTATTCGGAATCAAAATCTCTAAATTGTTTACTTTGGCCACTCACATGCTTCTTTCGCCAGCTTGCAACCATAAAATCGGAGAAATGAGGAAGCATGTTTAGTGCAGGCTAGCAAGATGAACAGAAACTTCAGTTTGCCCGCAGAGGAAAAACAGAGATAAGGTGTGTTTTTTCATTTTCGTTTGTTTTGACATCCTCGGCATTGTTTCCTGCCCATTAAACTAAAGAATAGCTATGCATCCTTCTCTTCAGCCCTTCCTATAAAATATTTGCTTAGTTTTTTTCATTGTGAAACAAAGTGTAATTTCAGCTTACACCACACAAAAAAATGCACATGCATTGATCTTTGTTACTTTTGATCTCTATGTTTTTGTTTCTTCGGATCTTCTTCTAGGATATGTTAACCCTGTGCTTTGCTCATTTTTCCATATTAAAACTTGAAGTTAGCAAGCCAATATGTTGCCCATTCGTCTGCAGACAACGAGGAGCTCGCACCTAAGATGATCTCTGTCCATAGGTTCTTGGTAATTTTTTTGATTCTGTAGGAAATTTAGATGCTGTTGTTATAGGACAGAATTACTAAGAGATGAAATAGGCAAAGTACATCGATCTTTCCTATACGTCCATGTGTAAAATGTCTTTAGATTTTACCTTTGTAATTTCCAGTTCAGTACCTTTCCTGTTTAGCCTGTGGGACACCTGTTGTCTTTGAATTAACATTTTCGATTTTTAGTTCAATCTAATTTCACATCAACTGACATTTTGCATCTTCCGAGTGTGTGCGCCACCAGTACCAAATGTTGTTGTGCTTGCATTATTCTTATATGGTCGTTGACATAATGCGCTCTGGCCTGCCCCTTCCATTGTCGCAGATCCATGTTCTTGCCACTCAAACGACCCATCTAATCACCCCCTCTATTCACGCAATCACGCTTAATCTGAGTGGAGTAAAAAAAAAAACGTACAGCACACGTAACAACCGTCGCGGGCGCAGCGTTAGCGCGCCTAAACCCCTAGTTATTACATTCTTCTGTAGTTCTGTCCTCCATCAGACTACATATCGCTCTCTCTCTTAAAACATACACTCAACTATCATCACAAATAAAAAAAAGGGAAAAAAGGAGAACAAAAATGCCACTAAATTAAATTTTCAACCCATGCATGACAAAAAGAACATGTACTGCTGTTTATTCTTCTGCTGCTTCATCAAACTTACACTAGGAACACGGTATCCATCCCCTCCATCCCAATGAAAACATCAAAACTACACGGCCAGACTCACCACAAGAAACCTACCATACGATGGCAGCTCAACTCGAGCCCTTTTCCGATGCATCGCTAAAGTCAGAATCTGAGCTTGCTTTCCTCCGCCTACACCTCTCCTCCTATCGACAATTGAACATGTCAAAGGGCTGCTGCTGCTGCGGCTGCTTGTTGGCAACCAACAGGGTAAACTGCTGCCTCTACCGCACCAATCTGATCCTACGCTGCTGCTCTGCTCAACTGCTCATCGCGCGAGACATGGCCGCAATCACCTTCTCCCTCGTCTGCTGCTCAGCGCCTGGGCACTTGATGATGAAGGAATGCACCACTGTCCCGTTGTTATTGCACGTGACCTTTGACTCGCCTACGCGCACTTCTGCCTCTTCAAACGCTTGGAAGACCTTCTTGACCGGATGGCTCTCCATAGGAGACATCACTCGAACAAGAACCTCATCCTGCACCACCTGGATGTCCACCTCTGGTCTAGGCGCCCGCTCCCTCGGATCCACCATACCAGACTCCAAGAGCCTCTCTCTCTCCGCCTCCATATCTTTGAGCTTCTTCTGTAGGTCTGTAATGTATGTTATCGCGTCGCCCAGCAGGGACGCCTTGTCCATCTTCGATATGTTTGGCACAACAGCTCTGAGTGCGTAGAACCGCTGGTTGAGCTTCTCCCTCCTCTGGCGCTCAGCCTCGACATGATTGAGTGGTTCTTCCCTCCCGTTTGCGGGCTTTCTTCCCCTCTTCCTTGGCCGTCGGTCCTCTATAATAGGCGGTGGCCCTTCCTCTTTACACAAGCCATCCACCTCTGCGCTCTCCCCATCCAGAAGAGCTGCTCTTGTAACCAAAACACCAGGCTTGGAGCTGCTCCCAGCACTAAAGTCAATCTGCCTAGGCACCTGTGGCTGCAGCGGCTGCTGGTTCACTAGCTGTGGTGTTTTCTGAACAAGCGGCAACTTCTGAAGGTGCGGTTTCTGAAGCTGAGGTGCCTTTTGAAGCTGAAACTGTGTTGCGCCAGGGCCGTCCACTGCTCCATTGTTGCGGTGCGCTGCTTCATTGCTCACAATCAGCACACCATTGCCAAACTTCTGCTGATGAGAATTCAGGCCCCGAGCCTGACTCCAAGTGAAATTCTGCAATCCTTTCTGGACACCGGGGAGCAATGAGGTCCCACCAGCAGCACTCCTCTGCTCCCATGGCCTTTCATCTACCTTAGAACCACTAACAGCTGGGCCTGCTGAAGGCCGGCCCAGGTTCAAATCCTTCCCAAAAATCTTTGCTAAACCAGGGGACCTTTCAGGGCCTTTTCCCTCATGTCTCTGAACCGCAGCCTTATTACTGCTTGCACCTGTAAACACAGACCGTATGGTCTGGATAGTATCAGAACTCTCCGCTATGTGCTGCATCGAGCCCAATTCAAGCACACCACTCTCAAAAGGCACCAGCACAATAGTCCTGAATCCTGCCTCGTTTGCAAGGAACCCACGGTAGCAGTAGTTGGCTGGGAATACCTTGCGTTCACTGTTGGGAATCCAGAGGGGGATACCTGCCGCAAATGCTTGGCCAGGGCCACCAGCGCGGCGCGGAAAGGCAAAGTACATAGATGCAAGGAAGAACATCTCGGTATCTGTGACCTGGTCGATGCCATGGGCATAATCCTCCTCGTCAGCAACCCCGAACGCTATGTGCAGCCGCTGCAGCACACGCTTGCGCATGCGCTGCTTGATATCGTCGCTGCCTGCGGAAGCAGCAGCTCCCACCTCTCCATCTCGGGGTTCGCGGCAGGAGCCATCCCCCCATCCAAGGACGAGATCACCAGACTTTGTGCGCGAGAGCTGCCAGAAGATGGCATAGTTCCAACCAGTACCGGGGCTCTCCGACTCAACGAGCTCCTGGAGTTTGTTTTGCAAGTCTTCTGGCAGAGATGCAGCAACGAGGCCCTCTGATATGGCGCCACCTCCTTTTGTTAAATATGCAAAGGCATCAGTGCCAAGGACAGCAGCGCCGAGAGCTCGGTCCTCCTCCGTCCAAGTCCCACCAGTTCCTCTGATGCCGCCATCGTCCTCAACCTCCATCTTCATGACC
The DNA here is from genome assembly GCA_022530915.1 of Paspalum notatum. NCBI lineage: Eukaryota > Viridiplantae > Streptophyta > Magnoliopsida > Poales > Poaceae > Paspalum > Paspalum notatum. Next base: position 51,006,746 of record CM039686.1, read on the forward strand.
ATAATACCTAGAAGATGGACAAAAGGACAGGTCATAAGGCAGTTGAGGCAAGCGACTCACGCAAAAGTAGGCAAGTCAAAAAAAAAAAAAAAAAAACGAGTTGCAGGCAAAAATAGACAATAGATTTTATCATCTCTCACACACAATATGGTATGCAGTCACCATGTAGCTACAAACGCACACCGAACCGTGTCCAAGGCGGTAGGCAAAACTTTGCAGGCACACTAGGCAGCGGCCGCCCTTTCCAAATGGAGACAGACAATGGCTGAAGTCTGAACATATGATCCACCCACCATGCCATTACAAAAGATAACTTAAAATAGCGCCCCCTTAAATCTGCATGTAAATTGTACACCATGCCATTGCGAAAGATAATTAAAATATCCCCAAGAATGTGCATATGCACCATGCTATTATGAAGGACGATTTAAAATAAGCTCCTAAATTTTACATGTAGATTGCCTAGGCATGCAATAGTTTAATGTTTTGAATTCCATAAAGTAGAAACCAAATCAGCACATTCGCTGTTATAATAATATGTAACCTACGTAACCCTTAGGGTTGCATGTAAATACCCATCTATGTCATTATTCAAAGTGAACAGAGATTGATTTCCCCTGAAATAAGTATGCATCCAAATGACCAGCATATAATAATATTGTAGAGAAGAAGAAGAAGAAGAAGAAGATGATGATCAATGATGATGAATAAAATTAGGTCTATATATATAGGAAGGAACACAAAGGTGTGGCATTGAAAACATATATACTGTAAAAGTAGTAACTGAGGGTAGCAAGTAACTGTAGTGATGTGAATCTGAGCTGAGCATGTATGTGTATTATTATTAGCAAGAGCATGATGGTGAAAATGGTCCAGTGGAAAAAAAAAAAAAAAAAAAAGAGGCCCGTCGCAGGTAGCAGCTGTATACTAGTAGCATGCTTGAAGGAAGGAAGGAAGGAAGTGGGCTGGCCTGACAGTTGAGATCTCTGGATGCTTCCGTCTGTCTGTCCGTCCGTCCGTCAAAGGTTGAATGTGTGGAGGGGGGGAACCCAACGGAATACGGGTAGTACATGGAATGGAAAGCAAGTGGGGGTGCAGGATCGATCAAAGGGATTGTAATCCAAATCTGAGCTATATAAACAACAAAATTGGGGAGCATGGCATGGCGTGCACAGTGTGTGTGTGTGGATGGGAAAGCAGACGGGAGTGGTGATGGTGATGTTCCCCGACGCGACCGACGGACGGAGCGATGAGAGGCCTGAGGATGGGAGGGATAGCAGGCAGCGGAATGAATCAGCAGAGCGAGCAGGCTGACGGCGGCACAGGAATCAGGAATCCGCGCAATCAATAGAGTAGATGGAATGAAATTGTGATTGCACCCTAATATATAAGATTTAAAAGAGGGGAGGGCGTGGGTTGTTGTTGTGACTCACCAGGGGGTCCAGATTGGGGGCGAATCGAGGGTGAGGCGGCGGAATCCAGCGCGGGCAGGAGGAGGGGTGGGACGGATCTCTTGCTCGCGGACGGCGACCGGAGCGGAGCGGAGCGGAGCGGAAGAGGAAGCAGGTGGTCCGGTGGTGGAGGCGGGCGTGCGGGGCGGGGCGGGGCGGGGCGACCCGACCGCGGCTCTATCCCTCCTCTTCTCTCAGCGGCAGCGCCCCGCCTCTCTCTCTCTCTCTCTCTCTCTCTATCTCCTCTGCTACTAGTCTGCTGCCTGCTCTGCTCGCGAGAGGAGAGAATGGGATGGAGAGGAAGATGGTCCCTCCCTTGTGCTGCGTCCGTCCGTCCGTCCGTCCGTCCGTCCCTCCGTCTGACTCAAGAGCTGCCTCTGAGCACGTGCTTTCCACGTGTCGTAGGAGGTGGGATGGATCCTTGAGTTGAGGGGGGGGCGGGGGCCTCGTGACGCCACGTGACCCGTGCGCCCACCCGAGGAGACACGCCCAGCCTGCGCGCCCGCGCCACTGAACCGTGGGTCCACGCACGACGTGGTCCCCACCGCTCAGCGACGCCCCCACACGCCACGCCTCCTGCCTCCTGCTGCGGTGGTGGGAAAACGTGAACTCTATTTAAGGAAAACGTGAGGACGGACGGACGGACGGCCGGCCTTGCCACGCCACGCCACGTTTCTGCTTCCCCGCCTTTTCTTTCTTTCTTTCTCTCCCCTGACTCCTCACGCACGCGGGGTCCACACGTCAGTGACCCAATTCCCCTCCGAACTGTGGCCTCCATTGCCTGTCAACCAGCAACAACACAAACGAGAGAATGCGGCATCGTCGGAGGAACAAACATACGTAGAAAAAAACTCTAGTAGTAAAAGAAGATTTACCGTGAGAATGGATTTCTATGCATCATCGTCTCATACTTAAACAGGCCACCCTTTTCCCAACCGAACCCTCGACCGCCGCGCACATCCAACTCGCTCCAAGATCGAGATGGATCCCAAAGGAAGCTCAATCCCCAACCTATGCATGGAGCTCCTTCTACGGATCTCCTCGCTCAATAAGGATATATACTACAAGACGAGCCACCCTTAACCATCGCGCATCCAACCCATGGATGCTTAACAAATAAGAAGAAGGATAATGGTAGATGAGTTGGCCCTCCCCACCCCACCACTCCACCCTGGTATTGCCCTCCCGGTCCACCGCTTGCCACTAGACCACGTTTTTACACTAGCGAGTGACGCACACAATGACGTACTTACGCTATAAAGTTTCACGCGAGTCGCGATTTTGTTGTGTCCATGAAACCACGTTTATTTACTTTACGTTGATCCACGCAGAAGTGATGTTTTTTAGCGATTCAGTTAGGTTATAATGAAATGCACATGCCGTGAACATGTAAAAAAAGATTCGAGCATCATGTTTCTCGGGATTCTCTAGATATATTACGCCATGTCTCGTATACATATGTAATTATACAGTTGGCTCATTATCCAGCGCCAAAAAATTCTGGTCCAACAATTGGACCATCACAAATCAAATCAAAACAATCCAATGCCACTTACTAAAGAAATCATCACATCGATCGCAAAATCAAGTGGAATTACACACCACAAGAGTACAAAGACGACCCCACACATAGACGTTGGGCCTCTTTTCCTTCCCCATTTCCTCCAGCCCTGCTCTTTCCGCGTGGACCTGTAGTCTCGGCCCACCTCCTTCCCGGCGGCCCAGTCCGACCCTGACGACCCTAACCTTCCAGCCGCTTCCCCCTTCCCTTCCCCTACCTCGCGACAGAAGCGCCGCCGCCGCCGCCCGCCTCCCTGCCCGGCTCCCCTTGCATCTAGTACGCGACTCCGTGGCCAGCGGACGGTCCCCTGGTTCCCAGGACCATCCCCGACCTCGCGACAGAAGCAAACAGTGCCGCCCCCGGCCCCCGGCCCCGCCCGCCCGCCTCCCCCTCGCATCTACGCGACTCCGTGGCCAGCGGCCGTCCCCCCTGGTGCGCTGTCCCCTGCTGCTGACTCGACGGGGAGCCAGGGACATCGGTGAGCAATGCAGACCCTCCTCCTCGCATCTCTCTTCTCTCATCTGGCCGCCTTCTAAGGAAGGCGACCGCAAAGCGTTACAGGATACGAATTTTGGTGGATCTGTAGTGTTCTTGGCTCAAATTATTCACTATAGCCCCGCCCCTGCCGGCCTGCCCTGTCTCACCTTACAGTTACTGCTCTATGGTTGTTTGTTTGTTTGTTGACTAGGAGAAGGCCATGGCTTCCCGCATGACACCTTCCAAGAGGCCGTTTCAGAGAAATTCCTCAGATCACAACGGCCGTGGAAAGTGGCAGAAGACAAGGCATTCTTCTTCACATAAACCTCAGCTCAAAATAGAGCCCGGTGTCCCCAGTTTCCGTATTCTTTGCCCTGCTTCAAAATCTGGGAATGTAATTGGTAAAGAAGGCAGCATTATTGCAAAGATACGGAAAGAAACCGGAGTGAAAATAAGGGTTGATAGAGCTGCCCCTGGCTGTGACGAGAGAGTTGTTTTCATAGTTGCTGTCGACAAGGATGAAGAAGCTAGCAGCGAGAAAGGCGGACAGAACAATGGAGGGGCTGCTATTTCTGCATGTGGTGAACATGGGAATGATAAAGGCGGCAGCGAGGAGAAAAAAGATGATCCAGAGAAGAACCGCAGCATGGAGGAAAAGGATGATTCACAGGAAGACAACAACAACGGGCGGAACGATGATCCAGAGAAAGCAAACAGTAATGAACAAAAGGGCGACTTCGACAAAGTCCACGTTAAGGAGGAAAATGATGATCCAGAGAAAGACAGCAGCACGGAGCACAAGGGCGACTCAGAGAGAGAAAATATTAAGGAAGAAAAGGATGATTTTGAGAAAGACCGCATCAAAGAAGAAAAAGGCAATTCTGAGAAAGGTCACATTAAGGAAGAAAAGGGTGATTTAGAGAAAGACCAGAGTAAGGAAGAAAAAGATGATCCCTTTGTTGCAAAAGGTGCAAAATCAGAACCGGTGAAGGCCGTTTTGCTTGTATTTGATAGGATTTTTGCAGCTGAGGATGATCATGAAACTGGGGATGCATCAGGTTCGAGCACTCCTGTTTCTGTGCGATTGTTGGTGCTCTACAGCCAAGCAGGCTGGCTTTTGGGGAAAGGCGGTAGTGTGGTTAAGCAAATGTCAGTTGATAACGGCTGTGAAATCCGTGTTTCAAAGGACATGCTTCCATCATGTGCATCATCCAATGACAGGCTTTGCCAGGTGTGTTTTCAGCAATCATCATTTGATTTCATTACAATGCTCCACATAGTTGAAATTCTTCTTTGACCATGCTGTAAGGTCATTCAACCTTCATTCCAAATACTCACTCAGTCACTCTCTTGGTGTTTGTTGACATTTTGTTCATACAGATCACTGGAGAGATTGGCTCAGTAAGGAAAGGTCTCAGTGCAGTAGCTGAATTGCTCTTAGCTCATCCACCCAAGAAGGCTGATTTTGCCGCTGGTGTTCATTCTTCTGGATATTCGTCACGTTCTTCGTTCAGCCAGCCAGATGGTCTTCCTTCAGGAATGCAATCGAACTTCCATATCCCTTTGCAAGGGCCATCCGAAGCCAATGGACCTTTTGGTATCACTGATCTTCAACCAAACATTGCATCTTTTCCTATTGTACCTGAAGCCCAGATACATGGTCATCCCGCAGTTCCTATAGAACCCCTCTCCTTTAGGTTGCTGTGTCCAAAAGACAAAGTTGGCAGTATAATAGGCAAGGGTGGAAACATTGTTAAAACGATTCAGAATGATACAGGCTGTGAAATAAAAGTTCTGGATACTGTTCCAAAAACAGATGATCGCATCATAAGTATATCTGGACCTGCGGTAACCACCTTCATCATCTCTTGTTCCAGAAATTTGTATCATATTTTCAGTAGTTTTGCATTCAATGCATTTGGTGACTTGCTCAATTGGCAAAATGGCATTCAGCTGAGCTATATACTCTTTTCTTTTGTCAGACTCCATTCCATTGTTTCCAGAGTTAAGAGTTATTAGTTTTCTGGATCCAATTAGCATTATTGCAATGTTGGTACATTTTTGCTGTTTTGCGTGCTCCATGTACCAGAAATGTACTAGTTAGCTTGCTATCAAAGTTCCATCAAATCTACAAGCTACTTACTAGGGTCTAGGGAGTGTGCTAGAAGGCTGGATGGCATAAAATGTCCTACGCATTGCTCCTTTTTGTTTGCAGTTCTTTCTTGCTTTGTTAAGTTATTATTTTTGTTCCTTATTTGACTCTTGAGAGGTATTAATTCATTTGGGAGACTCCTTGCAATTTTTTTTTGCAACTCTAGTGGCACAAAAGACTAAAGAGTTATAAGATTTCCATGGATTTAACTCTTAGTAATTTAGTTCAGGACCATTGTCATACAAAGTTTCAGAGAGGCTAGTCACTGATGACAGATATATCCATTTACATTTTCTTTTTCTCTGTAGCATCCGGGCGATGGAATTTCTCCTGCACAGAATGCCATTTTGCATGTTCAGCGTAAAATTGTGTTGCCTACCTCAGATAAGAAGGAAGCTCCTGCAATTTGTAGGCTGATCGTTTCACGAAACCAAGTTGGTTGCCTTCTGGGCAAAGGTGGTAGTATCATAGCTGAAATGAGGAAGCTATCAGGAGCATTTATAGTAGTTTTGAGCAAAGACAAGATCCCAAGGGGTGTTGCAGAACATGATGAAGTTATCCAGGTCTGCTTTTGTTGTATTGTATCCAATAATTTACAAATTAACTGTTGAAAGAATGTATCGAGATCTTTATTTGTCCTGATACTTGTTCATTTACATCTTACCTTTATCTACTTTACCTTTAGCTATTTTTTGGCTAACTATCTGCAAAATTGCTATTTTACAGATAAGTGGGGGCTGTGAAGCTATTCAAGAAGCTCTAATGCAGATAACTGCTAGGCTTCGCAACCATCTTTTCCGGGACAGAATGCCTGCAATGGGTCCTAATATGCGGCCGCCTTTTGGTTTGTCAGATTCTCAGTTTGTGCCATTTGTTGGAAACCATGAACCTCCATCTATGTTTCATAAAGATTTTATGGGACATGCATTGGATGGAACATCTGCTCCTTGGACAGCGAAGGTACCGAGCCAACTGATCACTACTGCTTGAGCAGCAAAATCAATAGATATGTCATGGCATAATTCTATAGACCTGCGCTTTCCTTGAGTTTATTATTCTAATGTAATTCTGGTCCAAAATTTGTAGGGCATGCATGATGTCGGTGATCCAGTGTCAATATCTGATATCCCCAGAGCAGGGCATAGAGAACATGGTGGATTTTCTGGGTTTGTTTCTTCTCCCACATGATTTTTATTGGGAGTATACTCTGAACTCTCTTGACCAACACGGTAAGGAAACATTTGTGGCTAAACCTGAGAAATTGTCTTTGCAGTCCTGCTCAGTCTTCCATGATGCCAAAATTGACTGCAGAGATCTTAGTTCCAAGATTAGTCATTCCTGCCCTCTGTGGCGAAGATGGAGGTTGTTTGGATAGGATTCGTGAGGTCTGCATTCAGCTAGTATTTTGTGTAGTACGCCCCATTGCCAGATTGTGACCGTGACAAACCTGCTTGACCTGTTTGGTTGTGTTGCAGTTTTCGGAAGCTAAGATAACGGTGGCTGAACCTATAGGCGATGCAGTGGACACCACTGTTATAATATGTGGCACACCAGATCAGATGCATGCGGCCCGAAGCCTTGTTCAAGCATTTGTCATAAGTGAATCGTTTGCTGCGTGATATTCTTACCCTCCCAACTCCAAAGGTGATGCATCTCTTTTCTAACGTTTTATGTCTCTTTTGAGCAAAATATATCATGTCTAAAGCAGCCGGTGGGATTTACATTTACGGTGATGTTGATTGTGTAGGCAGGCGATGAAGCTAGTGATAAGATGTGGGTTCATGTCTGTGAATATGCTATGCGTCCCTGCTTGCAGAGTGGCATACGCTCCAAGCGGTTAATTAGGCGGAATAGTATAGAGGATGTTTGTAGGTTGTTGCAAAACCTTCTGAACTCATTCATCCCTTTGGGATATGAAGCACATTTTGGATAGCACCAGAATTGATGTATTTATTTATGCAAGCAGTCTGGTTGGACCCGAAAAGGCTTCTAACCTCTTTTTTTTGTCCCTCCACGCTGAAGTTGGGAAATGTTATATGTCGTTACTTGTATTTCCATTTCCTTTGGTATCCGTATTTCTAAGAAGTGGCAGTGCATGCTGGTGCGAATTGTTTGGTTTCTGGTATTGGTATGCACGGTTCCAAAACCAAAACCTCGTGTCTATATTCGAACTATCATTACGTGCTTTCATGATGATACAAGTACGAGCATTATCCCTGCATAATATAATATAAAAAGGAGGGGGAAGAGTCAAACTTGTTGCAGCCAGAAATAACAATTAGTGGCCTGGAAGAGACGAAGGACGGGGGCCTGACGATATGGATTTTCTGGGATGGGTATACGTGGAGCGTCCACGTGACAGAACGTGGTGACAAGCACACGGTCCAAGTTGTTGTTCACATGTTTAGTGTAGTGTGATACATACGCTGACTCGTTTTTGTTTTGGCAATAATTTCTGTGGAACTAGTACATGTCATGGGGTATATGTTTAATTTGATGCCTGACCTACCCATCATAAATACTAGTAATAAATATCGAACAGTATTAGTAGGCCGATCAGACAGGAGATGGCAGACGCATCATCGTCGTCATCTTATCAAGGCGCTGCATGCAGTGCAGCCACTCAAATCTCTGCAGCCTTTCCCTCCACAATTCCATGCCAGACAAACCCCCACAAAACTCTCTTCTTCTTCTTCCTTCAATCGTCTACTTGTTCTTCTCGAGTTGGTAGCTTGCTCCTCGACCACGCAAGTACAGGCACACAGCACGGCAGCCACAAGCAGGCGGCTGCCCGGCCGGCATATGGGGTGCGCGGGCTCCAAGCAGGCCGCCGGGGATGTCGCGGTGGCCGACGTCTACCGCCCGCCGCCCACCAGCGTCTCCCTCTTCGACATCAGCGCCGTCGAGGAGCCCTGGCTCATCGCCAAGAAGACCAAGGAGGAGGAAGAAGACGATGAAGAAGATGACGACGAAGAGACGACGACCACCTCCGAGGAAGAGGGGGAGGAGGACGAGAAGCCCGCCGCCGCCGCCATGACCACCGTCGTGCCGCTCCCGCTCCTCGACAAGCTCGAGGGCTATGAGCTGGCCCCGGCGTCCTGGTCCGAGGTCAGCAAGGCCCTTGAGGACATGAAGCCTGTCCTCGACCTCGACTCCTCCTCCAAGGTCGTCGGCGTTCCTCCACCACCACCGCCCAAGAAGAAGAAGAAGAAGGCCAAGAAGAAGAAGAAGAAGAAGAAGACCAAGAAGCAGCAACAGCCACCAAAAGAAGACGATGAAGCTGCCGCCACGAAGGCGCCGCCTGCAGCAGACAATTACAAAGATAACCCGCCGCCGCCGGAGCTGGCTGGTCGTCGCGTCGTCACGGACAACCCGTTCCTGATGCGCGACCGCGAGAGCAGCAAGGGCGGCGGCGGCGCGCCCCCAAGGTTTAAGCGCCGCGACCCGTTCGAGGGTTGCCCCGAGCGCCGCCCCCCCGGCGCGTCGGGCGGCGGCGTGGTGCTGTACACGACGTCGCTCCGCGGCGTGCGGCGCACCTTCGAGGACTGCGAGCGCGCGCGGGAGGCGGTGGAGGCGTGCGCGGCGGCGCTGGGCGTGCCGGGGGCCGTGGACGAGCGCGACGTGGCGCTGCACGGGGAGTACCTCCGCGAGGTGCGGGAGCTGGCGGGCGAGGGCGCGCCGCCGCCGCGCCTCTTCGTCATGGGCCGCTACGTGGGCGGCGCCGAGGAGGTCCTGGCGCTGGCCGACTCCGGGAGGCTGAGGGAGATGATGCGCTGGGCCAAGGCGCGCGGGGACTGGGAGGCCACCGCGGGGGATCACGGCCGCGCCTGCGAGGGATGCGGCGGCGCAAGGTTCGTGCCGTGCTGGGAGTGCGGCGGCAGCTGCAAGGTGCACGTCGTGGTCCACGACGACGGAGATCATCGTCATCAGCAGCAGCCGCAGGCGGCGGTGGAGAGGTGCGCCAAGTGCAACGAGAACGGGCTCATCATGTGTCCCATCTGCCATTGACGACGTTCTTGCTGCATCCATAGATCATGCATAGACGACATATATGGACATCTCGTACGTACGTGTCCGTCCTCCTAGATTATGCATAATAATGCATTGCCGCGTTGATATATTGAAAGAGATCTGAAGAGGCCATATATATGCATGTACAGTAGCCAGCCAGTCAGCATGTCCATATACTACGTACTATGTATTGTACATTTAATTTGTTAAGATTGTCGAGTGTATTCATAGTGTGATGAGTACAGAGTGCATATAGTGTGAGCGAGTGCACGCCTCAAATGTTGTAGTACAGTATTATGGTTATGGTTGGAGACTTTTGCTTCGAGTTGATCCACTATGCATGATATATAAGTACCAACACTCCGTGTATAATACTACATCCGTTCACAAATATACGACACGGTTGTTTTTTCAATCATCTTATTCAAAAAAAAAATTATTCCAACATATTAAAACACAACTTATACTATATTTAGTGATAAAACAATTCACAATAAAATAAATGGTAAATTTGAAAATTTTTCAATAAAACAGAGATGATCAAAAAACAACCGCGTCATATATTTGTGAATGGAAGGAGTATGATACTTACTTGCCTATCGGTGATTTGGAGTCTTAATCGGCGATTAGGGTTGTCGGGAGTCAGCCCATGCAAAGCTCGATCAGAAATGCATTTAACAGCATGCATGGAGTAATATTCATCGACCCTAGTATTGTTTAGGAGCTGATCTGGACCTGGAGCATGCAGTTATGCACTTATCAGGTAGCAAATGAGCTGGCTATAGGAATGCTGTTTCTACTAAATCCTCATGTATTGGGGTCGATGAATCCCTGGCTTTATTCTGAATTTTCTAGCAAACTATATAACCGTGTTTTCTGATCAGTAAAGCTCTTGATATGGTTGTAAAAGGAAAAAAATGGCAGAGTAGGCAAAAGTAATTCACCCTTTTGGCTTGCTGTCTTGTTGGAGACACATTATTCGAAAGAAGAATTAAGCGCCCTACGATATTCCAAAAGTTGTATGGGATACACTCTATCCTTTCTTCAAATGATGAATTTTAAGTCTATTTTTCCACTAATCATGATTCTACTGATATATTGCAGTAATTGGTAATTACTTATTTATATTTGCATAATTGAATGATGTGATGTTTGTTAGCTTCATTAAAATAGAATTCCTCTACATTTTGTTGCTCATTAGTGGCTTACTTGAATTCTTGGCTCCGCTTCTGCTGGTGAGGTCAGATCAGATCAAAGAGGGACGTGCATTAACAATCATACTACTACTCTAGTACAGTATTTAGTTTAGGGGCATCGGATCCGGTCAACCATTGGATGGATGATGGATCACGTGGGAATTGAGAATCCCAGCCTGTTGCAGGCCCGGCTGCATGCTATATATTTGGGCTACCTTCGGTATTTAAACTCTACACTTAGTACAATGTTTTGCATTTCTCGGTAACAATAGCTTTACAAGTTGAGATAGAATAAAAGGGCAACAATGTACGTACTGACAAGCAAGTCCATGCATGTGCAATTGGGTTTGGATCCGTCCCGTTCCATTTATAAGTACGGCCGACATGCCTGTTGACGTAAATAAATAATCATGAGAACGGCGGACAAAGGCAGCCGTGAGATCCATCTCAACGGTGTTATTCCCAAGTAAACACTCTTTGGAGAGGGGTTTCTATCTTCGTGGCTTCACCTGGCTCCTCTTGACATTTGCTACTTCACTTTGACGCCGTTGGGGCTGATCCGCTGTCTATTTCAAATATTTTACACGATTTGCTGGACACGGCATAAATGGCAATTGCTACTTGGATTTTGCTCGAATAGAGCGAGCCGGCTACACACAGAAACCAAGTGCTTTTTTAATTATTTTTTGCATCTCTTAATTAAAACATTTGATGACGATTTTATATTCTAACATTTGTATCAATAAAATTAGATTACAAAACGGATTGAAGAAGAAGAATGTTTATTTTTTCATTTTCCTTCTTCTCAAATGCAAATCTGAGATGGGTGGAACAGAACAGACACCCTTCATCTCCGTTCCGTTCCATTCCCCACAAGAAGCCATCAGCTTCCCCTTCTTCCTCTACCCCCCCCCCCCCCCCCCCCCTCGGGATCTCTCCTCTCCTCTCCTCTCTCTCCGGCGAGATCCCACCCCCCGTCCTGGGGCTCGCCTCGGATGCTCCCGGCCTCGCACCCGCTGCTCTACGCTTGCGTCTTCCGCGACATCCACCTCCTCGCCGACCTCGCCCACCACTCCCCTTCCCCCGACGACGACGGCGGCCTCCCGGCGCTCGCCGCCGCCCTCGTCGCCGGCGCGCCGCCGCACCACCGCCACCTCACGCACTCCGCGGCCGGCCGCGCCCACGCGCTCCTCCTGTCCCCGCCGCTCGCGCTCGCCGCCGTCTCGCGGGACCCGGACCTCCCGGCCGCGCAGCTCCTGCTCTTCCTCCGCCGCCTGCGATGCCTCCCCGAGGACCGGATGCGCGACGAGATGCCGCGGCTCGCCATGCGCCTCCCGCTGCCGCCAGGCGACGACGACGCGCTCGCGCGGGAGGCCCGAGACGTCGCGCAGGCCGAGGAGGAGGCGGAGGACGCACGGCGGAGGGACGCTGAGCAGCTCGCCGCGCGGACGACGCCCAAGAGGAGGGACCGCCGCCACCCGGCCTCCTCCTCCACGTCCTGGAGGCGACACCTCTGGATGGTCGTCCTCGCCGATCTCCTCCTCCTCGCCATCCTCTTCGCCGCCTGGCTCGCCGTCTGCCGGGGATTCAGCTGCATTGGACAGTAAATACCTACTAGTACCACCAAACTTCCGAGGTACTGTGACTGTTGATCCCTGCAATCTCTCTCTCCCCCCAATGGACTTTCTGATTCCGACGATTGTTTCTTTCTGGGGGTGCTACTTGCAGCCATTGAGTTACTTACACCAGCTGTTGATCCATCCATCTGTTCTGTCCAGTACTGTGTACTAATACCGTTTGTTGATCCGCGCTCCCCTCCCTAATTAGAGTACCAAACTCTCTCACCAATCCTTTGAATTTACTAGGACAGATCTCATGGAATTCGGATCCACATTACCACCATGGATTTCAGGAGGACCCTACGATCTGTATCACCCTCTCGAGTGAGTCTTGCCAAAGATGCTTCTTTTTTGGGATGAAAGCTATGGTCAGTCATCCACGAGGATCCAGGAAGGCTCAGGTTGTCTATCCTGCTGGATGCTGCTAGCTGTGCCCCCACCTCCTGAAAAAAAAAAAAAAAGATCATGTCTTGTGCAGGGGTTCTCTCTCTCGTCCTTGCCTGCTTCCACTGTCCAACTTGTGGCACAGTTGGCTAAGGTTTCTTCTCTGATGGCAATGAAATGGCTGTATCGTCGTTGCTGGACATGATCACAGCAGCTGAATATGATATGCTTCAACTGCATTACTTGCTGAACCAACATTATTCAAATGGTAAAGCTGCAAGTAGGATTGGCGCAACAATAGCTAGTCAGGCCAGGTTTCTTATCCAACATCTAGTACAACTCAAACACAAACTTCAGGTATTGGCTGTAAAGCATCCAGGCTAGAGCAGAAAGGGAAACCATAAAATGGGAAATGTGGTGTTAGTGCCTATCTGAATCCAGCTGAGTCATCATGTTGTGAAGTGAAAAACTAGATGCGCAAACAGTATTGTTTTGTTGTGTATGTGGTCAGGATACTAAAATTCTGATTGCAAGTATTTCTCAGTGGATGGAGAGGTGTCATGCCTTGGATTCTTATGTTGTTTAATTTAAAAAAAGAATACCTGTTATGTTTTTCTTTACTGTTTTGGTTGACTTTGCTCTGTCGACAGTTTTTTTTTGGGGCTAAACTGGTGCTCACCGTGCATATATATGATTTGGGAAAAGTGATCTCTGTGCCCGTTACTAACGAAATGGGTCAACACTTTCGTGGTTAGAATGTCTGGCATTGACATAATTGTATCTTTCATTTCATTTAATTTAATTCTTCTTGCCTAGAGTAGAATCACACAGATACTAGTTGCTGATGTCAAATCCAGGATTCTTGTTAGGAGGAGCAGAATGAAAAAAAAAAGAGGCATTTGAACAACTTCATGTTCATGATCAGGATTTTAGAAGTTGCAAAACCATAACTTACCAGAACTGTGGTTTGTTAGGTTCATGGTATGGATTTGATGTTTTCAGTTTGCTGCTTATTACAAGTTAGGTTCACTAAGGCTATACATCTCCAATTCACAAAAGGGGGAATTGGGTTCGTGAATTGGAGATATGGTTCGCGATTCATAAATATAAATCCACTGAAAATTATAAAGATCCTAACACATGGCCATGCAAACATACATGTAATCAACATCCATATAAGATCCTAGTTAGTGTATCAATAACGACTACCAGGGCAAAGACACCATTTAGCTATATGGGCTACAAGGGCTCCAGGCTCTTAAGCCCATCAATCTGGTCAATAACCATTTAGCCTAACTATGTGGGATACTAAAAACATCATTTCTAGACGATAGGATGCTTGGCCTGCAGTCCCAATGAGGAACTACCCATGGTTGTGGTAATGTTCTGGACTTTATGAATCTTCAATGTGATACTAGATTATCATTATCTATTTTATACTTTTCAACCTTCTTGATTAGTATATCTGGTACTCCTCCAGTCCCAAATTGTAAGGGGTTTTAGACCTCTACTAGATTCATTCATTACTCAATGTATTTGTGTTCAATATGTGTCTAGATTCATCAGCATCCATATGAATGTGGACGGATAAAAGGAGGACTAGAACCCCTTATAAATTGGGACGGAGGGAGTATTACATAGGTGTTTCTTTCACCAATCTAATTTGGTTCCTTCTTGCCTAGAGTAGAATCACATATACCACTTGCTGAGGGTAAATCCAGAATGTTGGGATTAGGAGGAGAGGCATTTGAATAACTGCATTTTAAAGTTCTTTTAAGCATTGTACAAACTGAAAAATGAACGTATCATAATTCACACATAATAAGTTCACGGAAAACCAGTCACAGAACCGGCGCAGTGGTGCTTGTGAGGTTGGTGGCTGGCATGACATTAAATATCAAAGTGATAGCATGGTATGTCATCTAACGGGATCTTTAATCACATACACAGCTTAGTAATGAGGGGAGTTGAGGAGTTGACCACAGATGGGAGTATATGACTATTCTCGGGTGACTAGTCTGCTGCCTGCCTAGTGTGGTAGTGGGGGTTCAAAAGTTTTGTCATTCCACAGCATATTTTCATCTGTGGATATTACATCCGTGTTGATGAAAAAAGATCGCACAGTTGCAGATTACTCACAAATGACATTTCGTGGAAAGCCATACGCAAGGAGTGATGCTTGAATGCCTGCTAAATATATACTATTTTCTGGCCTACACATATATATGACATGGTCAAATGCAGAGTGGAAACTTATTCACTTCATTGTGGCAATTTAGAGTCAGAGGTATGGCAAACCGTAGCTTATTCAATGGGTTTAGTGGCTTTGACTACTTTCCTGAGAGTTTCCAGTCTTACCAATATGTATAATGGCATGGCAATGAGACTTGAGCCTATCTCATCCCAGCCTTGTTGATGGGATGGCTGCATTGTATTATCTACATTGATTAAATAGTAAAGAATGTGAGGAATCATTTGTTGTCTGTATTAAATTGCATGTTAATCAACAGATAGACGTTGTTTGTCTTTTCTGTAAAATCGGTACATAAATAAAGGTTATGACTTAAATAGCAGATGTTAAATCAGGTATGCTATATCTGCTTGTTGTGCAGGTATGGAGTTTGTACCCTTTATTTAACTGTTGCACCTGTGTGAAGACAGTCCACACAGCAGTTTGCGCTTATTAACCTTTTGTGTTGGTCACAAATTGTTTGCGTCCAAATTCCACATTTGCCTCATACTGACATCTTTGAGCATGCGTAATTGTGAAATCTTTGTTGCATCGTGTTATTGTTTGTATTGCTGTATTCCCTTCTATTATGGCATACAGCCGTTAGATCCATAAATTGGAATGCGCCAGAGTTCCTATTTCTGTGATGAAACTCTATTAAACTGCCTCGCTCATAAATCTTGACTTTTTGTGGAGACAGTGAAAGTTCTCATTTGACAGTCCATGATAACGGACTGACGGTCCTCGATACTATTTATGAAACTGAAACTTCAAACTTCACACTGACTTTTATGATGTATATTCCTTTCTTGCTGCAGGTTGCTGCCCAATTTTTAGGCAAGAAATCTGAAGTGCAGTTGTTTCTCTGGCAGATAAAAAAAAGTGGGTGATAGTACCATAAGGTGGTCGCAAGGTGCCAATATTTGCCAGGAAAGGCACTTGGGCCCCTGCATATTGTTTACGTTCTTATTTGTACGAATCATGTTTAAAAATGAAGGCAAACAGCCCAGCTAGACTTCATAAGTTTCGTTCGGTTAAGGTGA
Source organism: Paspalum notatum (assembly GCA_022530915.1). NCBI lineage: Eukaryota > Viridiplantae > Streptophyta > Magnoliopsida > Poales > Poaceae > Paspalum > Paspalum notatum. The sequence goes on from CM039686.1 coordinate 51,022,870, forward strand.
TCTGTAAACCCGTAGTGCAATTTTTTTGTTCTTTTTCTATACGAAACATATGTTCAATTTTTGTCCCACTGGTCGGTCCTTATTTTTTCATTGTTCATGTTTTGACCATGGCAAACTCGGATATATGTGAGCATAACCTTTGCCAGACCTGTTTCATCGTCATGTATGAATTATGAATTATCACCTGGGGGCTTCAGCAGTGATTGTAACGCATCTCTTTTTCTTCTGGGATGTTTATTTTCAAGAACATTGTACTGTAATCCACTGCCAGACAAATGTAATGATAAATATCTGGATCATTAGCTAATTCATCTTCTTGTTTCGAGATGTGAGTAGACCTAAATTTTATAATAACTGGGTCACAATTTCATAGCAGGGTATGCATTCATCTTCAGTTATCCTTGCCAAAAACTGCAGTCATGGGTGGCAACGCCAACGCTATACACGGGGGCCCGTCAATGTGCGGTGCAGGTCATTTCAGACGTCCCAAACGGGGTCGACACGGCACATTGCGAAACGGAGCCCGTGCAGATTAATAAACCCTCCCGACGAGATGGAGTGAGCAGCCCCATCATGGATCAAATCAGGTCAAATTCAGTGGAAATTTTTTGTAAGAAAAAGATTTGGTTTTGTCATGATATATCAGGTCAGTTGTCTCACCTAACGCTACGCTAGATTGAATGCACATGCTGCTGCTGGCCCATTTCAGTCCCGGGCTTCCATCCAGATCCTATCATGGACGACGAGGACGACTCTGTGTTCTGCACCCGTGCTCACGCACATGCTGCAGCAGTAGTGTGTGTTACTTTGCTGACGACCACAGCATCGATCGCCTAATAAGTAAGTTAATAACCGCGCGTTGAGAGAGTGATGCTCCTTTCGTTCCTTGGAACATAGAGTGCTGCAGATAGGTTAGGACTTGGGACCAATAAGCTCATGCTGCATTTGTGTTTGTGTGCAGACAGAGCTGGATCCAACATTCAGATTCTTGGCATGCAGTTTATAACAAATATAAGAGAGAAAGATAGACATATGCATTTAGCCAATGGGGGTTCGATCGATCTCCTTCCTCCTCCACGCTCATGCTTATCAGCGTCCACCACCACTGCCCAATTAAGCAGAGAGGAGGTGTCTACTGACGATAATTAAACTTGGTCATCTTCTATTTCAAGCTCCACTCCATCTACGGTGTACATCTGCAGTATTTTTCACATCTTTTTAACAAATAGCCTAACGCCGGGTCAGAGGAGGAATCAGCTAGCGGAAACATAAAATATATTAGCAGAAACAGAGCGGAAGGCGCGTGCATCGTCGCCTTTTTCACTTTATATATTCTCTAGCGCGCAGAAATGATCAGAAATGCCATTCTAATCTACTCCATAATGGAAGAAATATGATAATGAACCATCTATGATCTATCCCACCACGCGTCGACAAGTGGATCCTGCGCACCACATCATCAGAGGCCTGAAGCCGTCCATTAGTTGGTCAGAGATGCAAATGCCTGCTGCTGCCCTCCATCCATCTCCAATTCTCCTCCATACACAGATAACCCAGCAAGCTCACTCGCTCTCCTTCACGCTGTGTGCTAGCTTTCCCGCCATCTTTAATTATTTCCACTAAGCTAGCCTGCCCCATGCATGCATATATCTATATATACTAGTAAGGCAGGCACGCACAACGCTTTATTTGCTTAATGCTCACATACATATATATGTATTGTAGAGCACAACACACCACAACACCTAGCTAAGAAGGAAGCATCGTCCTCCCATCGCATTGCAAAAAAAGATTAGAGGCCATTGGAGGAGGACACCATTAGAACCGGTCCACCATGGACAGTACGAACGCTCGCCATGTTATTCTGTCGAGAGCATGCAAGCAGGATCGACGCATCACGAGTTAGTTTATTGACAGTTGGTTGTAAGTGCTTGCTGCTTTGAATCGGGAATGTGATCTTTGCCATCATAGCTGGCTGGCCAGTATATCAGATATGAAGCTACCTAGCAGTCTAATTAAGATGTAGAGGAGGAGAGCCTGATCGAGCAGGTTAGCTAGGGCTTAATATATATTAGGAGAGAGGAGAATGAAGCATCTCTCACTGAAAAGTATTCTAATCACCAGCCGGCCGGCTAATTAATGGATCAACGCGCGGTGGTGCAGTGCAGAGTGGACGATTTGCTTTGCTGCTATATACCACATATATGCTACCGATCGAAGAAATCCGGTCAAAATTTCATAGCAGTTACAGACTGCAAGTGGCATGCATGGCATATTCGCTATGCCTGCCTAGGCTACATCTATACAGGAGCTTTCGCTTTCTCATCACGCACCTAGCATAGCCTGCATTGTTAATTTTGTTGCCTGTCTATTCAGAGGTAATTAGCTAGGAACGAAACCAGTATAGTAGTAGCTAGGCTGCCTGTGTGAATGTAGTATAGATTAATTATGCTTTGCCTGAAGTGAAAGCTTAGAAAAGTATACAACAAACACACTGATCGATCTCGACATCTTCCCTGCCAAGACTAGCTATTTCAAGTCAATCCAAAACCTCATGTATATATAGATGCCAAACCAGTCACTAAATAAACTAGGCCTTTTTATCTGAATCTAAGCCTTCTCCTACACATAACTTAACTGCATCCGATGTTGCTGAATCGTTATTTTCCAACATCCATTCAGGCTGACAGTGAAATTAAACCCTTTCTATTCTACATACTTTAGCTCTCGCTCCGATCCAGTTATATAGTTCGATATGATGCCACTATGTGTGAGTCTGTGAGACGACCAATGCCACCTACCTGTAAACAAACAATGAGCTCATCAGATCAAGGCAGACACTTTAATTTATTAATCCTTGCTCCTTACAGATTGTATGTTTGTTTTCCTGGCTTTTGCTGCTTGTCCTGTTATATATGGAACACATGCAGTTAGTAGCTAGGTCAACAATGCAAGTTTGTTCCCCAGATGCTGATACATTGATGTTTCAGGTGCATGTAACTGATGATGATGAACCATACCATTCCATCCATGATCCATCGTCTGATGATCTGAGCTAATCAGGACGGATGCAATTGGAGTTATGGAGTAGCGAGCTGAGGGTCTATATAGTGAGACTGGCCTAGCTGGACAGCTATATACTACTCTCTCTATCCCATAAAATAAGGCTTGCATGTTTTTTGAAAAGTCAATTCTTTAAATTTTTAACTAATAATTCAGTCAAAAATATATATGTTTGGTGGATGCATGTTATATATTTGGATTCGTATTCAAAAGCACTTTAATATGATGCTAATTTTGTATTCGTAGATCGCATATTTTAAAAATAATAAATGGCCAAAGTTCCGCTTTAAAGACCGTGCTAAGAACATGCACGCCTTATATTATGGGATAGAGAGAGTATTATGCATGGTGGCTATAAACTAATTAAGCTAGAGGCACCCGTATTAATTAAACAAATAAAGCATATGGGGGACCAAGACACCGGCAAATGCAATGCAGGCAGGAAAAGGAGAGAGCCTGCTGCCTGCACATAATCCCCCCTGCAAACGACAGACCGAACAGGATGCATATAATCTCCACATTATTGTCACCACGTTTGTTAATGGCCAAGTGGGAGGGCATGTTGTTAGTTACTTAGTGCCCGAATTAATAGCATACTATATTAACATCCATTCAGATTTGAGCCAATTGCCCTTGTAAAAAAAGCAAAGAAAGAATTGAGCCAGTAGCAGCCAATAAGCAAAGAGGGCCCTAGCTAATGCGCTGCTGCATGTACCGGCCTTGAATTGGCTATTCTTCTTCTCTGCCTCCCCTCTTGGTCTGCCTATGCATGCATGCATGCATGTATGTATATGCTTGGGTTGGGTTAGACACACCTCATCATGATGCAATTCCACGCAAATGCCTCCAACGAACTTTTGGTATATTCCTGGTGCTACTCTCCATGTGAGCGACAAAGATCCTCCCTTTGATTTGGGCATCTCGATCGGACTGACAGACACTTCCTAAGAAATCAGTTCCATTCCATACAGTATGCCTGTTTCATTTTTCGAGCATCTTGAATATCTATCGACGCGTTTGGTCGATATGTCGTCCATCTTTTTTTTCCTATATTTCCTTTCCAGTGTGTGGAGCTGACATAATTACATAATAATTTTGCCGCGTTCGTGTTCTTCCGGTTGAACACAAATTAACCTCGTGTGGACCGCAAAAATGTATATCCACCAATACATCCGGCAATTGGCTTTCAATGTACGTCGCGGTCATAAGTGATGACGAAACGAAATTGCCACTGAGTACAACACAAGGGAACCAAACAATTTTAATCGCATTAATTTGGACTTCACAACAAGGTGACTCCTCATTCCGGGAGCAGAGAATTCTAACATGCATGTTGGATGGAATTTGCGGGGAAAGGTCGTTCAAGAGCTTACATCAGGGGCCGGGGTTCAAGAACAAGTGCATGCTCTCCACATGATTCCATCCATATTGGATTAATTCTCGATACCATTTTGAAATAATAAACATGAACGACATTTTCCAGTCAAACCACAATAAACTTCATTATTCATCATCAATATATAGTACAAGAGATATTTATACTCTAGCACGCAGTTAAATACTGTTTGTCACCGTGGGGGGTAAACAAATAGATTTATAACTTTTACTCTGACTGATTGGATTCTGTCACTGGAGGATATATACACCACCCATCAGTGACCCGCCTCAGGGTGAAACGTAAATGTTCTTTCTTTCTTCTTTTTTTTTTTGTTTCGCATGCATATATATAGGGTAAATGCTAACTGTACTGAGGTTTATTTTGCCAGGGGCTGCATCTAATTTCTGCATCTAATTTCTTTCTAATATTTTAATATTATATATGGGCTGCACTAATCAAATTTTGGAGACCCCAAAGAAACGGGGGCCCTGTTCGGTCGAACAGGTCACACGTGCTCTGTTTGGATTTGAATCGTCTGTATGGTCGTCTATAAAATGAAAATGACACTGAAACTATACTGTATGTAGAATAGAGTTTAAATATAGACGATGAGATACGATATTTTTACACTCTGCACTTTTACAGCCAACACACATACTACAAATCAAGCATAGCCACGTTGTGTGTGTGAGAGGGGGAGGGGGGGTGCTACCTAGGTTAAACAATGTAATAAAAGGCTAGCATGCACAACCCTAGCACAAAAGCTAGCTCTAACACTAAATAACAATCCATGTATGCATGCATGAAGAAAAGGCTAGCTACTACTACTAAGCTAAGTGTGCTCTTGATTGATTCCAAAGCATGAAGCTTCTCACTAATTAAAAACATTCTACTTCGTAGACAGGACACTTTTACAGGCTTGCAAAACCATGGATGGATACAATGCAAGGACGACTCTCAATATTCCCCTTTTTTTCAGTTTGGATATATAATAATATGTGGACATATGTGGACTGTGGAGAATGCTCGCTCGCTCCATAATGAAAAAGTAAACCGCCTTTAATTTGTTTGGATCGCATGCAGCATATTAATTGTGGAACGACTGAAAATGTTTAATTTAAGTGTGACGCGTCCTCGCTCCTACAATTGCTATATACATTCGCTTCTGTCTGAGTATTTCCAAGCATATACTCTACTAGGTCTGTCAGCTGGGATTATTATCGGTTAATTGTATTAAAAACTATCGGATCGGAGGCTGTGAGCAGTACTAATGATACACTCCTATATACACACAGTACTGTGCATGCATGTTGTACTGAAATTGGGTCTCAATTCACACACTTCTCAGGAATTGACATCACGTACTCGCAATAATCCCCATGTTATTTGTGATGTGCTGTCAAATTCTAAAAGACATGCGAATTTGAGACCTTTGTTGAAAAATCTCTCGACAATGTGGATATATAGAAAGTTCTGAAACCACCACCAGCAGCAAATAATCCAAAAGTTATTCATTATAGTATGTCGTCTTAGAGAATCTTCTTGATGCATGGCTGATGATCTAGTAAAACTATTTTTAAAGGCTAAGAGAAATGGGGTTGCCAAACTAGCTTGATCTTTTCTTAATTTCAGACATTAATTCATCCCTACCCGATGAAAATAAATAAATAAATAAATAAATAAATAAATAAAACTGCAACCTGCAGTGACGACGAGGACTGATATTTGCCGTGTATTCATTTCAGACGGGCCGGGGATCGAGTCATCGAGATGCATGATGGAGTAGCAAGTTAAAGCTACTGTAATTAGGTGCCTGCATGCCAAACGGAGATTCCAGATACCTTCAGACGTTCCATCGATCGGTTTGCTGTTGGGAATTAATCTTTTGCTCCTAGCTTTCTCCGATCGATCGAAGATCACAAGATCGCATTGTTTATTATTATGTTATTGATTTAGTGCTAGCTAATACGTACGCTTTCTCAAAAGCTAAATTCAGAGAGCACTAGTTGCGTTGCGCATTGCTAGCATGCAGCAGAGCATGCCAGTGGTTAACGCTTCAATTTATTCAGTGGACGGAGTACTTAAATTACTATCTGGAGTATATTGTTATTACTAAAAAAACATTATATTGTTTCGATCACTTTTACTTTGATAAACACCTTATTATTAGTTAATTATTACTGTCGTCGATTGTCACAAGAGTTGCATGGGTGTTGGAGTGCCTAGGCACGCGTTGGACGCACGGGATCGGATCGGACCATCAAAATGGCGTGAGGACTGCTATGCACCAAGTATTTCTTTCCAAAAATAATACTGTGACTCGATTCCTGGAAAAGGGGAAGCTCGTTTCCAAACTGACCCATATATTATATGAGTGGCGCCATCGTCAATCAATTAACTGAAATGGTTATGCATGCTTTCTCGCTCGCTCTAAAACGGAAAAACGGGAGAAAAAACGGCGAGTTACTATACCAAAAGTAGGGGTGTGCACTTTGTAAATTCACCCTCACCGTTTTGACTTTTTAAACACTGTTATATATGCAATGTCACATGAGAAATTAGTTGCAAAACCCCCCGTCTTATATTATATATATCCTGTCAGTCAATCTCACAGCATGCCTCAACCTTTTCCGGTGCGAAATATGGCTACGCTCACACAAACCACCCCAAGCTTCTATTATAACTCCAGTTGCCATAACAACGACTAGAATTAACTGGTGCCATAGAAGCACCGGCACCCGTTGTCGGACGCATCCCCCGTCACCTAATATGACGAGTGCCTGCACACGCCATTCCCGCACCTACGCCTTCACATGCAAGCACACATGCGTGAGGGAACGCCCTAGAGTGGCGCAACATCACACAAAAGTTCAGACAAGGTCAACTTCTTCGTAAAAGGACAAAATCAATAAAAAAAGATGGAATTTTTTTTGCAACATATAAGATGACGATGTAATTATTGCAACAGATCAAAAAGGCCCTTGCCACAAATCAAAAGGACAATCAAAATAAACTAAGAGGTATCAATCTGAAAAAAGAACAATCCATCAAAATATATTGAAATACTCATATCAACAAGTAAGGAGAGCTCTTACAATAACAAATCTCTACAGCTAAATGAACATGAACACAACATGCTTCTTGGCAACTTTCTCCACCAGGTCTAAGGGCTGCCACCATCGATAGCCACACCCCACTCCTCGACACCTATTGCTCGATGGTCATCTTGTTAAGGCCGAGACAAATCATGAAGCAACGCAATTCATCCCTTGAAGCGTATGTTCTAAAATTGGAAGTTGGAGCACTACACGAAAAAATTTGATTGTGAATAGGAGGCGGTGATGGATAATTCCTTTGGCGGAGAGAAGGCGATGGATAACTACGTACGACACATACAGTGGACCCAAGGAGCGTTCAATGCATGTGACGCCCGCTCCGCATCCGTTCCAATAGTCGTATGGTGTTTTTGACTTTATACGCATGAGATGTACATGCAGACCATATTAACTTTACACATATAGACCACACATATGAGAATCGTCGACCTGACAAGGTGTGGCGGGGGCAACCACCATACCTAGGAACGCTAAACCTTTCTAATTTCACATAGAAAGCAATTTACAGATAACATAGGCGGCTCTGTGCAAAAAAAGGGGGCTAGATTGCAGAAGAGTGAATGAAGAAGAGGCGAGTAGCGAGAAAGGCGGGGGGGGGGGGGGGGGGGGGGGGGGGGCAGGAGTGTTAAAGCCACCATAAAGCGCACTTGTGCTGCTGCTGCTGCTGCAATGGCCTCCCTCGCCCTCTCCATCTAGCATTCTAGGCAGCGTTCCGGACTGCCTTGCCTGGGCAGCGGCCACAAGTGAAGTCCCACCGCGCCCTGCCCTTTCTTTAATGGGGTGAGTGAGCCTAACAAGCACGGAGCTCCGTCGTCCTCGTCCGGCACAGCAGACGACCTGTGACCTCCTTCCTCTCCTTCTCCCCTCTGCTTCGCTCGCTCCTCCCGCAGACCCGGAGAGGTGGTGGGCGGCCGCGGCCATGGCGCAAGGTGAGTAGTATTGTATAGGCAGCCACCCCACCCCACCCCACTCTTCAGTTCAGTCCTCTTTCGTTCATCGCCGGCCCGCCATCCATCAACTCAGCGAATTCTTCTCCTGTTGGCCGGCGTGCAGGACGGGAGCCGGAGCTGTTCGCCGAGCTGTGGCGCGCCTGCGCGGGGCCGCTCGTGGAACTGCCCCAGACCGGCGAGAGGGTCTTCTACTTCCTCCAGGGCCACCTGGAGCAGCTGCAACAGCCGACGGACCCCGCGCAACTGGCCGACCAAATCAAGATGTTCCAGGTGCCCAACAAGATCCTCTGCAAGGTCGTCAACGTCGAGCTCAGGGTAAGTAAATTCCTTTTCAGTTTGCTTTGCTAATTACCACTGCTGCTAGTACTGCTAATAATTCTCTGCCTGCAGGCCGAGACGGAAACGGACGAGATGTTCGCTCAGATCACTCTCCAGCCCGAACCCGATGTGAGTGGAGTGGACCACCATCATTTTTCTTTCCTTTTTTGTTCCTCCCCTCCTCCTCCTCCTCCTCCTCCTCCTCCTTCTCTCGTTTGCTGCTGTCTCTGAATCTGCCTGCCCGTCTTCAATTGCTAGCTCTTCTGAGGATCCCCTCATCAATTTTCAATCCTTCTTCTGTTTGCAAGCAAACTTACATAGCGGGCAGTTTGTTGATTTTTGTAGGCAAATTAAGCAAAGACTGCACTGCATGGATTTGTCTGAAAAAAAAAAGTGCAATTTCCTGTTGTTCTTGTTGTTTGCAGCAAGCGAATCTGCCCGCGGTGCCTGACCCGCCCCTGCCGGAGACGTCAAGGCATGTGGTGCACTCCTTCTGCAAGATCCTCACACCATCCGACACCAGCACCCATGGCGGTTTCTCTGTCCTTCGACGCCATGCAAACGAATGCCTCCCACCACTGGTACACATAATTCTCGTGTTTTAACTACTTCACATGTGTATGGTGCGGTACGGTGGCGGTGGAGAATTCTTATCTGTTAGTTTCATGTTAATCAATCAGGATATGTCCATGCCGACCCCGACCCAAGAGCTTATCACAAAGGACCTTCATGGATCCGAATGGAGGTTCAAGCACATCTACAGGGGTATGTACAGTCCCCACTGAACTGATTTCTAGTGATTTTGGCCACAGATCAAGAGGAACAAAAAAAAAAAAAAAACGCTGCCTTTATCCAATTTTTGGTGCTTAATTCTGTAATAATTCTTGGTTAATCTAGGACAACCTCGTCGGCACCTTCTGACTACTGGGTGGAGCACGTTTGTCACGTCGAAGAAGTTGATTGCTGGTGATGCGTTTGTCTACCTGAGGTTAGATCTCAAACTGAGCATAGGAGAAACAGCGTGTGCAGAAAAAGAAAAAAACTTGTGCACATGTTCATATGAAGCATGTGTATATGTATAACTTACAAGAGACCATGTTTTTGTTTCCGTAGGAGCGAGACAGGAGACCAGCGCGTCGGAGTGAGACGCCTTGTGCAGAAGCAAAGCACAATGCCAGCATCTGTCATATCAAGCCAAAGCATGCATCTTGGGGTGCTTGCAAGTGCGTCGCATGCCATCAAGACTAATTCCATTTTCCTCGTCTATTATAGGCCAAGGTTTGACACTTCCTACCATCAATCTTTTCATACAACCGTGCTTATCTCTGCTAATTATCTGTTTGTTTTCTCAGGTTAAGCCAAAGCCAATACATTGTCAGTCTGAACAAGTACCTTGAAGCTTGTAAAATTGGATTTAATGTGGGCACGAGGTTTAAGATGAGTTTTGAAGGGGATGACGTCCCTGTGAAGAAGTACTACTCGTCCTCTCATCTCATATGTTTCTCTTTCAGTTTGTTCTTCATGTTTCGCTGACTTGTTGTCCTCGCAAATCAACATGACCAATTCATCTCTTTAAATCCTGTTATTAGGTTTTCTGGAACTGTTGTCGATAAAGGAGATCTCTCTCCACAATGGCAAGGTTCTGAATGGAAGACACTGAAGGTAAGATCAGTCAAATCTGCTTTATGCTATTAGTATTTGCCTTCTTTTCCTTAGAAAAGGTGCTGAAGATTTTCTCAATTTCCATGGTTTAGGTCAAATGGGACGACGCCACAAATTTCAGTGGCCCTGAGAGGGTTTCCTCTTGGGAAATCGAACCATTCGATGCCTCTGCACCTACCATCAACATACCTGTGCAGCCATCAATGAAAAACAAAAGGACCAGGGAGGCAGCCGAAAGCCAAGATACTCAGGCGCTGGGTATGACACTGAAAGTTTCACATTTCCTGTCTTACAAAAAACATCTCTGGAAATTTGGGTCAGATGTTCTTATTTTCGCAGAACCTGCTCAAGAATTTTGGCTCTCTGGAATGCCTGAACAACATGAGAAGACTGGTATCGGCTCCAGTGAACCCAGTTGTGTCGCTGGACATCAAGTCGTTTGGGCAAGTGAACGCGCAGGATACGGTGCCATGAGTAGTTCAGTCTGTCAGAATTCTGTAGTAATTGGTGGGAGTTGGTTCAAGGACTTCAACTCTTCAAGCAAGGGGGTTTCCCCTTCCTTGTCAGAGATTTCTCAGAAGCTGTTTCAGGTTACCAGCAATGACGCAAGGGTTCCTCCTTGGCCTGGGCTTTCTGCCTATCAAGCTGAGGAACCTTCTTCCAAGTTGTCTTGCAACACTGCTATATGCAGCTACCAGACTGAGGAGGTTGCTCCAAAATTTTCCAATGTTGCAGAAGAAAAGAAGGAACCCAGCATGTTCCGTCTGTTTGGTGTCAATTTAATTAACCACACTAGTGACAAGATGACCATGGGAGTAGGGGAAATAACGACGCGGACTGCTGGTTCTTTTGAAGACTCAGGGCAGTTGTCGGCGCTTTCAAAAGTCACAAAAGAAAATACACACTTGATGAATGAAAGCCCCCGAGAAATCCAAAGCCATCAGAGTTGCAGCGGAAGATCTAGAATCAAGGTAGGAGGTTTTTTTGTTTCCCTCTTCTCTTTCTCCTCGCTCCCTTGGACTGCAGTGTGACTTGGGGGTCGATATTTTGATCTGTGCTAGGTTCAAATGCATGGGGATCCCGTAGGCAGAGCTGTGGATTTAGCGAATCTGGATGGATACCAGCAGCTGACCTGTGAGATTGAAGAGATGTTCGGGATAAAAGACCTCAGCTCCAAAGAGGAATGGAAGGTGACTTTCACTAACGACGATAATGAGGCGATGGGAATCGGCGTTGTTCCTTGGGTGTAAGCTACCTCGTGCATATATATGACGTCCAAGGAAATAAGTAGCTAGTTGGCAGCTGGCTTAATGGGTTTTGATGAATAACATAGATGCTATATAACTCGTATGTGCAGGGAGTTTTGCCAGACGGTGAAGAAGATTGTGATGCGTCCCATCAAAGATGGGAGCTGCGTGGATCCTTGGCCGGAGCAGGATGTGAAGCCTGATTTTTAGAAGGGAGGGCAAGGGAAGGATGGTGCATTTTTGGAGCCTAGCCTTTGACATGGTCGTTTTGCTGGGGCTAATGAAACATGCTGGCTTCGTTCATTAGCTTGTTTGGTTATGATGAAGCAGCACATTGGTTGCTGGTGTCAGTCGTTTAGTCGGAAGCATTACAAGGAAGAATTGATGTAACATAGGCTTGCAGAAATGAAAAAGAAAAGAAAAGAAAGGGTTTGATAATGTGTCTTCAGTTTGGTTTAAAAGAAGATGACGATTAATGTGTGTCTAGTGGGCTGCCTAAGTTTAGTGGAAGCCTTTAGTTAGTGTCGATAAGGAATAATCAAGATGGATGCACTATAAGATGGGTTATGTAAGCTGTGTAAATATAATCACCATGTCAATGAAATTGAATTTAGATGACACCGGTTGGCTCATTACTGATTACTCATTGCATGATGTGCTGTGGACGGATTCTGACGAGGACTGCATTGGCCTGATGTGGTCTGCTCTGCTGCAGTGTTGCATTACATTCCATTACATGGAACATGTTATTAGTTATGATTTGTAGGAGTATGTTATTGGTGGCTTGGCCTCAAGTATATGCTTGCTTTAATCATCTGGATTGTGCATCACGTGTGCGTGTTATGGTGGTATGATTGACGGCAAAAAGGGTTGCTGGAATTAAGAGATGTTAATTAACAACAAGACGGAATGTTGATCAGGACAGAAGGTACACACATGGACATGGCTGTTGTTACCTTGAGAAATTTAACTACTGACTAGTAGGTGGCATTTGCAACGATTATATTGCCTGCTGCGGAAGAGAGGAGACGAGGCGGGAGAAATCGTGGCCGGCCGCCGGCGAGCAGCGGCCACCGGTCGCATCGCATCTGTGTCTGCTTCGGCGGGCGCCTTTTCGATATTTAACTATTTGTCATCCTTACAAATGCACCTTCTTCGATTACCATTTTTAATTTGCGTCCTACACATTTGTCATCCGATCAAACGTAGTCTTACACATTTGCCACTTTTGATGACGTAGCGCGCCACACTGGCCGTCCAGCGTGGCGAGGGCACCGAAAAAGACCAGCATGCCCCTGCCATGTCTCTTCTCTTGCCATCCTCTTCCACCGACGTGTGGGACCCACATGTCATAACCATCTTCAACCTCTCGCCTTCCTCTTTTCTTGCTCTGCTTTGCGCCCCACCCCTGCTGCTCCCCCGTCGCAGCGCCACCGCCCCACCGCCCGCGCGCGCGGCTTGCCTCCTTGCGCTCCCGCCGCGCCGCTCGCCTCCGTGCGCTCCTGCTGCGCCGCTGTGCCGCTCGCTTCTGTTGCGACGCGGGCCGGACCGCCGTCGGCCGCGCCATGGGCGGGCGCATGGCCGCGCTGGCCGCATCGCCCCTGGCCGAGTGAGCGCCATGGCAGCGCGCCGCCGCCGCAGACTGCTGGTGCGGGTGCGCGCCGTCGGCCGCGCTAGCCGCACCACCCTCGGCAGAGCGAGCGCCATGGCAGCGCGCCGTTGCAGCAGACTGCTGGTGCGGATGCGCGCGGGGCTGCGTCGTCCCCCTCATGCGGGAGCGGTGGGAGGGAGAGGGTAGCAGGAACCGAAGGTTGAAGATGGATCTGACAGTTAGGTCCCACATGTCAGTGGAAGAGGATGGAAGGGGCATGCTGGTCTTTTTCAGCGCCCTCGCCACGCTGGGCGGCCAATGTGGCGCGCTACGTCGTCGAAAGTGGCAAATGTGTAAGACTACCTTTGATAAGATGGCAAATGTGTAGAGCGCAAATTAAAAATGGCAATTAGAGAAGGTGTATCCGTAAGGATGGCAAATAGTTAAATATCTCCGGCTTTGGCCTTCCTTCTTAGGTCGCGTTGGCTCTAGGCTTGGCTGAGACAACAGAGGTAGTTCCAGCCCAGCCCAGCCCAATCCTCCACGCGCTCCGGCCAACTCACTCTCGATCGCCTCTCAAATCTCAAGCAAGCTCTGTTGTGAAGTCCTACTCCTGTCTCGTCATGATCGAATGTTCAGTTCTAATTCCGTTTCCACACCTTGCGAGCGAATGTTTCAAGCTCAATGTGACATTGTTGGTACAAGTTTATTCTTAAATTTTGCTCTATCATAGCTAATTGCAGCAGCTTTTTTAATTAACTCCCAACAGCCTCAACGAACCATCCGTCAGTAAAGTCTCTGTAATGTTTCTTAAGCGTTTAAAAAATAAAATCGATATTTTATTGTTTCCATAGCAACGCACGAACTATTACCAGATCTGTTTATCCCACGATCTAAAATTCAAATTATAATTTATTTATAGTGCATGTATAACATTTTATACGTATATTTATAGAGCGTATAAATAAACAAACGTAATAATACGGAGCTGCTGCGGCGGTGGTGACGGAGCAACACGCATTTTGCTATCGTGTGCCGACTGCCGAGCGGACACGACTCACGGACGCGCCCTAGCTGAACCGAGCGGTCCATGCGTATCACGTGACCCCGTCTTCGTCTTCGTCTCGTCTGGGAGCCTGGGAGGAGGGAGGTCAGAGGTGGAGGTGGAGGTGAAGGTGAAGGTGAAGGGAAGGCAGCAGACAACAAATAGCCTCTTTTTAATCCGCCTGTGTCCTGTCCCTCACTTGCTCTCTTTATTACTCCGTGCCGTCTTCTTGGGCTTAGTACACCAAATTTCTCCCAAAATTCACTATAAAAAAGAAGATTTCCCGCCACATCAAAATGCCGGTACATGCATGGAATACTAAATGTAGATGAAATAAAAAAATAATTGCACAGTTTAGATGTACTTTGCGAGACGAATCTTTTGAGCCTAGTTAGATCATAGTAGGACAATATTTACCACAAACAAACGAAAAATACTACAATAGTTCTACAGTGCTTTTCAGTTCGAAACACTATTTTTTTCAACCATCTAAACACACCCTTAAATTTCCCCGGCCGTCCATCGCTTTCATCCGCCCCCTCCCCTCCCCTCCCCTCCCAATCGCTAGCGCAGCAGCAAGCTTCCAAGCCACCGGGACTGTAGGGGCGGAGGGCGAGAGGGGACCCAAACCAGATCTTGGCAGGCAACACCATCCAATCCAGCACGGGTAGAGTCAGTCAGGTGGTTCAACTCCCTACCTCTCTTCCTGTTATAGGTGAAGCTGAAGCTGAAGGTGGAGGTGAGCGGTGAGCCACCCACAGCCCCACCACCGCACCGCCGGAGGTCTGGAGCTCCGTCCCCTCCTCCCTTCCCTACAAAAGCTCCCTCCTTTCTTGGGTCTGTCTGTCTGGGGTTTTGGAACTCAAGGCAAGGGAGGGGTTTGTTTGGTTTGGAAGAATCTTGAGTCTGGAGAGGCTGGCCGCCTCGTGCCATGGAGGCGGCGGTCGCAATGTCGCCCTCATCCGTCTCCTCTCACCACATCCATGACGCCGCCTCCATCAGCGAGGAGGACATGTCCTTGCCGGAAGGCCTCCTCTTCTCAGACACCCTCAAGGTAAGTGCTTGCTTGTTCTCTTTTGTTCCCACCTTTCCTCCTTCCTATATGGATCTACATTCTACTACTAGCTAATAATACTTACCAGGCAGCGTTCCTTGATTGCCGCCTGCCTTCCCACAAATTTAATTTGCGATATGAATTTGCGATATGATGCCGTGTCGTGTCCCATGTTTGCTGTGCCTGTGCGCTTCCCTGTCCATGTCAATCACCAGATTTTGTCCCCAGTTTGGTCTATTTCCCACTGTGCGATAGTTTCCATGCCTTGTCCCCGTCCACACTTTGCTATTGTAATCGTCACTGCTACTAATACTACTGCAACTAGTTGTTTTACTCAGACCTTTCTACCTCATTAACCGTTTACCTACATATACGATCTATATATATGTGTCTAACCTTCAAATCTTGCATTGCTCACTTCCTTTCAACTAAAGTGAGAGACTCATCCATTACTGTTATAATAGCTGCCTTTTTCAGCTCTATAATGGCCTCACCTTTTCCCGCCCTCCCTACTTTTCCCCTTGTTAAGCGAACTCGCCACAAGTCCTGGTTGGGTTTTCATTTCAAAATGCCCATGTCTGCATAACGCCACCTTGACCCTGACCCCATCGCTGAGGCTCTTGCTAAGAAACCACCATCCAAGCTTTCTGCGATGTGTATGGCATTGCCTGCCTGCTTTGTTTCCTCATAGTATATGAGAGGGTTAAAATTAGAAACCTGCCCTCAAATTGAGGGTTGCCGAGTTGATTGCTCCGTTAATGTCACCCCTTAACGTGCTGCTGCCATCCATTGTCAAATTTGTCTCTGCTTGTGGGTAAAAGAAAATGCAAACAGGATCCTTGTCCACAACAAAACCTCCACATGGCTGTGCCTTAGTTAATTGTTTATGTGTCTTCCATTTGTGCTGAGCTGTCATTTCTTATTACTATCTCCCATGCTTGCTCTGCTTGGGTTAAATAAATTATGGTTTTATTTGTAGGATCTGAGGAATCTGCGGTCACAACTGTACTCAGCGGCAGAATATTTTGAAGTATTTTACCGAAACAATTCCCACAAATCTACGTATGATCTTTATGTGGATCTTTGTTTCCTTATTTGTCTTATTTTCTATTGCTTCAATAAAGAAAGTCAAATGAAGTAACACATCCCCTCTCATCCTGTTTGCACGGATCTTCTTCTGTAGAGTGATGACGAGTTTAAAAGATTACACTGTCGAAGCCCTTGTTAGCACGGTGGACCATCTGGGTTTTGTGTCGTACAAGGTGGATAATCTCGTCAGTGAAAAGGCTGATGAGGTTAATGAAACAGAGTTTCTAGTATCTTCAGTTGAACAGGTATAATGCTTAAGTGGCTGCTACTGTGGAAATTTTCTTTCACCAAATCGTTTCTTTTTTTTTCTCTTCACTGTGTTTTGCCAGTTTCCCAATATGGAATGAATATCAGATTGTACTACATTGTTGTCTACCTCTAGCTCCCTCATTCCATTGTTTCTCATAATTGTAGAGGGTGCGGATTTGCCAACAAACAATTGACCAGGAAGGAAGATCTCAACAAGCTCTTCTCATCAAGGCGCCAAAGTACCACAGGCGTTACATATTACCAGGCAAATTCACGCTCTCTTTTATTACTAATGCATCATATAGAAGCCGCCTTTGGATGTATAGATCATCATAGCTAAGTTGTGTAGGCATGGATCTACTGGAATCTTCCATTCATCCGGTCTCGGAACTTCCACGGTATAACAGGCAATATACAAGTCGCAAAATGCACAAGTCTCAATCTTGTAAGTTGAGTTCATTGCCTTTCTGATTTCTCAATTTCTGAAAAGATCACTTCGTTGTTGATCTGAACTCCTCCTTCCAGCCATTTCTGCTCCAGTTTGCAGGCAGAGTACAATGAGGTAAACAAAGAGTAACTCTCAGATCCCTCCATTGCATGTTTAACCTTTTTTGGGGGGTGGGCGTGGGGCCAAAGTCAACCATTCAATGTTCAATGCCCAAAGACACAGTGCAGGTTTTTTAATGCCTGTTCTGCTGCAGGCGTGCTCGCTCACCATCTCCTACACCTAACGATGCATATCATCGATCACGGTCCATGTCACCTTCTCGAAAAGCACGAGCTAAATCTCCATCCCCTCGAATCGTGAACTCAAATACTACGAAAGGTATGTTATCCTTGTCTGATTGAGCAGATCTTTGACTTTGAATGCGAGGCTTGCATTTAGGTAATTAATTGGATATTATTGCATTCACATTTGCCACACAGAAACAAGGGCAGGCTCACCAATACCAAATTCTAATCCTCTGGCACGGTCTGCTACAGTCGCAAGAAGACCACCTGTGAACTCAAAGCATTTGGTATGTCATGTTGCTATGTCAGTTTAGGATAACCCTTGAGTAGAACTCTAGGCGACTACTGGTGTATATTCCTAAAAGGATTACTGGGTTTTCATTGTGTTTGATCATAGAAATCCTTTCTTTTTCAATGCAATACTATGTGCAGAGACAAACTTCGATGCAGTTACACACCGACTGGGACCAGCACAAGGAACAGGAGAAGAGCTCAAGCAAAGGCAGGGGTTTCCTCAAGTCATTGCTCACAAGGCGGCGGTGGAGAAACGACGAGTCATTGTACAGTTACTTAGATGAGTATTAATGATTGCTGAAACGTTGAGAACTTAGTTTGGTATTGATTGAATCTTTGATATTTGTGGGTCTATTGCTGTTCCAAAAGGTTGGAATCATGTTTTCGTTGCATTTCATCCTGCCCCCGCCCCTAGGAATCTGTAGAGCACTGATGATAGTTGGTTGTTCATATCATCAGTGGCGGTGCTTAATTGAAACTAATTGGGGCCATTGCTGCCGCTCCCAAACCTTTTTTTTTTCTAACTAGCAAAAATGCCCGTACGTTGCTACGGGTCTAGATATATATATTAATTAGTCTATGCTTTATAATTTGTATCATAATATGCACTTCTCTATCTATACCGAGTTGCTGATACTCGCCACTATGACCTAAAGAATTTTTAGGTACCCTAGAATGGTATATTAAAAAAGTAGGAAGATCTATGTCTCTACAACTTTGTTTCTCTCTAAGAAACAAAATGTGTCAATGAAAATAACTTATGGAAATAATAATAATTACTCCCTCCATTCCATAATATAAGATGTGCATGTTCTTTAAAAAAATTAATGATCAAAGTTTTGCTTTAAAGACCATGTAAAATTTTTAATTTTTATATTATAGAATGGAAGGAGTAAACAACAAACTCAGTTTTGGGAGGGAATGAAGAGAGTTTGGAAACACTTTTGCAATAATGGACCAGATCTGAGGGAGCAATTTTTTTTCTTCGTATTCTATTTTGATAGCATAAGCTTTTGCACTTTTAACATGGTAGGACCCACGCGCTAGACTCATCTCCTCTCGTTCAATCCCATTCTTGTGATTCTGCCCACCACACCTTTCTCCCAACAGCCGCACTTGTCCATATACAGGTATGTGTATTGTTATCGGATCGATACGGATACATGGATACAACATTTTTCATAAAAACTTGATATGTGCACACGTTGTAACGTTTTTCAAAGAAAAATATTAGTCTTGAAGAAAGACTGAAAGTCCCTCAGCTGCATTGTTGCTCTTGAATTCATGGTTGTTATATTTAATTGTGTTTGTGATGTATAAATGCTCATTGTTATTGGGCCTTATTTGATCCAAGAGATGTCTGCTGTTTAAGACCTTTTTATTCGGATGTTATCATGTTGATACATAAATTTTTTCTCTCCTCTACATGTAAGAGTCTGATGTAATCACAATGGTACTTTTCTCCGTGTAAGAGTCCACGCTTGGTTTTGCTGGGCTCCGGAACGTCCACGTACGATGGAGCCAGGGGTGCTTGCAGACGGAGATGGACCCACCTGTCGGTATAAGTCTTGACGGACCAAAGTTTTTTATGGAACCATGAAACCTTATTACCTTTAATATTAGGTAGAGAGGAGATTTATTAGTAAGTTGTACAGTGCGAAAAATAGCAATTTTTGCAGGCAACATATCCAATGCAATCAAAGGTTTAGTGCGACCTTACTAAAAAAGTGTCAAAAAATTCTGAAAAAAACTATGAATGTACATTTCAACTTAGTTCATCTATATATAAAATTTTATAATCAAATTCGTCCGACTCTAGCAGTTACAAAAAAGACAAATAGATGGGATATGCTGAGATGTACATTCATAATTTTTTTGAGATCTTTTTGATATTTTTTTAGTAAAATGGCATGGTGATTGCACTAAACATTTGATTGCACTGGATATATTGCCATAGTGATACATTCCTCGTCGTGGATGGAAGAAATCAATGAATTCAGGCACTTGCGATGTCCTCTTCGATATACATTTGAATCGACATGTGTGATACCCATCGTTCAGCTGTAACATGATATAATTGTGTGGAGGAGGAGGATTAGAAGAGATTAACCGGATGAGCATGACCTAATCTACGCTATAAAAGAGTGAGTGTTCTAAAAATCATTTTTATCTATAAAGGCATAGGTATACTCCTCACGCTGACCTCACTGTGCAGTTTAGAAAAGTTTGGAAAGAGGTGGAAAGGCTCAAAACCCATAGATGCAAAATGTTTTATCCACTTTATCTTTTTATTTCTCACCTCATTTTATATTCATATCCACGCGTTGCTTTCCTTCTCTTGATTTTAATGAGAAAAGAATGACGCTAATTAATCAAAATTTTTTTCTTTTAATTTTATTTTTTTCTATTGTCTATTTGATTATCTCACAACATGTGCATCTTGCACGTATATCTATGTTAGTATAATACTAATGTTAGTATAATACTAATGCATGGCGTAGTGGGAACCATGTTTCTTGCCTTTTCAGTCCACTAGTGCGTCCTTTTCCATTATTTCGTGCGACTCTGATTAGACCCTTACATGTTGTCTTGTGTCTAAGGAACCATGTTTGCCGCATGTCAGGAGCTTTGATTTTGATTGAATTGATACATCAAACATGTTATTTCGAGCCCGGTTTTGAAAAAGATGGCATCCCCTTTCCATCAATGGAGGAGGCTAGCTTTTGACAGAACAACCCAAAAATGGAGCAAGGATTTATAAGCAAAAAAATGGCAGTGCTTCTCTTGGGCTTCATCTAGCTAGCGCTACATGCTTTCTTGTTTTTAGTCCGGCTCCTCCTAAGCAACTAGTAAGCGCAATCGGATGCAATCTCACTTGTTCCTGTAGCCATAATTTTTTAATTTTTTTGCTTCAGAAAGGCACTCAAAAGTCAAAACTACATTGATTTTCTTGACTAGGGGGGTTGAATATCCCTTTATTTAAATTTGACTAGAAAGAAATTTAATTCTCTTCCAATCGAACAAGGCCAAAACGGGGACAAAACGACTGCCATTGCTTTGCCAGATAAAACTAGGGTGCAACTGGGTTGAGGAGTAGGATTTGTCCTATCCCATGGGCCAATTTCAGGCTCAAATGGGCGTATTTTTGGCCCACATGCATGCTTCTCTTGGGTTTAGGCATGTTCCATACTTCATTAGTTTTGGCTTACTCCTTGTAGCAGCGGGAGTGACTACTCATAATCCCTTCAAAGCCAATTACAACCTGACACGTCATCTTCTTCTTTTCCCTCCTCCTCATTCCCAGTCTCGGACTCAGCGCGTGCGTGGCTCAGTGCGGCCGCCTCATTTTCCCACGGCGGCGCGGTCCAGCTCGGCCGCCTCCTCCTCCTCCCACGGTGGTGTGGCCCAGCGCGGTCTCCTCGCGCTCCTCTCGCGGTGGCGCAAGCGGCCGCACCACCGCCGAAGGAGGCTACTGTGCGAGGCCACGCTGCGCCGAGGTGGCCACGCGATGAGGCGGGGGCGAGGGGGTTACGCCACCGCGAGAGGAGTGCGAGGAGACCGCGCTGGGCCACGCCACCGTGGGAGGAGGAGGAGGCGGCCGAGCTGGACCGCGCCGCCCACGCGCGGCCACCTCCTCATCCTGTGGCGGCGCGGCGCGACGCGGAAGAGAATGGGGCCGGGGCGGCACAGCGAGGAAGCCAGTCTCCCGCCGGCGAGGAAGACGACGACCGGTGACCGGCAACCGGCTGGAGTGGGAGGGCGGCAACCGGTAGCCGACGGGAGCAGGAGATGGGGTAGCCGGCCATTGGAATAAAATAAAATGATAAAGAAACAAATTTAGAATTCGCTGGATAGAAAAGCCTAATGACTTCATACAAATCTTAAAACAATCACAACCATAAATATTAAATAAAAAGATAACTGAAGATCATCCGCTAGGTAAAAGAAACGAAAATATTACACCGTGAGCGGGCGTTCAGCCTGCTACGCCAGGAGCCGGTGGGTAGGACAGGGGCCTTTGGCCTGCTGCGCCAGGAGCCTGTTGGAGAGCTGGGCTTTGAGACGGTTGCAGGAGCCCGTGGGAGGGATGTGGCCTTTTGCCTCCTTCATCAAACGCCATGCATTCACTTTTTTATATATTTATCGAGATATTTTGTTTCCAGCATCACGTTTCTACTAGCTCCTCCCAAACATTTTTTTTAGCTTACAGTGAAACAAAAAATACAATATACTTATAACCAAATGGAGTACTATTTAAATTATATACGTCAAATTTTAGCGATTAATTTTAACAATTGTATAAGTATATAACTTTTAACCACTTCTATATATAACTTACATGATGCATATGTGCATGTGCCGTAGGTACTTATGTATTAAGATTGTAATAATTATATGAAACCTACCAACAAATTATATGCGCATATTTCTATAAAAATAAAATTTTACTTGCTAGGTACCAATTTGAGGTGTCTATATAAGTTGTCATATCATTTTCTCTATATAAGTTGATGCATAAAACAATATAGATTGTCTATAAATACGTTGTGACAAGATATAAGTTGTCACGGATTCTCTATGTAAAAAAATTGTACTAACAGATTAACACCATAAAGTCTACACAAGTTATTTATGAAATTAGACATACTAGTTGTTATTATTCTATGCCACATAAATTGTTGTATGAGTTATTGTTATTCTATAAAACACAAATTGCTAAATGCACGTGCACAAATTGGCTCTAGACATAGAAGACAAGTTGATAATTATATGCACCATAGCTTACTATATATATGTTGTACATAAGTTACAACTATATATTTAACATATTTTGACATTGGTATAAACTATTTATTGGTTTTGTTTTGTAATCTTATCATAATGGAGACAATGGTGAAAATGGGTTCAAAAATAGATGTTTAATGAGAGATTTATGGCCGTGCAATGAAAAGAGATTAAATTGAATTTGACGATGTCATCCATGAGACCATGACATAACTAGGAAATTTCTCCCTTTTTTTTTCCTTTCTGACTTGGAGTGAGAGGAACATGCGTTTGCTTGACACGTGAGTTACAATGGCTCTACAGAAAGAAGTCGCGCGATAGATGCTTTGCGCGACCACGCCTTATCTCTGGCTCCTAGAATAAGTCCACATTTCATTCCTGCGCTACGCCTACAATGCAATCGTGCAGCCGTACTGTCCTGTACCTGCTAAACGACGACGGCATGCATCAGAGCAGGACAAAAGATTTATCAGCAATGTATGCACTACAAAAGGAACATAAATACAACGGCAATTATATTATTTTTTGGTACTTACCACATCAGAGCGAGTGGTTGGGGCCAATCAGCAGGCTGCTTAAACCTGCTTGTGCGGTTGTGCCATTGATTATTGTGTCGGTTTTTTTTTTATGTTCAGCTTTTCTTTGGTCTTGCATGTAGCTCTCCTGGAATCATATTTTGTGGCCCAAGATAAATAAATTCCACGAATAATTCTAAATGTCGTGTCGTCCTCTCCGATCCATGCAGGACGCTATCAAGGACAGACGACGTACTCCGATCCTTTGCAAACTTTGACTCCCTCAGCGCTTGGAAAAAAAAAAGAAACAAGACTACTATTATTGAGACCGGTAATATAATATGGTTTCGTGTTGTTGTACTACTCCTGCTCCTTCATCAGATGTATAATGTTGAACCAAAGGTATATGTGCATCTGGAGAAGGTTGGAGGCAGCTCAGCTCCTCTGCCATTATATCTCGTATTTTATTCCCCCGCTTGGAAATATAAATGGTCTTAGTTTTGTCCTAAGCGAATCTCTCTACCCTTGGATAAAAATTATTAATATATGATAGTACGTATGTATCAAAAATCGATAGATATATTTAATTGTGTGGTAGAAGTTGGTAATGTAGAAATAGGCATATTTTTGTTTTTTCATGTTGGCAATTTTTTACGGTCACGGGGGAACGTGATTACCACTTGAATTGTATTGATATTCGTATGGCAAAGCCACATCAATAGCCTCGTGAACGTGATTACCACTTCAATTGTATTGATATTCGTATGGCAAAGCCACATCAATAGCCTCGTTTGTAAGAGACAATGAAACAAAACCCTATAATGCTGGTCAATTTGGAGAAAACCGGGCTAAAACTACGAGTTGCCTAGCTAAACTAAGCCTCAACGCCCCATCACAAGGGCAAACTACTGGCATAACCACATATAACAACATCACACCCAAGCGCAAGGGCACATTGTGGCAAACCCACTGATAAACAACACAGTACTGTGAACACCCAACCTTTACTACGACAGATGACTTTCATAGCGACCCCTACACCTAGGGAGCAGCGTCAAAGATGCCGTCGTCATCTGTACATACAGTAAGGCCGGAACAAGGTTTTTCACCTAAAAGTCACAAGGTTGTTGCGAAGGAGGAGTACCACCGTGACACATTTGTGTCATCGTAGATGTAGATGCAAATACAGAGGGAAGAGCACAAGAACGACGCCTCCCTGGAGGTGCGTAGTGCTCCAGAGGATCACCATCGTTTGCGCCGATAGAACCATGGGGAATAGCTTTCACCTATTTATGGATCCCCAAAGCATGCAACTTGCTCGCTACCGCTGCTTGAGCCCATGGTAGCTCAGACGAGTAGAAGGTTTTTCGCCAACGATGCTGCAGACTGCAATGCACATCATCGATAATGAGCCACACAGCACAAGCCGCAGCCGCGCCACTCCACACCGCACTCTCCAACCACCATCTTGGCCCGACCATGCATCCGCCAGGCTGAGAAGAACCAACGCCCGGCCTGTTTCATTGCCAAGGAGCAGGTAGCATGCCTTACTTACTAGCAGAGTGCTCATGCACCACGGTTTATATAAATATTTTTATTCAACAAAATAAATTCAGAAATAATCTTAGGTGGTCTCCGAACTATTTTAACAAAAACATCCTAAAATACGTTTTTTAGGGAAAACATCCTGAAATACGTGGAATACTCGCTCAGTCCACCAGCTACCGCGCCTCTGCCTACGGAAGGACGCCGCTGCGCCGGGCCCCTCAGCGGCTCCGCTCGACCGAGGCCGCCGCCGCGTCACACGCCCTCCGCCTGTCCGAGGCCGCCGTCGTGCGCCCTCCACCTGCCCGAGGACGTCGCTGCGCCGCGCGCCCTCGGTTGGGCCCGAGGACATCGCTGCGCCGCCTGCCCGAGGACGCCGCCGCGCTGCGGCCCTTCGCCTGCACGAGGACTCCGCCGCGCCCCTCTGCCTCCGTCGCCGCCGCCCCACATCCGTGTGGCAGATTTGGCGCCGGCGCATCTCCTCACTGCACCGGGTCGGTGAAGGGCCTCCTCCTTGTGCGCGTCAAGTCTGAGCTGGCGGTCCTCGCTTCGGCGTGCCGGCGTCCGGGCCACCGGTCCTCCACTTGACCGCGGCGGATCTGAGCCGTTGTCCGCTCTCGGATCTGGCCATAGTGGCGGCGGGCAGGCTGTTGGGATGGAGAGAGAGAGAGAGTAGGCAACGTGCTATGCGACATGGGTAGAAGCCGATGCTCGCGTGGGGTTAGTGGGGGGTAGGGGGCGCTCATCCGGGCGACTCACGTTGCGCGCTGCTGCGAGGCACGAACCACTCTCACATTACAATAGTATATACTCCCTCCGGTCTTCAAATACTTCAGGTTTTGAACATAATCTCACATACCAAGGTGCAATTAAATAGGGCTGTTCTTTCCTATAGTACCTTAATAAATAGGCTGTGGTTCCATATCAAAACACACGGAGAGATAGTCTAGCTGGTTTGGCACAGCTCCCAAGGCAGATTACACCACACATAGTCCCTGCGGGGGAACTTTTTTTTGCCATTTCTTTTATTGGGAGTGCATGCATGTATGGAAAATATAAACAGGCTCAGGGTATACTAGTCCAAAATGAGCTTCACATGCTACAGCATCATGTATTTGCATCCAAAGTGAAAACCCCTTAAACATCAAGTATTTGAAGACCGGAGAGAGTAAGCAGAGATTAGCTGGGGAGCTTACTTTTTCTTTTGTCCCTTATTTGCTTGAAATGGAGTTACTAGCTAGAGACAAACTAGATACTTACTCCCTCCGTCCCACAATAAATGTTGTTTTAGAACTTTTAGGACATATTAAGGAGGGTGAGAGATGACGCATGTGCCCCTGATTAACTGACTAATCTTTCCCTTATTGGTATATGCATGCGTGCAGATTACTTTTTCTTTTAGAGGCAATTAATTTTCTAAAACAACACTTATTAGGAGACAAAATTTGAATACTAAAACAACATTTATTGTGGGACGGAGGGAGTATATTGCCATTTAATTTGGTCAACTGTCTATATATATACCTGTATATATATGCTATCTCTAGTTAAGGTTACCATGCAGAGCTACTTGATCAGACAGCATGACATCAACAAAATAAATAAAGCCCTAAGTGGACCTTTGGTTCTTCTAGCTGCTGGCTTGAGGAGTTTGGAATAATGATACATATGTGCAGCGGGTCATGCGTTTCCATGTCCTGATCGAGCTAGTCAATGGATTCACTTAGGGCTCTGTTGGCAAAACTAAATTTCAATCGGAGTTAGAAATGATTGGAGAGAATTGAGAGTGAAATGGAATTATTTTTTCCTAAAATCCCCTCCGTTCGTTTCCCTCCAATTCCGATTGGAAACAGTTGATCCAAACGAGGGATTATATCGAGCATATATATGGAAATTAACCCATAGGTAGCTGCCGTCCCTCTTGGCAACTTGGCAAGCAGAATAATAAATGGCAAATTAATTAACCTGCAGCTATATTCTAGCTATATACCGTAATTATATTAGGTGGACGTACGAACCATAGTCATCGTCGTCGCGCTTTGTGGACACAAAATCCAGCATCTATCTGCTGGGTGCTGCCGCTGTCGGTTTTGCCAATATATATAATAAATTAATGCCGGATATAATATTATTCGTAAAATTAAAATTGGATTTATGTAATACGTGGCGACGACCGGGAGCTAGCTGATCTTTAGCTTGCTTGAATTTGTGTGATGCAATGCAAGCAAAGCAATGACATTGATGCGCTGCGGATTCTATCTAATAATTTGTCCGGCAGCACATTCAATTCTCCACGTAAGGCACATACACATTTGTGGTATATATAGGGGAGGAATATGTTGTGCGTGGCTGGCCATTTTCTTCTTTCTTCTTTCTTTTTCTTTAATTTCTTTCTATTCAACGACACACATACATCCACGTGTCGATCCCATCACGCCATATATACGTACACCGCATGTATAATACTGTTGCCACAGGAATATATGCATGTATACGTAGTACGAACATCAGATATATATATTTATATAGAAGAGTTTTATCTACATGCGCATGTAGCTACACTCACCTTCAATAAACCAATAAGAGTATGTTCACATACTCATTTATCAGTTTGGGTATCTTCACATACTTATTTTAAGATACCTCGAATGTCACCACCCGAAAAAATTACAAAATAGCCCATGTTTTTATTATATTTTGATAATACCTTCGTATTAGTACATATAACGGGGTATGTCCACATACCTCAGGTATATTCGCATACCTCGTGCACAAACCACCTCGGATGGTCTAGTATCATTGCATACTCCATGTACATACCTTCCGTTTCAGCAGATACGCCCTCAATCATGAGATACGTACGTGAGTGTAGCTACATGCGCATGTAGAAAGGAATTTTTCTATATATATATATAATAATTATAATTATTTGTGGACGCCACTTCATTTGTCATCGATGGATCGGATCCGATCTGGCTGCTACATTATGCATGCTGAGACAATCTGTAGCGGTCTAGGCAAATGATCTCAACCAGATGAATTTCCCACGCGTTGCTGCGGGAATTTCAGATACACCCTGCATGAAAGCCACAAAAAAGAATTATATACATAAAATCACAAAAAATTGCTAGAAAATATAAATAGATGACTTAGTGGATGGTGATGTGGGGACTTAGTGGATGGTGATGATATGGCATAGCTGCATGCTGAGAGAAATAGGTAGTTGGTGCTACTGTTTTCTATTTAGATATAGAAGATTTGTGGAACGTGGCATCACAAATAACAGAGTGTAATTTGAAATTCGAGAAATGGAATGAGTATACTACTGCGGTAAAGAGATGGTAAAGAAATTAATAGGAGCTTGAAATGTAGAGTGAGATGGGTAGCCTTGCTTCCTTCGGTCGCCGTAACAACCCGTCCTTTGTTTATATACTCATTTTTTAGTGACCGAATAAAGTACCTAACTTGTAAGCTACACTGGTATGTGTCCATAAGATAACCAAATGGACCGATAAGCAGCTCGCAAGTTTTGACTTGTTCTAAGTGTGGACATCCCATCCCACATCTTGCCCAGCTGATAGCTCGTATACAAGCAAGAGGCTATCGAACCCTTGGCCACTTTGTGTCGACCTACCTGCCCTCCTCCCTTTAGAGTCGTCGTCTCCAAAGTCCAAACATGGTATATCAATGTCATCGTCAAGCCGAGCCGCTTCTAAGTCCCCTAGTGTCTCTCGTAGTGGTGCAGTAGCGCCACCCACTAGCTTTCATTACAACTCCAGTACTCTCTTTTCCGCCTTCTACCATTGCTCCCTCTCTCCTCCACTCATGTGTCCTTCACATACGCCATACCAAAATCGAGAGCCAATGTGCCAACAGAAGAATAAAAAGGTTGTGCATAACGTCGCGAAGCAACTCCTTTATGGTTCCTTTATGTGGGCTGTGGTTCACAAGACACATAGTTGGCAATCAACTTGTGCATGGGTGGGTGGTGAGCTTGTGATTTGTGAGATTCCACCTAATTTCTTGATCTAGGGGTAAGGGGCGATGAATTTCAAGATGAATTTGAGCTAAAGTTCTTAGGGTTTGTAGCTCAATTTAGTGGGATGCAATCAGGGGCAATCCTAGGCAGTACAAGGCCCCAAATGCTATTGGTTTTTCAAAGGATCATCTGACGACTAAGATGATCGAACACTAAAGTAGTTTATATCAACTATGTTTGTCCCCTAAATTCATGTCCAAGCTAAGCTTCACCTCTGGATTCAACCATTGCACGTCAGGCTTACTGGGCCATCGGGCTAATGCCATTTTGTTAAGTTGTTTAGGCTCTTGTGAGTCCATCGTGCCAACACTGGCGCAACCTAGCCAAATCAAGTATTGTGACCAGTTGTTTTTGTATCAAATTATTCGGTATCTATAATGCATGTTAATTTGTGTCACCATATATGTCCTCTTGTTACATCACCACATGCATGCGCCGCTACTTTACTTGCTCGACATGCTGCCGACCGCTCGCCATCATTCCACCTACCCGCATGCGACACACTGCTAGGGCCTTCGACAAGAGGAATACGAGGAGCTTCTGATAGATTTGATTTGGGTATATATTTCAATTTTCAATGTTGATGATCAAAGGCTTTGAATGGAAGGTCGAGCCCTTGAAATCAAAACTACACCATTGTTTCATTAATTGGTTATCAGTCGCCTCATGACTGATGGACCTAGCCTAGAATGTTAGTTTTTCCAAGCAAATCGAGTACATACACGAGTAGGAACGAAGAGTCAGACAAACATGCAATCTAAATTGGATTGCATATATTAGGGTTTCAAAATTAAGTAGATGGCGAAACCATTCGATGGCAAACTAAAATAATCAAAACAAAATACAAAACATAAAGAAAGGATCGATGAAGACTATACATGCATGTATTTAATGGACGATATACAAAACCTAACGGCCTAGAAAAGGTGGTGTGGCCCCAAAGTTCATTGCAGGAGCTGTGTTTTTTTAGATAAAGGATTTAATAATCCGGCCTTCATATCCAAAGTGGATATTTGCAGCTAGCAAGTACATGAGTTCTTATACTCAAAACCTCAAAACTGAGTATCAAAGAGTAACAAGATCAAAAGCTAAAATGCTAAAAAGAAAACTAAAGGCTAAGGTTCAAAGATCTTCAAAACCTTGCTTCAAACTTGTCCCTATGCCACCGAGTCACGACTCCGGTGAGTGGAGGCCTGCCCAGAGCCAGAGACAGAGGACCAAACTAGGAAGAAGGACCCGCGCCCACAACGGCAAGGGGAAAAGATGGGGCCGGGAGGGTGGCGGGGCTAGGGTTTTGGGGGGCGCCGTCCATGTCGGCCGAGCGAGGACAGCGCGGGCGGCCTTCACTTTAGATACATTCTCATCTTGCAGGAGCTGTGTTGAGTTTGATTGCTTCTTCCAGCAACAACCAAAAGAGAGAAATGCTAAAACAAGACTGCGTGAGCAGGTAGTTAATAAGGTCGTCGTCGTCCGTCCATCATTGGCCAGGCCCAGAGCAATCGACCTCATGCCAGCTCGCTGAATGACGACGTAGCGACCGGATGGGGAGCCCAGCAGCAACAGCAATATATACTATAACACTACTACTGGGATCTCTGTGATAGTTCCGTCGGCGATATATAGGATCCCTCATCACATGTATGTATATATGGATGGATGACTAAAATCGACTGCGCGGATCATCGATCGATTGATATGATCATTGATTGATTAATTACCTGGAAACGACGACGACGTACGGCGCGCCTGCTGACTGGGGGAATAAATGAGAGAGAGAGAGAGAGATACATTCAATTCACAGACTACTAGCTATCAACTGAAACAGGCCGGCGCTCCTCTATATTGCGCAATCTACAGGTTCTAGATTAAGCTAATAAGTTTGTCTTGTATTGTTTCTGTTTAAGCTTATGCCAGTAGCTCTACATTTGTTTCGCTTTATGATCTATTTTATCAGTGGATCCGATCCAGTGGTAATCTAAATTCCGATCCTATATCTGCTGTCGCTCTCGTGAGAGCATATATATATATATATATATATATATATATATATATATATATATATATATATATATATATATATATATATATATATATATATATATATATATATATATATATATATATATGTAGCTACACCCACCTTCAATTAACCAATAAGGGTATGTGCGCATACTCATTTATCCGTTTGAGTATGTTCATATACTTATTTTAGAATATCTCAAATGTCACTATCCGAAAAAATTACAAAACAGCCTCTGTTTTTAATTTTTATAATAATACCTTTATATTAGTACATATAACGGGGTATGTCCACATACCTCAGGTATACTCGCATACCTCGTGCACATACCACCTCGGATGGTCCAGTATCATTGCATACTCCGTGTACATACCTTCCGTTTGGCTAGATACACCCTCAATCATAAGATATATACGCGAGTGTAGCTACATGCGCATGTAGAAAGAAATTTTCCTATATATAACGTATCTCATGATTGAAGGCGTATCTGATGAAACGAAAGGTATGTACGCGGAGTATGTAATGATACTAGACCATCTTTAGTGGTATATGCGCGAGGTATGCAAGCATACCTGAGGTATATGGACATACCCCGTAATATGTACTAATATGAAGGTATTATTAAAATAAATTAAAAATAGGGGCTGTTTTGTAATTTTTTCGCACGGTGATATTTGAGGTATCTTAAAATAAGTACGTGAACATACTCAAAATGATAAATGAATATGCGAACATACCTTTATTGGTTTATTGAAGGTGAGTGTAGTTACATGCGCATGTAGGTAAAACTCTATATATATATATATAATATATATATATATATATTATATATATATATATATATATTATATATATATATATATAATATATATATATATATATATATATATATATATATATATATATATATATATATATAATATATATATATACACACACACGATCAGATCATCGAAGGGCGGCGATAGAATATATATATTTACCTTAGCTTACCTGATGCAGTCTAAGTGGCCGGCCGAGGTTAGAGGGGGTTGCTGCTGCGACGCGGCCACGCGGCCTGGCCAGGCCGACTAGCTAGCTGCGCCTGCCTGCGTGCCTGCAGCTTGTATTGCTGCTATGCGGCCGTGCTGGAGTGCACCCCTAACATGCATGCATGCTGCATGCATATGCATACGGACTACGGTGGTGGTCGTTGGGTTAGTGTGATCTGCAGTCAAGTTGCTCCACATTAGTAGTAATTTACTAGCATAAATAGAATATACTAACTTGCATGCGACAAAACAATTGCGTCAGTGGCTGTTGTTTATGTATCCTCCGATCCGACGATGTTGTCATTACATGAATCAGGCGCCTTCTTCTGCCGCTGGTTTTTGCTCCTAATCGTACTATGTCGGACGCACCATCTGTTTCTTTTCTGGAACAACTTTGTTAATATTTTGTCATCAACCCCAACAGTATATTGTATACAACAGTGTACACATAATACATGTATGGGTAAGAACTAAAACATATTTAGATAAAGTTATACCATTTCACCCACCTCTGATAGAGAGCGCATATATATAAATATATAGCTGTAATAAGACCATTTCAGTGAGGATTCCATTTGAATTTTATTCCATTGAATGCTAGTATGACAAATCAGTATGTTTCGTGACATATGGTAAGATATTTACGAAGAGATGTGAGATTTTTTTTCTAGATAAAACCCAAGATGCCGGAGAAAATCTGATGTGGCAGTTTTACAAGTGTGTAATGAAACTCCCACTAAAAACAAAAGGAATAAAAGGCTAACAAGCTCTTTTTTTTTATACGATTGATTAAGTGTAGACTGAACCATATGTATCATGGTGCATGTGGTTGTGGGATACCCTCCCACCAAAACCATCTTGGATAAAATTATAGCATCTCACGGTCATCCACCTCCACCAGCACATAGCGCGCTACAAGCGATTAATAAGAGTGATTACTACTTATAATTAATTAGACGCAGTAGAATTTGATTGGGTGGGTCCGTGGCGGTGGGAGGCGCCAATCCACCACCCACTGCCTGACCTGGCGTTGACCACTAGTATATGCTCGAGTGGCTCCCGGAGCCGCCGAGCAATAAGCTGGCGGATCTGATATTCTGATCTGGCCGTCGCCGTCTTCCTCCTCCTCCGCCTCCCCTCTCCCCACTTGCGACGCGACGCGACGCGACGTTGTCGACGGAGGGAGGCAGGCAGGCAGGGCCATTGTTGTCTATCTTATTCCGGTCGATCCACCACTCCCCGCGTCCGCGTCCGCGTCTCACCACACCACACGCACATAGGAGGAGGAGAGGGGATCCACCCCCAAGGCAGGGCAGGCTCTACACCTTCCCCACATGGCACCACCACCACTCCTCCCTCCTCCCTCCCTGCTCCCCTCTCGCCGTCGCCTCCTCCTCCTCATCTTCCGCCGCCGTCGCCGCCGCTACTGACCCCTCCTCACCCTCACCCTCAACCTCACCAACCAACCACCAGTAGCAGATGGACCTCGACCCGTCCGCCTCTGCCGACGCCTGGCCCTTCGACTCGCTCACCACCTCCCTGCTCTTCTCCTCCTCCTCCTCCCCGCAGCTCCCGCTGCTCCCGGCCAACTCCTCCTCCTGGCTCACACCGCCCTCGCCGCTGTGGCTCTTCGAGGACCGTCACCTGCTCCCGCTCGACTCTCCCGCCGCGCCCGAGGCGGCCGTCGTCGACGAGGTCCAGCGGACCCGCTCCGGTGAGCCGACCCGACCCGACCCTCTTCCGTTCCGTTCCGTCTCTCTCATGCATGCGTCTTTCTTCCTGGGATCCATCCGTTCCGTCCTACCAAGTGCAGCAAATCTAGCTGTTCAACCGATTGCTACACAAGCACAAGAGGAACAAAAATAAAAAAAGCCAGATTAGATTTTGTGCTCCGCTCCCCCATATCTGCTGCTGCTTCGCTTCGCGCTACACTAATTGGATGAGATTCCTTCGCCGAAAGCTAGAATCTTTCTACTGTTATTCTTGACCTCCGTATCGATTTCCTTCCCAGCTTCCTTCATCTTTGACTTTCCTATCGTTATTATTACGGACAACACAAGGCTTTCATTTCTGGCATGCTTAATTGCCGGGCTTCCTCTCCCTAACGTAGGATTTGCCTTATGCGGTCTGCACGAAACAGAATTTTTGCGCCCGCCTAGCTTCCTGTTGCCAGAGAATACGGATAGAATTTGGTGTAAAGTTATTAGCCGCATCTCCCCCTGGCCTAGTTTGCAACGATACGGATGCCTCCGCCATTGGTGTGATCAGGGACGGGGGTAGACTAAAAAACCTGCCTTTCTTTCCGACCCGGTGGGTCCGCCCGTTGTTGTTAACGCTACCTAATCATTGATACTCCACCATTTGTTGATGGCAAATTGGATTCCACTAGCAGGTGGAAGAGGTGTTGTACTTGATTAGTATGTTTACTGTGCTGTGCATATACGATACAAAAAGGACCCTCCCTCCCCTCCCCTCCTTTCTTGCGCTATTGTTGCCTGAGTCATTTACTACTTTTAATAACGCTATATAATGCGTGCCCTGCTTTGTTTCCTCTGTCTCCTAGTGCTTGTGCACGGTCTCTAAAGGTATTTACTACATTTATTGGTGGGTCATGACGCCACGGGCTGTATGCTAGATTGTACTCTGAGTGGAAGCAGTTCTCTCATTATATTATGTAGTTTAAACACGGCAGCGAGATCATCTTTACTTGTGTGCCGAGTAAACTAGGATATCTTCATTTCATGGTCTCTAGACTCGATCGTGTGACCAAGCATCAATTTTTCTTGGTAAATTTTATCGAAAGCATAGTCCAACTACACCTTTCTTTCCCACCTTGATGCCTGTAGCAAACCCGGTTTGACCATAAACAGGGACTTAAAGATTCACATGAGGGCCTACAAGTAGGTCTGGATCATATTATCAAGCATAAGAAGAGCACGTGGCATCCATTTCTTACAAGGAGGGTTTTGGGTGTTTCCTTAGCCTTTATCATCTTACAGTTCTGCCTCGCTTATCCAGGGAATTCTGATGCTACGATCAAGAGAGGCGATCAAATCAATCACAAATGGCAGTTTCATCTATCTTTGGATGAAGATGGCACTGACAACTCTAGCTTGTTCAAGGAGAAGCTTACACAGGCTCTTCGCCACTTCAAGGAGTCCACAGACCAACATCTGTTGGTTCAAGTCTGGGCACCGGTCAAGAATGGAGACCGCTATGTACTTACTACTTCAGGACAGCCCTTTGTGCTTGACCACCAGAGCATCGGGTTGCTTCAGTACAGGGCTGTATCCATGATGTACATGTTTTCA
Organism: Paspalum notatum; assembly: GCA_022530915.1. Classification (NCBI taxonomy): domain Eukaryota; kingdom Viridiplantae; phylum Streptophyta; class Magnoliopsida; order Poales; family Poaceae; genus Paspalum; species Paspalum notatum. The sequence goes on from CM039686.1 coordinate 51,057,904, forward strand.
GTCGATGGGGAAAATGTTGGAGAGCTGGGCCTACCTGGTCGTGTCTACAAACAGAAGGTGCCCGAGTGGACGCCAAATGTGCAGTACTATAGCAGTTCTGAGTATCCACGGCTTAACCATGCGATCAGTTACAACGTTCATGGTACAGTTGCCCTGCCTGTTTTTGATCCTTCTGCCCAGTCCTGTATTGCTGTCGTCGAACTTATAATGACATCAAAGAAGATAAACTATGCCTGTGAGGTTGATAAAGTCTGCAAAGCACTTGAGGTTTGTCCTTTTTCGCTTTGCTTGATGTATGTTATTTTAGTGGCACGTGCACATTCAGGTGATAGCAAATTCCTTAAGATTGATGTTAGCACCTCTACATGTCAGCTATAGCAATCACATGTAGCATAAAACTGTGTTGAACTACCATCTTACATCTGGCAATATTTCTGCAGGCGGTAAATCTTAAAAGCACTGAAATATTAGACCATCCAAATGTTCAGGTGATCCTTCAATCGTTACAAAATGGACAAATGCTCTTCCTGTTCGTACCGTGGGTGTCTTATATTTTTTTTTTTCATCGTCTTGTTTGTTCAGATATGTAATGAAGGCCGTCAAGCGGCTCTGGTTGAAATACTGGAGATCTTGACCGTAGTATGCGAAGAGCACAAGCTTCCTTTAGCACAAACTTGGGTTCCTTGCAAGTATAGAAGTGTATTGGCACATGGTGGTGGTTTAAAGAAGAGTTGCTTGAGTTTTGATGGAAGTTGCATGGGTGAGGTCTGCATGTCAACTAGTGATGTGGCTTTTCACGTGATTGATGCTCATATGTGGGGATTTAGAGATGCCTGTGTAGAGCATCACCTGCAGAGGGGACAAGGAGTTTCTGGAAAGGCGTTTATCACACACAAACCCTGCTTTTCGAAAGATATCAGGAAGTTCTGTAAGTTGGAGTATCCCCTTGTACACTATGCTCGTATGTTTGGGTTGGCTGGCTGCTTTGCAATATGCTTGCAAAGTTCTTATACCGGGCATGATGACTATATATTAGAGTTTTTCTTGCCACCTGATTGTATTGACGAAGATGACCAAAATGCCTTGTTGGAGTCTGTTTTAACTCTGATGAAGCGGTCTCTTCGTAGTCTAAAGGTAGTTGGCGACAGAGACTCGGGTGGGGGCTCCCTTCACCTTAATAACGTGCTTAAAATTGAGAATGAAGAGTTCAAAACAGATGTGCAGTTTGATAACTCTGATGGTTCCCTTCGTGAATTGCCTGATGCTGATACGCATGGAGGAGCCCACAAGTTTGATAATGGGAACAAGAAAGGTTCAAACCTGCCAGAGGGACAGTTGTTGGCTGGTGACTACTCTCAAGACAATGGCACTTCTGCTGGCAGACCGAATGGTAGCGGTGCTTCTGATTCTTCATTGCCTCACAAAACCAACAAACCCCCTGAAAGGAGACGTGGGAAAGCTGAAAAAACTATCAGTTTAGAGGTTCTTCAGCAATATTTTTCTGGAAGCTTGAAAAATGCAGCTAAAAGCCTTGGTGGTATGCTTCTAATATTCGAGTTCACTGTATTTCTTTTTAGTGTCCCACTTCTCCTGACCTGCCACTATGCTGGTTTGGTTTGTTTATGTTACATTCATCTATTGTGTTATTTCTTTTTCTTGACAATTAAAAGAATTTAGTTATAGTTGACAGGCTCACAGTTGAGATTTTAGTTCTATCCGTGTTATTTCTTTTTTTTTCTTGACAACTAAAAGAGTTTAGTTATAGTTGACAGGCTCACAGTTGAGATTTTAGTTCTATTTTAAGTTCATGGGTTGGTTTGTCTTGGAGCCAATGGTTAGATTGTTGGACATATAAGTAATATATATTCTTAAATATATAATCATAGCAGAAGAGTCTGCTGAGGTGTTTGGGATTTTGGAACAGGAGTTTATTAGGGAAAATTGTGATTCTTAGATTCTTACCATTTGGTGTTTTAGATTTTTTTTTTGGCTACATCATTGTTAGGTAGAAAATCATTCTTGCCAACATAGAACCAACATAAAATGCTTGTCTTGGTTAAACTTTTTTTACTTAGTCTCAAACTGGATCTTATGCCACATTGGCATATTGCTTGACTGATGGGGGTTTGGAGAAAATTGGTTGTCATGTATGCAGAAACAACCCAGCAAAAGAATTTCTGTGGTATCATGTATGTACTAGGTTCTGCCAGTTGGCTCTCTAAGATTTGCTTGCTATGGTTACTACACCACTATTATAAGACCCTTCTATGCATCGTCTCATGTTATGCAGAGAAGCTTCTTTTGTTTGTTTGTCTGTTGTATGCTTCTGTTATAACCCTTCTTGGTGCCAACTTCCCTTTTCATCCATTGCTGTTTATAATTTAGGGAGTAGAGGCAGCAATGAATTTTTCAACGGTGACAATAATGTGAGGGACACTCTTGGAGCTTTGTGAGCATTAACTAGTTTCTCTTTTTGCATTTCGCAGTTTGCCCTACAACCATGAAGCGCATTTGCCGGCAACATGGGATTTCTCGTTGGCCATCTCGAAAAATTAATAAGGTCAATCGGTCTCTCTCGAAATTAAAGCAGGTAATCGAGTCTGTTCAAGGCTCCGATGCGGCATTTAATCTCACATCTATAACAGGTCCTCTTCCTATTCCTGTTGGCCCTTCATCGGATTCTCTCAATGTAGAGAGAGTAACTCAAAGTAAAGTGGCAGAACTTCCGAATCTCGCTGTTGATGGTGACAGAGATTCATCTTTGCAAAAGTCCCTTGAAAATGATGGCCATTTTGGTATACTCATTACCCAGCAAGGATTTATAGACCATAACAACGATGCCCAGCTTGAAGCTGACAAAGCTTCTCACTTGAGAAGCTCGTCTGGAGAAGGCAGCATAAATTCACGTACTTCAGAGGGCTCATGCCAGGGAAGTCCAGCGAACCAGACATTTGTTTGCAAGCCAATTGCTTCAACATTCGCAGAACCTCAACCTAATCCAGAGGACTTCAACAAAGAGCCTTCTCAAGAACCACAGCTGCCACTTTCCAGGATGCTGATTGAGGATTCTGGTAGCTCCAAAGATTTGAAGAATCTCTTCACTTCAGCATCCAACCAGCCTTTTTTGATCCCTCCCAGTAATTTGGCATCAATGAAGCATTCAGGGACTGTGACAATAAAGGCGAGTTTTAAAGAAGATATTGTTAGGTTCCGCTTCCCATGCTCCGGCAGTGTTACTGTATTGAAAGACGAGGTAGCCAAAAGGCTAAGGATGGATGTTGGCACATTTGATATCAAGTATCTGGACGATGACCATGAATGGGTGAAGTTGGCATGCAATGCAGACTTGGAAGAATGCATGGAGATCTCGCGACTTTCTGGTAACCATGTCATCAGGCTATTGGTTAGCGATATTGCGGCACACCTTGGTAGTTCTTGTGGAAGCTCTGGTTGATATGCATGTCAAGCTTCGTGCCTTTCAGCGTCTGTGGCGCAGAGCAGCGACACAAAACAGAAAACCGGCCTCGGAACCACTGTTATATTATTCATGAAACAAAGCGCGTGGAAAGCTCTTGAACCCTGTTTGCCGTGTCACTCGGACGCACCCTCTGCAAGGAACGGTACCTCAGCCTTTTGCTCTGTTCAATGGGTACTCGAAAGTTCTTGTACCATGAGCTCAGTTGTTAGTCTAGTTTTGTTGCTAGATAGCATTAGCCGCTTCATTGTGTTTGGTAAATGTATCATTGTATTTCCCTCCAAAGAATACATGTAATTGTGCAGAACGCACTTGTTGTCAACTCTGTACATATTAAGCACTTGGTGCTGGAAATTCTGTTTTTAAGTTATAAGCTGGAATTGTTGTTAGTATTGTCCAGAAGTTAAACAGTGTTGGGTTAGCACCTTGTTTTTCCTTAGTTTCCCCGTAAATTGGAGCAGAAACGCAGTTGTTAAGAGGGTAGATTGTTTGGGAAATGTAGCTGATTTTTCGTAGTTAACTGTTCCATGCTGTAAAGGCATTCGTCTTATTGAATTCTTCCTGATCCATGCTGATTTTAAACCGTTGCAGCTACAGACTGAAGACTTTTTATAACACTATTGTCACTTCAATGCATCCATTTTTATTTTTATTAGTTTTGGATTTCTTTACAAAAAACAATATTCATTAGTGTTGACAAAATTACTCCAATTATATGCTTGCTTAGGATACAGAAGTTATATCAATATATATGTATTTCACATATCTTTTAATATAACATTGATTTTTGTAGCAGTTGAAACTTTTTTTCTTGAACCACGCAGAAGAGCTGCGCGTCATTTCATTAAGAAAGCAAAGTCAAGGCCCTGGGAAAAAAGAATCCCCCAAGGCCAAACAGTATAACACTACCGCCCTTGCACAAACAGTACAACATCACCGCCCTTACACAAACACCTCTAAGAGCCAATCCTTAGGACTAAGTACTGGAGGGCTTTTGCCCCCGCCAAACACCACAAGTGGCCCTCGGTCGCTACAGCCTGGACAACCAACTGTGCATTCGGTCTGATATTCTCAAAAATGCAAGCATTCCTGTGCTTCCACAGCTCCCAGGACACTAGAATCACCAGGGAGTTAAAACCTTTTCGCATATCCTTGGGAAGGGAGCTAGCAGCCCTAACCCACCACGAGTTCAAACAACTGTCAAGTTTAGGTGGCCTCACAACATGATTAAACCTTTGCAGCACCAATGTCCAGACCTCCTTGGCCAACACGCAGGAAGAGAGGACATAGTTGATTGATTCAGTAGCCTAGTCACACAAGGGGCAAGCCGACTGTTGGGACAGCCCCCTTTTTGCCAGGCGATCCGAGGTCTAACATCGGTTATTAAGGGTCAACCACATAAAAAACTTGCACTTTTCAAGAGCCCAAGCCTTCCATACTCGCTTCCAAGAGGAGAATTTGATGGTGCCAATGAACATGGCTTCATAAGCAGATTTGCTGCTATAGCAGCCCGAAGAAGAAAGCCTCCAAACAAGAGTATCCGGGGTGTCGAGCTGGATTATCACCTCCTCCAACATCTCCCAGATGTGGAGGTATTCAATCAGCACCTGGACCGTGAGGGCACCCTTGAAATCGGAGACCCAACTTCTGTTATGAACAGCCTGACTCAATGTACGCCCTTTAGCCACCTGTTTGGGGATTGCACGGAAGAGGTTAGGGGCCATATCAGCCACTCTCTTACCATGCAACCACCGATCTGTCCAGAATTTAGTGTTCTCACCATTGCCCACAATGACTTCAGTTGCCATGTCAAACAAGGCCTTAGCCTGCCTCGGGATCTGTACATTAAGACCAGCCCACGGTCTCGAGGTGTCGGTCTTCATGAACTAGAACCAACGTATGCGTAATGCCCAGCCCAATCGCTCCAGATCAAGGACCCCGAGGCCACCGTACAACAACGTCCTCTGTACCTTCGTCCAGGAGACCATGCAATTACCACCATTGGCTTGTTCATGGCCTTTCCAAAGGAAACCCCGTCTCCTCTTGTCAATTGCCTTAATAACCCACTTAGGCAGATCCAACGGCAACATTAGGTGAATAGGGGTTGAAGAGAGGACTGATTTAACCACTACCAGCCGTCCAGCTTTGCTCAAGAGAGGGGCCTTCCATCCCGGCAGCTTGCTTGCCACTTTATCAATCAAAGGCAACAAACCACTTTAGAAGGCTTCTTAATTGTGAGGGGTATACCTAGATAAGAACAAGGAAGGCTGCCAACTGAGTAAGAAAGAATATTCGAAGTACGCACAATGTCATCCTCAGAGCACTGGATGGGGATAGCTGAGCTTTTAAACAAGTTGGTTTTGAGCCCAGAGACCGCCCCGAAGCACTGTAACAAATCCCTCACCACAGAAAGGTCCAAAAGTTCCGGCTTCAAAAAAATAATCACATCATTTGCATAAAGAGAAATCTTAGGCCAAGGACCTTGCCCAGCTATGGGCAGCTTCAGATTGTCTGAAGAAGCCACTTGGATCAGAGAGTTAAGCACGTCCATAACCAGAATAAAGAGCATGGGGGAGACGGGGTCGCCTTGCCTAAGTCCACGGCGATGGAGAATGGGGCGGCCAGGGACACCATTCACCAAAACTTGTGTGGTGGAGGTGGATAGAAGCAAACACAGAAGGTTACACCACCGTCTCCCAAAACCCAGATGCTGCAAGACCTCTAATAGGAAGGGCCAGGACACAGTATCAAAAGCTTTCGAAATATCCAGCTTCAAAAGGATGTGAGGCTCTTTGCTTTTATGCATGGCTCTGGCAAGCTGCTGTACTAGCAGGAAATTATCATGAATATTCCGTCCTTTAACGAATGCACTCTGGTTATTAGAGACCAACTTGGGCAGCATTGGTGCCAAGCAAGCAACAAGGATCTTGGTGACCAACTTTGCAAAGCTGTGAATCAGGCTTATAGGCCGATAATCCTTCACCATGGTAGAATCCTCAGTCTTAGGGAGCAGGGTTATGTATGCTGAGTTTAAGAGCCTAAATTTGAACACATGGCCCCCATAAATTGCATTCAGGGCAGCAAGCACATCGCTGCTAATGATACTCCAGCAAACCTTGTAAAATCTACCGGTGAAGCCATCCGGACCAAGGGCCTTGTCCATCGGTAGGTCCCTAATCACTGCCCAAACTTCCTCTTCTGTAAAAGGGGCTTCCAAAGGGGACAGATCATGCTGCTGCTGCATGTGGAAGGCTGCAAGGTCAAAACAAAATTCCCTCTCCTCTTCTGAACCAAGCAAATTCTCAAAGAAATCTGCCACTACCTCCTGCTTCTCATCCTGTGAAATAGCAGTTGAAACTTGAAAGTAAATTCTAAGATAAGTTGCTGATTAAGGTAAGCTTCTAAAAACTTCCAATGCCCTATAAAAAGAATGAAGAGAAGAAATTGAGGGTGGTAGGTTTCTTGTGAAATCAGTTTTGGCAGTGGTGCTTTGTTGTCATTCAGTTTTGGGGGACGAGACAAGCGGACTTTCCAGTAGAGCAAGTGGACAGCAAGACCTTCCATGGCCATCTGCCCATCTGTAAGTTTTGTGCATGAGTAGGGCGGTAGGGCCTACCTTGATAGGAGTGAAGCTAAAACGACATTCATTTCCATTTCCCATCATATGCGACCAGAATGATTTACAAATAAATAAATGGAAACAATCGTGAGCCTTGGTGCTATGATGATAGGTAAAAAAAAGTACTCAGAAGCCAAGAAAAATGCAACCTCCTCTAAGTATGGATATATTACACAGAAGTAGCATAGACATTTTGTTGTTTGCATCAGTAAGAAAGAGCAAAACAGAGTGGATAAATAAATCACTATATTTTACAAATATCCAATCTAACCAGTTACTAGCCTTTGGGAATGGAGAGAACAGAGATTAGAATGATATACCCTTTTATGTACTTAACCCAGTACTATCGACATGAACGAAGCTCTAAAAGTCATAACTAAAACTCCTTGATAGCCATTTCTTAACTAGTGAATATTAGCAATAATGGCACCACATCTTACTATAAGATATTTCTATTATGTCTAAAAACATGACCCTCGTGGGACCTGTAACAGGGACATATCTTTCAAGATTCAAGATTGTTGACAACAACTACACTATCACTTTACAACAAAGAAATATAAGATTTGGTTCACAGCAAAGGCATATGCATGAAACAAATACATGCATATACAGTAAATTAGTACAGCCTTGATCATAATCCTGCCTGCCCTTCTGGCAACTAAAAATGAGCCATAAACTGAGCAAAACCTCTCCTTCCACAGTGGTCGAATCATTCATGGTTGAAATTACATGTACACGATTCCCAATAACTTTTGACAGCTTTCACGTACATGCACAGGCCCGACTAACCACCCAAACAACCGTCATGGAGGACAAGTAGTGCTGTCCTCTCCTGACATCTAGTCTTGCTAGGAAGGTCCTTGCATCTGACATCTGCCTAACAAACTTTGTAAATCGATTCCAATTGTGAAACTCAAATAAGCTTTTGTTCATCCTAACATAGTTGAAGGAAAAAGATGTTCCAGAAGTGCGACCGGAGTAGAGCCTTGAGCTTCTTATGACTTGATTCAGTGATGCATCATCCAGCCTCGTCACAGAATTCTCACCGTTAAGAGGAAGGTTGCACATGTTAGCAGCGCCTGCAAGCTGCCGGAGAGTCCCTTCTGGACTGCTCTCAGAATTTATTATTTCTGCGTCCCTCAGGTCAAAACAACCACAACACAGTGCAGCTTTGTATTTGGCAAACATTTGAGCGATAGGAAGATAGCCATCTCTTAGTAGTGTATTATAGTAACCAGCTGTCAGTTCAGATGGATGTGAACAAGTATAATAGTGCCAATGTATGCCAGCAACTTTTCCTGAGATGGTCACACCAGTATCAGAGAAGATTGCATCAGCTATCATGCATAGCCTCTCACCATGGAGAAGAAGCATTCCTGAATACCACTCAAGGAAAAAGCGTCCATAAGGTGTATCCCAATGTCCTCCATCAGTGCAAAAAAAACTAGTTTCTTCAAGTTTCTGTTGGCAATCTGTGCCAGTTGAACTGCCATTACCGCCCTCTTGTATACCAAGAATCTGTGCATGGGCATTCAATGATGCTTGCATAAACTGTCGACAGAACACATATATCATTAGTAGTTCAATCTTGTAATAGAAACGTAGCATTGGATGCATGAATCTGAATAGGTCTTCCAATCATTTCAGCAATGCAGACGTCATTGTTATTATTGCATGGTTCAAATCATAACATAGAACAGAAAATACAAGTCATTTCTACAAATGCATCTCCTCACATATCGAAGACTCTTATAAGCCCAAATGAGAGGGAGGGAGCTGCTCCTTACAAGTTGAATACACGAACATAGAATAAACAGCATTGATATGATCACACAATATGCCCCCACAGCCCCACCCGACCCCACCGCACCACATATATTCTAACTTTTAAGTGATTTTACAGAAGGAATCTTATTTCCCAACATACCTTGTCATAACATTGAAATGCCCCAAGTTCAGATGAACTGCCTGGTTGGTTTAGCTTCTCAGTTTGGCATGATGGATACCTAAGCTCACCTCCTGGGCCCATTCCAACTTGAACCTCCTGGGAGACAAATTTGTTAAGAGGGATACATCATTTGGTGGTGAACAATCAATGCTATATGCTTAAACACCAGAGGAGATTACAAACCGTTACTATGGCCCCAAGGTAATCTTCGAAAGTATCGCGGAAGCTTCTCATGAAATCAGAGTAAGCTTGCATAGGTGATCTTCCTTTCAGAACAGGAAGAATATCACACCCCAAGGAGATGTATTCTTTGTTTCTCTGCTGGTACCTATTGGTATATGACAAGTCTGGAACCTTATCCATCTCCTCAAGCACCCATTGTGGCAAAGGAATCCTGGAACAGGAGGAAATTCGAACCATTAATCACAAAGGAGATATACTTTTGTGTGCATCAGTGCAACACACGGTGATCGAACTTTGCACCATGAATTAGCCTGGCTGTAACAGGGCCGCTTACAAAAAGCAAGAAAGGAAAGCAGTTACTAAGTGGAAACTCATATGGGATTTATTTCATGAACAGATGATATAATGTCATGTGGCTTCGCATCACTTGGCAGATCATGCAAATAAATGTTTCAAGTTAAGAGCAGCTGCCATATGGGTGACATTTTTGGGAAGGAACTGGTACCAGCACACCCAATATATGATGGAAGGAATAATATTTTAGGGGCAATCCATTGATTAAAATGCTGAGGTAGGTTACTAAAAAGTTCATTTAGGCTTTTCACAATTACAGCAATGATCTACAACCGAAGCATCATAGACTTTATAGCCAAATATAGCTAGGTTCCATTTCTATCACAGAATCAGTTGGGCGAGCCCAAACAGAAAACACACACACAACAATATCAGCCTCGCAACCGAAGCATCAGACTTCATAATCATTCACAGCTAGGTTCCATTTCTACCACACAATCAGTTGGGTGAGCCCAAACAGCAAAGAAAAAAAAAAACTCAACAATATTAGTCTCCCTCCCTCTCTACTGGATTCCTCTACTTGGGACCTTAATTGTAGCCTTATTGTTGGGTGCACGTGTGTAAAGGAAACACTTTTCTCTAAATGCAGCGTGAACAGTGTCAGCAAGGCATGTTTGTTACAATTTGCTGCTGTATAGAATATCAGTGCTAGTGGTAAAGGAAATCAACGTATTTGATAGGCACTGCATTTGCATACCTCCTGAACTATAAAACAATGAATCGCCATCCTGAGCATTGAAATGAAGTAAAAAAAAAATGCAGCCTTTCTCTCTCTCTCTCTCTATCTCTCTCTTCAGGTATTCCAAATGAGTTTGAACACCATTGAGATGTGAATTTTACATGTGACAGCAGATGCGGCTGAGAGCAAAAGTGGAGAGGGGAGACGCAGACGCACCAGAGCGGGTCGTGCGGACCGGCGCCGTACTGGTGGAAGGCTAGGATGGCGCGCACTCGGAGGCCGTGGCGGCGGGCCATGGCAGCGAGGTCGAGGTAGCCCGCCCAATCGTACTGCCCGGGGCCCTGGCTTTCGACGACGCCCCACCAGAGCTCGACGGCGACGCCCGCGACCCCGGCGGCGGCCAGCGCGGCGAGCGAGGCCCCCAAGGCTCGGCGGCGCGCGACGCGGCCCCCCGGGGCGACGGCGTCCGCGGGGAGCGTGACGTAGACGGGCGCTCCCGGGGGAGCAGCGGGCGGGGGAGGCGGCGAGACGTGGAGGATCTCGCCCCCGCCGCCGCGGCTGCTGCCGGCGCCGGAGGAGGAGGGCCAGGAGGAAGAGGACAGGCGGCGGGAAGAAATTTGGCGGAAGCGGGAGGAGGGGGATGAGGAGCAGGCGGCGAAGCGGATGCGGGGGGCGCGGCTGAGGAGGCGGGGTGAGGTGGAGGCGGGAGGAGGGGGCGGCGGCGCGGTGATCGCCGCCATTGGAGTGGGCGAGTTGAGAGGGGAGGAGAGGGGGGCGTGTGTGGTTGTCCCTCTCGGGCGTGTGTGGTTCGCCGCCGCCGCGAACGGCCGCGCCGGCCACACTCACACTTGCCGCACTGTTTTTTTTTTTTTTTTCCTGTTCTTTTTGCCGCACAGAAATTTCGTTGTTTGACATTCAATTGTATTTGTTTGGTCGGTCGATAAGTTATGTTTTGAGATTGGAATGATGTTAGTTTCAGATCGGTAAAGTCACGACAATACGGTCGAACAGCGTGTTATCTCTACCACTGGAGAAACAATTAACTATAAATACAAGAAAGTCGTAGCTGCACCATAATTTAGGGTGCCCGGATGGTCCTGTAGATTAGGGGCCTGATTGGTTCATGTATCTAGGGAGCTTGCATGCATAAGCCAGGCTGTCACGAGGCTGCATCCACGGATACGTAAATGGAATCCGTTTCTGCGCAGCTGGCCGGAGGTGCTTTAAGGATCGTGCGAGACTGGTTCTGCACATCCGCGCACGCAACCAAACACACGCCTCGCACGTTCAAAACCTAGCTCGCGGCAACCAAACAACGGCTCACTGCATCCCATCGTGCGAGCACGGTTAGAAGCAGGCAACCAATCACGCCCTAGAGGTGGAGGTGGAGGTGGAGGAGGGCGGCGGCGAGTGGCAAGCAGCCTTAGGAGGCAGCGCACTGGCTGGGGTGGAGAAGGACGGCGCCACCGCATGGTGCTGCGGACGGGGCAGCGACACGGCCTCTAGGGCCCGCGGCAACGGCCTAGATCGGCGAGGCGACGAGATCGACAAAGAGAAGTGGAGGCAGGGTTTGCGGCGGTTGAGGAGCAAGAGATTGATGACCAAGGAGCGGAAAATAGTGCGTGAGGGAGGACCAGACGAGGCGCACACGAAAAAACTTTGGTCCAACCCAAAGTATTCAAAATTCTAAAAATACTGCAGTTTTGTCCATATATTTAAAACAGTATTTTGGAAGGACTAGTCTAACACATTCGATAAAAAAACTATAATACTCTCCAATGCTACGGTTTGTAGCGAAACTATAAAAATACTTTGGTATCACACAAACAAGCTTTTAACTAGTGCCAACAACGTACCGATGATGAACGCCCCCATCCGATGAGGGTTGGGTGGGTAGTAGAGAGCTTTGGGTTGGCCTATATATTGTAGTGTTGGTACGCCAGCTGGACGAAGCATCTTGTCTTGTAAGACGAGAGAAGAACATCGAAGAGGATTTGGAACAATTTTAGTAATAAAAAAGATCGGATTGGAATGCCTTGTAGGATTTTCTTTTTTGTGTTTCAATTCCCTGTAAAGTTGCAGTGAAATCCCTACAAAACTCTTGGCTCCCGAAACCAGTCTTTCCATTGAGAACTGGACATTTACCAGTTGGTTAGGCTAGTATATAGCATCTGAACATTACCTTCTTGGGGTGGGGAAACACATTTCACAAATATCTTTTCATGGAGTATTAATTTGAGCAGGCACATTACGATGGAGATGCACAAATGACTTATTAGCATGAATCAGTTTACGTTCACATGGACAATAGATCACATCTGTGTTCTGAACCTATTGTCCGTCATGCACGCTACTACTAAGGTCTAAGGCTCTAAGCCATTATTTCAAGAAACTTGTCTAATAAAACTGAAATATACATTAGTATTGATACGTGTAATCACTATACATGTGTGCTGTCATATTGAGGGCTTGAAGCATAGCTTCTCCTTGCTTGTTGACCGTGAAGACGCACATGCCGCCGTTGTTTACATCAATGGCACGGAACCTGCATGCATGCATGCATTGTTTAGTTAGTAAGTACGTAGGTACTAGGCATTTCAGGAAAGAAAGAAAAATAAATAAAAAACAGTCAGTCGGACTTGCCTCTCAGGAGGGAGACCTAGCGCTGTACAGATAAGTGCACGCAAAATGGATTTGTGTGTAACCACCAACAAGTTTTCTCCCTGGTGACCAAGGAACAAAAAAAATCGAATGATAAGGGCACAAGCACAACCTCAAGATCGAGAGACAGCAGGAAATTAAGGTTGATGATACCGGACCGGAGTTAGCAAAATTTGCTCCCAGGCTTGTCTTGCGGTTCCCCACAACTCCCTAATCGGGTATATGCCATTAACGTGGAAATTTGAAGGGTCCTCCCTCCATTTGGTGTACAGCTCAGGATATTGCTTCTTAGCATCCGCTGCCTCCAAGTATGTATGTACGTAAGCATCGTAAATTTGCAGAAACTGACGTACGGATAATAAGGTATGATGAGCGAGAAGATTTGTTCATACCATTCGTCATGCCCTCTAGAAAGAAGAGGTGTGCCTCCTTCAACGAATCGAGAAAAACAAGGGGCTCTTCCTTTCCTCGCCAAATAATCTCGGCGGTTGACTGCATAGAAATGCCATTTAATCTGCACATTACACTGATAAATGCACATCTGTTCAGGGAGTAGATCGACTTAGAATTAATTATTGGAACCTTAGCTCGTGAAATAGGACTAGAGAAGCAAACGTCGAACTTGATGTTTGCAAGAGCATCACGGCATTTCTCTGCCTGCTTGGCACCGGTTTCTGTTAACACAGACAGATTTGAGCTTCCCTAGACAGACAAAAACAACGATCCCTTTCATTAATGGATCCAAAAGGCATCTTCTTTTTTGTTTCCCTAGTCAGTAGAATCGATTTTTCAATAAAAAAAGGGGTATATATGTATATGCTGAATGATGAATTGGTAAAACGTTTGATCGAACAGGAGTACTACTTTCCAGTGTGCGTCTAAAGCAGAAACTGCATCACATATACAAACAGACATTATTCATATAAAAAAAATACTGACCTGGACACGGCTTTCTGCATTCCACGAGCTCAAACCATGCCTAACAAGAGTAATCTTCTTGGACGAGGTTAGAATCTTGCTGGTAAGTGACGTTGTTGCTCCTGTGAAGCTGTAAGCAGCACCCGTGACTGGGGTGTCGTTGTCGGGAGGAAGGCTCTTCTGTACAGATACACCGCTCTGAGTTGCTCTGATGGAGAAAGTAGGCTTCCGTTTGGCGGCTACAACAGGCAAGAAACGGCAACTGAAAAATGGTCTCAAAATCTCAAAAGGATTCTGAAGAAATGCCGGTCACAGCTCCTTTACATGTTCAGGTTCATCAGGGTGAAATCCAGTCAGTGGGTATTTCTATGGCAACAGCGATTAGAACGTACCTGCTGTGCCTGGAAGGTGAGCAGGCGGCGCGCGTCCGGCTGTGCGCAACGGCGGCGGAGAAGGCCGTGTGGCCAGTGAACCGGAGGCCATTCCCCGGCCGGCCGGCGGATAGAACGATAGGCACCACTAGTTTCAGTAGTTTGGTTTGGTTTCTTTTCTTTTCGTTTCTTTTCTTCTAGCAGCAGCAGCAGCAGCACGGGTGTCCCTTTCTCCACTCTAGATAAAAAGTGAGATGGGAAAAAAATGAAAATGGTCGAGTGCCCTGTATGGCTGTACGCCTGTACCCATGAGAAATTTGTAGGTATCACATCAGATCAGCTCCTCTCCACCAGAATAAAATCCCCAAGCAACCACAAATTCACGGAGATATTTGAATGGCACCTGGACCGAGCGCAGTCACAGAACTTTTGTGGTGGGCCGAGCGCTCACGCTCCCCTCACAGTATTGAGCGAGCGGGCCTGTTTAGGCCCAAGTGGGCCACCATATTCGATTAAGGATACCACACAATTACACACACATGCACAGTACAATGGCAGGAAATAGGCTACCCAGAGTATATGCGGGGTAGTATTATTGCTAGCATGCTGATGGTCGAGGTCCTGTCCTGTGCATGCAAGGGAGATTATCATCCTTATTAATAATACTAGCAAGGTGACCCGCGCAAATAGCGCGGGTGGCTAGTTTTTTATTTTCATTTTGTTTGAAATTAATTTATTGGATTATTGTTATTTAATTTTTATTTTTTTTATTGTTCCAACAATACACCTTTTTTTCGGATTTTTCCAAGTGCATTATTCCCTCCATCTCATAAAAAGGGCATTGATGTACTTAGAAAAGTCAAACTTTTAAATATTTGACTAATAATTAAATCAATAATACTTATTTTTATTGTATGCATGTTATGTGTTTGAAATTGTACACAAAAGTACTTTAAGATAATAATATTTTTATATTTATTGATAACATATTTTAAAATAAAAATGTGGCCAAATTGTGCTTTAAAAATCATATGTCTTATATTATGGGACGGAGAAAGTATTTTAGAGCATATTTTCAATAGTTAATGTACTAAGTTTTGTACATATATTTTTAAACAAAATATTTACCAACTTTTTTCTATGTGGGTTCCAAATAGCATTGCTTTTATAATTTAAACTAAATATGTTAGCTAAATTTGTAATATCAAGTCAGTTGTATTAGCTCTACCAAAAATATATTTTGAAAGTGCATTTACTTGATACTGTAGATGAAAACTTGAGCTTGGGTAAAGGTAAATATATTATAATTTGGAACAGGGAGTATTAAATAAGTGTTGATCATTCTTTTTTTAAGTTGTTTATTATGCGATTTAATATAGACTGTGGATGTTCATAAAAATCCAATGGTAAATGTTCTTTTTTCTATAGGTTCCCTCGATGAATGTGGTGGTTTCTTTAATACTATAACATTCTACTCCGTTCAGTTTTAAATATATGTTGCAAATGGTTGGCAAGGCCAGCCATAGCGCTGCCTACCTGCCCGAGTTCGACTCCTTTGGGAGCAACCTGGGTGTCCCACTGAGGATTTTCCCCAGAGGGGACAGAGCATGTGTAGGTGTGTGTTAGAGTAGTGTTAGGGTGTGAGTTGCTCAGTAGGTGCGTTCTGGGTTCATCCAAGCTGCCTCACCTGCGTTTGAGCGCGCAGTCAGCGTGAGTGCCCAACTTAAGTTCTTAAATAATGTACCAGTGTTTCTGGTGTAGTTCAAAAAAAAACTTTGATCATTCCTATTATTAAAATTAACAAATTATTTTTTATTTTGTTGTTATTTGTTTTATCATTGTAGAGAGTTTGAGCATGACCTGTTTTCTTATAAGTTTAAGCAAAATTTTTGAATAAGTCGAATGATCAAAGTTGTGGAAAAACTCAATACCGACTTATATTTAAAACCAGTGGGAGTACATTTTTCTACTGTTTTGATTTAATTCGTTTCAATGGTGGAGCAATTCCTTTTTTAATTCAAGTGGTATTTTTAGACATTTCCGATGGCTTGTTTCAATAATCACTAAGATAGTATATGGATGGAAGAAATCTTTGACCTTTTGAAAAAAATCATTTATATATTTTTTGACATAAAATTTTTGGTTGAGCGTAGATATTTGACGATGTGCATTTTTTCTATTTTTAGTAGTTTTGGATAGAAATCTTTGATTTATTGTAGACATTTAAATGTCCATAAAATTTGTTTGTGTATGTATTTTCAATTAATGCGTAACTTGGTGGATTTTATAATATTCCATTGTTAAGATAATAGATAGGTTGTTCGAAAAAAAAAGATAATAGATAGGTGGTGGAGAGTTTATCTTTCTCTTTTGTTGTAAATTCGATCTTCTATTAGTTGTATTTGGTACAAAATCTTTTGATTAATATAGATTGTTGACAATCATAACAAACAATTGTGCAAATATTTTTATTTTTTTTCAATTGTATTCAATACTAATTTAATAAAATATAATTATGGGTGGCTTTTGTTATTAATGTGGTAATTTCTAGGTCTATTGGTGAATATGATGGCTTGTTTTAAAAACTCTTGTTTAGATAATATAATAGACTTTGCCCATGATTTATTGGCACTATGTAGTACAACCAAAATTTAAGTTCTACTATAAAACACGATGTTTTATTCAGAAGGGCCAGACTCATATATAAAGAAAGTGGTCTAGTTTTGACGATCGTCAAGCAAGCTGGGACATTAAGCTTAGTGTCATTGTGCATAACAACGTGAAGCTGGATACATCTCCATCCTAGACCACTGATGAATAGGTAACTTTAGGTTAGGCACATCTCTAACCTGCAGTTGCAAGTCACGCTTCAAAGAGAACTCCAAGGTACTATCCAACAACTTTGAACATACATGCGAGCGATGCATCACTGGAGTCCACAGTTGATGCATGGATGTAGCGTCAAGATTGTTCTGGTTGCATTTGATACGTGCGTTAAATGTTCATAAAATCTAAAGGTGTATGAATTTTCTCAATTGATGTGGTAATTTATATACCTTCATAGCGAATGTGGACCGTTACATGTTCATCAAATCCAATGGTAGAGGATTTTTTTTTCAATTAATGTGGTAGTTTCTATGTCCTAGCAAAAGTAGACCGTTAGATGTTCATAAAATCTAATGGTCGATGGCTTTTTTATTAATGTGGTGACCCTCTCAGTGAATATGGTGGTTTTTTTAACACTCCCATGTTAATAATAATTAATGAAATAATTTCTATATCCTCCTAGATGTTTATAAAATCCAGCAACGGAGGACTTTTTACAATTAATATGGTAATTTCAATTTCCTTCTAGCAAACGTGGAAAACATGGACCGTTAGATGCTCATAAATTCAGTGGTGGACGATTTTTTTAATTAATGTAGTAATTTCTATATTCGTAGTGAACGTGGACTATTAGTGTTTTGTCAAAAGGAAACATTTTCTAGGATGGAGTTCTCCTAATGCATAACTAAATATTTATGCGTGGGCGTGTCAGTATACATGAAAGTATATAAAAATAAACAACAAAAAAACAACAAAATTCAGGGAACTCAGGTCTTTATTAATCCTTTGGAGAATTACAAAGTACACATTTCCACTGGAATTTACATGAATTGCGCCTAATACATCTGACTAATAAGCAGGCGATCTGATTGCAGAGTTCTTGGTTCCCGTGGCCTCGTAAAGCCGCCGGTTAATTACATCCGCGTATTGTCTCGCAGAAGACCTCCGATTAAGCTGTGTCCGATGGTCGTCAATAATTCTGTAATAATGTTCTCCAAGTATACACAAGCGACAAACAGCGATATGTCCAGAGCTTTATCTGCCTTTAATAGAAGTATCCGGCCTCGTCGGTCACGGAATTCATAATAAAGTCTCAAATGTGTGTTCCACCTTGTCGGTCACGAATGAAAGGGATCTAGCCTCGTCGGTTAGACTGAATGTTTCCGGCCTCGTCGGTCACGGAATAATAAAATCTCCAAGCCTCGTCGGTCAAGGAGAGAAATGTGTCCAGCCTCGTCGGTCAGGACGGTGCGATTAGTTTCCGGCCTCGTCGGTCGCGGAAAGGGTGGTAATTTGAAGAGACTTTATAATGAAATGCCGGTGATAACGGACACGGATGCATCTTAAATCAGATGATAATGTTCTGCTCTTGTGTATGCTGAAACATATATGAGCTCACGCGCATATCGCCTTGTGACAAAACATACGCAACATGTGACACTTAGACAAAATGAGGGGCTGTTTATTAGACCAGAAGAGCCCTCCGAAAGAGATTTGCATATCTAATCTCTTGCAAAACAATGCTGCCCAATTGGCTTAATCAGATATGCATGGCTGTCAGGGCAACGATACAGCAGTAAGCTTGGCAGCTGATTAGATTAGTCCTAAACTCAGCTGCATGGTTAATTCAGGGGCAGTGACATAATTAGCTATTGAGAACAATCAATCTCCCAGTTCATCTGTGCACACCCATTGTTGCCCGCTTGTGTTGGCATCAGGTTGAGAGCAGAAGAAAACGGGCACAATATAATCATCGGCAGCGGCATGCCATCGAAGCAATATGATAGTCATGGGTAATTGGACAGTTGGCTTATTTGATTAGCCACTGAATCACCCAACATAATAACAGATGTTATATTAGGCTATTGGCTAGCTTATGCTTTATGCGCTAGTCATGCTGTAACCAAAATTCAGAAGGGTAAAGAGAGCCAGTGTCTGTCAACTCTGAATAAATGGCTGGGCTCTCAATTCATTTGGGGCATCCCCATTGCTCGGGAGTGTGCTCAAAATTTACAGGAATGTCACTGATTGAATCTATTGTGCAACAGAAAACTTGGAGATGCAATCTCTCGCAGGATTCTTCTGTTCACGTGCTCCACTCCATTGAGCCTTTCTGACAGTTCATCATACTACTAGCAGACTGCATGATTTATTTGGGCATCTTAACATGCACCAAATTACATACGAATTTGTATACACAATTCTAACCTGTAACACTGTGCTGCTGCTGCAAAGTTTGAGACTCGCCTGACTCAGGACGGATGGCGCGCGCGTGCCCATCTCTGCACTGATATGTTTATACTGCAATTTCTATTGCATGCATCTGTATGTAAAAACATTACCAAAGGGCTCATCTTGCCGCCTTAAATCACATGCCTGTTGCCATTGCATTAATTATTGTAATCTCTCACTAATCACATCACAAACTCACAGGCTATAAAGTGATCCCGTACCAGCTTTCTACACCCAACCGGACCACAGGATTGGCCCTGGCTGCTTCAACATGACAGCCCACAGATCATACTGATCCCAGCTGATGAACTGAACATGTCGCCTTTCAAAATCAACTGGGCGCAAGGCCATGATTTGGGAGACAAGAATTAATGAACTGAACATGTTGCCCTCCAAAATCAACTGGGCGCAGGGCCATGATTTGGGAGACGAGAACAAAATCACCACCGGACTGCTCCACGCTGGAGTACTCTGCCGGCCTCTCTCTTAGCTTCTCACTCTTCATCTTTTGCATCTACTGAACTCTTGCATCATCGCCTATATTAACATGGCCGGCACTTCTACTACCTTCCTGCCATGCATGGACCTTCTCACCGGCCAGCCAGCAACACACACCTAGCAAAACAAGATCTGAAAGCCGCCGAAGTGGAGCTCACCATTTGCAGCGGCCATGTCGACGTCGGGCGGCGCGGCGGCGGCGGATCAGTATGATGCTTGTATGTGTGGACGGCGGCGACAGCGGCAAGGTGGTGAATATGGCAGAGGTAGAAGGCGAGCAGCCCCGGCGGCTTTGGATGGATATGCTCCTCGATGTATACGGCGAGGAACGACGGCCTGGCGGCGTGATCAGGATGGGTGTGTGCAGGGTAGTGGCGTGGTGTTTGTGCAGGGCAACGCCATGGCGTGAGTGTGTGGCCGCCCCTTGATACTGTGAGGGAGTGGTCCTTTTATAGCTGAGCGCTAGGGTAGCCAGGAAGGTTCCGGAGTCCGACGCTCCGTTCCAACGGAGAACGAGTCGAACGGGGAGCGGGACGCTCAGCTTCATTTGAATTTGAAACTTGATCTTCTCTCCAGCCCTGTACGTACTGCAGAAGATCAGGACGGGCGAGAGAATCCAGGAATTAGTTCAGCTCCTCGCTTAGCATCCACGTGAAGGATAGTCATCGTTGCATGGGTAACCGAACGGCTCAATGCTACGTTGCATTTGAGTTTGAAAATCAAAATCAAGCTTTTCCTCTCGATGCTTCTTGTGTGCTCACAGCCACACGCTAATAACTGAACTCCCATGCACGTATTCATCCTTGAAGGAAACATGCTTTGCTCTCTGGCTGGAAAATACGGCCGAGTATACGTATTTTATACGTGCATACAATGGATTGTTGGGCCAGCCATTATGCTTGCAACTAGAAGGCTTGTGGGCCATCAACAGGTGCTGGGCTGTTGCCCTCGCGTATTGCAAATGTGATCAGATAAACCATAACCTTCTCCACTTTAATAATATTTTTAGCCCAAATGAACTTATCTATTGACAGTGAATTATTTTGTCAACACGACTGGTTGGTCCATCTTAATTTCGTCACTTGCTAGTCATTGGCATTGCTCATGCATGCACAGTGGCGATGCATGTGTATTAGTATTTTTGTGTATGAATATCCATCAAAAAGAGAATATTTCTAAACCTTTTTTTTAAATCTTGCGGGCATCAATGCTAGAGCCGCGCATAAATTGTTAACAAAATATCATCATACAATTAGATGTTCATAAAACATAATGGCTAATGGCTTTTATTTTGTCAATTAATGTGGAAACTTTTAGTCCCTCTCAGAAAACATGGTGAATTTTTTAACACCCTAATATTAATTGCTAGTTTTTCACTAATATTTTAGTTCTGCTTAAATTACTCTTGTTTGATTATTTTTATTTAGCTTTCCAATTAATTGTTGTTTTTCTCTATTGGCCCTTGGCAATATATATTGTTTTCTAGATTTTACTTTTTGGTGTAGTGTTTTAAGAACATGATTTTATGAATTAATCTATTAATTTTTTGGAATACTTTTGATAAATATATTTATAAACATTTATATGTTATTGTGTTGGATTCAAATTGCTTTGCTATTCATAATTTAATTTATTATGGCCAAGTACAATTTATATTATAATTGTTTGTCACCTCACCTTGACTAAAATTGGATATGTGTCATTTAAACACATAGTTGATTACTTCTTGTGTGAGAATTTTATATATTTTTCTCTATAAGAACATTGGGAAAGAAAGTTCCAACATTGAATCTTAATTGAATTATATAAAATTCAATAATATAACTTTATTTTTTGTTCCAATTAACATGGTAATTTCTTGTATTCTTTAGTGAACTTGGTCATTTGTTTTTAACACTTCCTTATTAAGAGATTAGATTGTAACTTCTCTTTGTACAAATTGTCTTTTTTTATATATCTTATTGCAAGGTATATGTATACCCACCGTTCCATACTAACTACTATTTTAGGATTTCTATGATAGATTAGAGAGGATAGGATATGATGTATATGCCCTTGATTAATATATCCATCCTTTCCTTGTCCAGTGTATGAAAGCATGCATATTACTTTTTTAAAAACTATTAGTCTCTTATAATAGTAGTTATTGTGGGGACAAAATTTAGATCTTAATATAACACTTATAATGGGACTATTATGGGATAGAGGGAGTATATAATATCAACTTGGTTTTTTGGAACTTTTAGGTGACATCACATGAAAATGAATAAACATATATAATATTTATATTTTACTATATTCTTTATGCATATTTTTTTTCATTGCTGGCAATTAATGATGAATAGATCTCCCTAGTTATGAGGCCAACTATATCAATAGTTTGCTTTTTCTCTTTTTCACTGATTAATATGAAGATTTTGAAGCCTTGACGTTTTTTAATCAAATGTTGATATCATTTGTCTTTTTTTTTTCTTCAAAATCCAACCTTTGCTGGTATTTGGGTTTGAAATAAAATGTTTGTATTAAATATTAATCTATAAAGTTGGATGATTATAACAACCACTATTTGTATTTGATATTATTTGATATAAAATCCAGTCCTTTTATTTTTAAATTAATGTTGTAATTTTTAGGCCTTTACGGTGAATAAGTTTGATTATTTTATAACAACCACTGTTAAGATAATAGATGGTGGAGAATTTTTTTTATGAAATTTATTTTTTAGGGGTGTGTGTATCTACATGTGTGAGCGTTGCGTCTGTGTTTTGAAAAAAGATCCTTTTATGAAATATATATTTGCATGGGATATTAGCAATCCAGGGGCAACCGCCATTCGTGTATTTGGGTGTTTTAGAAAAGGATTAATTTGCAATTCAAAAGAATAAAACTCAATCGTGTTGCATCAATGTGAAAGCAATCGGACTTTGACCCGCACCTGCTGGATGCATATGTATCAGGCTAAGTGTGCGTGGAGACCGAAATTAAATCGCGTGAGGGGTGAAAGAGGGATTTGATGGGCCGCAGTTTTTTTTAGTGCATCACTTGTTTGGGGAGCATGTCACCACGGATGCGTTTGGGACTTGGAATTCGAGAGTCACATGGAGCCTAGACGGTATATCATCAAAATAATTAATGGTTTGGATTTTTCCCTTTTCAGCTATATTTAATATATTTTTTTTAATGTACAACGTTAGATTTTTATAAAATCCAACGGTGGAGGGTTTTTTTTCTGATTAATGTGGGAATTTTTTGACCCTCTCGACGAACGTGATGGTTTCTTTTAACACTCCTTTATTAATATAATAATATAATAGATACTTCACGAGCTGATGAGCGAGGAGTTAATACATCATCAAACACTAGCCCGCAGCATGCAGAGGTTGGATGGAGGTGTGACGTATAGCTGACGTCCGGGTACAGGTCGGTGGCCTCGACGCCGGCGGCCGCGTCGACGTACGGTCTGGTCGCAGGCGCCGGCGGCGACGGTGGCGTGCACCATGGCCAGCTGAAATTAAGCTGACGTCCGTGGGTGAAGGAGGAGCAGGTGTTGGCGGCAGGGCGCACGTAGAGGATCTTGTTCAGCTCCGCCGCCCCGCCCGAGGGTCGTCCACGGCCTTGATGACCGTGACGGTGACCTTCGTCTTGCTGGCGGCGGTGGGAGGCCGGGCCGGCCATCATATCGACGACGACGTGATGAGCTAGCTAGGGTCGCCGAGGCGTGGCAGCACGAAGCCGTGAGAGCCCAGTATGTAGCTGCAGACGAATTGAAGGTGTGTGGGATCCCCGCGGCTCTCAGTGGACGGCTTTCTCCGATCCCGGACTCGAGCCTTGGCGGCCAGGATGCTCCACGGCGGCGGGGACGGAGCTGCTCCACGTCCCCCTGCAGTGCAGTGCTCGTAAATGAAGGTGCAACAATGGTTAATCAACCTTACCTACCTAAGCACCACTAAACACTGGGGTTCTCATTGTGAGGAAAGTTATTGTTTATGTAGGTGCTTAATGTTTTTTCTCTCCAAACATATCCCTAAGCATCTTTGAACGGTGCAAGTTAGGAACGTTCTACCAGGACATTTCAAATATTGTACCATATACTTAAAACTTAGCTACTCTAAAATTTCCACTCTAAATATTCAAGCTTTGTACTAGCACATTTTAAACTCTATAGTTCTAGATTTAAAACTTTATACATCTCAAGTTTTGAAGTGACAAGGCAAAACTTTACACCCTAAACTACAAAACTTTGTACTAACACATTTTAAACACTATAGTCCTAGATTTAAACCTTTATACATCTCAAGTATTGAAGTGACAAGACAAAACTTTACACTCTTACATCTCAAGCTTTCAAATGACAAAACTTTACACTCGGAACTTTGTACTAGCACATTTTATACTTAATAGTCCAAAATTTAAAACTTTATTACATCTCAAGCGTTGAAATGACAAGACAAAAATCTATGCATTCAAACTTTTGGCTTGCAAGTTGAAACTTTATTACTTGGGTACTGGAAACCTTTAGATTGTGTGCTAAAACTTTCTTATTACGTATTAGAATCTTTCTAGATGGATGCTGAAAACGCTTAAGCTACGCATAAAAAAAAATTTGCATCCAGACTTCTATCTTGTGGGTCAAAATTCAAAACCCCTCCACCAGACCAATGAGATGGCCCTTAAATATATAGCGATTCATAAAAATTTTACCCCTAATTGTTGGGGGATTTTTCATTACCGCGGTGCAGCTAGCACATGCTTCTTTTTGGGCTCAAACTTTGATGAAAATAAGAAGGGTTTTAAAGCTATGTTTTTTCCCAAGCAGTACGGGGATGATCATTTTACAAAGTGAAATAAATTGACTACTAGGGCCAACAATGTAGAGCATAGAAAAATGAAATACTCTTAAACTAAACAAATTACACATGTTAAGGTTTTTTTAGTTTGTAGCATAATTTATAACAAGTAACACACCTTATTTTGTTGGAAAGATCGAAGATCTCAGATCAAAGCATTATCTGAGATTATATCGCCTCTGTCACTTTCCACAACAACGTACACATAATAAAAATGAAGTTAAAGACAGACAGAAATAAACTATTTATAACAATTAGCAAATGCATTTTCGGGTGATATAAAAAAGAGAAATAGTAATATGTAGACAAATCGTCTCACAATTATAGAAGAGTTAACAATCAATCATTTTGCCAAAAACTCAAATTAAATTACTAATATAGCCAAAGTTCAGAAGTCAGAACCGATGAATGAAACATGCGACCAAAACGACATTGACAAATGATGAGTCTGACACTCATGGATGAGGCATGTGTGTGCTGCAAGAACAAGTAAACTCCAATCTAGTAAATCTTTCTTACTATTACTAATTGGAGATTCTAAAA
Organism: Paspalum notatum; assembly: GCA_022530915.1. Taxonomy (NCBI): domain Eukaryota; kingdom Viridiplantae; phylum Streptophyta; class Magnoliopsida; order Poales; family Poaceae; genus Paspalum; species Paspalum notatum. Next base: position 51,083,061 of record CM039686.1, read on the forward strand.
GTTGCACCAATTTCAAAGCGCGCTAGAAAAAAAGATAAATCCAAAAAATTCTCACAATAATCAGAAACATCCGACCATCAATTGGCAGATTGGAATATTAATACCCATCAGATCTGTTTTCTAAGTAATTACCCACCTCTGCCATTATGAAAAGTCTTGAGTTCAACTCTCAATAAAAGCAAATATACGGTTTTTTTCATTATATATATTTTCTAAGTAATTACCACCTCTGCCATTATGAAAGATGTTGAGTTCAATTCTCAACGAAAGCAAATATCTTTTTCTTTTTCTAGATTTTTTTCAATTTTTAAATTTACCTTCAGTTTTTGTCTTTTTCCATTAAAGATGCTAGAAATCTTTCCATAAAACAGATATTTTGCAGACTTTTTGAAATTTCTATGTCAATCCTCACAAGATGCGCTAAAAAATTATAGAAATTCTCATAATAATAAAAAAATACCCTATCATCAATTAACATGTTGGAATCTTAATAGTTATTAGATCTGTTTTCTAATTAAGTAATCACCCACCTTTGCCATTATCAAAATAATATTAAATAACCCCTAAAACTACATATTAATTACCCACTCTGCCAATATAAAGGAAAATATGAAATAACACCCTAAATTTATATCTAATTGCTCACATTTGCTATTTTGATAAGATAATACCAAATATCCCCTTTAATTTATATTTGAAATGTTCACCTCAATTATTATGATTGATAATATGATAAAAATAACCCCTCAAAATTATATTAAAATCACCTATTTTTGCAATCGATCAAAGATTATCTAAATCAATTAAGCATATAGCAAGACATGTTATTATAAAAACCTAAGTATAAAAATAGATCTATATATGTTGTACAGTTACGCATAACATATTTAAGATTCTAACCCGTGCGAAAGCACGGGTTGATTGACTAGTTAAACTTAATTAGGCTGATCGACTATCTTTGGCCAGTTGTATAGATGCAATCTATAGGTAAACTTATAACATGTGCCGATAAGCCTGCACATTTCCTTCGCGAAAACATAATTGAAAAGTCTAAGCACACTTTTGGCATAGAGATTATTTTGCAACAGAACAAGGCATTTCCATAAAATTCATTGCAATGGGGGAGGGCACTATGGACGCTAAGGCTAATGCTCTTTCAAGCAGATGCACAGATGAGCATAAAACAGTCTCCAGCATCACATCCAACATCACAGATGAGCCTTGTCAGTCGTCCAGAAAAATGATGCAAGCCTTGTCAGTCGTCCAGAAAAATGATGCAACCCCTGTATCGAAACTTCACCCCACTACTAAAAAAGAGACAAATAGTTCCTGTCATTGTCCAGAAGAATGATGCGACCAAACTTTGCAACAAAGCTCATATCCAGCATTTGCAATCGTGTTTACTACTAGTAATCAATTCATTGAAATTGTTGGTGACAATTGTTTTTAAGAGATTGTTTTTAAGAGATCTAAAGCTGATGGCGGTTGTGCTATAATCTTGCGAAAGCTGCAAACATGCAACCTACTTCATGTAGAAATGTGACAGGTCAAACCGGGGATCTGGTGGTCATTGGGATGTCAGATTGCAAGGTCGAGATGGGTCAGGAGAGGGGCACCTGCGCGGGGATTGCTGCAGCCAAAAGATTGAGCTTCACACTACCCTTGTCGACGGTTTGGAATCGGAATTACAAGGATGCCGACAGCGAGCTTGAGAGGGAAGGAAAGGGAGGTGAAGCCGAGTCCCCAACCAAGGAAAAAGAGGAGAGGCCTGGACCTCACCGAATCTGGGGTTTGGGTAGTGGTGGGGGACCAGCGACCCAAAGCAAGAGGAGGACATCGCTGGAGCTAGGCTTCCGGTATTGGTTGGAAATCAGTCGAGCCGAGGAGTGAGGTTGGGTGGGTTGAGTTTAGACCTGAGAGAAGTATAAGACAATGTAAGCGGGCAGCAAAGAATGTCACATCAGATTCATGATAATATAGAAGAAAGAGAAATGAAGAAAGAAGAAAAATAGATTGTTCATTTAGCCAGCTCAAAGTGGGACGCTCACGGACTCCAAGACACCTTATGAGAGGAAAAAATGGATCATATGTTAAATGTATAGCTTACACCAAGAGAAAGCTATTATATGAGTGAGCTTTTAATTGGCTATATAGCGTGCTCTATTATTAACTTTGCTCTGGGTGAATGGAAATTTAGGAATAGAGAACGAGAGAGACATAAGGGGATGGGATGGAGGAGTGCTTGCCACGCATCCGTTCGTTGCTAGGGGCGCCTGGCGTTCGTGTGTAGAATAAGGATTTAGTCCACAATAAGGTGGAAGAATGATGATGCTTCTGTTTATGTTCATGGTATAAATTAATATCTAATGTTTGGCGTTTTCAGGTTGCCGTATGTCCAAATAAATACCACACCTTGCAAAATTGGTTATAAGTTCATTTTCCATATCCCAACTTAGTGCTTTGATTACACTGAAAAATAACTTAGTGCTCTGATTCTGATCTGAAGCTGAATATGATGTCTGGGTTCACTTTTTTTTTTTTTTTTGAAAATAAAAGGAACATGTTTGTGAACGAATAAAAAACGTTTGTGTATTGCATCTCTGCATTTGAACAAATAGGACGCAATCAATATGCTAGATTGCATTTTCTTTAAAGTTTTATTTGATTGGTACTTGAAAGGTTTTGAAGTCAATAACATGATCAATGTTTCTTGTCTTTTTTTTGTTCTAACCATCTGATTGCCAAGAAAGAAGCACGCCCTTTGTATGAGGATAGTCAATAATATGTTGCAAAGATGTTTTTTTTTTTATGAAAGCGTCGCAAAGATGTTGACATTTCATCCAACATGTTTCACAAGAGGGTGGATGGATCCTCATCATCAGCTGGGCGACGTCTGTTTTTTTAGATAGTCTGGGCGACGTCTGTAGGCGGGCTCATCATCATCACTTATTTGATGAGGCGAATGGGACGATGGTAAGGTCGTCGTCGTCGTCAGAGCTTGGAGGTAGTCGTGGACGGTGCCGTAGTTGAAGTCCGGGTACAGGTCGGTGGCCTCGACGCCGGCCGCGGCGTCGACGGTCTGGTCGCAGACGCCGGCGGCGACGGTGGCGTGCACCATGGCCAGCTGAAGGTTGAGCGGCGGCGGAGACTGGTTGATCCTGGCGACGAGCTCGTCGTCGGGCATGTGGTACCTGTGGAGGGTCCGGCCGGTCATCTGCTCCCAGAGGTGGACGAGGTGGCTGAAAGAGCAGGTGTTGGATGCAGGGCGCACGTAGAGGATCTTGTTGAGTGTGCGCGGGTCCTCCACGGCTCTGATTGTCAGGGCGCTCATGTCGGCCTCGTGCACGAAGATCACTGTATGTATATATATATGGTTATATATATGTATGTGATAACGATCGATCAGAAGATATATATGCAATACACGCACGTACATGTACGACAGTGTATATATGTATATATATAGACGACGTACGCAGTACTATTACCTCTAGTGTTGTCATGGCCAAAGATGGTGGCTTTGGTGGTAGGAGGGCCATCGAGCTGGGGGTCGCCGAGGCGTGGCAGCAGGAAGCCATGAGGCTAGTAGGTGCAGATGAAGGTGTGAGGGATACCAGCGGCTCTGACGGCCTCCCGGACTGCGACCTTGTCCAGCAGCATGCTTCTCGCCGGCTCCACCACCGCCGACGCCCTTCGTCGTCGTCGGACGGCTTGGTCCACGTCGCAATATATATGTTACTTTAACGTTGGGCGCTTCCTTTATGGCTTGCACAATCCTGAGCTGGCCATCTCCTAGGTCACGCGGTCCACGGTGGCCGACGGCGGAGATCACCACGTCAACCTGTTTCATCGCCGCCACCAAGCTGTCGTGCTCGTAGATGTCACCCTGCAATGGCCGGCCGGTTGCATGTCCCAGATCAAAATATATACTTGGATCAGCCCTTATATTAAATTGCTGGAACAAAAAGAGAAAAAAGGCATGCGTGCTACGTATATATTTTACGGTATATATAATAATTGCATGTATATATATGGTCAATCGTGTATATATACGTACGTATAGAATGGTTGCTCCGCTGCCCTTGATGGCCTCGAGAAGCTTTAGCTTGCTGGGGTTGGCTGCTGTGGCGGGGCGGACGAGCGCTGCCGTCGGGTGGCCAGCGGCGAGGCTCACCTTCACGAGGTGCTGCCCCATCGTCCCCGTCCCACCGATCACTAGTATCCTGCTGCTGCTACCCAAGGACGACGACGACATGGAGGACGGCATGCTGATCGATGATGCTTCTCTGCGCGCGTGCGGTGCAGTGCTTCTCGATCGATATATGATCGTCTCTCGATCTGATAGGATATCTATATATCCATCCATTTGGCGGCCGGCATCTCTATTATATTTATAGGCTTCATGCATTATGCATGTATCGTTCTTCCGCTCCCTAGCTATCTGTGAATTTATTTTTACTTCTTTATTTTAGTTACTACTAGCAAAACATGCCCGTGCGTTGCATCGGGGTCGGGGCAAAAACCTTGCATGTACACACTGACGTGCTCTCAAATTCAGCGCTAAACCTTGCACCTATGTTGCAACTTTTGTCTTCTTCGCCACCCTTGGTCACAGCATTTGAAGTGTCCATTTGATCATAATGCATCTAAGCGGACAATTTTAGAGCCCTACGCTTAGATTGCACCATACTCAAACAAAAATTTGAATTAATCTTGCCAGGATAGATGCTTTCCTCTTCTCGCATCACCCCATCTCACTATGCTCACACACAACCCAATCATGGCTTGGATTCCTCTTTCATCTAGTCTCAACACAAGTGAAACCAAAGCTCGATCAATCTTCTACCACACTAAGCTCCGATTTGCCCTCCTATCTAGAGCGCAGTTGTTGCGGCAAAGCTATATTTTACCCTAGTTTGTTTTGGTTTCTATAGCCAAAGGGTGCTACGCAAGACTATATCTTACGCACACACACTTTGACTATATCCAAGACTATTGTGCACATTTGGTATGATTAAATAAGGACAAATATCTTGTACCGTGGATTTTGCATCAATGAAAAAAATAGTAGCTTCATACCGTACATTATGCAAGCATGATATATACGGGAGACATATCCTATCGACTATCGTTATACGGACGATATGTAAAAAAAATAAGATAAAAAATGACAATATTACCTTTGTGCCTTATCTAGAAGCTGACAGCCTCCTTGCTCTGACGCTTCTTCAGTCTTTCCCGTGAGCCGTGCCCCAAGTCTCCAGATCCTCTCTCTCCTTCGCTAGCGGCGGCGCATGGCGGGAGTGCAGCCCACGCTTGAGACGACGCAAGGCAGGGGCAGCTGTGCATCCCTCCGAGTCCGATAGGGGCCCGATGCCTGGGTTAACTCGTGGCGCCGGCGACTTCCATCGGCAACGGTGCGGCGCACATCACCACACAGTCCAACTTGTTTAATTTCCTTTTTTTTCTTGTCGATCTGGGCAACCGTTTATGAGTTCAGCAATTATAGTCAATTATGGTCTTGTTTCATCAGATCCCGTCTCCTAGAGTTAATCTTGTTTGTCCGATTGGATTTTGACTCCTATCTTTTTCATGTTGGACCAAAAGAGAGACGGACAGACTCACGAACCACACGCGGACAGACGCGGAGCGAGGGACCCGCCCAGGCTGGGAGACTTGCAGGTGGGACCCACCCGTCGGGACGGACCGAGGAACCGTGAAACCTTATTTGCTTTAATATTAGGTATAGAAGGAGGTTTGGCTGTCGTCGTCCACCCCATAACACTGCATACACGTACAGACACACAGTAAAGACGAAAGGCATCTATCTGCGGGACACGTGAAGAATGTCAGTGACGCCATGCCCTATCTATCTATCTATCTATCTATCTATCTATCTATCTATCTATCTATCTATCTATCGTCGCATCGTCCTCGATCCATCGGCATGATGAGAGAGGCATTTATTTGTTAATCCCACATCTCTCTCTCTTACGCGCCTCCTCGGTTCTGCATCGGCTCTAGCTAGCCGTTCATCCTCCGTCCGCGCAGACTGATCACCAACACCACGAAGATGTTGTACTTGACATGCTCCACGTGCTTCGCATCTTGCATCCCGCCGGCGCGGCCGTTCCTCGCTCCGCGCCTTCGCATCTCGCCGGCGTAGATGTTGTCGGCGCACCAGCTCACCACCGCCAATCCGCAGTCCGCACCAACCTATTTTCTCTGTAACAATCTGTAGCCCCGGCCCGTGCCTTCTCTCTCTGTTCTATTTTGTCGCACCAAGCCACCAAGGCTGATTGGTTGCAAAGCTCTCTGACTCTGTACAATGCATTATTTGTTATTAGCAAGTGTTTATCTCAAGCATCTATATGTTTCAGAAAAGAATCGTGAGGAGACTGTCGCGAGGGCCGCGACAGCGATATGCGAGGCGGCAGCCAGCAGGACGGCAAGATGTGAGGTGACGGCACCGTCCGCGCCGGCGGGATGCAGGGCGCCAGCGACGTCCACTCCGGCGAGATGCGTAGGCCGCGCGACTGGATGCGAGATAGATTGCACTGCAGAGGCAAATGGGCCGAGCTGAACAGGACGAAGATCTATGGCTAGAGCTGATGCTGAGCCGAGCTGAGGCATGTTTAATTTAGAGGCGCTGGCTGTAGCCATAGATCTTCGTCAGATGGAAAGGTATCCCGCACGGCCTTCATCGGACGAAGGTCCCCACGAAATCTCGCTTGGGGACCGTCCTCACACAATTTATTTCCCCTCGGCACGGCAGATGGATCGTGATCGATGAAGCAACCAACACTACACAACCCATATCATTACATGCATGGAGGTCAACGAAACATGAGAAACACGAGCCCCAATATAATGCAAACCCATCATTCTAGCATTTTTGCATTTGTCAGTTACTTCTTGTTGGAGTACTTTGTCATAGTTACTCCCCGCGTTCCAAAAACCAAGTCACTCTCTGAAGATAGTAAAACTGATAGCATTTTTGCATGCGCCTGAGCCTGTGGTTTCCCTTTTTTTTTAATCCCCTAAAATGAACGACCTCCTACGTATAATATATGGGAGATTCGTTAATTCTGATTTTACCTCTATTTTTTAAATTTGTGATTTTACCCTCGTGATTTCGAAACGAATCCACTGTTTACCCTTATTTGTCGCAATCTCCGTTTAACAATCGCTCGTTATTCTCCGGTCAAGCGATCGATGGTGGGGCCTAGGCAGCACAGTGCGCAGGGTGCTGCGTGCGGGATGCAGGAACAAGGTGGGACCTAGGCGGGACAGCGCCGGGCGTCAGGCGCGATCGACTCACGTGGGAACCGCACGCGACGGCGTGAGGGTGGAGGGTCCCGCGTAATTTTTTATTTTTTTTCTCATTTGCCGTTTACAATTATATCATAAATAATTTTATTCACAGAAAATTACGCTGATATAAATCTATTTACATGTTGTCATAATTTTATCCATGGAATATTATGCTGACATAATGCTGATATAATTTTATTCACGAAAAATTATGCTGACATAATTTTATTCACGTGCTGACATAATTTTATTCACATGCTAACATAATTTTATTAACGAAAAATTATGCTCATATTTTTATTTACGGAAAATTATGCCGACATAATTTTATTCATGGATTTTATTCACAGAAAGTTATACTCACATAATTTTATGACATATTTTTATTCACGAAAAATTATGCTGGCATAATTTTATTCACATGTTTATGACATAATTTTATTCACAGAAAATTATGCTGACATAATTTTATTCACGTAAAATTATGCTAACATAATTTATTATCATTTTTTTCACTTTGTTGCTTTTCTCCTGTAGGCAGATGTGTCCGGTTGACCTCGTGGGAGCAGCGAGCGATACGAGAAAGAAAAAATTGCATGGAGCAGGCAACGGGATTATCTGGGACGGAATGCAGGTGGAGCGGACGGGGCATGCACGTGGGACTGACACGCTGTCCGATCGCTCGCTGGATTCCCGTCCAGCGATCGCTCGCGGAATAGCCAGGCCCCTTATTTGTAAGGCTGTCCCCAGTAGTGGCGGAACCGCCGATTTAATACGGGCTAAATACATCTGCCACCATTTGCTTGCAGTGTACTTAGACCGTACTAAACCCGGTCGTCCGTCGAGAGGCATTCGGCTCTCGATAACACCATTTCCCAGAGGAACCGACATGATACACATCCGACTCTCGAGGGAGCCACAACAGTTACATCATTACAGGCAGTTGAAATATAGAATAGATAGACTTAGTTTACAAACCAAGAATGTATATGATCAAATACATATCCAAAATATATATAATTGCGGAAGCGTTTTCAAAACATCTCGCAGCGGAAACCAAATACTTAAGTAGTCTTCATACAGACGAACGAGACGAGAAGCACCGAGCCCACCGGTACTACCCTTCTCCAAGCAGCTATACAAATGCCGCCAGTACCTGTGAGCTAAAAATGGGGACAAACCCTGAGTACTAATTACTCAGTAGGATTTAATGGACGGGGTTTACGGCTGACGCAAAGCTCAGCTTACTAGCAAATAGGTCCTTAGCCATTGATTTTAAACTGTAAAATGTTGCCATAGGATAGCGGAATATGACAGTCGCTATCCTTTAATCATGTTTATCCGCTATGTTTCAGTGTCATGCTATAGCGGAATTTGACAGCCGCTAGTCCTTATCCTGAATATCATTGGTAATATAAAGTGAATAATTTGCATGAAGTAAAGCATGTATATCCATTGTGTAGTATCAGATCATCAATTCCATAAAACATCATGCCTCAAACAGTTCTACGTTGCCCGTGTGCGATATTGGCATTCTCACACCTAGTGAGCATCAGCGATTCGAATCGATTTTTATATTTCCAGGAATAACTAGAAAATGCCAGGGACCCATATGCTTACTAACACGACGGCTTTCCCACATATAGTCTTCCTTCTCCACTTGTCCTATCCCAAGTTCGATTCACTCCCACCTGACTCTCGGGTTGTGCCCTCATGACGAGCCTGCCGACATCTCGGTCTCCCCGTCATGAGTACTGTGATGCCCCTGGCATCTCAGAAGCCGTACATACAATTATACGTAAACTAATGATGAATTAAGACTAAATCATGCTTAAGAGAGTAATGAGGAATTGGTAGATAAACCACTAAGTCAAAATTTCTCAAATCTGAAATTTTAGCTCATTCCCAAATTGATTCTGAAATTTTTTTTGATTGGACTATACAACTCAAGAATTTTCTTTTGTATGAAATGGAATTGAACTCATCACCTTTCAAATGTATCTATTGTGGATGTATTTGGACTTCATTTGATATTTTAAAAGATCAAAACAAGAAAAGCTTTACTTAGAGTGAATCTGCTGTTTTACCAAAATCCTAGACAAGATTAGGGTTGTATTTCAATAGGGTATTTTTTCCCCTCCCAAGAAATGACCCTAACCCGGTCCCTACTATGGCTGCTGCATCATAATTACACAATTAAATTGTAATGTTATAATAAATAAATAAACATATAAAACATTTATTATAATTGCTATTTCATTACAAATTGATATAATTTAATTAATAATATAATTATTATAATTTATAAATTATTTATAAATATATATCAAAATAATTTAATGTCATTTTCAATGCAAACTAGATATTATTATTAAATTGAATTTCCTATTCATTAATCATAATGACATGTTTATTATCATTTGAGATATTCAATAAATCACATAACTAATGAGTAGATTAAATAAATTCAAACAAATTTCATATTTGCCGGCCGAATTTGAATATGAGCCAATTGACAAACTTGTAGATCTCTGAGAGTAAAACAATTCATCCAATTACCACTTTCCAAAATTCGGTCTCTAAATAGGTCAAAATGGCAATTTACAGGAAGGGAGAAAACACAAATAAAGTGGATCTTTCTCTGAGTCACTGACCGGTGGGGCCCACCCGTCAGGGTCGCCTTCCACCTCGGTACGACGGCCGCCACAGGGACGCCGGCGTACAGCGACGTACGCCGCGCCGCGGATCGACGTCCCCACCTCGCCCGGCCGCGTCCTTGAATAGAGAGCGCCTCCCTCCCTCAGTTTCCCTTCCTCCCTTCGATCTTGCTCGTCTCCCTGCCTCGCGCACAAGCCGCGGCCGCCGTGAACGCCGCCATGGCCGCCGGGCGTCGACCTCGCGCCACTGCCTCCTCGGGTCCCTTCCCGTGATGACGCCGCGCGCCCCACACTCGCGCATTGCTCCTCCACCAAATCCCCGAAGCCTCGGCCTCCATTAGTTCCTCCTACGCCCTCTTCGCTCGCACGTCGTGGCCGCTCGCCATGGCCAAGCGCGCGGCGAGCTCGTGTCCTGACCGTCTCCGACCCCTTCCCTCCATGCCTTCACCGTCACCACGCTCGCCCCAAGCCCCTCCATCGATCTCACAAGCTCTAGGCCACCGCCGTCGCCTCTAGCCCCCTCCCGACGGTGACACCACCATGGCCACCATGCTCACCCCGGCCTGACCGTGGAGAGCCCTCTCCGGGCCGTCCCCGTGCCATCAGATCGCCACCGCCGAGCTCGCCTCGGCCGCGCGCAGCTCGAGCGCCCCTCGGCTCCGCCAATCAACTCCCCAATCGCCGGATCGAGGCCGCACCGCCCCGCACCGCCGCGCCGTGGCCGCCTCCGGTTCACCCCTCTGCGCCGCCCGTACACTCCTCCCCACGCGACTAGACCTAGGGGAATCAAATCCCCGGGGTTGAGGCCCTCTTCCGCCGCCGCCTCGGCTCCAAGCCCGCGGTTCCTCGCGCGTCGCCGCGCGCGGGAACGCCGCCGCGCCGTACGGTTCCACCCCGACGCGAGGAAGAAGAAGAGAAAGGTTGATTTGCGATTTAGCCCCTGCAGTTTTGTGTAATTATATTTAAGTCCATGCGCTGTGCAGTGAGTCTTGCGAATCTTTAGATCTAACCCCTAGAAGCTATAGTTAATTATGTATCGGTCCTCGACGGTGTAGATTTATTATTTAAATGCATTTTTCCCTCGGTTAAACTTTGGAAAATCATAGAAAAATCCAAAATGGGTAAACTCAGTTGCGTTAGACTCCTCTTAAGTAGATCTACATGATTGGTATGATGTGGTTGTGTGAAAAGACATTTATACCCTTGGTTTTGTTGTATGCATGTTAAAGCAAAATAATTACCAAAAGTGATGCAAATGGACTCCAAATGTTGTGAAACTTGGATAGTGGCTTTAGTGTGATATTTAGGCACTGTCTGAATTTTTGTAGCCTTAGAACTTGCTGTTATTTACTCTTTTGCCCTTATACAGGTGTTATGAGCAATTATTCAACCTAGAAATTGGAGGCTATACAAAATGTGCATAAAATGGATCTTTGGTATTTTCATACACTTTGGATAGTATAAGTAACCCAACTATGAACTATGAGCCCCTGCATGTTAGGTTTGGAAGGGGATTTAGAAAGTACAAATATTGACTTGTATAAATAGACAAATGGAAAATGTGGCACAAATAAACCCCTAAAATGATGGGGTCTTGTTTTAGTCTTTATAAGGTGTAGTGGTACTGTGTAAGTGAAATGTGGGCTATAGCCTAAGTAGTTTGCCTCTTGTTCCACCATTTCTTGTATAAATTGATCATTTATGCAACTAGGAAAATGATGCCCATACAATGTATGCTTAGAGTGACAGGTCTCTATTTTTCCTATGCCTTGCATGGTATGGGAAGCTCACTGGTAAAAATTTAGGGTGTGCATGTTAGGTTTGGTCACTGTTTTGAAATTAACAAAATGTTACTTGCTAAACCTGATAAATGGAAAAAGTGACCTTTGGGTGTATAAGAAAATTTTTAGGAAAATTCTAGTTTGTTGCTAGCATGATATGGAGTCCAGAAAATATATGTTTGAACTAGGTCCATTGAAGTACTCCGTGTTTAGGTAGTTTATCGATCACCTTTTCGCCGGTTCATGGAATGGATATTCATATGTGTGTTTCGTGTTCAAGCATCTCATTTCTTGCATCATCCCGCGTATGATTCATATAGCGATGCTCATTGCAGATACGTAATCCAGAAACGAGCACGTGGAACTACCTCAACCAACGGTGATTCAAAAGACCAACTAAGACCCACTCACGACCTGGAGGGCCCATCAGTCGTGTTTGGACGGAGGAGTTGTCCAAGGGATCAAGGGGTTGCCTGGGGCAAAGCCTCACAACCCGGCAAACTAACAGTACCTTAGTTTGATGGTTTATTAAAGTGAATCAAGGTAGGCAGGACCATGCAAATCCCAGCAAACAAATTATTTTGAGTTACGCATATGCATTAGGGTTGATTGAAACCAATTGCATTAGACTTCCCGGCCGCCCTGGCCCTAGCACCTATACTTAGGGTTCGTAGGACGAGTGCCTAGAATGGTTAGGCGCGAGTACACACGAGTGAGCATTGTCACTCGTCTCGTAGGGTTTACTTTCGAATGATGAATCCTCATTACTATGAATTTATTATTGCTATGTTATGCTTTCAATTGAGACCGGGCGGAGATATGGGATTACTATGTTGAAAAATGATGTGATGGTATGGTGGACTCCGCCCGAGTCGCATAAGACCCGTTCGCTGTTCGCCTGCTGATCGGCATAACATTGCTAGAATGCTTATCTGGAAAATGGGATTGGTGAAACCTTACTTGTGCCATCCGAAGAACAGAAACACGTTCCTACCCACTGGTTGAGAGGAAGGTGGCCCGGAGGAGCTTGGTACTCATGACGGGGAGACCGAGATGTCGGCAGGCTCGTCATGGGGGCACAACCCGGGAGTCAGGCGGGAGTGAATCGGACTTGGGATGGGACAAGTGGAGAAGGGGGACTATATGTGGGAAAGCCGTCGTGTTAGTAAGCATATGGGCCCCTGGCATTTTCTAGTTATTCTCGGGAATATAAAAATCGATTCGAATCGCTGATGCTCACCAGGTGTGAGAATGCCAATATCACTGACGGGCAACGTAGAACTGTTTGAGGCATGATGTTGTATGGAATTGATGATTTGCTACTACACAATGGATATACCTGTTTTACTTCATGCAAATTACTTACTTTATATTACCAATGAGATTCAGGATAAGGACTGGCGGCTGTCAAATCCCGCTATAGTATGACACTGAACGATAGTGGATAATCATGATTAAAGGATAGCGATTGTCAAATCCCGCTATCCTATAATAACATTTTACAGTTTAAAATCAATGGCTAAGGACCTACTTGCTAGTAAGCTGAGCTTTGCGTCAGCCGTAAACCCCGTTCATTAAGTCCTACTGAGTAATTAGTACTCAGGGTTTGCCCCCCACTTTTGGCTCACAGGTACTGGCGGCTTTTGGATAGCTGCTTGGAGAAGGGTAGAACCGGTGGGCTCGGTGCTACTCGCCTCGTTCGTCTGTACGAAGACTTCTTAAGTATTTGGTTTCCGCTGCGAGATGTTTTGAAAACGCTTCCGCATTATATATATTTTGGACATGTATTTGACTATATACATTCTCGCTTTGTAACTAAGTCTATCTATTCTATATTTCAACTGCCTGTGATGATGTAACTATTGTGGCTCCATCGAGAGTCAGAGGTGTATGATGTCGGTTCCTCTGGGATTTGGTGCAAATCGAGAGCCGAGGGCTTCTCGACGGACGACCGGGTTTAGTACGGTCTAAGTACACTGTAAGCTAATGGTGATAGGTGTACTTAGCCCATATTAAATCGGCGGTTCCGCCACAAGTACCAAGCTCCCCGGGCCACCTTTCTCTCAACCAGTGGGTAGGAACGTGTTTCTGTTCTTCGGACGGCACAAGTAAGGTTTCACCGGTCCCATTTCCCGGATAAGCATTGTAGCAATGTTATGCCGATCAGCAGGCGAACAGCGAACGGGCCTTATGCGACTCGACCGGAGTCCACCATACCATCACATCATTTTTCAACATAGTAATCCCATATCTCCGCCCGGTCTTAATTGAAAGCATAACGTAGCAATAATAAATTCATAGTAATGAGAATTCATCATTTGAAAGTAAACCCTACGAGACGAGTGACAGTGCTCACTCGTGTCTACTCGCGCCTAACCATTCTAGGCACTCGTCCTACGAACCCTAAGTATAGATGCTAGGACCAAGGCGGCCGGAAAGTCTAATGCAATTGGTTTCAATCAACCCTAATGCATATGCGTAACTCAAAATACTTTGTTTGCAGGGATTTGCATGGTCCTGCCTACCTTGATTCACTTTAATAAACCAACAAACTAAGCTACTATTAGTTTGCCGGGTTATGAGGTTCTGCCCCAGACAACCCCTTGATCCCTTGGACAACTCCTCCTTCCAAGCACGACTGATGGGCCCTCCAGGTCGTGAATGGGTCTTAGTTGGTCTTTTGGATCACCGTTGGTTGAAGTAGTTCCACGCGCTCATTTCTTGATCACGTATCTGTAATTAGCGTCACTATATGATTGACATGCGGGATGATGCAAGGAATGAGATGCATTAATACGAAACACACGTATGAATAACCATTTCATGAACAGGCGAAAAGGTGATTGATAAACTACCTAAACACAGAGTACCCCGATGGACCTAGATCAAACATATACTTTTTGGACTCTATGCATCAAACTTAGGCTTCCAAATTTTTTCGGAGAATTTTCCTAGCTAGTCATGGCCACTTTTTCCATCTATCAATTCCAACCTGCACCATTTTATCATTTTCAATTCGCCATTAAAACTTAACATGCATGGGCTCATATTGTACCGGTGAGACCCTCATACTACCTAAAGTATAGGAAAAATGCTAGAGAGTCAGTTTGAGCCTATTCTTTGTAGTCTCCACTTTCTAAGTTAAATAATGCACATAACACATGTATAAGGGTAAAAGTGTAATTAAACAGTAAGTGTTAGGGCTACAAAAATTTACATAGTTCTATAATGCCCCAAGAAAGCTACTGTCCAAGTTTCATGTCATTTGGAGTTTATCTAGTCCGCTTTTGTCACTTATCCTAATTAATCATGCATGCAACAACCCAAGGGCAAAACAGACATTTCACACATCCACATCAAATCCACTGTGTAGATCTACTCAAGACGAGTTCATAGCCACTGAGTTTACCCATTTTGGATTTTTCTGTGATTTTATATGATTTTCCAAAGTTCACCGTTCAAATAAACGCATTTAAATGAAAAACACTATATCTCAGGACCTAAGCACAATTAACCATAGATTCTAGGGGCCTGCAAGGAAGATTTCATAGACTCAGTGCATAGTGTTTAAAGCAGAGCGCGTAAAAATGGAAAGGTGCAGGGGGTTTCGGGTAAAATGACCCTTTCTTCTTCTTCCTCTCGCTTGGGGCAGAGGCGCGCGCGACGGGAGGAGAGGTGCGGCCGCGTCGGCGGCGGCGGGGCGGCGCTTGGAGCCGATGCGGTGGCCGAAGGTGTTCCCGACCAAGGGGGTTCGATTCCCCCAGACCTCGTCGCGGGAGGAGGAGAGGACAAGCGGAGCGGCGGCGGTGAACCAAAGCCGCGGGAGCTCGGCGGGGTGCGGCGGCGCGGCGTCGATCCGGCGGTCGAGGCGGCGAACGGCGGGGCCAAACGGCGCTCGAGCTGCGCGGGGACACGGCGAACCCGGCGGAGACGAAGTGGAGGCGCGGAGAGGGCCGGAGGGAGGCTCTCCACGGTGAGCCCGTGAGTGGCGCGGGTGCGGGCGAGCGGCGCGCGCGCGGGGAGAGGTGGAGGAGGCGATGGCGGTGGCGATACCTAGCGCGTTGGGCATGTGAGGCCGAGGCGGAGCTGGCGGTGGGGGTCTGGAGCACCGGGAGGCGGTGGAGGGTGGTTGCTACGGTGATAAACCGGCGGTGAACCGGAGCGACGGCGGCGCGACCGTGACGTCGCGGCGGAGTTGGATCTCGGCGGTGGAGGCGAGGATGACGACGAGAGTAGGTGGTGGAGGTGCGCGGTGGAGTGGGGAGTGTAGTGGTGTAGGTCTCAGGGTGGGAGGCGGCCGGACGGCGGCGGCGCGACTCGAGCTCCGAGCTCGGGCTCCAATGGCGGCTTGAGTTTTTTGGGCGCGCGGCGCGGCGTGGAGAGGGGACGAATGTCGAAGGCGTCGCTAGGGTTTGGAAGAGGGATGAGTGCACGCCGTTTTGACGCGCTCGGATGGCCGGCCGGTGGCTCGCCGTACTCCCTGTATACCGGCGAGCCACGCCGCGCCGTGCGCGTCGCGCGGATCGCGGGCCCCACCCGTCAGTGACTCGTGATTTGAAAAATGGAAACTGTGTTTTCTATGCCTCTGTATTTTGCTATTTTGGCGCATTTAGAGGCCGAATTTGGAAAAGGCCCAATTGGAAAAAATGTTCTACTCTCAAAGAACTACAACTTTGTCAAAATGGACAACCCCAAACTCTAAGTGTAAATATGATTTAAATTCAATTTTTGTAATCAGCCCTAGGTATGGACAGGGGACCTTTAATGCTTGGAAAAATAGAAAGTCCTATCTCCAAGTCTTTTCCCCCAAAGTGCCTTTTGAGTGAGTTGTTTAGGATTTCAAACCCTACAACTTATTCAATGGGAGTTTTTTATGAGAGTGACTGTAAGCTAGAGCAAACTTGAATTCACCAAACAAGTCAGATTTGAAATGGTTTTCTCAACTGACAAATAATGACCCAAATCACCATGTAAACCTCATTATCTGGCCAAAACCCAATTAGCAAAGTTGTTTACCACCTCATTACCTACAGTTTTTGTAATATGAGTTTGGTTTGAAACCCAACAGATTTTGAACTACAAACGCAATTGTGCTCAGATGTTTGGTCAAACAGCAAATTTACTTCAAGCAGAGTCCTTCTTGTTTTCAACTTTTGAAGTAGCAATTGAAGTCCAAACCCATCCACAATAGGTGCATTTGAAATATCATAAGTTTAATTTCTTTTCATAGAAAGAAAGATTTTTGACTTGTATAGGAAGATTTAAAGTAATTTCAGCGTGAATCTTGGGGAAAAGCTAAAATTCCGGTTTTGGCAATATTCTAAATGTGGTTGGTATGGCTGATTCTAAGAGATTTCTGGAGAGATTTGTAATGGGTTAATGACAGTTTTTGCCCATACTTAGTGTAGCAAAAGTGTAGTGTATGCCCTGTACTATAACTTTTATAATGAAGTTGAGCTCAGGTGTTTAAGAAATTCAAGGGTTCTTCTAAGGCCAAATTTGATCAAGGGCACAATTTCACCCTTCTAGAATTGCTAGTTAGTTTAATTTGTCCTTTTGGGCCTCATTACCACTAAGCATGATTAAGTCTTAATCCATTATTAGCCTGTGTCTAGCTGCGTGTTAAAGCTCTTGAGATGCCAGGGGCATCACAATGGCACACCTCAAATAGGTTCTTCAAATTACTGTTTTGTACTGTTTGATATAAATATTCTACCGTAGACAGAGAAAAAAGTAGTTGGAATAGTGATAAGGATTGAGATTTGAGGAGTGTTGTTGGAGAGAGCCTAACGTCCATCCCCACTCATTGTATTAACGAGTTAAGAAAAAACAAAAACTTAAGAAAAGTAGAGGAAAAGACACTCGTACCCATTTATCCACGGGCACATGTCCAGTGCAATCAAACGTTTGGTGCAATCACCGTGCAATTTTACTAAAAAAAATATGTCAACAAATTCTGAAAAATATTCATGAATATACATCTCAACTTACCTCATCTATATATAAAATTTTATAATCAAATTCGTCCTACTCTACAGTTACAAAAAAGACAAATTTTCTGACAAAAGTAATAGTTCAAATGCACCCCAAATTTGTCTTTAGTTTTTGGTTCAGTAACAGCCTAAAGCCATGCCTCAGGCAATGAGTGCCTCCGTCTGTGACTGCTGCCGCCGTGTGCCGTCTGTGCAGCGCCTCTCTGGCTTCCTCTCGACTCGCACGTGCCGGCGCCCGCCGCAGTCTGCAGCTGTGCCCCGTCGGCATCGTCTACATGCCGCCCGTCGTGTTGCTCCCGTCGCGTGACAGCATCGCAGCAGGCAGCACCGAGCACCATAGGGGGCAAGGCGCAGCAACACATCCAAGAGTCCATCCGTCCAGGAGGCCAAAAATGCAGGCGCCCAAACAGTAGCTCTTGTATACTAGCTGAGGTTTATTTTTTGTCTTCGTGAATGGATGTACTGAATTGATTTATTGATTTAATTTTGACTATTTAAGTTAATTAAATTGTTACTTAATGCTTTATATGCGACATATATGGGTAATTTGACTTCTATTCGTAGAGAATTTAGGCTCAATTCTTACCTTGCACGCGCTCGTCGCAATGCGCGTCGTGGCTCCCCCTCACTGCTCTGCGTGGGCCCCACGGGTGCAGCCACACGAGTGCCGTGGCACGCGCATCAGGAAGGGATTTTGGAATTATGGCTCTAGTCTTACTCAAATCTTGGGTCCGCTGCTGGAGACGGTGAAAGCTATTGTTTGCTGTGTGTGGTGCTATGCTACGACTACGATAGAGATATTATGGTTTAATTATATTTATGGAGAGGGTGAAAGCTACTGTTGTTTGCGGTGTGTGTGGTGCGGTGCACGGCTGTCGGTGGCTGCATATGCGGATGGAACAACCACATGTGGATATACAGTAGGTATGCACATGCACGTACTACATGCATGACCACAATGGTCCTCCTCCATATGGCACATGCATGCACATGTGAGTACTATCTCTACCAGCGCTGCATGGGTCATCGGTCTCATGACACATCCTACCTATCGCGGTACTTTCTACTATTACTGATGAGAAAAAAAATCCATTTTCAACCATCAAATTATCATGCGAGTTTGGATTTGACCTTGGCACTCTAAGGCCTGGTTTGGAATGCGAATTTTTTTTCCGTATCTGCGTTCTTTTTTTTATGAAATTTAACTATTTTCTATAAAATTCTTGTAAAATTTATGCTTTCCAAACATGCCTTAAAACCGGGTACCTTTGACCATTCAACTAATGAAAACCGGATATGTTTGGTTACTCACATGGTTTCAAAGGTGGATATTTATTTTTTAAATAATAAAAGTAAATTTAATCTCTAAAAAATATAAGTAATTCGTTTTAAACCGGGCAAAGATGAAATTGGTATCATTTTTTTCTAAAAATATAGTTTATCCTTTTATACTCTATTTAGAGTTATTTGAATCATAATTATTATCTCTCCTAGTGTTGTATTGTTCGTAGTCTTGTCCGTAAGAAGGGATATACAATAAGAAAAATGCAAATAACTCTAAGCATAGTACTAGCAGAATAGATTTTTAGAAATATTTTGGGTATTAGTTTTGTATTTTTCTAACTCAAAATGAATTATTTTTTAATTTTTATATATTAAGTTAACTCTTTATTATTTTTAAAAATAAAAAACCACCATTGAAATCACTTTGGGTACCAAAATTATCCAGCTTCAGTAGTTTGATAGTCAAATATACCCAATTTTGAAGTTCAATGGTCAAATACAAACTCGGAAGATAATTCGATTGTCAAAAATGGACTTCTTCGTTACTGATGAGTACTGGATTAACATATTAGACATTAAGATGCAGTGATCTCTCTTCAATATTATTGGCTAGAATAGAGATATATCTTATAATAAAGAGGCTGATTTATTCAGTGGCAATACAATCTTCTCATATTAGGACAAGTTTCATAGTAATCCTTTAGCGGTGTGGTGTCAAGATCGGTCGCATTGTCAAGACACCACCTCAGGCGGTGTATGTTCGAGCCGAACTGCACTAGTATGGACTCAGGGCAACAGCTGCCAACATCGCTTCTGCATCAGAGTTTGATTTGGGAGAAGGTATTTAGTAAAAAAAAAAAGTTATTTGCCTCAGAGTTTTATTTTTTTACGTTGTTTGAAGGTGGCTAGCTGATGCAAAGGCAAACCTCTCAATCACAGAAAATATAGCGGACTAAGGAATGATTAATATACCTTTCTTTTACAGATAAAAAGAGTGAAAAATGTGGGCAGCGAAACCTGTGACGTGAACAAACGAACAGGTGATCGCGAGGGTCACAATCACAGAAAAATATAGCACCAGACTACCAGAGAGGGCCACCGTACTGCCTTCCTCTGCTTCCTGTTCCAGCGGCAGCGGCAGCCAGCACACTGTTAGCTGCATCATATCAGAATTGAAGCCTGTCGATGGCAATCCCTTTGCCAACCAGAAGATCACGCTTCTACAACCGATCACATGAGATGCATCACAATATAGCATCCATCTCTCATGACCTATCCGCTGCTCATTCGCTGCCTCAGTGCCGTGGATGTGGATCATCCACACCGTACCACTTGTACTACCTAAGCAATTCAGGGTTCTTTTCCAAAGTTCCTTCAAATACAACTGCCAATTATATTTGAAATATTCCAAAAAGGGAACCCAAATATAGTATTGGATTGGCAAGCTGTTAGTGTTAGTTACCAACAAGCAGCAAGTCCTCTTTTTTAAAAGCTTAGTCATGGTCTTGCAGCATACCTGAAAACCATTGTCTTGACGTACTGTAAAACGGTTGATAACCAAAGCTTTCAGAACAAAAAAACTTCCATGATGGACGCCTTTCGGGGGTTAACGGGTTCGTGTTCCCAAACATGAAAGAGTACTTTCTTAAGCAAGAGAACCCTTTCAAGTCTACCCTCAGTGCATTCATCAACTTATTCGGATGCTCCACATACACAAGGTATCTGAAACTGAAGCTCATCCGCGTACCCTGCAACAGGACAACAACAAACAGCGAATAAGTCAGTTAATAATGCGTGCTATTTCTCTACGAATTGTTTGCAGAAAAAAAAAAACTGATCCAGGCACCACATGTTGATCTTTTCAAATTCCCCAAAGGGTTGTGCTAAACGGATGTTCATTGCACCATAATGGCCTCAACAATTATTGCCGTGTCGACCTCATGTGGAAAATGATTCTATGCTGCAAGCTGTCTACTTGATTTGTCCAGACAGAACAACAATATGTAGCGAGCATATATGTATCTCTGTAAAAAAAGGAGAGGAAAAAATGGGGATTGTTTATGTGCGAGTAATACTAACTTAAGCAATTTTACCCAAAATACCAATAAGCACCTACATGTGTTCATGATCAACCCTTGAATTGAGCTTTTGTAGCATTACCTTGAACACATGTTCCTTCTAGTCTCACAAATCACATGATCTAGCTAGCAACAGCAAGGGAGTATTTCCTTTGTTTGAGAAACCAGATATAGCACAGCAAAGGAACTAAGAACCATCCAACCCCAATCGATTTAGTCTCTATGCCTTTCTGATTGAGAAATCCCAACAGCATGATTTAAAACTTACAAGAATAACTTGGTAGTTTCACATGCAACTGTCAACTACCATGATTCCATCTAGTTCTTGCTCATCCATAAGATTCCCCTCTTGGGACCTAATCAGATCAGTCAACAAATTCAAATGGCCAAACTAATAATTGTTCAAAGTCCACTTCAAATCTGTCATTACAGGTTGCATGCAGATCTAGTTGATTCAATCATGCCAAGCAAGAGAAAACAAAGACCGCGAATCCGTTTCGCTATCAATACTGAAAAAACGCAAATCTCTCCGTTCAGTATTTTTGGAGCACTGCCCCCACCCCCCACCCCACCCCACCACCACGAATCTTTCACCTTACTAAACAGCATGTCAACAAGGGAGCTAAGAAGTCTTCAATTCCTATATATCAACTTGGTTTCTTGTGCCTTCTTACGATGGCTGTCTCATACTTTCTGTACAGTTGAGAAACCCAAATCTATAACATATATAAAAGAAATGACCAAAATTCCCAACCTAATAATTTCTTGGACCAGTCAATACTGGCTGTCTGCGAATCTAGGTAGTCAATCCTGCCAAGAGATAGCAAACAAGAGCACAAAGTTACGCCTTTGCATCCCAAGTTTTTGCAAGCAAACATTGCTTGCTTTTGGGGGAACACTTAAACTGGAGATGGTGTGTCATTATATTAGCAACAAGAAAATAACCTATAGGAGCAAGCAAATCAAGAAGCATGTGTTGTTTTGTCCTTAACCCAAACAATTTGGCAGTTGATCTAGAAACAGATATCTTAAAACAGAGCTTGGTACTTCCAGGTTTTGTTTTGCCAATTGGCAAAAGACATCTTTGATTTCTAAGGAAAACAGCACATGTATCATTGAAAATCATGTGAACTACACTAGCGACTATGGGAACCTTTGAAATGAGGAAATCCTTGGGATCACAAAATCAAAAGCCTGGTGTCTCTTTTCTCTCTGTGTCACCCACCGTTCAGTATTTTCAGAACCCTCATTCTTCATCTAGTAACTCTACAGCATGCCATGCCATGCCATGTAAACACAGGTTCTTTCCGGCCTTTCAAATCTTTGATGGCCTATCTAGCAGCAGTAAGAGCATTCCATTTGCTCGAGACAGAAGATACTACAGCAAAGGAGGCACTCAATTTCTATCGATTTGGTTTGCTTCCCCACCACTCCACCATGTTATTTTATCATGACTTTCTCAGATTTGCTATACCTACATTGCAAAAGGTTGATTAGTTGCTGCTGCTGTTCATACAAAAGAAGAATCCCCTCTCGGGATGGATGGGAGTGGGACCAAACTGTGCTAAGTCAGTCAACAAGTGCAGCTGAAAAATCCGAGGCCTAATAATTGTTGGTTGTATGTTGATCTAGTCAATTAGTCAAGTCAACCCCTGGAAAGAGACAGCAAGCAAGCGCGCACACACAAAACAAAATCAAGTCTTTGGTCTAAGTCAAGTCAGTAAAGATGGGAGTAGTATATAAGCAGTGTAGTGGTAGGCAGCGTATGTATGTATGTAGTGTACCTCTGGGTCATCAGGCAGGCGTCAAGGTTGATGCTCCGGGGCCGGGCGCACTAGGAAGAAGGCGTAGAAGCCGGCGGCGATGGTGAAGATCCCCATTGCCCAGACGAGCAGCTGCGGCCAGAAGGGCATGATGGCGGCGACTTTGGAGGAGAACATGAGCGTGAGGAGCGTGGAGAGGCCCCAGGCCGCGAGCTTGAGGCGGCTCCGCTGGCCCCTGCGGTGCTCGAGCAGGTGGAGGCAGCGGAAGAGGAGGAGAAGGGCGACGTAGGCGACGAGCACGAAAGCGACGGAGAAGGGGTCATCCCAGGAGCGGTAGATGGCCATCCCACAGTTGAAGCTGAGGAAAGCGAACCCCAGCGAGGGCAGCCAGCCCGGGCGGCCGTCGCGGTCCATCGCCCGCCTGGTGCAGATCGGATCTATCTGGCGGCGGCGCCGGTTGGGGAACTGTCGGTGCGAACAGAACAGATAAGGGAAGTGGGAGAGCGTTCGTGGCCGCGGGAATTCTGCGACAATGCAACGGAACAGCGCCGATCCCTGCCTGGGTGCCGTACGATAGAGCACATGTGCGGCTGACACCGAACACACTCTTCCTCACGCTCTCGTCGTCCTGCCTGTGGGGATTCCATTCCATTCCATTCCATGGTGGCACGGCAGCACAACAGGATTGCCTTCTTCCTCGCACGTCCCATCCGGATCCGGATGGTACACTCCTAGGCTATATATGCCAGCTCCTCCATTGTTTTGTGGCGGAACCGTGCATTAATTCCGATACTCCGTCATGATTTACGAGTCCTTACCAAGTCTTTCCATCACGATCGAGCTCAGGCGCGATTCTCAAAAGAGTCCACAGATTACAACATCTAGCATTTCATACACAACTTAAAAGTAGTTTTTACAAACCAGAGTAAAAGTTATTACATGCCATTGTTCTTCAAATAATTAAACACGAGGGTTTAGTTTTCCTGAAGTTATGCTTAAACCAAAGGCGACGGTTCTTTGAAGTCAACAAGAAGAGTGAAATTGCACCTTGCCTTTCTACTAGGACGACGGAAGATGGACCCCACGGACTGAGAGTGTATTCTTCACCTGAAGAAAAACATAAGCGAAGAAGTCTGAGTACTAATTACTCAGCGAGACTTACCCAACCACTGAATCTAAACCCGACCTTTTATCCTATGGCCGATCCGGTTAGACCAACTCACACTGCGGCAGGCCTAGTTGTAGATCCTTAGCTCTTAAGATTTGCTTCTTTTTAATTGTTACCTGCCTAGCTAAGTTGTGCCTATTCTATTTCCAAACAAGAGCAAATACTTTGTAAACACATTCTTTTAAGAAGAACATTATTCTTTTAACTACGATGTTGGGCGTGGCCAGGCAGCTTACACCTGGTAAATTCAGCGATTCGAATCAATTTGTCTACTCCCGGGAGGAAACCCAAACACGCGCCATATGCGTGTACGTCGACACCGCATATGGCACTCTGACATCCCAACTACCACCTAGCCTGAACCGCCCGCGCCGACCCCAGGTATCCAACGATACCCGACTTACTACCTCCAGCCAGTGGGCGAGCGATGGTTCCAACCCTAGGTATAAAGGGATGAAAGATTACCGGAGCCCAATTCAGGTCGACATGCGTAAGGGGCGCGTTCAACACCCGAGCAGAGCCAATCATCGACAACCTTATGCGACATAGGTGGGGTCAGGATCCACATCCATGTTCATTCATTAGGGTTCTTAGTTATCCATACTGAAAGCATAACTGCCCCCGCCCGCTGTCTCCAATTTAATATCTCGTAAACTTTTCGTATCGAGATTTCAGTTTTAAAAGTAAAATCGGCCTAACATTTTCTTTTAGCTAAGCATTCTAAACTATTGCGTATAAGATGGATCATGGCGGATTCAGGAGATAATCATGCACTAGGGTTTCAATCAACTCCTAACTTTGATGCGCACGCATAACTCATTAATTAGGACACAGAAGTAAAATAGGTGATGCACCGGGGCTTGCCTTGGTTTAGGTCGCTGGGATCTGGAACACCCTCAAGAATATACCCCTCTGGAGCAGCAGACGCTTCTGAAATACCAGCTTCAGGAACCTCCACAAGAACACCCTCATATGATTCTCCAAAAGGCGAAACCGAAACCAGCGTACCTTAATGAATGACATGCATGATTTTTAAGTATGAGAATGATCAACCTATTATAAATAGACAATAAAGAGTTTTAAAGAAAGGGTAGGGCGCCGAAGAAATTATTCGGGCCTCAACATACGCTTAGATAATTTTTTAAGGCGTGTAAATAATTTTCTCAAATTTATAATATTTTTCTAATATTTTTGGAAATTTTATCATATTTAAATTAATTTTTAAAAAGCTTAAAAGAATTATTTAAATTAATTTATTAAATAATTAAAGATATATAAAAAATATAGGTAAAAAAAGTTACATTAATTACATTAGGATTTACCTAATTAGATAAAACAAACACCTTTAAAATTAGGCTTAAATAAATCAAATTGGAAAGGGAAACGGAATTCAGAAAAAAGAAAGAAGCCCAAGGCCCAAATTAGTTCAATAAACAAAAGTTCAGTTTTCCTCCTCGAACTACCGGATTGGTCTGGCTCTTTCTCATCTCAATTCGGCCCACCCAGCCCACCAGCCGGGCCGGACTACTTCCCCCTTCCTCTTCCCTCCGGCCCGCTTAGCCAGGCCCAGCCGGCCTTTGGCCCGGCCGAGGCCCAGCTAGGGCACGCAGAGCGCGGCGCGGCGCCAGCGACCTTCCGCCACGGCGGTGCGCCCCAGCCTTCGCTGGCGGCGCCCACCCGGCGCGGCGGCGTGGTCCTTCCCCCTTATTTCTCCTTCCTCTCTCTCCCTCTCCTTTCCCCTTTCCCCTCGGTCTGTGCGCGGTGCCATGGCGGACGCGGCGCGCGGCGACGTGGCATCCTCCCGGCGGCACTAAGCCGTGGCGAAGGCGGAGGATACCCGCACGCGGTGTGCCGCGCCGGATGCGCCCGTCGGCGAGCCCAGCAGGGGCTTGTGCACATGGAGAACGAAGGCGGCTAAGCGGCTATGGCCGTCGGCACCATGGACGGCCACTGAGCTCGGTCCGACCTCAATCCTCGACGAGGATTAGAGGAGGAGGAAGAGGACGACGGGGAACACGGAGCCTCACCCTTCGACGGCGAGAAGAGGCGGCGGCGACGGCGGTCAGCGAGGAGGTGCGACGGAGGAATTGAGCGGTGGTGCGGGGGCTCGGGACGGCCGGAGCGGGGATGGCGAGGTGGGGGGACTGGGTCGGGTGGGGTGGAGCGACGGTGCTCCGATGGTGGCCAGACGAGGAAGGGAGGCGGTAGAGGCGCGGGACAGCGGCGGTGGAAGTGGGGCAGCGCGGGGACGAGCGAGGGGTTCATCCCCCTTCCTCCGTCCGGATGAGGAAGACGGGGCCGGGTGGGCCCCGCCTGCCAGGCGGTGCAGCGGGCCACCTCGGTGGCGTGCTCCCGCGAGGCCAGCGCGGCCTGGCCACCGGGCTGGGTCGGCACGTGGCTGGGCCGCCGCCTCCATTTCCTTTTTTACTTTTACTCCTTCATTTTTAACCTCCCAAAAAAGAAAAATTACAACAAGGCCCAAGTACAAAAGTAAAAGGGCATAATTTAATTTGTTTTCTACATTTTTGCCCTTGAGCAAATGAAATTACCAAAAGAATTTTAAATTCAAATTTAATTTGAAGAAATTTGAATAAAGAGTTCCAAAAATTTAGAATTATGCACATGATGGCATGCTTACAATGCACTTAAAGAGTAGTTAAGATACGGAGTATCACATGTTTGACCCCCCTTTTGGCTTGGTCCAAATAGGTGGCCACTCACACATGGTTAGTGATGAGGACATCTCTCCTATGTATACAACCGAGTCTCCTCCAAGTGTGCTGCAAGGTCCTATCACAAGAGCACGAGCACGACAACTAAATCAACAGGTGAACTCGTTCCTAAGTTCTAGTACATATACTGATAAGGATGGTATGCTATCTAATTATATTCTTGATTATATTATACTTAGGAACCTTGGAGAGGATCAGGAAGGGCTTGGACACCAGCAAGGAGTCGGAGAGGAACAAGGAGGACGTCCAAGTCAAGTTGGAGGCCCAGTCCAAGTCGAGTTCGAGTCTACCTCGGCCTGCAGGACCTTTCGACACTAAAACGGAGACCCAGGACGCATACGGGCTCCGTTTTCGACGATCCACATATGCCTGGAAAGATAAAAACATAAGCTTTCCAATGCCACTGGTTTCAGGCCTATTGGAGTTCGGAGTCGACGGGAAATCGCTTTGGAAGGTGACGGACAGAATCTGTCCAGGGTGCTGCGCGCCCTCACGTGGGCCTTTGGGCCATGTATCGTGTGAGAAGTCTTTTGCGTTCACGTCTAGGAGTCCTTGGGCGTCCCTCAGGTCTATAAAACCTTAGCCGCCGCCCAAGTTAGGGTTTGGGTTTTGCTTAGATACAATCTGTCATTGAACAGTCGCCGTTTCTACGGTTTGTGAGACCCCAACTCGTGTTCTTAATCATACATCGTGCAAATTCAGTTGCAATCCTTCCTTGTTCTTGTTTGTGTTCTCGATTCACAGCAGGGATTAGCCTTCGTGGCGAGGTCAACCGGGCAGCGCACGGTTGATAACCAGAGGACGCGTGGTGCTGCGATTGCAGGGGCTTGATCGTGTTGATCGGGAGCCGGATCGTGAGTGTCTCGTGCCGACCAATCGACTTATCATCCACCTGACGGAAGATCGGGAACCCCCTGGTCCCCATCAAGTGGTAATCAGAGCAAGGTTTACCGTCAGGTTTGCCTTCACACTATCCTTAGATTAGGTTAGATTAGTTTCGTTTCATCCCACAGTCCACGAAAAAGCCAAAAAAAAAATCCATACCTACAGCCACGCTTTTAGCCTTTGCACAACTTCGGTTTCAGAGTCCGTAGTTCTGAGTTCTTGTCCGTGGTCGAGTCGTGTTGCTGGTTTAGATCGTGTCTTTGTTTTAGTTGTTTTCACCTCCGCTGCATATCTGTTTCTATACACCGATCCATATCATCGCTTGAGTTCTAGTCGAATTAGGTTTTGTTTGTTGCCGCCGCCGTTGTGTTAGGGTTTCCATCATAAAACCCTAATTTCGTCTCTTCCCACCATCCATACTGTCATACACCATCGACACTTTCCATCCATACATCTCGGAATCCGAATACGTACCGCCGAGGAAACCCTAAGTCGGAGTCTTTCAATAAAACAGCCATAACTTTTCGCTCGTTTATCAGAAAAATCCGAAAAAAATACGGTAGCTTGGTGACTCCAAACTGCGCCATCCAACCGACCAAAGGTCGGGTTGCCATCGGGAAAATTGCCAAAAAAAATCAGGAAAATAAAAAAAAATTGATCAGAGGTTTTGCACACTTTGTCTTTTTTCTGTAAACCACACCTGACCTCTGTTCAAGGTGAACTTTTGTGTGGTTCTTCCTGGTGTGTCTCTGAGTCAAAAATAAGTGACAAAAAAAAGAGTGCAAAAAAAAATAATAGAAAAACAAAACAGAGACATTCAGGAAGACCATTCAATTGGTGTTTTTCATATACTGTGTGGTACCCTTGATCCTTGTTCTTCTTTCTGACCCTTGTTGCCGTCTCCACCTTTTTCCTACTTGTGTGCTTTGCAACGAAAACAGGGATACATTTAGACCAGCAACTAGGGCAAGATTTTTTTTTCTCGGACATTTATTCAGCATTACTATCTGTTACTGCATTGTGTACCACTGACATATATACAGCCTTCCTACAGCTCCACATATATTATCTCTTGATCAGCACCGGTTTTTGTCCCTTGCAATCGCGTCATCACGCTCCATTGGGTGTCACGAACCAGCCACCGGTTGCGCCGTCCCTTGCTGTGTTGGTAAGAACCGGGTAAGAACTTGGTAAGTTTGCTTGAGAGTGTGAGATCCCACCTAGTAGTTCGTAGGGTTTCAAAAACTTGTGTTTGCTTTGGTTCTTTCTTTTCCTGAGCTAACCATGACAGGAGACAAGAAGGATGATGGGGCGCCGACAATTGAGGATTGTGTCCTTCTTTCAGATATGAATGCGTTCCAAGAGAATGTTAAGTCATGGATCACTGAGGGCGCTAAGAAAACAAACAAGACCCTCAGCACCATTACCCAAACCTTGGTCTCCCTCACCGACCGAATGGATGCAATTGAGAAGCGCCACCCCGCACCTACTGAAGAGGGAGATGTCTCCGCAGCCAGCCACAAAAAGAGCACCGCCAAAGATGACAATGATGAGGAAGAGGATTTGGACGAAGAGGAAGAGGAAGGAGAAACTGAACAGCAACGACGATTACGCCTTCGACTTCAACACAACAGGTTTGGTATGGGAGGTAAGAAGGGTGGTAATAAAGGAAACAACTTTCGTGATGATGATCCTTTTGCTAAGGTAAAATTCACCATCCCTTCTTTTTCTAGAGCTTATGATGCTGAGGCTTATTTGGATTGGGAGATGACCGTTGAGCAAAAATTTAATTCCCACCTAGTTCCTGAACAACATCGGGTTAGGCAAGCCACTAGTGAGTTTAAAGATTTTGCTATTATTTGGTGGACTGAATTAGGCACACTTCACTTACAACCTGATACATGGGATAGGTTAAAAGATGCTATGCGTGAGCGGTTTGTCCCTTCATCATATAAACGTGACTTGCGTAAAAAATTACAACGCTTAGAACAGGGAGACATGACCGTCCAGGAATATTATGCTGAATTGCAAAAGGGTATGATTCGCTGTGGGGTTAAAGAGGAAACGGAGGACAAAATTTGTCGTTTTTATGGTGGGTTACGGCCAGAAATTCAGGACATTGTTGACTATAAAGATTTTACTACTGTCAATGGTTTGTTTCATCTTGCCATGTTAGCAGAGAAGGAGTTGCAGGGACGCCAATCTAGGAGCAGCAGGGGCAGTGTCGGCGGCAGCAGCACCTTCACACCCCGGCAAGCGAGGACAGCGCCTTCTTCCTCTTTCCGGCAACCTGCACCACCATCACCATCTTCGACGGCACCACGTCCAGCAGTAACCGCACCGTCCTCACGTGTTCCGGGCAGCAACAAATTGAAGCCACCAGCACCTACCACGAGTTCTTCCTCCATCGCTTCCACAGGCCGTACGACGACAGGCATTCGCTGCCACAAGTGCCAAGGTATCGGTCATGTTCAAAAGGAATGCCCCAGCAAACGGGCATACATTGCTACTGAAGATGGAGGTTATATCAGCACCTCTGACGTCGAAGAAGACATTGACGATATGGAAGAAACCAACGAAGACGACGGCAATGATGGTGACACTTTGGGTTCTGAAGACACTGCTGCATATAGATCCATCATTGTCTAGCGCGTTCTTAGTGCCCAGATGGAGCAAGCCGAGCAGCAACAGCGCCACAACTTGTTTCAGATTTTCTTCGTCATCAACAACCGACGAGCGCGCGTGATTATTGACTCCGGTAGCTGCAATAATTTGGTGAGTTCAGATTTGGTCAAAAAACTTGGATTGATCACACGTCCGCATCCACACCCATATCATATTCAGTGGTTGAATGATTCCGGCAAAGCTAAGGTAACACAAACTGTTCGGGTTTATTTTTCCATTGGATCATATTCTGATTTTGCCGATTGTGATGTGGTACCTATGCAAGCATGCTCTCTTTTGTTGGGTCGTCCATGGAAATATGATACTGATGCTCTTCACCATGGTAGGAGTAATAAATATACCTTCATGCATAAGGGAAAGAAAATTACACTTCTACCTTTGACCCCTTCTGAAATTGTTGAGTTTGATAGAGAGAGGCTTGCTACCGATAAGAAAACTGTTGAGGCTAAATCTGAAATTCAGCATGTCACAAACCAAATAAGATTAAAGAATCCTGTCTTGCTTGCTACAAAAACTGATCTTGCTGAAATTAATGCTGTGGTGTGCTATGCTTTCATATGCAAAGATGCTTTGTTTTCTTGGGAAGATATGCACCATATTTTGCCTCCTGCGGTCACTAACCTTTTGCAGGAGTATGCGGATGTTTTTCCCGCTGAAATACCTCCAGGGCTGCCACCTATTCGAGGGATTGAGCACCAAATTGATTTGATACCTGGCGCGAGTTTGCCAAACCGAGCTGCTTATAGGACCAACCCCGAGGAGACTAAGGAAATTCAGCGCCAAGTCCAAGACCTTCTGGACCGCGGGTATGTACGTGAGAGCCTTAGTCCATGTGCCGTTCCTGTTATTTTGGTTCCAAAAAAAGATGGTAGTTGGCGAATGTGCGTAGATTGTAGAGCCATCAACAACATTACGATACGGTACCGTCATCCTATTCCTAGGTTGGACGACATGCTTGATGAGTTAAGTGGTTCTATAATTTTTTCTAAGGTTGACTTGCGTAGTGGGTACCACCAAATCAGAATGAAACTAGGGGATGAATGGAAAACAGCTTTTAAAACCAAGTTCGGATTATATGAGTGGTTAGTCATGCCTTTCGGGTTAACTAATGCACCTAGCACCTTTATGCGATTAATGAATGAGGTTTTGAGAGTTTTTATTGGGCAATTTGTGGTGGTATACTTTGATGACATACTGATTTACAGCAAGTCTTTGCATGAACATATGGATCATCTACGTGCCGTTTTTGATGCCTTGCGGGCTGCGCGTTTATTTGGTAACATCGAGAAGTGCACCTTTTGCACCGATCGAGTCTCTTTTCTTGGCTATGTTGTGACACCGCAGGGAATTGAGGTAGATGAGGCCAAGGTGCAAGCTATTCGAAGTTGGCCTACGCCCACAACGGTTTCGCAAGTGCGGAGTTTCCATGGACTTGCTGGATTTTACCGCCGCTTTGTGCCAAATTTCAGCACCATTGCTGCCCCATTAAATGAGTTGACAAAGAAGGGAGTACCGTTTCATTGGGGTAAGACACAGGACGATGCTTTTAATCTTCTGAAAGATAGACTTACTCATGCCCCATTGCTGCAACTTCCTGATTTTGGTAAGACTTTTGAGCTCGAATGTGATGCTAGTGGTGTAGGCATTGGTGGTGTGTTGATGCAAGAAAATAAACCAGTTGCTTACTTTAGCGAAAAATTGAGTGGGCCTGTTCTGAATTATTCCACGTATGATAAAGAATTATATGCTCTTGTTCGATCTTTGGAAACGTGGCAACATTATTTATGGCCTAAAGAATTTGTCATTCATTCTGATCATGAATCGCTAAAACATATTAGAAGTCAATTAAAGCTGAATCGTAGGCATGCTAAATGGGTTGAATTTATTGAATCTTTTCCATATGTCATTAAACACAAGAAGGGGAAAGATAATGTGATTGCTGATGCCTTGTCTAGGAGATATGCTATGTTGTCCCAACTTGATTGTCGTATTTTTGGCTTGGAATCAATTAAAGAACAATATGCTAATGATGATGATTTTAAAGATGTCATATTGCATTGCAAACAAGGAAGAACATGGGACAAATATGTGATAAATGAGGGGTTCGTGTTTAGAGCTAACCGCCTATGCATTCCAGTTGGATCCGTTCGTCTTTTGTTGATGCAGGAGGCTCATGGAGGCGGATTGATGGGCCATTTTGGTGTCAAGAAGACGCAGGATGTGCTGTCCACTCACTTCTTTTGGCCAAGGATGAAGCGCGACGTTGAGAGGTTTGTAGCTCGCTGCACTACATGTCACAAGGCCAAGTCACGATTGAATCCACATGGTTTATATATGCCTCTTCCTGTTCCTAGCACTCCATGGGAGGATATTTCGATGGACTTTGTTTTAGGATTGCCTAGGACAAAGAGGGGGAGGGATAGTATTTTTGTGGTGGTTGATAGATTCTCAAAGATGGCTCATTTTATTCCTTGTCACAAGAGCGACGATGCTGTTAATATTGCTAACCTATTCTTTCAAGAAATTGTTCGCTTGCATGGTATGCCTTCTACTATTGTTTCAGATCGTGATGCTAAATTTTTGAGCCACTTCTGGAGAACGCTATGGAATAAGTTGGGAACGAAGCTGCTGTTTTCAACAACTTGTCATCCACAAACCGATGGACAAACTGAGGTAGTAAATCGAACTTTATCTACCATGTTGAGGGCTGTTTTGAAGAAAAATTTGAAGATGTGGGAAGAGTGTTTGCCGCATGTTGAGTTTGCATATAATCGAGCGGTGCACTCAACCACCAAGGTAAGTCCTTTTCAGGTAGTATATGGTTTTAACCCTCGTGCTCCTATTGATCTTTTACCTTTACCTACTAGTGAGAGGGTTCACCATGATGCTAGGGAACGTGCTGAATTTATTTTAAAACTGCATGCAACCACTAAAGAAAATATTGAAAAGATGACTGCAAAGTATAGGGATGCAGGTAGTAAAGGTAGAAAGGAATTAAAACTAGAACCGGGTGACTTAGTGTGGTTACACTTAAGAAAGGATCGTTTTCCAGATTTGAGAAAGTCTAAATTAATGCCTAGAGCTGATGGTCCTTTCAAGATAATTGAGAAAATAAATGATAACGCATATAAACTTGAGTTGCCTCCCGAGTTTGGGGTTAGTCCCACATTTAACATTGCAGATTTGACGCCGTATTTGGGAGAAGAAGATGAGCTTGAGTCGAGGACGACTTCACTTCAAGAGGGGGAGGATGATGAGGACATCTCTCCTATGTATACAACCGAGTCTCCTCCAAGTGTGCTGCAAGGTCCTATCACAAGAGCACGAGCACGACAACTAAATCAACAGGTGAACTCGTTCCTAAGTTCTAGTACATATACTGATAAGGATGGTATGCTATCTAATTATATTCTTGATTATATTATACTTAGGAACCTTGGAGAGGATCAGGAAGGGCTTGGACACCAGCAAGGAGTCGGAGAGGAACAAGGAGGACGTCCAAGTCAAGTTGGAGGCCCAGTCCAAGTCGAGTTCGAGTCTACCTCGGCCTGCAGGACCTTTCGACACTAAAACGGAGACCCAGGACGCATACGGGCTCCGTTTTCGACGATCCACATATGCCTGGAAAGATAAAAACATAAGCTTTCCAATGCCACTGGTTTCAGGCCTATTGGAGTTCGGAGTCGACGGGAAATCGCTTTGGAAGGTGACGGACAGAATCTGTCCAGGGTGCTGCGCGCCCTCACGTGGGCCTTTGGGCCATGTATCGTGTGAGAAGTCTTTTGCGTTCACGTCTAGGAGTCCTTGGGCGTCCCTCAGGTCTATAAAACCTTAGCCGCCGCCCAAGTTAGGGTTTGGGTTTTGCTTAGATACAATCTGTCATTGAACAGTCGCCGTTTCTACGGTTTGTGAGACCCCAACTCGTGTTCTTAATCATACATCGTGCAAATTCAGTTGCAATCCTTCCTTGTTCTTGTTTGTGTTCTCGATTCACAGCAGGGATTAGCCTTCGTGGCGAGGTCAACCGGGCAGCGCACGGTTGATAACCAGAGGACGCGTGGTGCTGCGATTGCAGGGGCTTGATCGTGTTGATCGGGAGCCGGATCGTGAGTGTCTCGTGCCGACCAATCGACTTATCATCCACCTGACGGAAGATCGGGAACCCCCTGGTCCCCATCAGTTAGCTAGCTACAAATCTCAGAATTTTGAAAGTGAAAATCATCCACAACTCAGGAATAATGAGCATTGAGCAACAGGTGCCAATCTAATGAAAGCAAAAGGATCCAGCAAGTTCATATGGAACCCAAGTAAGGAGAGTTGTACCTTGACATTGCAGTCCGTCACCCTTAAACCCCGGCAGATACTTGCAGCGCTCAATTTTGAACCCTAGACACACATGTAAGCGTTTTGAGTTACCAAGTAGACAGACAGTTTTTCCCTGTGTAGCATCCTTCTAGAACCCGCCGTTCTCCATGGCGTACCAGCCTGGCCTGACCGTTGACTATGAATAGAGTCCACTGAAGTTCAATGATGGCAGGGTAAAATTATTATGCTAATATTATGCTATGACCAACACTGGTAGAAGGAATCCATGGTAGGATACGTACCTTTGCATTGGTTTACTTGTCTTTTACGTGCTAAACACCATCAACGACGGGCAGTGACAGATTCTCCCTCTGTATGTATCCTGCTTCCAGTATATGATCAGTTACTATAGGCATCTATTGCAGTCACAATCAGAAAATGTATGACTAGTCCAAATAGCAAGAGTCACATTGTATAGCAGTATGGAGACCATTATTGAGAAATCAAAAGGAAATTCTATCTAAACAACAAAAAAAATCATGTCATGCCTTTCAAAGAAATCCTAATAACCAAAGTTGTTTTGAGCCCAACACAATATCATAACACTCATGGAGTTTCATGTCTATTCACAATCAGAAACATAGAGAAATAATTTTTCCTGCAATACTTGTGGTTTGTAGGCTATGTATATGGTCCCATCTTAGGTAGGCATGTCAATAAGTTGCACACCACCTTGCTTCAATAGCCAAAAAGTCTCTCTAAACAAATGAGAGATGCTCTCACAATCACAAACATAGAGAAATAAGTTTTCCTGCAATACTTGTGGTTTAGAGGCTATGTATATGGTCTCATCTTATGTAGGCATGTCAATAAGTTGCACACCAAGTCACTCTAAACAAATGAGAGATGCTCTTGCCCGTTTAGTGATTCTAGATGTCCTATCACCAATGGAACATATTACATTTTCTACCAAAAACATATAGGCTGAGGAAAAAAGTGAACTTAATATTTTAGCAATGTGCTCATCAACAAATGGATTCAAACAACATCAGTACTATTAGCCCAGCCCAAGCTGAAACTAAAAATGTAACTGATGTGCATTGTGTCACTTTGGTTGATGCTTCCTTTCTTCCCGAGCAGGCAAATGCAAGTGCAGGTGTCTCGGGCCTAGGATTATACCTCAAAGGAAGATTACAGGGTGCAGATTTCAGGATAAAAGTACATGCTCAAGCTCATCAAACATCAAGTCCAAAACAGGCTCAAGCTCATCAAACAAGCAGTTCTTCTAGCTC
The DNA here is from genome assembly GCA_022530915.1 of Paspalum notatum. NCBI lineage: Eukaryota > Viridiplantae > Streptophyta > Magnoliopsida > Poales > Poaceae > Paspalum > Paspalum notatum. The sequence goes on from CM039686.1 coordinate 51,118,998, forward strand.
TACATGTCACCGCCATGCTGTAGATCCAAACAGGTAGTCTACTTTGACAGCCAAGATTTGATTACAGTGCCCAGTCTACAATGCGCCTGACTAGCAGCTAAGATCACTTCTAGCAGACATCATTGCAAATACAAAGTTCAGTTCCTACAGCTTCAAGAAGATAAGCAGACTGCACAATACAATAGCTCACGTCCTGGCAGGTCTGAGCACCTGGCGGCTGCTCGCCCCGACGGCGGCTCGCGTGATGGGATTGGTCGCCGCGCAGCCGGGACGGCCTGGAAGTCCAGCGGCGGCACGCGCTCCCGGATCTGGCACGGCGGGGCCTGCCCGGCCTGGGAGGAAGGCGCGGTAAACCGGCTGCGACGGCGGCAGCCGGCCCTAGGGCTGTGAGAGGGGTGAGGGAGGAAGAGGCGAGGTACACACCTGAAGCAAGGCGTGCGGGAGAGAGGGGTCGACGGTTGGCATGCACCAATGTCTTTATCCGCTCTACGCGCTGGGCCTCCCAGGCGCCGCTGCCCTTGGGGCGCCCTCCCGATCCTCCGCCGGCAAATAGAAGGGCGACATGGTGTCCCCGACGAAGGGGGCAGCCAATAGACGCTCGAAAACAGCCCCCCGAGCTAGAGGCGCCGGCCTGGGCCCACCACCGCCGCGGACAAGCGCGTCACCGCCTAGGTGAACTGGGTCCACGGTCGACCGTGTGCCCCCGTCGCATGAGGCTCAGCGACGCGGGCCCCTCGGATGGGCAGGTCGAACGGCTGGGCGGCACGAGGCCGGCCCAGAGCGCAGCGACCAAGGGTGACACGTGCGGATCTCCTACCGGCGCGGTGAGCAGGGCGCACAGCTCACCGTGATGCGGCGTATGGCGGCGATGGAGACTGCAGGACGGAGATCGGCCGGCTACAGTGATTTCCGAAGGGGGTGGTTGGATCTCTCCAGCTAAAATTTAGTCCCATCGTATCGGATGTTTGGACACTGATTAGAAGATTAAATATAGTCTAATTATAAAACTAATTACACAGATGAGGACTAAACGGTGAGACGAATTTATTAAGCCTAATTAATCTATAATTAGCAAATGTGATGCTACAACAACCATTCGTTAATCATGGTTTAATTAGGCTTAATAAATTCGTCTCGCCGTTTAGTTCTCGGCTGTATAATTAATTTTATAATTAAACTATATTTAAGACTTCTAATTAGCATCAACCATTCCTTCATTGCTTGTCGTTTCGATCGGCACTGCACGTTAATTAGACAGCCAGCCGCTTTATTTGTCGTCTTCCCCTGCCTCGATCTGCTTCTGCCTGACTTTTTCTTCCTCAGATCCGATCCATTTTGCTCACGTCCGCTTTGGCTTGGCGTTGATGGGTGCGCGGCCGCGTCACGGCGCAACGGCCTCGCCGGCCGTCCCCGTCGCTACGCTTCTCTCCCTCCCGGTCCCGGGGTTTCCGGCCGGCCTTTATAAAATTGGGACGGCCGGCCGGCCGGCCGGATCATCAAGCACTACATTTACAAGCCAATGCATGCCAGCGCAGCATCCATTCATTATCTGTCACTCCCTTGCTGCTTGCGTGCTAGTACCTAGCAAGCTCCGATCCCCATGGCTTCCTACGACGAGCAAGCTGCAGCAGGCGGTGCTCATGGTGATGATGAGGTGGTGGCCGTCGTCCCTGTCTACCGGTCCGCCGCCGAGGTGCTGCAGAAGCTGCAAGAAGAAGAGAGGCCGCCTTACCCCGCGTCCGCCATGTACTCCAGCGTCGTGGGCGGCATCATCCTCGACCCCGCCATGATGCAGCTCCCCATCGACGACCACATGGTGCACCGCGGCCACGGCGTGTTCGACACCGCCATGATCCTCGACGGCGCGCTCTACGAGCTGGACCAGCACCTCGACCGCTTCCTCCGCTCCGCCGCCGCCGCGCGCATCCTCCAGCTCACCGACGACGACGACACGGCCGCCGGCGCCACCCCACCACGGCCACCACCTCCCTTCACGCGCGACACGCTGCGCCGCATCCTGGTCCAGATGACGGCGGCGTCGGGCTGCCGCAAGGGCTCCATCCGCTACTGGATGTCGGCGGGGCCCGGGGACTTTCTGCTGTCCCCGCGCGCCGGCTGCCCCGCGCCGGCCTTCTACGCCGTGGTGATCCCCGCGGACTACGAGCAGTGCCGCGAGGGCGTGCGCGCCGTCACGGCGCCGGCGTCCGTGCCCATGAAGCCCTCGCACATGGCCACCGTCAAGAACGTCAACTACCTGCCCAACGTGCTGGCCATCATGGACGCCGAGGACCGCGGCGCCTTCGCCTCAGTCTGGGTCGACGGCGACGGCTTCGTGGCCGAGGGCCCCATGGTGAACGTGGCCTTCGTCACGCCCGCCAGGGAGCTCGTGCTCCCGCCCTTCCACAACATCCTCAGCGGCTGCACCGCCAGGAGGCTGCTGGCGCTCGCGCCCAGGCTGGTGGACGCCGGCGTGCTCGCCGCCGTCAGCAACAGGCCCATCACGGCGGAGGAGGCCAAGCGCAGCCTGGAGATGGCCTTCGTCGGCAGCGGGCTCCCCGTGCTGCCCATCGTCGAGTGGGACGGACACGCCATCGGGGACGCCAAGGTCGGCCCCATCATGCTCGCGCTCTCGGATCTGCTCTGGGAGGACATGAAGTCTGGTCCGCACAGGATCCCCGTCCCATACACCACCACTACCCAGCAGTAAAGCGTGTTGATGTTGATCAAGATGATCGATGAAGCCTTTGCATCATTATATTGGACAGTTTGTTCTTGTAATGTAATGGAGTGGTTGTTGGCTTGGCTTGACGACGGAATAATATAATATAATATGTACTGCTCTGCTATGCCTTCCTTCAAGGTCCTTGTGATGCTCAGCTCAGCTCAGCTCAGCTGTTCTGTTCAGTTTGTTTGCATCCAATTCTGCTGCACACATCACCACCGCGGCGGGGCTTGCCCATCGCCATCAGGGTCCGGAAAAGCAAATGACAAAAATGGAAAAGGCAACGAAACAAACCCACACCAATAAGGCCCACGGCCCACGAGAACATAGCAGGGCCCGTGGGCCACCACCATCCATCCATCCGTCCAATCCAACAGCAGAGCGGGCTCCCTGAAGGCCTGAGCCATCACTACTCGCCCACCCACTCCCAATCCCTCCCGCCCCACCCCAACCCCAGACGCGCTAGGGTTTCCGCACCCCCCACCCACCCCCACCACCGGCGGCCATGTCCACCGCGGCGGCGCAGGGCGGAGACAGGCCGGCGCTCCGCAAGCCCGTCTTCACCAAGGTCGACCAGCTCAGGCCCGGCACCAACGGCCACACCCTCACCGTCAAGGTCGTCAGCGCCAACCCCGTCCCCGCCCGCGCGCGCCCAGGTGCAGCGGCTCCAGCGCACAACTCCTCCCGCGCGCCGCGCATCGCCGAGTGCCTCGTCGGGGACGAGACCGGGGCAATCGTCTTCACCGCGCGCAACGACCAAGGTGGGGTACCATTTCCAATTTCCACTCTGCTCCTGCCATCTGCCGTTCGCCGATCCGCCACGACTAGTTAGGGACCTACCCAAATTCCCTGTGCCTTTTTTTCTCTCTCTTTGTTACCTACTACTTACTAGTCCAATTTATTTAGTATTTTCTCCCACCACCTGTGACCTCAGATGTATGAGCCGCGTTACGATCCTTGCCGATGCATACCTAGTATATTTATTAGTTACAGATGAGATTCTAGGACAAAAATGTAGGCAAAGTGCTGAGATGACCTCGTCTTTTGAATTGATGCATTTATTAGTTCCAGTTGCAGATGGATGGGGTAACTACTTGACCATTACTTCAGAAGTCAAGACTTGGAAAAGCTTGTGTTGTCCTTTTTACTATCAGCGGTTACTTGTTAGATATCCCTATCCTTTTTCTTTTTGGCCTTTTCTGCAGTTCAGACGGTGCACCATTCTAAGTTACGGCAGACTAGTTTTATAGGTCAGGTCAGAATATCTCATATGTACACTACCACAGAGTGTCTAGTCTACTTTGAATCCTAATCCGAACGAGGGTGTGGTCTTTTTCAAGGTCATACGCCTACCTAAATCTCCATGGATGAAAAACTACACGCCTTATCATCTATTTTTTGTTTTTTTTTATATATTTCGTATTGTCCTCGATGGAATATGTTTTGCCCTATGAGTGTCCTACCTGATGTCATTGTTTCTCATCAGAGTTCATCATCTATGTTGAGGGACACCAAACAAGCTGTTCTTTTTTTTCCCCTTACCTTTTACTGTTGTTACCTGTTCATTTGTTTGGTTTTGTGGGGGCGTCAAAGCTTGTCAAACTGAAAGCTATATGAGCCATGTTTCGCTTGTCCTGTTATCTGGCAGGCGCCCAGTTATGTTTCTTTTTTCATATACCATCAGCAGCTTGATTTCAATGTATGTAAAGTAATGAAGATGAGAGCACTGTAACTCTGCTCTGTCCATTTGTCATCTGCATAACAGCATCCTGATTGTCTACAATGCATGCAACACTAACAACCTATTGTATTTACACTTGATCCTGGGATCCTACATTTACATACTTATGCCGTGTCTGTGTGAAATGTTATGATTTATTCTGTTCCGTGTCTGTCTGACTTTAATTTGTTTGCATTCTGTCACGGGGATTCATAATTGATCTGGTGATGTGTTTGCCCTGGACTTGCATTGAGCTCTCCTTGGGTGCAGTTGTTACTGGGATCCTACATTTCCATATTCATGCCATGTCTGTGCCAACAGTCATTTTCTGGATATGTCCGTCTGTCTGTCTTATGGGGATTCTGATCTGATGATGCATTTGCCATGGGCTTACCTCGAGCTCTCTCTCTCTCTCTCTGTTTTTTTTTTTTGGCAGTTGACTTGCTGAAGCCGGATGCCACGGTGATCTTGCGCAATGCCAAGATCGACATGTTCAAAGGATCAATGAGGCTCGCGGTGGACAAATGGGGGCGTATTGAGGCTACAGAACCAGCCAGCTTCACGGTGAAGGAAGACAACAACTTGTCGCTAGTAGAGTACGAATTGGTTAACGTGGCGGAGTGAGTAATTGCTGAAGTGGCCTCTGTCCTTTTTTCGCGCCAACCATAAGACGGGGAGTACCATGAATGAACATTATAACGCCTCTCTAAGCAAGTTTATTTGTTATAAGGTGAAGGCTGCTGATGTGTTGCTTGCTAGAACTTTGGATCTATCTATCTATATTAAGCTGAATTGCCGTTGCATCTATCCTGTTGGTACTGAGATCTTGAACACCTGATGATGACGTCTAGGGGTATCTGTTGGCGCATTGTATTGTGTGGTTATCTAAAAAAAGTAATGGGAAAGGAAGGCTGCCCAACTGGGAGTGGTTTGTATGTATGGTAAAAAAAAAATGGCGTTGTAAGAATGCTTGGCCAAGAAAGGATGACCTTGCGGCTGTCAGTCCTAAAGAAAGCAATTGTGGTTCATGGCATTGCATCGATCCTCAGAAGAGAGGCCGGGCAAGGGGCAAGGCATTAGGCATGGCAGGAGGAGGAGACGATGCCGGCGAGCAGGAGCATGGGCATGGGCATGGGCATTCGGACAAGGACAACAACAATAAGGAGCACGATGAGACGTCGGTGGAGGCTCTGTTCGCCGGGCAGTCGCCGGCGCCGTGGTGGCGGCAGGTGACGGGTCGGTCGGTGACGGCGAGCGTGGCGCTGGGCGGCGTGTTCAGCTTCATGATGATGCGGATGGGGCTGACCATCGGGCTGGTGCCGTCCTTCAACATGTCGGCGAGCCTGGTGAGCTTCTTCGTGATCAGGTCGTGGACGCGGCTGCTGAGCAGCTGCGGCGTGGCCACGCAGCCCTTCAGCCGGCAGGAGAACGTGGTGGTGCAGACCTGCGTCATCGCCTGCTCCACGCTGTCGCTCTACGGCGGCTTCACCTCCTTCCTGCCGGCCATGTCCGAGACGGTGGCCAAAGCCGCCGGCGGCGGCGGCGGCAACAACAACGTGTACACGCTGCGTGCCGGCAAGCTGGTGGCCTTCAGCTTCCTCACCGGCTACACCAGCCTCTTCATCACGCTGCCCCTCACCAAGGTCATGATCCTGGACTACAAGCTGCTCTTCCCGTCGGGGTCCGCCATCGCCAGGCTCGTCAACAGCTTGCACACGCCCAAGGGCGCGGCGGCGGCGAAGCTGCAGGTCGCCGCTCTGCTGCGCTCCCTGTGCGGCAGCTTCAGCTGGGCCGTGTTCCAGTGGTTCTACACGGCAGGCGACGGCTGCGGCTTCCAGGCCTTCCCTCTCTTCGGCCTGGACGCCTACAAGAAGCGCTTCTACTTTGACTTCTCCGCCAGCCTCGTCGGCGTGGGCATGATCTGCCCCCCCGTCGTCAACCTGTCGCTGCTCCTGGGCGCCATCGTCTCCTCCGCCATCCTCTCGCCCCTCCTCCAGGCCAAGCAAGGCACCTGGTACACCGACCCTTCGCCCTCCAGCCTCAGAGGGATCAATGGCTACAAGGTGCCCATGGGCATCGCCCTCGTGCTCGGGGACTGCCTCTTCCAGCTCGGAGCCGTCAGCGTCAGGGCGGCACGCAGCTTCTCCGATAACAATAACAGGGCGGCGGCTGCTGCTGCTGCTGACGACGACGAGCATCAGTCGTCGTACGACCACCGGCGCCGGAGGCTCACCTTCCAGAGCGAGCACGTCCCCACCCACGTCGCCCTCGCCGTCTACGCTCTCCTCGCCGCCATCGCCACCGTCTTCCTCCCCGCCATGTTCCCGCAGATCAGGTTCTACCACGTGGCCCTCTGCTACGCCGTGGCTCCCTTCCTCGCCTTCTGCAGCGCCTACGCCTCCGGCCTCACCGACTGGTCTCTCGGCGGCATCTACGGCAAGCTCGCCATCTTCGTCTTCGGCGCCTGGGTCGGCCAGGCCTCCGGCGGCGCCGTCGCCGGCCTCCTCGCCGGAGGCGTCGTCATCGTCGTCATCGGCAACTCGTCCGAGCTCATGCACGACTTCAAGTCCGCCTACGCCACGCTCACCTCGCCCCTCTCCATGTTCGCCAGCCAGCTCATCGGCACCACCGTCGGCTGCGTCATCAACCCGCTCCTCTTCCTCGCCTTCCAGAAGATGGCCGGCGGCGAGGGCCACCTGGGGGATCCCGGGGCGCCCTACCCGGCGCCCATGGCCATGGCCTACCGTGGCATCGCCGACCTGAGCGTCCAAGGGATCAGGACGCTGCCCAGGCACTCCTTCCTGCTCTGCGTGCCCTGCTTCCTGGCGGCGCTGCTCGTCGACGGCCTCTCGGCGGTCGCCGCGGCCAACGGCTGGAGGATCAGAGGCTGCATCCCAAACATCATGGCCATGACCATCCCCTTCTTCATCGGCCCCGCATTCACCATAGACATGTGCCTGGGGAGCCTCATCGTCATCATGTGGAGGAGAGCGGATAGGCAGGCGGCCACCATGCTCTCCGTTGTGGTGGCGTCTGGCCTCATCTGTGGGGATGGCCTCTGGGCGCTGCCCTCCTCCGTCCTCGCCATCTTCAAAGTCCAGCCGCCTATCTGCATGAAGTTCCTGTCCGCCTACCAGACCGACCAGATGCATCAGCACTTCCTCGTCACTTGAATGCATGGTTTTTCTTTCTTTCCCCCTAGCTAGTATATATATATTCTTCTTCTTGTGTTTTGTAAATTACAGTATTAAGAGTCATTACTCCTAGCTAGTAGTAGCATTTGAGACCGTATTGTCGTCCTCCGAGAATTAATGAATCATTTATTTATTAGTGCCCACAAGAACATCCTTATTCTTGAGTCTTGACACCCAGCATCATAAACATGCATCTAACTCAATGAGAAGCATAAAATGGTCAGAGCAGCACACAGAAGAGTTTATTAAGTCGTCGTCATCATCATCATCACAGTTCACGTACAGTCAAACATCAGATAAAGAAAAGCATGTCATCCTGATGCAGGCAAAGCACAGAGGAACTCCAAGCCACCTCCTGGTTCTTAAAGCACCCGCATCATACTCCATCAGTTTCGGCTGTTGTACAAAAATAAAAATAAAAACATTTATGATCGATCTGTCAAAGCTGTTGTACAAACTCAAGAAAACATAGTCGGTATCACCAACATTGCTATATATATTAGATTTTCCAAGGGCCTTTGTCGAATATGGGTTCCGCGCTAGGGCAGGGTTTTTTTTTTAACACATACGGCTCTCTTTACTCAATACTAGGGCAGTTTGCAGTATTACTCAAATCGATTTTGCTTCATCTTCCCCTAGTGAAATTGTAGCATTTCTAGACCAATTTGTTTAATTTGGTTCCAGAGCAAATTTTGGAAATGATGTCGATGCATCCTTCAAAGCTAGGAGACCGTGTTCTAATAACACATCCTCTGGATCTGATACTATAAACTGCTGCCATCCTTTTTTTTTTCCTGGATGGAAGACCTTGAAGGTTCATTGGCTCAATAGGACAATGCATTCTTTTGAGAACCAGGTAGCCAATTTTATTTTATTAGCTGGGAGACGGTTTGGTGAAACTTGAAACATGCTTTATACCGAATGGGGGGCCGTAAGCGCAAACCTTCAAGTCAGAACAAGGTTTGGTAGTCATCATCTGATCTAAGGCTGTGGCCTGCACAAGATGTAATGGCATTTAAGCAAGAGTGGTTGGTGGAGGTGTTCTAGTGATGAAGCTCTTCATCTAGTTAAGTTTCATCGATCAGGCCATCCTACAGCAAGACACGAACTCAAACAAGTATATACTCCAGAAAATTGTCTCTCTTTCAACAGGCAATTTAGAAACAGGATTGGTGAATCATGCTATGATTAAGCACACATTTGGACAGACAGATGCTAAGCAAGCAAAGGCAGCGGTGCATGCTGTCGTTTTTGCACAAAGGCAGGCATCACGCACGCACCAACCATCAGCCTCTGAATTGTACGTACTAGTGCATTTTTTCAAGATGCTGTATGAGTAGTAGTAGTAGTTCCTTTTGGTGTTTTTACCTTGGGTGAGCCAGCAGCTGGCAAGGCCTCGGCCAGGAATGGCGAGCATGGACGTCATCCGTGCAGTGGCGGTGGCGCTGTGCAGCGGCGCCCAAGAGAGCCAGACGAGGCAGAGGACCTCACAGAGGCGGCACGGAGAAGGGAGCTGGACGAGCGGAGGAGCAGCGACCTGGCGGGGGCGGCCATCCTCGTCTCCTGCCGTGGTGCGGTGGTGGCGGCCCGGGCGCGGCGGCGGGCGGAGGAGATGGAGCCGGGCAGAAATTTTTTTATTTTTATATTTTTTTAATTCCTTTTTTGCAGAAATAAATCACGGTTTAAAAAATTTGCAAATGTAAACCTATAACGTCACCCCAGAGAGCGTTTTTAAAAAAATGCCTGGTCGGAGGGCGTTATTTAAAAAACGCCTGTCCAAACGGCTTTATTTAAAAAACGCCTGACCAATTGGCTTTACGTTGGCAGGCCGCACAGCCAGGGATGGTGGTGGGCCAGGCTACCAAAAAACGCTCGGCCCCTCGGCGTTTTTTAAAAAACGCCCGTCCCGCCGGCGTTATTTAAAAAACGTTTGGCCCTCCGGCGTTATTTAAAAAACACCCGGCCCGCCGGCGTTTTTTGGCCATATAGGTCACGGGACAGTCTTTCTTCTCTTCTCCTCTTTTCTTTCTCCTTGCTCGTTCTGTGAAGCGCCGCCGCCGGCCAGCCAGCCTCTCCGCACTGCGTAGAGGAGAGGGAGAGGGAGAGGGAGAGGGAGAGGAAGAGGAGGGAGAGGTGGGGCGCGGCGCCCGGAGAGGAGAGGTGAGGGGAGGTGAGGGCGCGGTAGAGGGAGAGAGGAAGAAGAAAGGAGGATTTTCTCTTTGGAGTTGAGATATATTTTCTCGAAGTAATCTTAGTAGTAATTTACATAGTATTAGTATTAATTGATAGTAGATGTATTATTATTAGTGTTCATTATTAGTTCATAATAGATGTAGTTTTGTTAGTGCTAGTGTTAGGTATACCATTTGTAGTAGTATTAGGGTTAGATAAATTTAGGTATAGTTGAATAATATTGTTAACAGGCGTGCATTTTGAATAATTTAGTGAGTACTTAGCGTTGGAGATGGTAACGTTATTAGTTTCATGGTTTTGAATATATATTTAATTTTACTGGTTAACGATATTTGCAGTCTTGTTAGAGTAATATTATCATAGTAGTTTAATTACAAAAGTGCTCGGGTATGTATTGAATATTTTTTTGGTTTTTGCATTTGGTCAGACATGTCAGATAAAATATATTTTTAGATATTCTATGGTCAGGGGGGGGATACGTTGTGGTCAGTTTGGGGTAGATGTGACTGGATTTCCGTCCGTAACAAAAAGGATTGATAGACCAAGTGAAAGGTCATTTCGTTCATTGTATAATTGGTTGATGAAGTGTCTGATGTTGAATCACGATGAATGGGAATTAACGATATCAGCGGTGAGCACTGGAATGGATTCCCCTGTATATTGGGAATTAGTTCCAATACTAAGTACAAGAGTATGGAAGGCATTTGTTGAGACTACCACGCAGCGTGGTTCACCTCTTATTATGTTTATGCAAGGAGAGGAGAAGGTGAATGCTGAAACAGAAAATCCATAGAGGTCCGATGAGGCCATAATTCATGAAGAAGTAGTGGAAAATAATGAGAATAATGTAAACGAGGTGGGTGTAGATATTAATGAGGAGGGTGAAACACGTGAAACGGTGCGGTACGCAAGGGGTGAGGTAGACGAGGGTGAAGAAATTCCAAGTTTGGTTGAATAGATTCAGCGGGAGGATACCGAGGCTGATGTCGCTGTGGATGAAGATTCAAATGATGAAGATGATACATTGAACCAGGTTCCAAGTCAATGGGCCAATTATGATCACTCACAACTTGTAGTGAATGAAGGTGAAACGGTGCTATGGGAGTACAGTGGGAATGAAGTATCAATGGAAGCTATTTATCACAGCAAGAAGGAAATGAAAGAGGTCGTTCAAAAATGGACGGCTAAGTGCCTGCAGAAGGAGTACAGGGTTGTGAAGAGCAGTCCAAGAGTGTATGATGTGAAGTGCATAATAGATGACTGTCCTTTTAGGGTGCATGCGTATTTGGAAAAGTATGAAACCTTTTGGACTGTTTCAAGAATTGAACACCATACATGCATCCTTCAAGAGCTTGGGAGTCAGCACCATAATTTGACAGCTGATTTTGTGGCCACGCATATGTACTCGATGATAGTAAAAAATTCAGGATATGAGCCGAAGCAAATAATAAATACCATAGAGGATGACTTTCAGTATAAAATAAGTTACAGCAAAGCTTTTAGAGCAAAACAGAAGACTTTAGAAATGAGATGGGGAACCTATGAGGCATCGTACCACAACCTCCCACAGCTGCTCAGCACACTCTGTAGCCGGAACCCAAGCAGTTGCTTTGAGATTAAGCACTACACTTTGCCTCAGAACCCTACGAAGCATGTTCTGCAGCGGGCTTTCTTTGCATTGGGGGCGTGTATCAATGCATTCCAGTACTATCGCACAGTTATATGCATCGACGGGACCTTCCTAACAGGGAGGTACAAGGGCACAATGCTGACAGCCATTGCTGCTGATGGAAACAATCAGGTGCTCCCAATTGCTTTTGCGTTTGTTGAAAGTGAGAATGGGGACAGCTGGTATTGGTTTTTAAAGAGGCTCAAGGCATGTGTTGTTCAGAACCGGCGGGATGTGTGTGTCATTCATGATCGCCATAAAGGCATTATGCAACCGGTGCAAGATCTACAAGAAGGATCTGTAGAGCGTGGAAGAGTTCCAAAATGGGTCGATTTGAAAAGTCGGTGGTACATGAGATATATGGGAGCTAATTTTCAGAAACAGTTCAAGAATAAAAAATTAACAAAACTTTTTAAGAGGTTGTGTAGCCAGAATCAACAAAGAAAGTTCAATGCATTGTGGAAGAAACTTGATGAGTTCACGAAAAAGCGGTCTGCAGAACTACGTAGGAGGGCTGTCAATTCAGAAGAAGAAGAGCCTATTGCCCTGGACGATGTGGGACTGGATGGTCCTAATGTACGAAGAAGGGCCGGTCGTTCGGTAAAGTCATTTTCTGAGTGGATTGAGAATGAGCCAATGTGAAGCGTCCCAGCCCTTAAGCAGGACTAAAATGTGTATTGTTACCATTCCCAAGAGTTATGGTAACCACATTTGTTCATCAGTTGAGTACAGATCCGTCCTAACGGGACAGACCAAACGGGGCGCAGCCCGAAAAACACTGCAGCGGAAAACTTTAAAGCGCGACCCATACTTTCCCACAACACACAGTTGGGAAGCAGGCCGTAACCCTCACACGTCCATGATCTTCTTTGCTCTGTAAACCAACAACAAAGCAAGGGTGAGTACATACGTACTCCGCAAGTCCACCTTCTTCCATAGGAAGGGGGATATAAGCTATCATTACATGCAAGATATATCTGGAGCTGAAGGTAAATTTGCAGTAAAACATTTGATATGCAGGGTTCCTTAGTTCTCAGTTTTAATTGAGAAAACATCTTTATCCCAAAAGAGGTTGCCACTGGACTTGCCGGTCCATCGCGGCTCGTGGCACGCATGCCATCACATTTTCCACACACACACCTCCTCGGCAACCGCAGCTGCCTCAAAACCATCATTTTGATCCCATCCCAAAACCATATTTTTATAAGAAGCTAGTTCAGAAACCAAGCCGTAACTCGTTTGTCCATACCAGTGGACAGCAGACTATCATGATAGATTTAGTTATACTCTGGCCAGAGGTGCACACTTTACCCACAAGTTTGGTCCAGGTACTCATGATCAGTGAGCCCCTTTCCGCTCGCCGGTTTTTTCCCCGCAAGGCGCTCCCCAGACTTCAGCCATGAGAGAGTACGGGCCCACCTGTCGCTCAGACCCGCAGCCACGCGACTGTTGACCCCTGACCGCAGCCATGCAACCGCGCCCATCCACCCAATCTCTCATGCATCCCAGCACACCGGCTTACGCCTGGTTCGTCCAAAGCGGGTTCTAACCGAGGGTTGCCGCATACAACCTCGAGTGGTTGCGCTAGATGAGTTAGGCAAGATGAAACGTCAACTCGGTCCTTCAGGGTGGAACTCCCACAATGCTCATGCATGAGCAACACCAGCCCAGTCCTCACAACAAGGACCAGGTTTCCACCCCGTAAATGGCTTCAACAACCGAAGTCGTCTGCCAGGGTCTTACCCTATGTTTTACTGAAAAACAACCGCCCATACCCACCATCATATTCCCATCATTTTCATCAAGATTAATGTATATAATTGAGTGAGCGATCCACCTAAGCGCACTACATCTAAAGTGGCTCGGGAGGCTATATCCTACTATGCTTTACCTTACCCAGCAAAACATGCAAGTTTTCTTGTTTTACAAGGCAATAGGATGTGTATATAAAAACATGGGTAATTTATGCATCAAGTGAGGATTCCAGTGGACTTGCCTTCATTCGCCGAGGTAGCCGGTACGACGGTCGTTACACCATTGGACTCCTGTTCCGGTCTCTGAGTCAACCATTTCAGAGACGGAACCGAACGGCTCTCCGAGAAAGCCTACACGTACAGACAAGCAAAACACACCAAATCAAGGTACGCTCTGAGCTCATCAAGATATGGGCTTTGTGGAGCTAAAGATATCCTTATGGTTTTCCATGTGATCAGAACGAGAGTCAAACGGATAACTGGCGCGTTTGGCATCCCTTTTAGATATCAAGAGTTTGATCTTTAGTGCCATCCATGCCGAGCTCACGAAACGGATTTTCCGGCAGCATGAGGGCAGCATGTCGGCAATAAAGATTAATTTGGAAGAAGAGAGAGACGACACGGGCCAAACCCCGGCGCGTGTGGTCCAACTCTTCCTTCCGGTTGGGCTCGGTCTACTCCCGCAGCGCGATGGGCTTACATCGCGGTGAGGGAGAGAACGACGAACTCGGGCGGTGCTAACCATCTTCTCCTGTCGTCCGCAGTACGGGGACAGGGGTAGAGTTTGGCAACAGTCCGGTTCGGTTCAACCAAACCGGGTCTTCAGTGAACCGATCGGCGAGGGCGGAACTAACACACAAGTGGCTTGCCACAGGTGCCCTAGTTCCGTCGTCGCGGGTCGACCCAAAATGACGCAGATCGTGAATCTTCAAGTGTCGTGGTCGGCGGAGTATGTGAGGATATTATGAAAAGTACGTGAATAGATAGAGCTTGATTTTCAGAGAATTTAGGTGCAAGAATCACATAAATCGGAGCTAGAACGGAGAAGATACGGGGTATTTTGTGGCAGGGGGTAGATATGAACTTCCTGGATAGTTGAGGGGGTGGGAACAGGCTTTCTTGGGCGAACTTCTCGGTTTTGGCCCGAGCAGAAACAAACTTGGGCCTGGGAGGTGGATTCGGCCCACGGGACTTTCTTGTTTTTCTTCTGGTTTCTTGGCCCACGCGCACGGCTCGGCTACTGGGCCGGCCCATGCGGCTAAAAGAGAGGCAGGCAGGCATGCTCGGGCGAACCGGGGCTCGGGTTGGACCGCCGGCGGCGGCTCGCCGCCGTCCGGCCGGTTCCGGCGAGGGGGCCGAGTTGGCGACGACGAGACCGGCGCGGCGAAGTTCGCGGCGCGGGTCCCGTGGCCGGAGGAGAAGCGGAGCGGGAAGATCCACGGCACCGGCGGCCATGGCCGCGGGTGAGCATGAGGAGAGCTCCGCTCGGGCGCGGGGAGCGGAAATTGGCGGAGGCCGAGGGGGAAGGGGAGGGATGTGGTGCTCTGTGTCGGAGGGATCGAGCCGGGGTGGCTCCAGCGCGGAGAATTTCTGCGGTGGTCACGCGCGTGCGATTGCTGAGCAGGGAGGGGGGGGTGGCGTCCGTGGCGGGCGGCGTCCGGGTGGAGCCGGAGGCGGTCCGCGGCGAACGGCGAGTGGTGCGCATGGTGTGTGTGGTGGTGGCTGTTTTGGCGAGGCAGTGGGGGGACGGCGACGTCGGCGCGGCTCGCCGCAAGGGCGAGCGGCGCGGGGCGGCGCGACGTGAGTGAGAGGAAGGGAGAAGGGGGAAATGGCTCGCCAGGGCTCGTCTTTATGGGCACGGAACAGGGCGGAAGTGGAAGGATAGAGGTGGCGACGGGGCGTCGGGTAGTAGGGGCCGGTCACCGGGGGGAGAAGTGTGCACGCGCGTGGCGCGGTGGTGATGCGGGGTCATGGCGTCGTCCGGGGCCCGGGGACAGTGCGCGGCGGGGGGAAGCGCGCGTGGCGCGAGGGCGCGGTGTGATGAGCACGGGGTCCGGCGCGGGGGCGCTGGCGCGGCAAGGGAGGCAGCGCGTGGCGCGGCGCGGTAGGTGGCAGAGGGAGAAGGGGGAAGGAGGAGGACGGCGGCCGGGCCATCGTCTCGGGCCGGATGGGCGGAGGGAGGCGAAGCGGGCCGGACAAGTGAGGCCCACGCGGGAACGGGAGAGGGAGAAAGGAGTTGGGCCGCGGGGAGGCAGGCCGGGAGAGGGAAAAGGGGATGGGCTGCGGCCCGAATAGGAGAGGAATGATTTTCCCATTTCCGATTTGGAATTTGGATGGATTTTGTGGAAGGAAAATTGAGGAATATTTTGGGAAAGGTTTGAGAGGATCTTTCCTGGAATATTCGAGGGACTTGAGATGATTTTTATGAGCTCATGGTGTACACTTCACAACAAGCAGGTTTTCAAAATCATATTTTGAATTTAGACGAGAGATTAGAGGATAATTTCTTAGGGTCAAATTTCGGGGTGTTACAAACCTACCCCACTTAAAAGAAATCTCGTCCCCGAGATTAGGGCAGAAGGGTTTACAGGGATAGCTTTACTTCAGCTAAACAACTTCTGCTTACAACAGAAACTTGAGCTTTGCACGAACGGCAGGTGGAACTTCAACAACAAAGAGCTCTTGCTTCTTTGTTAAGGATGGATGGAGTCTGTGGGCCTGAACCAACTCCTTTTGGGAATTTGCCGTGCAAATTTTCCACACATAAAAGAAATACTTCTATCTCTTTCACCTCATGCACTTAGAAGGTTGCTCTGGGCGGTAGCGGCAGGCGGTGGCATGCACTGGCAACTCGTGCATCTTCTAGAAATTTGCATGCCTCAATTTCTGGGTCTTCCTTCATCAGTGCTAGCAGAAGAGAGACTACCCCACTTAAAAGGATAAGAGTACCCTCTAAGCGGATTAGAGTCCCTTCTGAAAGCGGGGAGTTTCCATCTTTTTTTTTTTTCAACTGCTGTTGTTGCATCGGCAGGTGCAGGAGGGGAGGGTGAAGAAGCGGATATCTGGGATACCCCTCTTCACGTTGCTTTTCTTTTTATCCCAAACACCTCTCCTCTTATTTTCTTGCTTGCTTCTTGGAGCTTCTGCATCTAAGCACATCTTTGCTAGCAGAAAGCTTCTTCTTGTTTCTTCTCTGCCCGTGAGAGAGTGACTAACCGGAGGAGGATTAGGAGGCATAGAACGAAGATCTCAGCAAAGACTATGTAGCGAAGTGGAAGGCAAGCTCTGGTTTCTGGGTTCATGCCTCGGAGGAATTTGGGGAATAGTGCGCGAGGATCTGGCTTATGTGGTCCTGGAGTCTGACTATGTTTCTTGCAAGCTGGAGGAGGACTTTTGAGATCTTGTAGAGAAATATGCACTGGATCAGAAGAAGTGTGATGATGGCTAGGTTCATGCTCGGGTATTGAGGTGAGCGGGGTGTTTGGGCTAATCTCTCTTGCTTTGTTCTGAAGAGGGAGGATGGTGGTCTTCCCACAGAAAAAGGAGGTACATGATGAGAATGAGAAAAGCAAGAGCGTAGAAACCAAAGAGGACTTGTTCGATCAGAGAATCAACGAACATCTGGGGAAGGATTATTTTGATTTAGCTGGTGGAGGGAGAGTGTTATGAGCTTGCTCGGCGGGGTGGATGAAGAGCGACGTCCGGGGGGGTGCTTTTATGGACGCCCGGGAGAGTGGTGGTTACGGTGCGGTGGCTTGTGCATCGAAGGGACATGAGCGGTGGAGGTGGTGTTGGTACACGCGGCGATCATGCAGGGAGCAAGGGCAGTGGGGACCGGGTTGCGGTTGACAGCGGCGCGGAGGTGTGCTGCAAAAGCGGCAGGCAGGGTACGAGCGGATGCATGCGGCGGCCTGCATGCGATGGTGTAGGGGCCGGTTTCGGTCGGCAGCAGCGCGGGGGTGCACTGCTAAAGCGGTGAGCGGGGCACATGCATGCCTGCACGGCGGCAAAGGCAAGTGGGTGGCGGGGCACGCGCAGTGGGTGCGGCGAAAAGACAGGAGCGGCAGCTGATAAGGCGGGGAGGTGAGGGCGGTGGGAAGACGAGAGCGGCGGGGAACTGTGGCGTACACAATTCGCTTAGGGATTGTAGTATGCAGTGTCTCATCCGGTCTTTTCCTTTTTCCCAGGGCACTATTTCCTTTCACTGCGTACACTTTATCTCCTCGTTTTCTGCTGCTGGTACTGTGCTTTCTTGGACACACTGTTGTTGCATGCTGACTGACTGGTTTGAACAAGGCTTCTTGTAGGCGTTTTGCTTCCTTTTAACAGACGGTTTTTAAGGTAAGAAGGGGAAGCAGGGATAAGAGTTAGGTCTACAAATGATGTGTTCTTTATTAGCAAAAACTCCACAAACAAAACTGCAAACACAAAAACGAACACACTAACGCGACTACTCACGCAGGACTCCTTTCAGCTTCTGCTGCTTGGAGGCTCGGTCTTGCACTGGTGGCTGACCACTGGATCCTTCTCCTGGGAGCGAGAGCGACAAAAAGGCGCCCATGCTTGCTTTATCTTCTCGTCTGTTGAGGTCTTCCGGGTTCTTATCACTGGTCTGCATGTGATTGAGCAGGAGGGCCTGAAAATTTCCAGGATGACTCAGTATTGGTTGGTTAGGAGGGTTTGAACTTCCTGCCATCATGGGGTTCTGTATTTCTCCTTGAGGTGGGTGGCGAGGACCGGACATGGCCCTTACCCTTACTCCATGACTGAGAGGGGAGTCTGTTACTGATCCTGGATGCATCCACGCCCTCTTATACTTGACCAACTCTCTTTCTGTGTCTTGGTGTCGGTCTACCAACCTGTCATGCAGGCGGCTCAGTTTTTCATACTCGTCGTCCAAGGCGAGCAGATACTGGACCAGGTAGGCTAGGGTAGGATCTCTGGACTTCTTGATCTCTGTCAAGATTGCTGTCCTCTTAATCCAAGTACTAGCACGTTGGTTCACTGGTGGAAAGAACCTCATAGGGCTGCTTTGTACTGCCCCATGGTAGGTCGAGCATAACCTTTTTATTGCCCCACGAGCGGCAATGTGGCTGGCTTCTAAGAATCCGTTGCCGATGGCTCTGCAGTACCAACCGTTGAGATTGAGGTTCTCTCTGATATAAAGTGTGACGGTCCATCCTCGTTCTTCCCTTTCGGGGAATGCTAACCCGCAGTACTCCGGGTATCCTGGAATACTGAGGTATCGCATGGTATCTCTTAGCAGCTCGGGAAAGCCACTTTCTTCCCGGCAGCAGCTGACATACTCGGCAGATTCCATCTGAGCAAAACAGGCCGAACTCGGCTTAACACTAGCGCAACAGAAAACAAAAGGCTACAACACAGACGACAACAACAACAACACTACAACACACGCAGTCTACACGATTCACTCTTACAGAGGGTGCTAGCTAAAGCGGAACAAAAAATTCCACTACCCACATGTAAGAGGGGAACTGGGTACAACTAACTGCGGACCACACGGCTTCACTCCCGGAGGGCACTGGTGACTTCATCCGGGGATGACTCCCTGGATCTGCTGTTGACCTCTTGCAACGACGGGGGCCAGACTACTGAGTCTTCTTCCTGGCGGGACGAGGCAGAGCTGGATGGTTCTGGGGTAGACTCCACAAGAGGAGACGCAGCTCGCGTCCTCAACAGCTCTTCCCAAGGCAGCTCACTGAGTAAAACAGGACTTGGTGGCGGAGCTCTTGGGCTTTCTACTGACAACGGGGAGGTTGGTGCAGCTTCTAGGGTTTCTGCTAGCTCTGGTGAAGGAACTGGGGAGAGCTCTGGGTGATCTGGCTCACTCTCCTCAACTGGTAGGCCTTCTAGGATCGGAACTCCATTGATGAGGTCTCCGACCTTTCTCTTCTTTATAGGCGTGGGGATGCCTATGAGCGTTGGAGGTTGCTTGGCCATGGCTGCTTGTATTGGGGCAGTTCTTGAGTTCTTCTGGCCTTCTGGTGGGCTTTTAAACACGTTGCCGGCGTGTCTGGGGCTGAATCCTTGTGTCCTTTTCCAGACAGCAGACACGGCGTTAGGCACCGCTCACTGTGTTGCACTGATTCAGAGGGGCTCTGCATGCACGGTCCCTTGTCCACTGTGCTGCACTGCAAGGCCTTTCAAGGCAAGGGAGGCGGGAAACACAAGGAGGGTCACTTCCTTGTTTCCCGGTGCACGTCACGGTCATCCATAGGGCAGGGTGCCACTTTTGACTTCCATAGGGTGTGCACGTCTTTTCTTGCAGACAGGTTGAACACGGTCTTCAAAGCGGGGCACTTGACTGAGGAAGGGGAAAAGAGCAGATAAACTCGTTTTGAAACGGAGTAAGATAAGGAGTAGAGGTGATTTTCAACTGAATTTGGACCCAAAAACATTTTTCCATCCTAGGGTTACGTCCTACGGCCAACTTACGGCTCTGATACCACCTGAAGCGTCCCAGCCCTTAAGCAGGACTAAAATGTGTATTGTTACCATTCCCAAGAGTTATGGTAACCACATTTGTTCATCAGTTGAGTACAGATCCGTCCTAACGGGACAGACCAAACGGGGTGCAGCCCGAAAAACACTGCAGCGAAAAACTTTAAAGCGCGACCCATACTTTCCCACAACACACAGTTGGGAAGCAGGCCGTAACCCTCACACGTCCATGATCTTCTTTGCTCTGTAAACCAACAACAAAGCAAGGGTGAGTACATACGTACTCCGCAAGTCCACCTTCTTCCATAGGAAGGGGGATATAAGCTATCATTACATGCAAGATATATCTGGAGCTGAAGGTAAATTTGCAGTAAAACATTTGATATGCAGGGTTCCTTAGTTCTCAGTTTTAATTGAGAAAACATCTTTATCCCAAAAGAGGTTGCCACTGGACTTGCTGGTCCATCGCGGCTCGTGGCACGCATGCCATCACATTTTCCACACACACACCTCCTCGGCAACCGCAGCTGCCTCAAAACCATCATTTTGATCCCATCCCAAAACCATATTTTTATAAGAAGCTAGTTCAGAAACCAAGCCGTAACTCGTTTGTCCATACCAGTGGACAGCGGACTATCATGATAGATTTAGTTATACTCTGGCCAGAGGTGCACACTTTACCCACAAGTTTGGTCCAGGTACTCATGATCAGTGAGCCCCTTTCCGCTCGCCGGTTTTTCCCCCGCAAGGCGCTCCCCAGACTTCAGCCATGAGAGAGTACGGGCCCACCTATCGCTCAGACCCGCAGCCACGCGACTGTTGACCCCTGACCGCAGCCATGCAACCGCGCCCATCCACCCAATCTCTCATGCATCCCAGCACACCGGCTTACGCCTGGTTCGTCCAAAGCGGGTTCTAACCGAGGGTTGCCGCATACAACCTCGAGTGGTTGCGCTAGATGAGTTAGGCAAGATGAAACGTCAACTCGGTCCTTCAGGGTGGAACTCCCACAATGCTCACGCATGAGCAACACCAGCCCAGTCCTCACAACAAGGACCAGGTTTCCACCCCGTAAATGGCTTCAACAACCGAAGTCGTCTGCCAGGGTCTTACCCTATGTTTTACTGAAAAACAACCGCCCATACCCACCATCATATTCCCATCATTTTCATCAAGATTAATGTATATAATTGAGTGAGCGATCCACCTAAGCGCACTATATCTAAAGTGGCTCGGGAGGCTATATCCTACTATGCTTTACCTTACCCAGCAAAACATGCAAGTTTTCTTGTTTTACAAGGCAATAGGATGTGTATATAAAAACATGGGTAATTTATGCATCAAGTGAGGATTCCAGTGGACTTGCCTTCATTCGCCGAGGTAGCCGGTACGACGGTCGTTACACCATTGGACTCCTGTTCCGGTCTCTGAGTCAATCATTTCAGAGACGGAACCGAACGGCTCTCCGAGAAAGCCTACACGTACAGACAAGCAAAACACACCAAATCAAGGTACGCTCTGAGCTCATCAAGATATGGGCTTTGTGGAGCTAAAGATATCCTTATGGTTTTCCATGTGATCAGAACGAGAGTCAAACGGATAACTGGCGCGTTTGGCATCCCTTTTAGATATCAAGAGTTTGATCTTTAGTGCCATCCATGCCGAGCTCACGAAACGGATTTTCCGGCAGCATGAGGGCAGCATGTCGGCAATAAAGATTAATTTGGAAGAAGAGAGAGACGACACGGGCCAAACCCCGGCGCGTGTGGTCCAACTCTTCCTTCCGGTTGGGCTCGGTCTACTCCCGCAGCGCGATGGGCTTACATCGCGGTGAGGGAGAGAACGACGAACTCGGGCGGTGCTAACAATCTTCTCCTGTCGTCCGCAGTACGGGGACAGGGGTAGAGTTTGGCAACCGTCCGGTTCGGTTCAACCAAACCGGGTCTTCAGTGAACCGATCGGCGAGGGCGGAACTAACACACAAGTGGCTTGCCACAGGTGCCCTAGTTCCGTCGTCGCGGGTCGACCCAAAATGACGCAGATCGTGAATCTTCAAGTGTCGTGGTCGGCGGAGTATGTGAGGATATTATGAAAAGTACGTGAATAGATAGAGCTTGATTTTCAGAGAATTTAGGTGCAAGAATCACATAAATCGGAGCTAGAACGGAGAAGATACGGGGTATTTTGTGGCAGGGGGTAGATATGAACTTCCTGGATAGTTGAGGGGGTGGGAACAGGCTTTCTTGGGCGAACTTCTCGGTTTTGGCCCGAGCAGAAACAAACTTGGGCCTGGGAGGTGGATTCGGCCCACGGGACTTTCTTGTTTTTCTTCTGGTTTCTTGGCCCACGCGCACGGCTCGGCTACTGGGCCGGCCCATGCGGCTAAAAGAGAGGCAGGCAGGCATGCTCGGGCGAACCGGGGCTCGGGTTGGACCGCCGGCGGCGGTCCGGCGGCGGCTCGCCGCCGTCCGGCCGGTTCCGGCGAGGGGGCCGAGTTGGCGACGACGAGACCGGCGCGGCGAAGTTCGCGGCGCGGGTCCCGTGGCCGGAGGAGAAGCGGAGCGGGAAGATCCACGGCACCGGCGGCCATGGCCGCGGGTGAGCATGAGGAGAGCTCCGCTCGGGCGCGGGGAGCGGAAATTGGCGGAGGACGAGCGGGAAGGGGAGGGATGTGGTGCTCTGTGTCGGAGGGATCGAGCCGGGGTGGCTCCAGCGCGGAGAATTTCTGCGGTGGTCACGCGCGTGCGATTGCTGAGCAGGGAGGGGGGGGTGGCGTCCGTGGCGGGCGGCGTCCGGGTGGAGCCGGAGGCGGTCCGCGGCGAACGGCGAGTGGTGCGCATGGTGTGTGTGGTGGTGGCTGTTTTGGCGAGGCAGTGGGGGGACGGCGACGTCGGCGCGGCTCGCCGCAAGGGCGAGCGGCGCGGGCGGCGCGACGTGAGTGAGAGGAAGGGAGAAGGGGGAAATGGCTCGCCAGGGCTCGTCTTTATGGGCACGGAACAGGGCGGAAGGGGAAGGATAGAGGTGGCGACGGGGCGTCGGGTAGTAGGGGCCGGTCACCGGGGGGAGAAGTGTGCACGCGCGTGGCGCGGTGGTGATGCGGGGTCATGGCGTCGTCCGGGGCCCGGGGACAGTGCGCGGCGGGGGGGAAGCGCGCGTGGCGCGAGGGCGCGGCGTGATGAGCACGGGGTCCGGCGCGGGGGGCGCTGGCGCGGCAAGGGAGGCAGCGCGTGGCGCGGCGCGGTAGGCGGCAGAGGGAGAAGGGGGAAGGAGGAGGACGGCGGCCGGGCCATCGTCTCGGGCCGGATGGGCGGAGGGAGGCGAAGCGGGCCGGACAGTGAGGCCCACGCGGGAACGGGAGAGGGAGAAAGGAGTTGGGCCGCGGGGAGGCAGGCCGGGAGAGGGAAAAGGGGATGGGCTGCGGCCCGAATAGGAGAGGAATGATTTTCCCATTTCCGATTTGGAATTTGGATGGATTTTGTGGAAGGAAAATTGAGGAATATTTTGGGAAAGGTTTGAGAGGATCTTTCCTGGAATATTCGAGGGACTTGAGATGATTTTTATAAGCTCATGGTGTACACTTCACAACAAGCAGGTTTTCAAAATCATATTTTGAATTTAGACGAGAGATTAGAGGATAATTTCTTAGGGTCAAATTTCGGGGTGTTACACAATGGAGAAGTGGTCTTTGTTGCATGATGAAGGAGGTGCACGCAATGGTATTATGACCACGAACCTCGCCGAGGTTTACAATTGGGTGATACGTGGCAGCAGAAGCATGCCACTTGTTGGGATTGTGGAGTTTTATATATACCGCACGCCCCAATACTTTCGAGACCGTCATGAAAGAGCAGAGAAGGTGTTTTTGGACCAGTGCCAAATATACGGCCAGAAATTCTCAGAAATTATAGACAAAGCAAATAAGAAAGCCGAAAGACATCGTGTGAAGAACATGGGCGTCGCCGAGCGTCAATTCGAGGTCCTATGTCGTGACAAATGTCGAAGGGGGGGAGGCAATCATGAGAGGCACATCCAAAAATGTGTCTTGTATAATGACCGTTGTGTGTGCAGCTGCCAGAAGCCGAGGTTATACCACAAGCCATGCACACATGTCATAGCTGCATGTACCGAAGCTGGGGGTCTTTCTGCACGTATGTTCGTGTCGCCCTATTACATGAAGGATGCAATCTATCACACCTGGAGGCATGAGGTATATGGCTTCGCTATCGCGGGTAGTTTCACCGCTACTCCAGAGGGTCCTCCTGATTTCATACCCAATCCTCACCCTGACGCTAAGCAGAAGATAGGGCGTCGCAAAACGCGTCGGATTCGCAACATGGACGAAGCCGAAGCTGGGCCAAGAATTGTCATTTGCTCTAAGTGCAACGAGTTTGGCCACACCTATAAAAAATGCAGCAATACACCTACAGGAACCATTTCCAACATATTTGAGGTAGGGCCCTCGAGTAATGGTGGTGTTATCTAGGGGTACTTAATAGTATTATGAACTCTGGTTGTGTAATAGCATTATAAACTCTGGTTATGTAATTTTATTATGAACTCTGGTTGTGTAATACAATTATGAACTCTGGTTGTGTAATGGCATTATGAACTCTGGTTATGTAATAGTATTATGAACTCTGATTATGTAATAGTATGTTTTCATGTCATACATCAATTTTAAAGTGTACTTATGATACCAATTGTTTTGCAGCGATGGCTGCTGCAGAGGCCTACGTGACTCCCGAGCTTCTTGATCCCATGACGGATAAGAAGCACCAGTCCTACTTCAGTGCAGTTTTGGGGAACGAGCTTGGGCAGGTTCGCGCACGTGTTTCGATTGATATGATGGCCTTGGACCATCGTTGGTTACCGAGGTTAGTTTGTGGTTCATCTATATCTTCCATTGATGCTAAATTGTATGCAACTAATTCGTTTGTTTCTAGGCTTTCCGCCGCAGGACTGCTCGGTGTTGCTCGGTTGGTAGAGGACGAAGGGCCATTGCGTTTCAACTACGACTACTCCCTCCTTGCAGCACTGGTGGATAGGTGGAGACCGGAGACCCACACTTTCCACCTTACCGTGGGCGAGATGGCCCCTACGCTCCAGGACATCTCGTACTTGCTCGGGCTACCGTTGAGGGGTGAGGCCATTGGCCCCATGGACGTGGGCGCAAACTGGCGTTCGTGGGCACCACGACTTCAGGAGTTCGTGGGGATGTGGGCCACCGCCTTGGAGACCATCATCATGGAGGGCAGGCCACACGATGATGCGGCATGGGGTTAGTACCTCCGTTGGTACCTCGAGCGCACACGGGTTCGTGTCTTGGCTACGTACAACGAGTTGCCACGACACACGCCGGCGATCACAGATATGTACCCTTCAGCGAGAGATCAGGGGGCATCTCTAGCCGTAAGTTATCTAACTCAATTGTCGTTTACGCATTAGAACTCTGTCCGTTTATCTTTGACATCTAACTCGCTTTTTTTTATGCAGCATGACGTTGTCAGACAGATTCACGCTGACGCTGTCTCATACCGTCAGCGTACTGCGGCCATGACGACAAACGACCACAACGCCGCGTACGACAAGATAGTGACGCTGTGTACACACCTGATGAGGTCGTTGTCCTGCCGTAACGACGACGTTGCCGTACCACCACCGCGGCCCATTGCACCACAACAACCCTTTGCACCACCGCCGCCGATGTTCGGTGCAGCTGGCACCACCGCACCACGACCACGTCTGGTGCCGGTGTACGGACAGACACCGCCTTGCATGTACCAGGGGCTAGGTATGCATCAATCTCGTTATATTCGATATACATAACTTGGACGCATGTTTATCAACAATTGGTGTTGTAGGTACGCAGTACGGGACCCATGTTGGGTCCTCGTCTCGTAGGCCACAGTACTACCAGGACACCGCGGGGCCATCAGGGCACGGCGGTCGCTGGGGTAAGTGCCTTTTACATACCAAATCCTTTGCATAATGTTACATTTCAATTCTAATCCGTGCGACTTCATGCAGGACTTGACTCTACATGGACCCCGGACGCTTCAGGCAGTCGAGGTTCCGGCGTTGCTCCACATAGTCCTGGAGGAGACGCAGAGAAGATGGCACACATGTTTTTCATGAACAGGCCGGTGCCAGAAGTCATGGGTTCGTTGCAGCTACAGGACGCCTCAATCCACACCACTCAGCCGTCACATGAGCCGGCAACCGAGCAGACCCTACCACAGGACAGGCGTACGATTCGAGCACCTGACCCCTTTAGTCACGAGTCTCGACACACACATGCGGCCGTGAGAGCTGCACGTAGGGTCATGAGGCGTCGTTGATAGCTGATACCACTGCTTTTGTCTGACGTTTACCATGTATGTTGTTCTGTGACATCTCTGAGACGCTTTTGTGTGATGCCTCATAGCCTTTTCAGATCGACATGAATGCTTAGCTGGGTATTAGCTCATAGCCTTTTCAGTTCGACGTGATGACACAATGGCATGCTAACTTTTCAGTTCAATGTGACTACACAGATACAACCTTTACAGGACCATTCAATGCCTCCCCCGACGCCAACTTTATAGCCTTTTTAGTTCCATAAGACCGTTCAATGCCTCAACCTCACGACCACCTACAAATACATACCCTTTCCGCGCCTCATTCAACTCAAGAACACAACACATAACCTCCGACACCGAGCAATGGCGGAGCCGGGAGAAAGGGGGCGAGAGCGAAGAGGGAGGGGTCGACGCCGTCGTAGCCACGACTTCCTGTTCGGAGGTCCGCAAGGCCCAGACTGGTATGCCCATCAATTAGAGGAGTTTCCACTAGAGGGAATAGACACGTTTGTTGGAGGACGCAAGCTTAGGCCTTACGACGATCGCACTGAGCCCTGGCCTAAGTGCAAATGTGGTGAGTATTGTGTCATGCAGGTCTTTGATGAGTTCATCCATGGTGGCCGTCGGTTTTACAGGTGCCCTTTTGGCTATGTGAGTGCTAATGTCCCTCACTCCTCGTTTATTTACAACAAAATGTCCGACTTTGTCTAAAATTATTTCTTCTTGCAGAACTCCCATGACATGGGAAATTGCCACTTCACGAAATGGGTGAATCCCCCCAACTACGACATCACGAAATAGGTGGATCCCCACAACTACGACCATGTCGACAACTACATCGGCCACCTCAAAAACAAGATCCACGAGCTCGAGTGCAAAGTCAAAGCTCTGGAAGACGAGGCTGAAAAAAACGCCCTAGTGGTTGGATTCGAAGATGATCCAAGATGCCCTGACTTGTTCTGCACGTGCCCATACCACCCGCGGCCAAGTTGGCCTCCCAACTCCCCGCCCTTAGGAGGTGCAGGTTACCCCGATCCTGGAGGCTCCTCCGGAGGTGCGGGCTACTACGATCCTGGAGGCCCATCGCAGTACTATTACAAACAGTTCGCCTAGATGACTCGTTTGTTATTATTAGGCTCCCGGCTTTTAAAAATACCTAAGGCACACTATTGACGTGCCATCGTAATTGTGTCCATTTTTGTTTCTTTCGTTCACGCATGCAGTAGAGTCTTCGTTTCATCTCACAAATGTTACTCCTGCACGTTGTGCTGTTCAATGTACCTGCAGCCGGGTTTCGATTTCATGTATCATCCATGTGGTTGAAATTTTTCTAATTACTAAACTTGTGTTTGCTATATTTTTATATTTTCAAATTTAACGTTTATCTACGCTCTACGTCAAAAAATATACACCTTCTTTTCAAGAAAATGTTCAATCATTTTAACTATCGATTCCAAATCACATATTTTCAAGAAAATCTAAAACTATTCGATTCCAAAACCAAATAAAATGCCAAACTCTTAAAAAAATACTGGAAAATAAAGCCCCCCAACGGGTGTTATTTAAAAAACTCCCTGTGGGGTGGCTTTATTTAAAAAAAAAACCCGGTGAACGAGAGTTTTTTAAAAAACACCCCGCGAAGGGGCTTTATTCAAAAAACGCTCCGCCAAGGAGCTTTATTTAAAAAACGCCCCTCCAGAAGGCGTTTTTTTAAAAAACGTTTTTTCGCAAAGCGTTTTGTTGTCAGGGCCCATTGGTCGACCACCCCGAAGGTGCCACGTCGATATAACGCCCTCCCACCAGGCGTTTTTTTAAAAAACGCTGTCTGGGCCGGCGTTATAAGTCTACATTTGCAAATTTTTTAAACCGTGATTTATTTTTGAAAAAAAAAGGAATTAAAAAAATAAAAAAATAAAAAAAATTCGAGCCGGGCAGCCGGCTGTGTAAATTCTGGTATGGGCCTAGATGGGCCGTCGTATCAATGTATGTTCCTATATGTAATAGGAAAATAAAACGGCTCGAGAAGCCCATCCTCCTCCGCACTCCCATTCCTTCAATCGCCGCATACGCCGCCCGCCGGGGTCCCTCCTCCGCCCTCCGCGGCACCTCCCTTGATCCACCTTCCCCGCGCGATGAGGGTGAAGGTGATATCGCGCTCCACCGACGAGTTCACCCGCGAGCACAGTTGGTTCATTAGAGTTGCTCCCCCTCGAGGCGAGTTCGTTTCCTTCGTTTTATATATGTGTGTGTATATATATATATATATATATATATATATATATATATATACCATGCGAGAGATTATCAACTCTAGTGCTGTCTGTACTAGTCCTTTTTTTCCTTCCGGACCGGAGCACATTCCATTAACAAGAGCTTGCAGTACACAACGACTTTCTGTATCAAGTGTGGACTAGATAACTAGTAGTGTTAGGTTGCTGTTTCAGCAGCATATCTATACCTAATATTAAAGCGAATAAGGTTTTATGGTCCAAAACAAGTTTTTGGTCCGTCCTGGTTAAGGTGGGCCCCACTTGTCGGCTACCAAGCGTATGCATAGCCTCTCCGTATTTTTTTTTCCCACTTCTCCACCTGCAAGCGCCCCCTGCCTCCATCGTACGTGGAGGTCCAGGAGTCCAACGAAACCAAAAAGCTTATAAGAAATCGAATCGAAATCTCGATCGAAACTATAATAGAAAATCCAGACCGATCCGATACAAGAACAGAAATCCCAAACGCCACAGATTATTAGCTGCAAAACCGATCGTTGCGTTCACCAAATCAGAGACCAAATCGAAAAAGACAGACTTCAATCAATCAAATAGAAAAAGTAGTAGATCAATTACAAGGAATATATTTCGACACAATGTTTACAAAAATTGTAAATCACATCATCATCATGGATGCAAGAGCTCGCAGCCTCAGTTTATGGGTCCGGCGAGATCTAGGCACCGAATTTGTAGCATCACCTGTCTGCCCAATAGGTTGTCGCCTGCAGTGGCTTGACACGCCGGATGGAATTCTCCATGGACCATGGGTATAGATGCATGGAACATCAGGGCACTCCATGAATCCGAGCGCCACGAGCCTCACTAGCCTTATCTTCCATGAATCGGGCTGCTGCAAAACGAAATCGATGAGAAAGAGGAAGGAGTAGACCATACCTATGCCTACGTCGCCGGATCCGGCGTTGCGAATCAGGTGCTCCTTTGCTCAGGATCAACGGGCACTGGCTCCCAATCGACGAGGAACGCCTGAGCCAGCTCGGCCGGCCGCTGCTCACCACTGCACGTTGTGGTCGATGTACTGCTTCTGCACATTCACCTCCTTGATGTTGCCGTATGCCACCGAAAATCCTCTCACGAACAAAGTCCGCTGGAGCGCCGCCACCGTTCCCTCTCTTTCATCTGGATGATGAGGAATCGAAGGAAACTAGGGCTGCCTCTTGGGGTGGCGAGCTGCAGCCGCTTGATGCCATCCAACGGACAGCATCGTGCTCAGCAATCCTGTGGACTTGTGGAGAGACGATGTTGGGCCACGAGGGGTTGAAAGAGGATTATGCCATGAAGAGTTGTTGGGCTGCCGATGTTGCTTCTTTGGTCTGGCCAATTCAGCCAATCCTGCTGCCTTCCTACACCAGCACGTGAGTACGTGACTACATCTTAGCTTTCATTTTAAATTTTATTCTATACTAGCAAATACGGAGTACAATATCAACAAGTAATACCGTAATGGTCTTATGTATTCATGTGTGATTCCTGCATTCCAGCCAGATACTGACCCACATGCTAATTTCCAGCTATAGGTACTGCATTTCTTTTGCCTTTTTTTTTCTATTATATACCAATTGAACCTGTTATTCATCGTGAAGATCTCCATCATCGATATAATCAGAAACGAGGTGGAGTCAAGTTTATGGATCTCAACATTCTAATTTTTGAGGTTAGGTTTTGAATTGAGATTATCCGTATTTAATACTTTCCATGTATGTTCTTTGTGAATTTCATTATTATTAATTACAAGATTTTATTTTATGATTAAAACTATTATTATAATATACATTATTTATATATCTATTGACATAGAGGTCCTAAGATTTTTTTTTTCCGTTGCAACGCACGGACATTTTTTGCTAGTTTAATACCTATATATGCAATTTGGAATCGTCAGTATACACCACCTGATGTAAAACAAGTGCTGTACAAATTGCCGTGCCACTCCCAGCGCTGGTCCAAGTCTTTCAAACATGGCCCATTCGCATCTTAACCATTTATTTAGGCAATTGCAAGTTTACTCTCCTCCACCACTGACACTGACGTTCCCAACAACACTTGTTGCTCTCAACAGAAAGTATTCCGCAACTATGATCCGAGGCTTCGCACTCAAGAGAAAGCTGTTGAGTACACTCGGGCGCTTAATGCTGCAAAGCTAGAGAAGGTATGTCTTTTCTTCTTCCCTGAACTCATGTTTTGTTCCTCTGCATTGACGTCGCAGCCGGAATTTATTTGTCCTCCTTGTGCACGCAGATATTTGCTAAGCCATTTGTCGGAGCTATGGATGGGCATATCGATGCGATATCGTGCATGGCGAAAAACCCCAATCATTTGAAAGCAATATTTTCTGGTTCAATGGATGGAGGTATGGATTTTGTCTCAGTTGACTCTGTTTGCACATTGTTATTTCCTCCTTGAGTAAATTGATCAATCGAATCAATCAATAACTTGTGGTGCTGTGACTTTTTTTAGTGTGGGCCTTGTTGGCGATCCTAATGAGAGATTGTATCCCTGAGTCCATTTCGTCTTGTAACTGGGCAAACTGTCTAACTGCTTCTAGTCAACTCTTGCACTATTCTTCTCCTCCATAGACAACCTTCCGGTTCTTACCTCCAACTTATCTACTGGCCAGTGACATTTTAGCTTGAAATTGTACTTGGGTGTACTTATATATAAAATAAAACATGAACCTGCAACGTTTGCTTGCATTTTGTTTGTAACAAGGACGCTTAAGCATGCATTGCACTTTGTTGTCAGGACACTGTAAAATGGTCTCTAGCATGCAGTCTATGGTAATTGCCTTGTGTCACCTAGTGTGGACACTACAGTGAGTCTTTCATGTAACACAGAATTTTCAGGAATTGACACTTAGAGAAGTAATGTGTAGTGTGAGTTATCGATATCAGACACAGCATTGCAACTGCTAGTTAGAGGACCTCGAACTTGTTTAGTACAGTAGGTTGTTTGTTCAGTTCTGTACTTCAATCCCACCCCACCCCACCCCACCCACAAACACACCAAAAAATAATAATTCCATGTTGGTCTGAATGATCAAGATGAAGTTTGTATTGTTGGATTATGTCTTATTGTTATAACCAGAGAGTAATCAATGCTTTTCTAAAATTTGAGTCCTATCATCCTGTGTTATATATCTACAAATAGGACAGCTTAACTAGCGTTGTGCATGCTGTGGCCATTTTATGCAAATTTACAAACTAGTTTTATCTTTATCTGTCAATCAACTTGAAACTTGGATAATAATCGGCAGAATCTACCTTTTTGTTTTCTTGGCAGATATTCGCCTTTGGGACATTGCTGCAAGGTACTTCTGCTGTAATATACTTTACTGAAGATTACTTCTTTTATCTACCATTTGATACTTGTTTCATCATATATTTCTTGGATTTATCATATTCCCTAAGTAAAATTTGGTGACTTCTACAACAATGGCAGCAGGAAGACAATTTGCCAGTTCCCTGGACACCAGGGTGCTTGCCAGTTCCCTGGACACCAGGGTGCTGTAAAGGTTTAGCAACATCCACGGATGGTGATCTTCTTGTATCATGTGGCGTTGACTGCACGTAAGCTAATTCTGAATACCATTTTGCTGGTATTTGGTCTCCTAGTTTCCTTATGTTTCAAGTTGCTTCATAGCTCTTACCAGACATGCAACAGTAACACATCTTTGGCACTTACATACAGTCGAATAGAACTTACTGTAGCCATGAATGGTGGGGTTCTGGATAATAAAGCTTAAAGATACCTGTAGTTTAGAGCATCACCTGATAGTCTATTTCTGGAATGGTTCTGCGTAGATATGCCTAAGAAACATTTGTACTAAGAAGTTTTGGCTGCCTTCTCATGTCACGTGGGTTTATACAGATTGGCGGGGTTCTGGATAATAAACTTAAAGATGCCTGTAGTTTAGAGCATCACCTGATAGCCTATTTCTGGAATGGTTCTGTGTTAATATGCCTAAGAAACATTTGTACTAAGAAGTTTTGGCTGCCTTCCCATGGCATGTGGGTTTATACTGAATTACAGATCATGCTATGCTGTCTAAACCCTAATTAATTTCATGTAACTGTAGCATGTTAGAGAATAAAGTAAATCAGTTCTATTGTTCCTTCTATCTGTGTTATTACCGTAATACCATACACTTACACATTGATTGCAGTGTTCGACTCTGGAAAGTTCCAATGCTTAAAATGGTGGACACTAGCGACCATGCTGGAGATAATTCCCAGGCATGCACTGGATGGATAGAAACATCTTTTCTGTTTTCCTCTAATTCTGTTTCCCACTTGTTCAATTTTCTCTTCCTAACACAATTCAACAATTTGGTTTGCAGCCATCAGCAGTCTTCACATGGAAGCATGCATTTTTGTAAGGGCATCATTTCTGTTGAACCTTAGCTTCTTCCATCCTTCCATTTTTACGTGCAAAAATTATGACAATAATATTTCTTCCCACTGCTTTTAGGGTTAGACCCTCATTTTTAATGCAATAACAATGATGATGATGATGATGATAATTGTTCTCACTGCTTTTAGGGGTGTTGACCACCAATGGGACGGTAATCTTTTTGCAACTGCTGGTGCTCAAGTTGATATATGGGATCCTAACAGGTATAATTTTGATGATTAATTTCTAGAAATTTCAGCATTGTTTCTATGTGTCGAAATTCGGAAGAATTGCGTAGAGGGATCGATCGATCTCTCGCCCGGTCTCACCCACACATGCAAGCAAGCAAGCACTGCATCCGTGAAAATAGGGATGTCTCCTACGTTACCCATAATATGTGGAAGAAATGAAACCTTTGCAAAAATCTAAAAAAAAGATATTCAATTAATATTAATATCAACTCATTAAATAAAAAAAAGAGTAGGAATGGTCATTTCATTTGCACAGGTCGGAGCCAATAAATAGCTTCCAATGGGGTAATGATACAGTTCTGTCTTTGCGATTTGATCCTGGAGATTGCAATTTTTTTATTACATCTGGCGGGTAAATTTGTTATTTTATCTTTAAAAGTTTTATATGTTTGAAATTGTTTTGCTATGGTTTTATAAACCCATGGCCGGATGCTTTAACATGAATGAATGGAATGTGCATTTTGCTTTTTCTTTTCATGCCTGTTAACCTTAATGTCATTGTTGTTGTCAATTTGATTTTTTTAAGGACATTGTGAGAAAATCTCAGTTCCTTTCCTAGAAACCATAATTTCGATGGTTAATAACATGACCACATCTCACAGTTATGAAGTGGTATTAACACGAGAATTAGATGTCTTTTTTTGTGGGGAAGACTTGTCTTCACTCTGGCAGTTAACTCAATGTTACGGAGCAGTTTGTTTGTTTGGATGTGGTTACTATAAATTGCTTAACAATATTTTGATACCAATGTTACCCTGGAGATCAGAGCATATGTAGCATCTGAATGAAGTGAATGCTCTAGAGGTCTAAGTTATGTGGTCCTTTTTTTTCAGTGATCGGAGTCTAACACTTTATGACATGCGCATGTCTTCTCCGGCTAGAAAGCTAATAATGAAGGTTAGTTGAATTCTCATTTTTGGAACCCTGACAGATATACATTTATTCTAGCCTCTATTTTTTTATATATTTTTTTGTACCCACTGAATTGTCTACAAACTGATAGTTTTGGGTTGCAGACAAGGTGCAATTCAGTAAGCTGGAATCCTAGGGAGCCAATGAACTTCACTGCTGTATGTTTAGAAGATTATTTTATATTTGCTTGAGCTGTCACATAATTCTGACGATCATAATCTAAGATACTATTTGTTAAGTCTGGCACTCCAACATCCAGGAACTGATCCTTGATGTTTTTGTGGCTAGGCAAATGAGGACACAAACTGTTACTCCTTTGATGCTAGAAAGCTGGATGAGGCCAAAATTGTCCATAAAGGTCATGTTTCAGCAGTGTAAGTGTATTTTTCAGCAAAATTGTCTTCTGTGCTATTTTTTAGTAGATGGGACTGTGAAGACTTGTAATCCTGATTAATGTATGTTTTATCGTTGTGAAGAGCATATGAATATTGATGAAATATAGAAGAATCATTGAACATTGCCCTGGCTGGCATATATCTTTTATTAATTTGTAAGAACATTTGAATAAATCTGTATTTGGCACTTAATTCTATTGTGGGGCTGCTACTTTGTCTTAGAATTGATCAATCAAGTCTTGATGAACCTTTTGAAGATGCATTTGTTTCATTTACTCCTATAAACATAGAAGACCATCTTATGTAGGTGATCAACTTGTCATATTGTGATATTGGTAGTATGCATGTTTAGTTTCTATTTATCTATGGGATCATCTTACATGAATTTGGGTTTTCAGGATGGATATTGACTACTCACCAACAGGGCGTGAATTTGTTACTGGTTCCTACGATAGAACAGTATGTTCCTACTCACCAAACTCGATGTTTTGTTCTTGGAAGTAATATATTCTTCTATTATATAAAAAAAAGTTAACCCCTAAAGATATGACAATGAATTCACACCCGGAGTATGTATTTGTGATTTCTGTTCACGTCTAATATTTTTGCAGGTAAGAATTTTTAATTATTTTGGTGATCATAGCAGAGAGATTTACCACACCAAGAGGATGCAAAGGTTTCCCCTTAGCTTTCTTTGTTTCTTCAGTTACTGTTGGTGCCTTCATTAGAACAAAGTTCAGACATGGACTTTAACCCTCAAATCTCTATGCTTGAGTGGATCAGTTAGTGGGGGTCGTCTATGTTGTTATAGGTTTCCAAATGGGGCATAGGGCATACTTGTGAAAATTTTTTTTTCTGTTTAGTTTCAGGAAGTACTTCAGCAGCACTGAGTCCATGATATTTCATTCTATGCATTTTTCTGAAAGATAATCCCCTGCTATTTACCATGATCGTTATTGTAAGATTCTAATCAATTTATCATACTGCTCTGAAGGGTGTTTTGTGTGAAGTATACCTACGATGGCACCATTTAGTCTCTGGCAGTGATGACACAAATCTTCGGCTGTGGAAATCCAAAGCTTCGGAACAACTGGGAGTTGTAAGTTTTTTAATGCCACTCACTGTTTGCAAATTGCTGTTGTCTTTGGGCATGCACGTGCTTGTTGCCCGCTGTTGTTCAGATTCCTGGCTGACTTTAGGCGTGTATGGACAAGTTCACAACACATCTGGGTGCTCTAAGGCTGCGTATCAATACTGTAAAAACCAACTCTGTATTCTCAATTCAGTTTTTAAGTATCATTAGTGATTAGACAAGTCGTACCAAAATAAATAATACATTTTATATAATATGTGAATGGTCTAAGTCATGTAAAAAAGCTGACAACGTCATATATTATATATTTTTCATGTCCAGTAACACATGCAAGTTGTACAGACCATTTGACCCATCATATAGTTATTTTTCTTTCATAATGATAATAACCATGCTTAGAGAAGCGAACCAGCAGCTATTATATGTTGAATTAAGCGGTGAGTTGGTCCTTGAGCATCCCTTGGCCTTGATCATGTTTGGTGGTCATATAACTTGGGTTTATTTTTGCTCCGTTGATTTCATTGTGGTAATTGCCCTGCTTGCCTGAAAACTGTTGCACTAGCTATTCGGTGCTTGGATATTCCATGTCAGCAAAGCGATGCTGTTTTGTTCAGTCTGTTTCAGTGAGCAATTACGTGTTCTAATAATTTATGTTTAGCTTAGCTTTTGAGGTTTGATACCGTGTTCTTGAAAATGGTTGCACCGCTTGTTTTTCCTTATATGTGTTATCTTTCTCTGTTTGTGGATGCCTATTGATTGTGGAGAATGTTTGCACGAGCTACCATTGATGCCTTATTATTTCTTTGTTAGTTTATGGGCAAAAATCGCCATCAGCTGTGTAGTTTGACTGTTGAGTCTTGTATGTGTGTTTGTGAACAAATAAATCTCTTGTGCAGCTTCTTCCACGGGAGCGCAAAAGGCAAGAATACCTTGATGCTGTGAAGGAGAGGTACAAGCATCTCCCGGAAGTGAAGCGGATTGATCGGTAGGCTATTGTTGCCTTGTTTTTTTTTTTATCAAGTGGTTGATGAGCTGTCTTGTGTCTCGTCTTACCATTAGTTTGCTAACAAGTGGCACCATCCGGTTTGTTATTACTGCAGGTATAGCCACCTGCCGAAGGCAATCTACAATGCAGCCAAGCTGCGGCGTACGATGATTGAAGCCGAAAACCGGAAAGCGGAAAGAAGGCGAAAGCACAGCGCACCTGGGAGCATGCCTGTGCAGCCCTTCAGGAAGCGAAGGATTATCAAGGAGGTTGAGTAGCCGTGTCATTTGCAGGGCCTTGCTGTTTCATTCTGTCAATCGGTCTCAGAGCCGCAGCAAGGTGTTGTAGCTGTGTCGTGGAGAGTTTGTTGAGGCGGCCGGTACGGTGTTGAGAATGTTTCAGATGAGCTCAAGTTTTGCCCCCTATGTAGTGCTGTATCATTAAATCACATTGATTCGACGGAATTCCAAGTCTTTCTTATATAATATGGAGAGAGGTCCTAGGCCAGCTGTCTTAATTTCTAGTATATATATGACTTGCTTGATTCGATGCCAAAATATGGGCCATGTCAATTTTGTCAAGTCACTAAAATTTTAGCCACAAACCAATCAGACCCACGATATTACCACATTATTGGTCTAGTTTGGCAACTCATGGATTATATTGAGGGGGATAGGAGTGCATTGGAATAGACTGAGAGGAATCTGGATCTATTGTGAATTTAAATCCACCCTAAAACAACTCGAATCCAAGAGTACCCATGCAAGCCAGCCCTTAATAAACTTTGCAGCCGTGAGCAACGATCGGCCGAATGGTTAAGATTTGCTGAAATAACACACCCTGCAGTTTTGAATGAGCTCGATTTTGTTGGACGCAAAATAGGTGGCTGGGATTGGTTGGTTTTTTTCTCTCTCTCTCAATATAACTAGGTAACCCAAGCAGAGATATACAAAATTAAAGCTATTATTCATATATCAATTGGTTCAATTATTCAGTTCGTCACATACATGCATAAACCGTATGAATTCGGTCTCGGTCGTACATCTCTCTCAGCAAATTAATTAAGCACACAGCTCAAGAGCTAAAGTGTAGTATATTAGCAGACGCAAGAAATTAATTAAACCCTCATCAAGTAGTAGGCAGCCATATATAGGTCGATGCGAGTACAGGTATTGGCGGCGTACTACTAGGTGATGGAGAGCAAAAACATGCATGCATGGCATGCTACGACTACGTACAGTGCTAGCATCTAGTATCGTACACATGGCGATGATGGATGTCGACGAGTTGTTTGCATTGGCTGGCGCGCATGATAGATGTCGGCGCCGGCGGTGGATGAGTCAGGGCTCCCTCGCCGCCGCTGCCGGTGGGACCTTGGGTATGCCATGCCTGTGCAGCTCCGACATGACGCTGTCCAGCGACGGCGGCTTGAGCCCCAGGGGAAGCGGCAACCATGGCTTCACTAAAACATCTCCAATGGCTGCGTCGATGCTCTCCTTGGACTGCACGGATCGGATCGGATCGGATCGGATCAGTACGTATACCAATGTACGTCTAGCTAGCTGGAGAATTGAAGCAAATTAAGCGTACCGGGTGCGCGTCGAGCTGAAGCTGCAGTTCGGCGAGCTTGCTGCTGGGCGGCGCCGGCGCCGGCGCCGGTGGTGGAGGGGCGGCCATCGGCGGTCTACTGTACATGGTGGTGGGGACGGGGTGCGGCGGCACCGGGAACCTGGGCAGCTGCATGGGCATCGGCGGCGGCACTGGTACCGCCGGCATGCACGGCGTCCCTTGCGTCACTGCGGCCGGCTGTGGCGGACCCCATTTCCTGGCCGCCTGCACAGCATAATTTTTAAGGTCAGGAGGAGACAAAGACACAACAATGCAAGAGGAGAGAGTAAATAAGTAACAGCACGGTAAATCAGTAATTAATTATTATTATGGCTAGCTAGAGAAATCGCAAACAAGATCACATGCATGCATGAACACAGCAGCCAAGGCAAGGTTGCTAGCTGCCAAGGAGTAGAAGGCAATGGCCGCCATGCGTGCATGCAATGCAATGCAGCGATGGAGCGGTCCAGTGGTACTACTGATCTCGAGTCACATGCATGCGATGCAGCAGTGCAAAGGCATCAGTCAGTCAATCAGTCAGTCAGTCAGTCAGTCAGTGTATACTATGCATCCATATCAGCATATGATTGATCAATGCAAAAAGGTATAGGAGGCCGGAAGGAACAATTAAGCAACCAGCACAAGTTAATTAAGGTAGGTAAACGCACGCTGTACTGCTGGTGCCAGTATGCCGCCGGGTCCACCGGCCACGTCGGCCGCCGCGGCCACACGGCGGGCAGGGGTAGCAGCATCGCCGGCGCCGGCGCCGCCGCTTCAACCGCCGCCGTGCCGTTGACTGCGGGCGGGTGGCCCCACACGTGCAGAGGCCGGCAGAAGGGCGCGGGTGGCGGCGGGAAGCCGATGGTCGGCACCACCCACGGCCGTGGACCTGCAGCTGCAGCGGCTGACGACTGCTTCGAATTCATCATCAACGTCGGCGCCGGTGTGGCGCCTCCGCCGGCCGCCGCCGCTGCCGCGTACATCTGCCGCTTCTGCGCCCAGCTGGCGGCCTCCGCCTCCCGCGCCATCAGGTGCTTTCTGTGCGACCGGTACTTCTGCAAATTATGCAATAAATAAACAAATAGAGAGACACACAGGTAGATTTAAGACCGTCTCCAACTAATCGTATATATAAATACAAAATGATGTTGTAACAATATGGAGAAAGCGGGTGGTTAAAATAGTGATAGGCAAATGTGGATGATATACGATCCGCCGAAGACGGTCACAAGTCAAACCAATAAGTACTGCTAGTATTTTAATTTGGAAAAAGGAATGGAATTAATTAATTAATTGGCGCGCGTGTTGTTGGTCTAATCGGGAGATCGAGGTGACAGACAGAGCATGCTGCATGGGTGCGGCGAGCAGGCAGGCAGATGCAGCATGGACACACAGAAAGAAAGAAAGTCGTGAGACAGACAGAGGGCTGGGCGTGGGCGCTGTACCACCACCACCGGCGGCACCAGCGCTCCCTACCTCTCTTTGTTGGCTTTGGCGTCTCCTGCTTGCACGGTTTGAGCAAAGGAATATATGCAGCGGCAGCGCACCCGGCCCCGGCCCCGGCCCCGGCCCATCCATCCACTCACTACTACCCTTGCCCTTGCTTGACAATTTGACATGCCTGCCTGTAGGATCTGGTGTATCTATCTATTTATCTATATCTAATTATCTCCAACCCAATGCCTAAAAAGTTGTCTATCTACTGTTCCTCTACTATTCTAACTATCTTTCTCTCTAGTCTATAATAGCGCTACAGTCGTATAGACAATTCTTTTAGTCAGCCCATTGAACTGAAGACATCCTAAGACTATCTCCAACAACACTCCTCAAATCCCATTTCCTATCACTATTCCAACTACCTCCCTCTCTGTCTACAGTACCGCATTTATATCAAACAGTGCAAAACAGTGTTTTAGGGAATCCCTTTACATTGGAGACAGCCTAATATCTGCGTATATCTGGCGGTGCATGCATGCAGTTGCGCAGTCTGCAGTGTGTGCTTTGCTTTGTACTACTGCATCTGCATCATCAGATCATGCGTGCCTGCAATATAATGCATGCATATGCATGCCACCACCCCTCCCAAATACTTGTGCTTTATTATTTCGTTTTCATTCACTTTTTCTACCATGCATGTGCACCCAGCATGCCTGCCCTGACAGCTTGGGGTCTCTCGCTCGCTCGTCGCGGTAAAAATTCAAGAAGATGAAGAACAAACAACAAGAGAGGTGAAGAGGAAGAAGGGCCCAGCAGGCCGGAAATTTGAAAAAGAAAAAAAAAACAGCAGAAGCAGCTATCAGCTAGCAGGTACACGTTCACATGATGGGCAGTAGTACTGCATGCATGCACTGGTACATGTGGTGGTACTCTAGCCTTGGCATCATGCATGGACAGTGCTCCATATGTGTTCCCCAGATCTATCTGCCTGCCTGATATATATGATGGTCACACGATCGAGATATATCTCCATCGCAAACCATTTCGAAAAATTATTATTACCTAGACTCTGCGAATTGAAACTTGTGCATATATGCATACTGTATGTTGTAAAAGATCAGGAAAAACCGTACCTGCTACATTGTTCGGGCCGCTTAATTATATATGCTACTCATAAATCCTATATTATGTTGTTCATGGTGGCATATTTAATCCTACTACCTAGTTGGCTTTGAGGCCACTCTCAGTAGATGATTTCATATTTGTGTTCCAAGGTGCCATATAAATTAGAAAAGATTGAAATTAAATCATGGTTTAAACAACAACTGAGAATGCATGGTTAATTTCATTTGATACGGTTTTCATAGACAACATGTTAACACGTCTAAAAAACTTATTTCATCTTTTCTTTATTAACTTACTGCTACATTATCAAAATTGCTGACATAACGTCTAATAAGAATGAAACTAAAAAAAATGGCTCGAGAGGCGGCGGCTACTCGTCGAATGTGTAAAGAGATTTTTCTGAATCTATTGTAATAGTGTTAAACTATGCATATACTATATGCTATCCTTTAATTTGTTAGTGCCTGATCGTCGTCTGACAATATTTGCCGGCCAGACCCAGACGACGAGGAGTCGTGAGAGGATGGCCGATCGAAGCGCTTGCATGCATTGTGCCCGCGCAGCGCATGCAGGTACGGTACGCTAGTGGAAGCACGCACGCACGTACCTGGAGGTGGCTGGCAATGTTGTGTCTGGTGAGGCCCTGGATGCCCATGATCTCCAGGATCCGGGATGGCACGGCCTTGTCGATCCCCAGCTGCTCCACCGCCTGCACAAACCTCCGGTGCAAATCCGGAGTCCAGTCCACCTACATAAACACATTATTATTATATATACGTGTCGGCAGGATGCATGCATGAAGAGACACAAATTGAATCGGTACATCACATACACTATTCCATATGCATGTACACAAAGGACGAACTAACTATCTATCTGTACACTGTAAAAGAGCGAGTTTTCGTAATACCATTTTTCATCCAAAACATACGTGCCCTCACATTAACCCCATTGTATAGGTTGGAAATGATTCAAAATGGCCAAAAAGGCTAAAACTGGTAGAAAAAAAATGTTTCTATTCTTTAGTCCTTTATTTTCTCATCGGCTCGTTTTGTACCTATACCCACTAGGTGGTTTTCATGTCTGGAAAAAAGATGTCAATCAAGTAGATCTACTTTCTTTTTAATTCCTTATTTGTTTTCCTTTGTCTCTCTGATTGCTGACCGATCATCTTCTTCCTTTTCCAAAATGTCCTTTGCTCTTCGCGCAATCCACATAGACCTGTCAAGCATACAGCTTGAGCCGTGGTTCACAGCGTGTGTGTTGCACAACGTCTACGCCAATATAGAAAAATATGCTGATTTGTTTCTAAATGACACAATATAATGCAGCAAAGATACATGCATATATATATAGGGAGCATGCCGTATATAGTACCACATATAAATAGATAAAGATCTAGCAGCAACACATATACAACCACATACTGTATTAGTGCTGTATGTAGGCGTATATTAGTCATATATATAATATATTGTATGAGCTTAGGCTGATATCACCAGGCTGTGCATACAAGTGTACAAAATATTGTTTACGCATTGTAGACATAGTAGAATTTGAAATATAGATGGTGGGATAGGTGATCTGGTGACACTAGCCTTAATTTGCTATATTACACCTAGGTTGAAATCTCTATTCCTAGACCTGAGTTTTTTATCTTCTTTTCCTCCCCCTCCTAAAAAAAAGCATGCATGGAAGGAAAGAAAACTAAAATTCCGGTGGAAATTACACCCAAAAATTTAGTTGCA
This sequence comes from Paspalum notatum, assembly GCA_022530915.1. Lineage (NCBI taxonomy): Eukaryota > Viridiplantae > Streptophyta > Magnoliopsida > Poales > Poaceae > Paspalum > Paspalum notatum. Next base: position 51,161,278 of record CM039686.1, read on the forward strand.
ATCAACTTATATTGGATTTATAGTCAACTTCTGATATATTTGTAGTGAAATTGTTAGTGTATTTTAAAGTAAAATTGATGTAACTAAAAAAAATTTTAAGTGTGAGGAGGATATTTTTCACCTGGTTTCTAAATTAAAGCACATTCAATCTGGGATGAGACTCGGATAAGAATAAGATACCCATGCATCTCTCTCTCTCACACACACACGCACACAATAAATAAAGGTGAGTGTATATATGTTAACAAAATTTGGGTGTTAAAACTACCGAGGCGCACAATAGTAGGCAACCCCTCTGTAGTACGTATACGCAGTATACTAGTAGATTTTATCCTTGCTGCGCGCATATATATATGGTGATTGGTAGGCAAGACAGAGACAAGATGACTGTGGAACTTGTGTGTGTACGGCCGTTGGAAAGGGGAGGAGCAGACCGTGGCTACTATATACTGTTTTGTTGGTATATGCAGGGGCAGCTAGGCATGCAGGGCCAGCAATGGTGTGCTGGGCGATATCATCCGTCCGATCCATCCCGTGACACCGGCCGGAAGGGCTGGTGGCCCTGCTTGCATTGCCGCAGTGTAGCCTGCTGCATTCATACATGCGTGTCGTCATCAAGAAAGCTCTCCATCGTTCTTTCATCTCATCTCGGTGCCTGCCATCCGATATGCAATATACTACGCAAGATGGATCGATCTATCAATCTATCTATCTGATCTGATGTCCATCTATATAGTATCTTGCTATATATTCATGCATTGCATGATACACTGCATCCGTGCTAGTTAGATGCACACCGGAAAATTAAAGCAAAAGGGGCCGGCCGGTTATCTATCATCTACACAGCACGGGGATTCTCACGGCTTTATTCATTTCACTTCATTGCCAGTCCGGCCGGACGAGACGAACGGGAGCTACTACTGTAGAATCAAAGTGCGTGACTCGGTGACTGTGCTCCTGCAAGCCCATATCCATATGCAGCAGCAGGGCGCAGGGCATACTCCAATGGCGGCGCTTGAGATTCCAATAGATCCTCTACCTCCGTTGCCTATTTCAAATTTCACTGCAATATCAAATTTGTACCGTAGATGATCTTTTGCACAATCTGCTGGGCACTGTCTGAGCAATCCAACACACACTACTAGTAGTACTATAATAAGTGCTCAATTACAGTTAATTAGTTAATTAATTGCAGCATGCATCTATATACACATGCATGCAGATGTGTAGCTACTAGCTAGTACTGCTATGTACTACAGTGCCTGGCCTGGCTAATAATACCCAGCCGCTATCTTATCTATCTAGATCGGCTGTTCGATGGATCTTGCATGCATGCTGATAGTCGACTGATGTAGGTAGCTAGGGCAAGCAACAAGGTATAGTACGGCTACGGTGTGGATGCTTTGCTAGATATACTTATGGTCTATGTATGTAGTAGGGTGGGTAGGCGTACCTTCACCTTCCGCTTGCTGGCGTTGCTCGCCGGCGGCGGCTTCTTCTTGCCGTGATGAGTCTGATGATAACGTTGTTGGCCCTCAGCTGCCGATGCCGACGACGACGATGACTTGGCGTCGGCACCGGCACCGGCCGCAGAATCTTCCTCCTGCAGATTACTCGTCGTGTACGTGGAGCCGCCGCCCGCCGGCTCCTCTTCGTCCCCCTCCTTATCTTTCTTGTTGTGATCTGCGGCAGCAGCAGCAACTCCCAACAACCACCGCTTCTCCTCGTCCGCTGCTTTCTTATCTTCATGCACCACGACGACGACTTCTTCCATGGTGGGCTGTCGTAGGTCTTGTTGTTTATTATTACCCACGTCCGGGTGATCCAGCGGCGGCGGCGGCGGCGGCTTTGCCTCATCGTTGTCGTCGCCAATAATCAGGCAGACGGCTCGACAACAGCCGTCGTCTGCTGCCACCGCTGCTGGGCCTGGGCTCACCGTAGCAGCAGCAGGGTCGTCGTCGCCGCCGTAGTCCTGATGATGGGCCAGCTGGCCCTGCGCGCACGATGACGAGAACTCGGCCAGGAGCTCCGTGGGGTCCGCCTCCAGGTCGGGGAGGACGTCCCCGTCGGCGTCGAAGAACGGGACGACGACGTCGCAGCTGCTGAAGTCGATGTAGTCCAGCAGCAGGCTGTCCGTGTCGTCGTCCATGAAGCCGTCGTCGGGGCCGGACGTCGGGAACCCAGCGGCATGGACATGGTCGCCGCCGACGAACCCGATGAGCTGATGTGGTGCTGGATCCGTCGCCGCAGCCGCAGCCACCGCCTTGCTGCTGCTGCTAGGACTAGGAGGAGTAGGGGGGCTACACAGCCGCAGCGACGACACCTCAAGCATACTCGATCGTAGTCGATCTTCTTCTGCTTCGTCAATTCGTTCCTGGGCTGGTGGATTATAATCAATCGATCCTGCCGTCTCTACTAATAATCTCTGGCTGGCCTGCCGGGGCTTTTGATATTAGATATATAGATAGATTAGGGGCAAGATAGATATATAGATCGACAAAGATGGATGGCTATCAGATCGACCAGTACAGTGCTAGCTAGCTACTGCATCATCAATAATCAACCAGTAACAACTGATGGATGGAGATCTCTGGCTGGCGATAATGGATATATATGAAGGATATAGAGAGAAGGAAATTAACGAAGAAGCTAGCTGCTGGACTGAAGAGAGGTAGCCAGCGAGCTGAGAGAAGAGGGGAAATTAAAGCTAGCTGGCCGGCAGCCGAATCGGAAGAGAAGAAGATGGCCTGGGAGAGAAAGAGGGAGAGAGAGAGAGCAATGGATGGATGGATAGACGAGCGAAGACTAGGTAGACGATGAGACGGACTAGTTTGGTGGTGGTGATTTTGGAGTATTAGGGCGAGCCAGCAGCAGCCAGGCCAAGGGACGACAGGCCGATGCATGTCCACCACAAAACCTCATCACCACCACTGCAGCACCCTAGTCCTTGGCTTCACAGATCTCCCCTCTCTCTCTCTCTCTCTCTCTCTCTCTCTATCCCCGTCCCACTTGCTTTATACAGCAGCAGCAGCAGGGTTTCTCTCTCTTTCTTTTCTTTTGTGGCAACGAAACGCCAACGCCCCCTCTCTACCTCTCCCGTGTACGTAGTACCCAGCTACTGCATGTTGCACTGTACTACACATTATTGTACGTACACCGACTGGTAGTCTGGTACATCTGGCCCTGCATATATCTACATACATATATATGCCTGCATATATGCCAGACCCAGGCAGACAGTACCGACGCTAGCACTAGCACAGAACGCTATAGCTCCGCAGCGTTTATTATTTGCTACTCGTATGTACGTAGTGTGTATATCTCACTTCACTTGCATTGTCTGCCGCCTAAATTTGACCCTTTGCATGCAACTTGCATATGCCACCAAAATCATCAAATCCAATAATAATAGTGTGGATGTTTCCATGTCCTTCTGCGTGCATTCCTCGATCACAATATACTATCTCCGTTTACATTTTTTTTTTCTCCAAAACTTTACTGTTTTGACTTATTAAAAAATTTGTTCAACATGTAAAAATATAGATCATACACAAACTCAATTAGTGATGAATCAAATGACAATAATTACATAAATGATAACTTATTAAAGCTTTTGAATAAGATGACCGATTGTTTTTTTTTAAAAAAAAAATCAACTGCGTCATACATCTGTGAACAAAAAGAGTACAACCAGGACGACGTTGGTACATGTTACCACCTCATCATTGCTAAGTACAGCCTAGCTACTGCTCCTAATATGCACATGTCCTAGTGTTTTGTAAGTTGACTAGCCCCGTAACGTATGTGGTTTGTTATGGGCAAAACAATATTATAGTCTTATGGATTTTTTTACTATCATGTATAGGAAGTTAGTAATGGGGTGTCTGATTGTCCACCAATTGAGGTGTAGCTTTTGATTTATAATTGAGATTTTCCACACGAACCGTACCGGCTTAATTAGAATCAGATCCAAACCCTACAATCACACCATCTCAATTTTTCTAGTTACCAATCATACAAAACACGATTAACCTCGCCGCGATGGTCTATCCCTATGTACGAATCTAAGAACATAAGTAAGAGCATAGAAGAAGCAATCTAGAATTGTGAATCAAATTGATAAAGAGCAAAAGTAGTTGGGGTTTCACAAACCGATGTTAGTGATTGGAATAGGTGTACCTGATCTTCCAGCATGTGGAGGTAATTCTTGATTAGGTGGAGCTTTTAAACACATGATACAACTTGCAATCGACAAGAACCTAATACTTCAATCACAATATCATGTCTCCTCTGGTTTGAAACTGTCCCAATTCAACCCAGTACTTAGAGAGTGTGATCAGAACCTAGAGTTAACCATATACTAACATGACATTTCTATAAAACAAACTAAAGTGAGAGTGCAACAAGACGTTTTTTTCCCTGAGGTCTCAAGCAATCTCCTTGGTCCTTGCTAGAGCACTTGTGCAAGGGTCTTGCTCTCCTTTGATCCACTAAAGGATCTAGTGCCCTGTGGGGAATGCCATTCTCTGCTCCAAACCATATATATATACATGGCCCACATAAAGGAATTTTCTTGCTTCTTTCCACAATCTCTTAGAAGCTCGCCAAGAGAAATGACTTGCATGCCGTCTCAGTGATCACAACCACTAAGAGTAACAAGCTTTGGTCTTTACTTGATCAACCTGACAATCATCATCGGTTAGCTAGCCAATTCACCAAACAGACTGCCATGTGTGGTTGTTTAAAATTGTGGTGCAGCACAAATATTTGTGGTTGCTGGTGAATTAGAAGGAATGTCCTTCCTCTTTATTTTGTGTTACTCTTTGTGCACTGAGCAGAGACTTTTTTTTTGTAGATTTTTACTATAATAAATCGATCTATGATTACAGATGTCGATTTCACCCATATTGTGACATTGTGGCCAGTAAAAAACCTACAAAGAATAACTTGATAATAAAGAGGGTGTGAACGTACGACGGATGAGCGAGGAGGGGGTCGATGTGACAGGCGTGTACGGCCCATGGCCTCGCACGGGTCCAGGTAGTACAACATTTCTTGTACATACTATCGTCACTTGCCTTCATCAATATCATGCATTATCGTGATATATATTATATAATTAATGCATACTGATCATAATGCATTCGCGGGTTAGAATGTGTACGTGGTGTAGGCGACGCGACGTGCCAAAAAAACTCCTAACTTTTTTTGAGGGGTGTACCACTTTATTGTTCATTCATAGGCGGATTAACTAGCCACAGGTGACGTCGTCGTATTGCTTCATAAAGAGCACTTCTTGCTACTCGATGGGCATCCCCATATGGTCATGTAGTGAAAAAAACTCCTAACTGTCATCTGAAGAAGCCAGGCAGCCAGCCATAGCCCATATATAGGGTGGGTGTGTCCAACCCGCCCACCAGATGGGCCATTAGCCCATTACGTGCAAAAAAAGAAAAAAAGAAAAAAAAATAACTGGGCCGTTGGCGGCCCGGCGTGCGGAATCCAATCCAATCCGGATTCCTTCTGGAAGCTTCCACTCCTCTTCCTTACCGTCCCTATTTTTTGTTTTCTTTTCCGGCGTTCTCCTCCTCTTCCTCTTCCTCTTCTCCTCCCACCGCCGTCCGTGTCACCCGAGCGGATCGTCACTGGCCGGCGCGGGGTACCAAAGGCCGGTCAAGATTCGAGAGGCCGGCGCAGCCAAGCGTAAGACCTCCTCCTCCTCCTCCTCGTCGTCGCAGTCCGCCCGCCGGCGCAGGGAGGCGCCGCGCCCGGGCCCGCCGCCCAGGGAGATGGGGGTCGACTACTACAAGGTCCTCGGCGTCGATCGTGGCTCCAGCGACGACGACCTCAAAAAGGCGTACCGGAAGCTTGCCATGCGATGGCACCCAGACAAGAACTCCACCAACAAGAAGGAGGCAGAGGCCAAGTTCAAGCAGATCTCTGAGGCATACGAGGTCTTCTCTTCTCTTCTGTTCGATTCATTCGCCGGCTATGGCGTTTCGATCCATCCGCATCTCCTCATACTACTACTACTACTACTATTACTAGTATATCTATATGGATTGGATGCCCAGCAAGCTTTTTGTAAAAGAAAGATGCCAACTTTCTCATTCGAACAATGCTATGTTTCCCTTCTCAGGTCCTTAGTGACCCCCAGAAACGCACAATCTATGATCAGCTAGGGGAGGAAGGGCTCAAGGGACAGCCACCCCCAGGAGCAGGAGGCCCTGCCGCCGCGTCTTCCTTCTTCCCTGGCGGGGCTCATTCCACCTCCTTCCACTTTAACCCGAGGAGCGCGGATGACATATTCAAAGAGTTCTTTGGATTCTCCGGCATGGGTGGCATGGGCGGCATGAGGGGAGGGGAACCAGGATTCCAGAGGTCTGCCTTTGGCAGTGACTTCTTCCCTTCACGCTTTGGCGCCGAGGGTTCCACCAGTATGCAGCAGCCATTACACAAGGCGGCTCCCATTGAGAAGCTGCTCCAAGTCAGCCTTGCAGATCTGTACAAGGGTGTGACGAAAAAGATGAAAATATCAAGAGCGACTACAGATTATAGCGGGTAAGCCTCCTCCATCATTTAGCATGTTTATCGGTCATAATTGTGATGCGTGCATTGTTTAAGCTCCTATTAGGGACTCTCATAATGTGCGCCCTTACGCCATTATTTAAAAAGAACCGAATCCAGTTAATATGCTATTTGAAGTGTTTTAATAGCTAACAATGAGATAAACTATATACCTCTTTTATCTATCATTCATGGTAAGATAAGATTGTTTTTTCTTTTTCCGTTGGCAATGGTGTATTTCCTGGCTGTATGGCAGAGTTCAGAGTTGAGACCTAGTTATATTTTGAGCTACTCGCCTACTCCCTTCGATTCAGAAATGTATATTTACTATTTGAAATCTCCTATTTGCTAGAAATTGCTAGTCAAAATGTCACCTTGCGAACTGTGTTTGTTCTAAATGTAATACATTTAATTTGGAGGGAGTAGAATTATTGGTGTTGCAGCATTGCCAGGCTGCCTCAATATCCTCATATGTGATGAAGGCTATAGTTGCACTTCCTTCATGCTAACCATTTTATTTACCTGCACAGCATAGTTGAGCAATCCTTTATCACTTACTCCTGGTCAAATCCTTGGGGCTGTGCATGGAGCTGAATATGCTTCGTTTTTTTCTCTAGATTTAATTGGAGTATTGACAAACTTAAGCCTATATCACGTCCATTTTGTTATAAACAAAATTGAATAAATGAAGCAAACAGGTATCACATCCCTGGTTTGTGGTGCCACATAAATAACTGATGCTTGATTGATTATACCAATAGGCAAAAAAAAGGCGGATTTCTGTTTCTGCAATGGCTATGCCAAACTGTGAAAGCAATGATATCGCGTCGCAGGTACAGCTATACTAAGTGGATTGCCATCGCATAGCCATCAACCTATTATGTACTGTTTCTGACCTATATCATTGCTGACAATTTACTTAGTGAAAAGCGATTCCATCTTTACCTTTTGTTATACCTTGCTTTTCATGTTCCCTTTTCTATACCTTCTAATCTGGGCATTGCTGCCACCGCTAAAATTTTCCGAGTAGAAGTGTCAATTGCCAGTTGTTAAAAAAAGGGCACAGTCTTTCCTAATTATGCTTTGCATATTGCCTTTTTTTTTTGTTTTGCGGAAGCAATTGTTTATGCGTCTCATTCCCTCTACCTGAAGATAAAAATTTTGATACTGCCTTTTTTTCCTTAATTAAAAGGGAGGGCCTGGTACAGTGGTAATCTCTCCACTTGTGGCCTAGAGGTCCTAGGTTCAACGTGTCTAACGATTTCCTTCCCTGTACCCTGCCTTGTGTCAGAGTTTTCAGCACTGAGTACGCCTTTTTTTAGCGAACGGTGCCTTTCCGGGGAAATTAGGACACTAGTGAGCTTTATTGGCTTATCAGTTTCATAAGCTGTTGTGATAGTGCTGTTATTAGTGTGAACTTCTGCATTCTCTAATTATTTGGCAGCCTTTTAGAGTGGAAAATCTCCCCAAATAGACATTGTGTCTCAAAACACAAGCATGTAAAAAAAGTTAACTTTAAAATGGGTGTTATCTCTCTAGGTTGCTGCTTCATTTGTGGTTGTATTTTAACATTCCAAGGCTTCCTAGTTACTGTATAGTACAATTTCCTTTTTGCTATCAATGAATGATGCTCCTTGTGTGTTTTGTTTCTTTTAGAGAGTGCTAATCTCATGTTGTCATTATGATTAAGTGACTTTTCAGTCTTGGTTGGTAGGCTTCTGTTTAGATCTACTGTACTTATACGGATATTGCTTTTTTTTTTCATGGATGCTGATCTTATTGTTGTGGAACAGGAAAGTCTCAAATGTGGAGGAAATTCTGACAATAGATGTAAAGCCTGGTTGGAAGAAGGGGACAAAGATAACATTTCCTGAGAAGGGAAACGAAGCTCCAAATACGATACCTGCTGATATTGTTTTCATCATCGACGAGAAGCCCCATGATGTATTCACTCGGGATGGGAATGATCTTGTTGTGACTGAAAAAATCTCCCTGGTGGAAGCACTGACTGGCTATACTGCACGTGTCACTACACTTGATGGGCGGAGCCTGTCATTACCCATTAACTCAATAATCCATCCGAGCTACGAAGAGGTGATCCCTGGAGAGGGCATGCCAATACCGAAGGATCCCACTAAGAAGGGAAATCTGCGGATTAAGTTCAACATCAAGTTCCCATCCAGGCTGACTTCTGATCAAAAGGCCGGGCTCAAAAGGCTATTGGGTTCGTAGGCCTCAAGTGGCATTTTATGACGAAAAAAAATGTTGTGAATATTGCCAGCAAGTGGCTAGGTAGATTTCTATCATTATGGAGAAGTAGAATACAAGCGGAGGCAGTGGAGAGTCATTCTACAGCTTATCAGTAACAGGATGGTGATTGTGTTGGTTTTTTATCCCATGATTTCCTGAAGGTTTTCCACGGGTTGTTTGCATTGTTGAATGGATGTATTGTTCTTCAGGCAACCAAATGAGCTGTAACCACTGGAACTGGTAAGAGCATCTCCAACAGCGCCCAATATTTGAACGGCCAGTACTGCTATTTTGGGTCTTAAATACACTTCTGAAACTTTTAAATCGGTCTTCCTCTTGCGTCTTGCGGCTTCCTGAGCACCTGCCATATTGAGTATCCAACAGATTCCAACGTGATTAGAAGCTGGCCACTGCCAAGGAGCTGCTGTCAGTCCAAGATTGTTCTGCCACCGTTCACCCACCGTTGCGACGCGGCTAGGGATGATTGCGTTGCCTGCTGATGTCTCATTTTGTTTTATTTCGTCCTGACTTTGGTGAGCAATGAAGTTTTCTGAGGGCCTGATCGATTTTTGTGCCTGGCCTAAATAAAAGTAATTTTATCTGCGCAAGTGCACAGTATATGCTAAGCCATTCATATGTTATTTATAATGCCCTCCACCAAGGATGTTTAGCAGGAAGCTATTCTCAAGAACCCGAGATCGATGCTTGCAAACCAGTTAACAAAACCAGCAGACTAGTACTAGAACACTGACAGAGTTCTGCACACTTGCTGCAACAAACCAACCCCCATTTGCATAGCACCGTTCAAAGTTCAAACAGTTGGTGTGCTTGGCGTTGAAGAAATCGCACTGTGCGGTGGCGTGCTGCCGGGATGGCAAGGACCAGCACCCCATGCCATGCTCCTAGGGATGGCAGCGGGTCAGGTATTGATCGGGTACAGCAATACCCGTCCCGACTTAATACCCACGCCGGCAAAAAATACCCGTACCCACCAACTGTTGCGAGTAAAAATCTGTACCCGTGCCCGTCAGGTACCCGTCGGGTTTCGGATACCCGTTAGACATGATCCATACAATGCAAATAACATATCATTATAACACTGAGATGCTCCTCGCTCTAGGTACGGGTTCGAACGGCCAGCAGCGAGGCAACGGTGCCGGGACGCAAACGCAGCCCCGCACCGACAGTTGGAGGCCGAGCAAGAACAGCGAGGCAAAAGGCATGCCGCATGCATTCGCTCCAGGTGGAAGCAGCAAACGTCAGTACATCCAGATCCAGTATAACGTTCGACCAGACCAGTTTTTTTTTTTTTTTTAAGAACCGAAACCTGCATAAGTGACTGTTCCACAAACGGAATTTACACAGGTATCACATATATAATAACAAAAGGCCTTTCAAGTATGATATGAGCTTTTACTTTCTACACATTCAAGCTCACTCGATGACCATCTGTTTTGATGGTATCACATTGTTTTGGGAACAAACAATGGACCAAATGACTCAGGATGGAAACGAAACAAAACAAAGCAGACAAGGAAGTCATGATAGTCGACGATGTTTTGTCCGAGGAGGGACAACTCAGCCACCAGACCATATTCACAGCAGTCACGTCATCATGCACTCTTTTTCTGGATTCCAAGAAAAGAGTAGAGATGGCACCACTAGTCAGCAACGATACATGCATCCATGTTTCAAGAACCTAGAGATAAAAAGAGATTGCGGTGAAAACTTACCCTTTTCTCCTCCTCAATCTTAGCCTTAATGTAAGAGTAGATGGCAACACCAGCTATGGCAATGGAGGTGCCAATTCCAGTTTGTGTGGTAATTCTGTTGCCTGCTCAGCATAAGGTTTAGCATGTATTAGCACATCAGCGTAAATTCACCATACAGAGCGTGAAAACAGGAGAACACAAATATAGGGGAATTTTCATCCACACCGCCACTTGTGATGTACTTCTCATCTATACCATCAAACTAGTCAATGTCATGTTGGGTCTGGTCCGACATTTCATTGACACAAGCCGATGGTGGTACAGATGAAAAGAGCATCTCAACTGGTGGTACAGATTGAAATATTCCAAAAATTACATGCATGTATTGTTCATTTCCTAGATAAGGCGAAACTGTTCACTCACCGAAAACAATGATCGAGAAACCGATGACAAACACACGTTTCAACACATTGCCGACAGCATGTGTCAAAGGAGCCACTCGCTCCAAAGTGTTTGTAGCAACCTGCGATGCCATGAGCCCAGGAACCCATTGGTCAAGTTATGAAAGATGGAAGACAGCTCATGATAAAATCGCACGTCTATTTGGCAACCTCATGATCAACTAAATGTTACTATCTCCGTCCCAAAAATAATGCAATACTAGCATTTTTAAGATGTATTATTAGTCATGAGAAATGACCTGCACTCCGCTATTTAATCGTGCATATGCATCTTTAGAAAGGAAAATAAGATCTGGCCACTAAATAAGCATGCTTGAAAAGGGGGAAAAAACAAAGCAATTAAATGCACATGTTCCTTAGAAAAGATAGCTCACAAACTACAATTGCATTCTTTGTGGTGAATGCTAGAATTGCATTCTTTTAGGGACGGAGGAAGATCAGTAAGATGCTGATCCGATTGCATAGGAAATTAAAAACTGCATGGCCACATTCTAATATAACACGAGTTTGTGTGGAGAGCCAGCTGGAAAGATCATTCATATAAAATGTTTCCATGATTTTACATGATGTGTTAATGAACTGATTACCTGGTTATACAGATGGTAGAACAGTCCAACCAAGAAAAGGTCGGTAACAAACTTTTGCAAACCTACTTTTGCAATGGCATCGCTAAATCCGTGCTGCATTAGTTGAGGTCCTTCAAACTGCATAATTGTGGAAATATATCAACACCACCATTAAAAATAATGCATGCACTACTTGAGGCAGTCTCATCAGGCTTACAATCAGCGCAGGTGGAATGCAAACAATGAGAGAAATTATTGAGATGTACGCATACACGTTGGTGCTATCCATATCAGTCTGCAATAACAAAAACAATTGGCACAACAGTTAAGACAAAAATCTATAATAAAGCAAAATCATGGAAAGTTAAGAGATTATAACAAGAGAACCACAAACCATAGCTTTCTTTGAGTAAATGCTTCTGTAGGTGAACGAGATGTTAGATATCATCGCATTGATGAAGCCAGTCCAGTTGAATGAAAGCTCAGTGAGGGATGCCATCGAAACACCTGGTGATATTCATGTGATTAGAGAGGATGGACAAGAAAGCTGTCTCATTAAAATTGTAACCAAGAGTCAAAACAAAAAGGAAGCGAGAGCTCCGAAAAGTATGTGTTATGCACCGTCAGATGACTTCATCAGATCAAGGCACTCTTATTTTATTGCTGTGGCATCTTGTATTTACCTTGCCTATGGTACTGTAACTTAACTAGAACAAAAGTATCAGAGGGTTGAATTGAGAATTACCGATGACAACGGGGGCAAGAGACAACCACAGAGATAAGGGAACTTGCTGTCCAAGGATAAACTGAGTAGCGGCTGCATTGAAGAAGGGCTCCAGAGCTGCATCGTAAAGTTATGTGGCATAAAAACATGAGCGTATAGGACACTGAAGGGGCAAGAGAGAACCCACAACATAATATGAATGAGGAGGAAAAGAGCACCTTTAATAGTGTGGGCAAATGAGACTGCAACAGCAGCAAAGGACACATTGCTAGTGACATGACCGAGAGCATGGCACAGCGCCACGGGAAAGAGCAGCTTCAGGAGGTTAGAATTGATAGGCTACAAAACAAAAGAGAAAAAAAAGGGGGGGGGTTCAGTGTTGGAATCACCGTTGATTTCCACAAAAGAAACATTCCCTTAGGAGAAGGGACCGTACTCAAGCAATAGAGCAAATACAGTGATTGATTCCTGTTAGGGAGTAACTAAATGGCACTAAAATTTCACACACACACACCAAAAAAAAAAAAACAAAATCCTTCACAAGCCAAAGAGCTAAGTTTGCACGAATGAATTACCGCACGCTTGGGGAGACCGACACTCCAGCTGATGAGGCAGTATACGACGCCGACTACCAAATGGATCAACGACACAAAGCTGTAGCAAGAATGGCATGTAAAAGGGTAAGGAAGAGCACCGGAGGCTTTTGTGTTCTGGAGCAAGGGAAAGCATATATAGTTTGGCTTACTATGGATAGGGGAAGTAGTTGTAGATCTTCTTGTTGAGGATGTTGAATATGACATTGAGGAAATACCTGCAGAAGCACAAAGCAGCGATCTTTAGACAAGCCGAGGAAGTGCCTGAGCTGAAAACACGCATTGTATATATGCAACAGACGAAACGTACGTACCACATGAAGAAGAAGAAGCCAGTGACCAGGGCAGGGTACTTCTCCAGGAAACCGGCGGGCTTGGCGTCCCTGTAGCAACCAAATTAGGAAGGAAATAACATGATCAAAAGGGGGATGCAATGCAATTGACCACAGTTGAATGTCATGAAGGCGATGGGTGAAATCACTAATCTTTGACAGCTAAGTTGTCAATCCCATCCGTAAACACAGTCATAGTGTTGGCCTGGTTCCGTGGCTACGTATTGCTTGCACGCCGTGGATAATTCTTTTACGTTTATAAGCCAAGCCCTTTGTATTGTATGCCTCAATGTTTCATTTCCCCCGTCTCCACCCTACCCTTGGTGCTGCTTTACATGTGCAGAACAACACACTATATTTCATTTCATTGTGTTCAGTTTATTCCCTCATCAGAATTCACAAGAGTGACACTCCACAACAACAGACAAGAAAGATGCGAACTTGAAAAGGTAGCTTTTACAATTTGTCTTGCAATCACTGAAATTAATTACCTACCTCAATATGTTAACTCATGGAAACATGTTCTGAAAACAATACAACAAAAGAAGTATTTTTTTGTTAATCAATGAATTGAGAATGAGATGATACTACTGACCCTGCGGACTCCGCTGCAGCAGCGGCGGGCGGGCGTATGGCCTGCCTCCTGGCGGCAGCCTGCAACGGGAGAAGGCCGGCGGCGGGAAGTAGGAGCGCGGGGCGGAGCTGGCAACCCCAGACGAGGTGGGCGGCATCGGGCACGGCGGCGGCGGCGCACTTGAGAGGCGGGAGGTGCGGTGCCGCGGGGACAGGAGGAGCGGCCCCGGCCCGGCGGGAGAGGCGGAGGCGGAGGAGGCCGGCGGCGGCGCCGCCGGAGAGCGCCCCAAGCGCGGACATTGCAGCCTGCAGGCAGAGAGCTCAAGCAAGCCGGGGAGGGGGAGGTTTCCTTTCCTTTTGGCGGCTTGCTTGGCTCTGGCTCTGCCCAGGGGGGGGATGGGAGGGGAGGAGAGGCGCCGCGAGGGGGTTTTGTTGGATAAGAAGAAGAGGTTGTGGGTGGTGGAGGAGGATGGAGGATGGAGGACTGGCGGCTGGTTGGCGCCGGGGAAGGGAAGGCAAGGGAAGGGAACGGGAATGGGATTTGGGGCGGCGGACGGGTGGCGGAGACGCGCGCGGGGCGGATAGGAGGAGTGCGGCGGGGCAGCCCGCTTGTCCGCTTTTCCCACTCCCACTTGCATTGCATTTTTGGGGTTTTTGGCTGGCTGGCTGGCGAGTAGAGCGAATCGACGAATCCATCCACGGGATGGAGTGATGGACGGACGGACGGACGGCAACACCCGCCAGCACCACTCTCGCATCGCCGATATTTTCTGGTTCTGCTTCTGCTTCTGCTGATGATGCCAAAAACACCACCGAAAGCAGTGGACCCAGAAATTCAACTGACGATGCATCATTGGTTCAAGAGAAGAACAGAACGATCTACTACATCCAATTCATCTTTCACCTCCTGCTCTGTCTTGGCCCAAAATGGTCAATTGCTAGTATATACTTATGGGCCTAACTATTATATTCTGCTTGGAATGAGTCAAACTTATCTCCTTGAACAATCTCCAAAGTCTTGAGTTTCCTCCCCTCAAAATCTAGCTAGTTAGTGCTAGCCCAAGGTGTTCACTACCACATGGATGACAAATAAAATGGGCCAACTACACTATGTATAGTGAGTGCCTAGCCCATTAAATTCTATCTCTACTCCCAACAACTATGAACTGAATGATGCTAGTATGGCCATAAGTAAATTCTCTAACAGTTTCTAGCCCACAATTTGAGTCCTCCAACTGCCCAAGCTATTGAATTACAGATTATCTAGATCCCAAGGGGCCTATGTGTTGCCGCCAAATCCTAACCGGTCTAGAATTGCCAGATGATTGGATGATGGGCTTAATGGGCCGCTTGCGCAGAGGCGATTTAGTTGTATCGGTTGACCCGATATGCTATGTATCTTTAGATGGTAGTAAATTTAGGATTTATATTAGCTAGATGGATGTGGCGTCCAAGTCTCCAGACTATAAATATGTAACCTCTGTTCAGAAATAAACACGATGACATACATTCCCAGCAACGCGTGTCTCGCCACCACCCTCGGCACATCGCCACCCCTGTTCTAGGGTTTTCAAAATAATCATGTTGTCTTAATGTTTTCTTTAGTAGATTGTGTTAGGGTTGTCTGGTGTCTTAAGATTACCATGGTAGATCCTGTACTAAGCGTTGTTGTTGGCAAGATCTACCTAGTTATCTGCATGCTACCTATCTACTTCTTGTTTCATGCTTCACGTTATAGATCGGTAACATGTGGCTAGGTGTATATAGCTCGCCCAGTTGCTATAATCCACGATATGTGTTGCAACATATGCATACAACAACTCGAGAGATCGATATGCACCTGACACCCTACTAACAACTTGAGAGATCGATGTTTACTCGTTTGAGCAATGGCTCACGTTTGGGGATGTTCCTAGGGTTGTTCTTGACGATGCATGCTTTAGATCGGTTTTGGGATGTTCCTATATGCGAGATTCTTGTTTATCTAGACCTGATCGTCTTTGGGATGTTCCTAAAGATAGGTTTTTTTGTTTATCTGGCCCTAGGGTTGGGGTTTTAGCGTAAATAGTCAGGGTGGCTCTTTGTCCCTCTTCTTTGCCATCTTGTTTGTACGTGTAGCA
The DNA here is from genome assembly GCA_022530915.1 of Paspalum notatum. Classification (NCBI taxonomy): domain Eukaryota; kingdom Viridiplantae; phylum Streptophyta; class Magnoliopsida; order Poales; family Poaceae; genus Paspalum; species Paspalum notatum. The sequence goes on from CM039686.1 coordinate 51,177,176, forward strand.
TGCCAATCTAGGGCACTCGATCGTCTAGATCATGCTTTAAGCAGGTTTATAATCTTCTTGTTATGTTTTGTTTTCATCTTTACTAACCCACAATCTAACCCATCATGGGCCGATCCAAGCGATCAAGCTATAACTCAATATTTGTTTGCTCTGTTGTGTATCTACAGGACGATTCTCCGACCGCCACAACCACACCGCAACGTCCCTAGCTAAAAGGTCAAACCAAGTAGCATGCCCGGAAACCATCCACCTTGGACTGTCTCTATCACTCCGAGCTGGTCGGAGATGCGTCACAGGAGAGGTGACCGCAGCAGCAATGAGATCTCCTGGCTCCTCGATCATATGTCGGTTGCCCGACGACCGTCCGTCGATTTCGCACGACAACACTATGTAATGATGTGAAACCTAACATGCGAGACCCACTTAGAGAATGGTCTATGCTCATATGCCTAGAGCTCACCTACTATACAATGGCTTTGTGTTGCTTCCATTCTCACTCCCAAAGTGTGGAGGTGCATCCTCGATAGGGCTTGTCGAGGACTTCTCACTACCCGTAGTCCTGCCTTAACTCATCCGCTCCCATTTGGTTTGGATCTAGCTAGTGTTTTGTCCAGCTTTGATTCATCTGTGTAGGACCGAGACGTGCGACTAGAGGGGGTGAATAGGAGCACTTGAAAAACTCAAAATCACAACCCCTAAACTTGGTGCAGGAAGAAACAATAGATACCGTTCACTGAATAGAGCATATCTAGCAAGCACTTGATGTCGCCCACTGAAAGGGTACACACCAAGCGAGCAAAAGCACAAAACACATCAAACAAAAGAGAGAAAGACAAGCTGAGCAACGCCTCGCGCAATGAGGAACCCACATAGCCACTCCACACCTAAGTGCATCTTACTCAAGAATAGCAAGCGATGAGTATTGGCCAGAGGTGTGAAACACTCAAACTCAAGGACGAAGCAAAAAACAAACACACCAAACACCAAAGAAACCAAGAAGAAAGAACCAAGGAAGAAGCGAAGCAACAAACATGAGAAAACAGCCCCAAAATGAACAAACCGGACGATCCGACCCCCGCCCCAAACAACAGACTGGACAAACCAAAAGAAGGGGTTGAAACGTCCCCAAAACACTACAGGCCGGACAATCCGAGGTATATGGTTTATGAAGCGCCTCAACCCGTAAGCGGGACTAAAATGTGCTTTTATTATCATTCCCAGGGATATGATAACCACATTTTTACATCAGAGTAGTACAGATCCGCCCTAACGGGACAGACCAAACGGGGAGCAGCCCGAAACATACAACTGCAGCGGAACTTAAACGGTAGACCCAAGCTTTCCCACTTCACACCGTTGGGATAGGCCGCAACCCTTACACGTACAAGCCTTTTTAAAACGCGACTTCGTCTTCTCTGAAAAACAACAACAAAGGGGGGTGAGTACGAAAACGTACTCTGCAAGCCCACCTTCCTCCAAACGGAATTTGGGGTCAAAGCTATTAGTACATGCAAGATATATCTGTAGCTCAGGATAGTTTTGTCAGAAAATATGCAAGGCTCATTGATTCTCAGTTTTATTTTCCAGAAAACACTTTTTCTAAAAGGGGTGCCACTGGACTTGTCGGTCCATCGTGGCTCATGGCTCGCAGGCCAACATTTTTCTCCACTGCTTTCGGGCCATACCCGTAGCTTCCAAAAACATCATTTTCACCCAACCAAACCCCAATTTTATAAATCACTACTGGTAGAAACCAAACCATAACTCGTCCATACCAGTGGACAACGGACTATCCGGATAGCTTTATACTCTGACCAGAGGTGCACACTTTACCCACAAGTTTGGTCCAGGCACTCATGATCAATAAGGCCCTTCCTGCTCAAGGCTATACCCCCGCAAGTATTCCCCGGCCTCAACCAAGGAGAGACATGGGCCTTGTCGCATCAGTGCCAGCAGACACGCGACGTCGCTTCAGTGCAAGCAGACACACGACTTTCACCATTCCCAGTCCCTTGGTGCTCCCAGCCTACGGGTATCGGGAGGTTGTTCCTTGCGGGTTCCGGCCAAGTGTTGCCGTATACAACATCGAGTGGTTGCACGATAAAGAGTTAGGCAAGATGAGACTCCAAATCGGTCCTTAGAAGAGCAGAGCTTCCTCAAACACCGCTCGGTCCTCTCCATGAGACCGGGCCCCAGTGTAACCATGAGAACGGTACCCGGGCTCTCCACCCTTCAACCACGTGGCATAGTCGACCGAGATCGACTGTCGGGGTCTTTCTCCATGTTTTTGCAAACGCACGCCAACCCATTTCTAACTCAAGTTCCACAACAAGATTAATATGTATGATATTAAGTGAGCGATCCACCTGTGCGCGCTACGTCTAAAAGGTTCAGGTGGCTATCCTACCAGGTTTTCCTTAGCAAGCAAAACATGCAGGTTTTATCATTAATCAGGGAAATGGGTTGTGTATCAAAAACTGGGTAATTTATGCATCAAGTGAGATTCCAGTGGACTTGCCGTTCACTCCGATGGGATTAACAGGACATCGACGGCTGGGGACGAGGGTACATCATCATCCGGATACGTTGGAGCACCAACCAAGCTTTACGGTATGACCTACGTGCAACAACAGAGAACAAACAATCAAGGCATATTATGAGCTCAACAAGGGTCTGTTTGTGTCGATAGAAGGATCAAAGGATTTCTCGAAGGACTGCACCGGCGGTTCTGGCTCCCGTGGCTATGTTGCTCCACGGTTCGGCACTGCGCCACGAGACGCTGAGCCGAGGGCCGAACACACCGCTGGGCTTGGTAATGGTCGAGGGAGTGGTACCATGGCAGCGGTTGTGGCTGGCCATAGCGAGGGCGACGGTGCAGGGAGCGAGGAGTTTGCATGGCGGCGAGGAGAGCTCCTGTGGATATAATGAGGAAGCATGTAAGAGATCGTGAGATGTGCATGGATGCATAGAGCTTGATTTATGGAAAATTTAGGCGCAAGAATCGCCTAAATTGGAGTTGGAACGAGAAAAATATGGACTTTCAAACCGTAGGAAATATATATGGGAAAAAGAAAGGAAAGGAAATATTCTTAGAATATTCCAAAATCCGAATATTTGAAAACTGGAGAATAAAATCATATTTTTGGGTTCTGGAGAAACAGAAAATACCTTTGGATTTTTCATGAGCAGAATTTCATACCGGTATCAACGGTCCGCGCCTACGGTGTCAAATGTAGCACCGACTTGTAGGCGGGCTCTGGAAGCTTCTAAAATCATGAGATTAATCTGGGTGGTAGATATAGATTTTGGATGAATTTAGAAACAAGAAACAATGGAATCAGAGTTCGTATGATCGAGATATTAATTCAGGAATAAATGAATGGGAGAAAAGAACGGTACACAGCTGCACATCCTAGCTTGGCGTTGCAACCTCATAATTAGCGAGTAGGCTAATCACTGGGCGGCTGCTGCTAGCGTGGTGCCGGCTGCCGAGGAATCAAGGGGCTGGGCCCACTTGCAAGACTGAAAGGGAGTGCAAAAGATAGTAGACAGACGGAAGAGCCAAGGCCTGAAACACGAGCAGCCTGCTCGGCTTCTCGCGCCGCCATGACCGGCTGCAGGAGCTCACCGGAGACGCTCCAGTTCGAGCTCCCGGCCACCGTTTCTCAATCCGAAAGTACCGGGAGAGAGAGCAGGAGGTGGGGATTCCACCCCAGTGATTCATGGCGCGAGAGGAGTAGCACGAGAGAGCCGGCCATGGGCGCCATTGGAAGCGGCTCGGAGCTCCGTGGAGAGCTCCGCTCGAGCGTGCGAAATAGATTTTGAGGGTGAGCGAGTGTAGAGGAGGGTGGTGTGGTGCTCACCGCCGGTTTAATTGAACCGAGGTGGCTTAAGGATGGAGAACGCCGAAGAAGCACGTGTTCTGTGCATGAACGGGAAACGGTGAAATTGGGGAGGAGGGAGAGGCGGACGGAGGAGTGGAATGGCTCGGCGGCCTAGCGCGAGGATGGGAAGCGCGATGCCTCGTTTTATAGGCCGACGGAGAGGAAGGGCCGGAGTGAAGGCGGACCGGCGGAGGGGGCACGGCATGGTGGGTGCATCGCGGCTCGGTCTAGTCAGGTCCGCGCGCTGCGTGTACGGCGGGAGAGAGGACGCAGAGGTAGGCGGCAGGATCCCGGCGGCGCGACGTGCGGGATGGCGCGGTGTCAAACAGGGAAGGGGAAGGAGTTTTTTTTTTTTTTTTTCTGATTTTGGATGTTTGGGTTTGAATTTGGATATTTGGAGCAAAGAATTTAAGAAAAAATTTTAGTGGGAGAATTTACCGGATATTTTTGAGAAGTAATCGGAGGGCACGAGATAGAATTTTGGAGATTTTATTGAGCTCATAACATACGCTCAAGCACATAAAAATTGACATTCAAATTTTGAATTAGAGGGAGATTTAGAGAAAAGCTCAGAGTTAAATTTTGAGGTGTTACGGTTTAGGTCTTCGTCTCCTATCTCCAATCTATCAGAGGGTTTTAGCTCGTTGACAATCACTCATCACACCAGAAGAGCAATGAAGCCGGTCCATTGACTCTCAATCCACTCCCATTTGGTTTGGATCTAACTAGTGCTTTGGCAGTGGTGGGCTCCAGTCCGACAAAATTATCCTGCTTTCCACTTGATTTGCCTGGGTGGCCGGTAGTCTCCATTGTCTAGCATGTGCATAGAGCGAGTGAGAAGAGAATGGATAGTCATAGAGAGATGAGAAATGGGGTTGACATGATACCCCGAACGTTAGGATCTACACTGTTATGCAGTCAGCATATATACTTCAATAGTCATATATCTGCAACTTTGTATATAGTTTGTGAACTTGGTTGAGCATCCAAAAATAGTTTAGGTACCACATGTATTATTACTTATATTCTTAGCCTCCTCTCCTCGCATGAAGAGAAAATCAACAATAATACTCGAATCGGCACTCATAGCGCCCCAGGCGTCCGATCTGGGCGCTAGCTGTTGGACGGTGTTTGCAACATTGAAAATATATATCTTCAACATTGAAAAATAGTGCACACAACATTGAAAATTAACTTTTGCAACATCAAATACTTGGATAAAAAATCTCTCACGTCCATCCGATTCAAGCAAAAAAAAAATCCCATCACAACATCAGTTCATGTTTTACACAACACAAAAAAACAAGGACGAGATCCACACAACGCTGGAAATGCATATCTTCAACATCGAAAAATAGTGTATGCAACACTCGAGTTCAACTATCGCAACATCCATAAATCTAATAAACAATTCATCACGTTCATTCTGATTTAAAAGAAACTACTGCAACATTCAGTGCAACATTAAAAATGGATATCTTCAACGCCGAAAAAAATACAAATTTCAAATAATAATCACGCAACATCAAAATCACCAGACGAAACATCTATAGTGACTTCATGCAACATTTAAAAATAACTATTACACCATTTCAAGGTTAAGCATGACGGATGGGTAAGGTGAGAATGAAACATATTTTTTTATTTTTACTCTTAATGTGTTAGTGGGAAAAAATTAACGAGGAGCGTCCAGCGTCCGATAGCTCCGGACGTCCTATCCCTATGTCCCTAGCTTTTCCGCACTCGAATAACCAATTATGTTCCTCGTTCATTATTGGCTTAGGCATGCTACCTTTTCTTTCAGTTCATAAATAAATAAATTAAAGCGCAAAAGTTTCTTGACTACCTAGCTGAAAATATGGCAAGATTTTTTCTTGCTAGAGTAGTATATATGTAGTAATCATCAGCGGCGCCTGATGCTGAGGTAGATCTGATTGTCGATCTGAATCGTCATAAATCCTGATGGGTCATCTGTCGGATGTCAACAAATAAAATCAGCAAGTGCTCATGAGTGATGATTAAGGTATAGTGGAAATTCAATCAAGAGTACAATGTGCTTTTGTTGAAAAAGGTGGCTCCGATTAGCTAGTGCTTGCAGTGGTTGCTCATCGCCCGGATGATCCAAGAGTGCAGAAAGCTAGGTGCCTAGGTACTCCAGGTAATAGCTACCACATGATGATGCAATCATACCATAATAGACATGCAAGCTTAATCATGGTGAAACTCGACATCTTGTATAGTAACTAAATAATTTTTACTAATACGAGAGACACCGCGTTAGTCTTAAGTCTACACTATAAAAAATGAGTTTTAGAAAAAAAATCTTTTTTTACCCTCGATGGCTCCACTGTACCTCTCGCATTGGTCCCATTGCACAGTTTAGAAAGAGTTACAAGGGTTGGAAAGGATCCAAAATCAATAGAAAAAATGTTTGATCTTTTATTTTCTCACCTTATTTTGTAGCCATACCCACCTATTAATTTTCTTGTCTTGGATTTAGAGAAAGGAAGGACATCAATAATCAAATAGTTCTTCTTCCTTTTAATTCCTTTTTCCCTTTTTTTCTCATTTCTTGATTGCACGACTGGTTATCTCATGCCACATGCGTGTTGTATGTATGTCCACGGTAGTCCTAATAAATAAACAGTCTAAAAAGTAAAACCATAGAAATTATATTATCCATCTTTGTCGTTATAATAAAATAATTCATATATCACTACCCACCTTTGCTGTTATAAGAAACCACATAAAGTAGGACTCTCTTATGGCATCGTTAGAGAAATAAACATATAACATAACCATCTAAGTTTGTGTATAAATTGACCACCCGACCATTGTTAAAAATAAATAGCCTAAACTAACGCAACTCACTCCAAAACAGCTTCTAAATTAAGATCCGTCAAAATACCTAAAATGTATCGTGCCGTGGTGTGATTAGACCACCACATAGAAATAACGACGTGGACAAGTCGATCCCAGCTCTAGCTGCTAGCGGGTATCGGCTACAACTACACATAGTAGAGTCTAGACTAGTCGCTGAATTAGGCGTTGTTCCACTACTTTAAGCAAGATGATGGCCGATAGATTCGGGCGCAACTAACAGATGGCGATGGCCACCTCACCTAAGCAGCTATCGCACAGATAAATGAATCCATCGAAAATACTTAACATATATATACGGCTGTCTTGCTTGTATTCTACTACTAATATAACAATATGCTCACCAACGCAACGTAAGATGGTTAATAATATAGCCAACTAGAGGCTAGAGGCTATATGATCTTACCATGCCATATATATATGGTCAACTTTAAAACTACTCATATGATAGATGTGTTATAAGGTTTGCTATTAGCTAGATAGGACATCATACTCTTCTCCTTTTTTATTCTTCTTTCCTCTGTAGCAGAAAAAGTGCCACATAAACAAGTTACTAACCTATTGTTATACTTTCTCCAACAGGGAAATACCGAGTAACAAAAGAGAAGGAAGAAGGATAAACCATCCACTTTAGCTTCCTTCTAGTTCTTCTAGCTAGCAGACCAAACCATCTGCTGCTGCTTGCATTGCTAAGCTATCGGAATGTCCTATCACCTGGAATATAAATGGAATCAATTGGTGGAGTGAGCACGATGTGGGCACCTCCACTACCACTATACTACACAATTGGCGCATGCCATGCTCTTCGTTAATTTCACGCGCAGATCAAACATTCCATTCATATATATATCTTTGATGACTAATACATGCATCAATGCAACCAACTCGACCGCTCTAGCTTTCCTAGTTCCTATACACTATATAGGAAAATTCCATTGTGCACCTCTTTCAGTTCCGAATAGTCAATCACATGTATTCCATGTTTCAACTCAAATAATATACCAGTATATACATCTTGCATTGATGAATGAATCAACTTGATCATGCCTTTTTGCTAAAAGTTTGGATATGTATATATTGGTTAGTTCCGTAGTCACTCTTTTTTCTACTTCAAAGCCAATGTAATTTTGAAACGGGAATCATATAATAAGCTATAGAGTGAAGTGTATTTTACCCCCTTTAAACTTGACACTCGATCTAAAACTCCCTCCCTAACTCAGTAACTCCAATATCAGACAGCACACACCCCTTAACTTGTTAAAACCATGCAAATTACCCCATCTAGTGGATTTGTAAAGTATTTTTTACCGACAAGTGGACCCTACTTCTACTCTGGTGGAACCTGACTCCACCACCAACTGCCCGCCTAGCATGTGCTTCTTCGTGGCCGCCACCGGATGTGGAGAAGGAAAAAGAGCCGGGCAAGGATGAGAATGCATGGCGGCGGGTGTGTGGAGGTGGAGGGCGGTTGGTGGGGCTAGTGCGTAGGGAAGAGGGTAGGCAGCGAGGTTGGCGAGGCGCGTGGAGGTGGAGGGCGGTCGACGGGGCTTGCACATGGTGACGAGGGTGGCCAGCGAGGTAGCCACGACACGTGAAGGTGGAGTGCGGCTGCCGTCACCTCCCTCTCCATCCCGTTGCACCGCTGCCACCTCCTTCTCCCTCTTGCTGCATTGTTGCCATCGCGTACCTCTCCCGGTGCGCCATCACCGTTGGTTGCCGTGCACGTGCGACGGTGGCCACGCTGTGCTCCTCCTCCTGCGGGTCGCCCCCCCCTCCACCACTGGGTGCTGAGCAAGGGAGAGGGAGGAGGTGGCACAACAGGATGGAGAGGGAGGCGACGGTGGCGACATGTCGGAGAAGAGAGGCCAAAGGTGATGGCAGCGACGCAACGGGAGGGAGAGAGAAGGGAATGTGGCGTGAAGAAGGAGAGAATATAGGAGGTAGGGCCCACGTGTCATTGAGAGACAAGGAAAGGTGAATGTGTTGATATGTGGACTCGGTATGCCACATGAGCGGAACCGGGCTACTTTTAACTGATGTAAAGGGTGTTATTTGTCGGATTTTGATAGTTTGGAGATGCGGCATGTTTAGTATTGGAGTGAGTTTGGGTGGGTGGGGTGACGGGTTTATACTCCGACATAAGTTTAGAGGGTATTCACTAGCTTTAAGTTGTATGATTGCCGTTCGTCCCGTTAATTAATAATGGTTCCCGGTTAAAATGGAATTGAAGGCACGCATGCATGGCTCTATCTATATTACTATGTATGCATGCCTTGCAGTGCAATGTGATCTCCCAGCTAGCGATCTAGTCTCTGCTAGCTGTTGGTTGCTTTCCACGAAGCTTAGCGTGCGTGCTCCAAAGCCAAGCTTATCTGTAGAATATCTACTACATACTGGTGTGGTACTAGTTCCGTAGTAGTAGTTTATAAATTATATAATCACAAGCAGGCGGGCCCAACTAGGCTTGGAAGCAAAGGAGCACTGCACCATGCATGTCTCTGCATGCTCATTGGGTTAGGCTGTCCCCAATGGGGATCCTCAAATCGGTTCCTCAAAACACTGTTTGGCACTGTTTGATACTGTTTTGCACTGTAGCTGACGTGACGTACAGAGTGGGATGGGATTTGAGGAAGTGGGATGAGGAATGTTGTTGGAGATAGCCTTAGCGGCAGACCACAGTCTCTCCTGTATCTATATCGTGGTACGTATTTGTAACGAAGAATTATTAAGTTGGACTGAAATATTTGATGATCTGATCCACATCACCCATAGGAGTACGTACGTAGATCAGGCAGCAAACATATACTACTAAACAATGAATTAAGGCGGCAATGGCATCCCGACGAGTGACAACACCGCTGGTATTATTAGGAACATGGTATGATTCTGTTGTGTCGTCCCAAGAAACGACATATATATACAATAGTATGTAGTAGAGTTTGCTGACATTACAAGCAGCCAGATGCATGCATATAGTACCAGCGGTGTGTTTAGAGCACCAAAAGTGCTCCAAAATACACTATGCAAAAAGAAGATTCCCCATCACATCAAAAATTCCGGCACATGCATGGGATACTAAATGTAGATGAAATAAAAAACTAATTGCACAGTTTAGATGTACGTTACGAGACGAATCTTTTGAGCCTAGTTAGGCCTTGGTAGGACAATGTTTACCACAAACAAACGAAAAGTGCTACAGTGTATTTCGATTCGGAACAGTGCTTTTGGACCCAAATTGGGCCCAATTTCACCCCAAAATCGGGGTGCTGAACACGGCCTAGGAGCAAGTATCTGCAAGTGATGATATATATATAACTCTTCGAGTTGCTAATTTGGCAATTAATTACATGGACACACGGAAGGACGGTCGGGAGTAGAAAAATAAAAATTGGCAGCCAACTAGAGAAGCGTTGAAGGAAAGGAAACACAGCATCGTCGGTTTGACCGCAAGTGGCCCCACAGGGCAGGGACACAATATTTCATACTCCTACAGCAGAGAGGGTGGTGGGGGACACAGGTCAAAGTCATAGACAGACACGGTCTGGTCCGGTCTGGTCTCCGCTCCGACTGCCGTGCCGATGGATGCTGCAGCAAGGGAAGGGATTTTTGCATCCGATTCATTCCACACTCCCGATGCTCTCTGCTCTGCTCTCAAGTGAGGTGACCGACCGAGCTGGAGGAAACCCAGCAGATCAGCAGGCAGCTTCGCCTTCGCTTCCTTGATTCCTCGAATCGAATCGAATGGAATGATCTTCTCCTTCCTACGTACAGCGAGGAGCTGCAGCCCCACTGCCCTCCCTTTCATCAATTGGTTGGTTCTCGTCTACAACCTGCTCGGCCATGCTGACGGATGCCGACGCCTCCTCTTCTTCTTCCACACCACCACCCCCCCCCCCCCCCGGGCTGTCCTGAACAACACCCATTAGCATGGACTCCTCCTCCCTTTTCCTCCTCGCCATCGCCATGGCCATCGCCCTCCCGTCCTTGGCCGTGGCCCTCAACCAGGACGCCCAGCACCTGCTCGACGCCAAGCGCGCGCTCACCGTCGTCCCGCCGCCCGCCCTCGCCGACTGGGACCCACGCCACGCCACCCCCTGCAACTGGACCGGAATCACCTGCGACGCCCAACACTCCTCCGTCACCGCCGTCTCCCTCGCCGCTCTCAACCTCGTCGGCCCCTTCCCCGCCGCGCTCTGCCGCCTCCCGCGCCTCCGCTCCCTCGACCTCTCCGACAACTACATCGGCCCCGACCTGCCGGCCTCCGCCCTCGCCGGCCCGTGCGCCGCCTCGCTCCAGCGCCTCGACCTCTCCACCAACTCCTTCGTGGGCCCGCTCCCCGACGCGCTCGCCGACCGCCTCCCCCAACTCCTCTACCTCAACCTCCAGGCCAACAACTTCTCCGGCGCCATCCCGCCCTCCTTCGCCCGCTTCCCAAAGCTGCAGTCCCTCTCCCTCGTCTACAACCTGCTGGGCGGCCGCGTGCCGCCCTTCCTCGCCCGCGTCGCCACGCTCCGGGAGCTCAACCTCTCCTACAACCCCTTCCAGCCGGGCCCCCTGCCGCGGGACCTCGGCGCCGGCCTCCCCGCGCTGCGCGTGCTCTGGCTCGCCGGCTGCAGCCTCGTCGGCCCCATCCCGCCCTCCCTCGGCCGCCTCGCCAGCCTCACCGACCTCGACCTCTCCACCAACGCGCTCACCGGCGCCATACCGCCCCAGCTCACGGGCCTCGCCAGCGCCGTCCAGATCCTGCTCTACAACAACTCGCTCACGGGCCCCATCCCCGCCGGATTCGGCGCGCTCCGGGACCTCCGCTCCCTCGACCTCGCCATGAACCGCCTCACCGGCGCCATCCCCGACGACCTCTTCGCCGCGCCCAGCCTCGAGACGCTGCACCTCTACGCCAACGGCCTCACGGGCCCCGTCCCGGCCACCGCCGCCGCCGCGCCGTCGCTCGTGGAGCTGCGCCTCTTCGCCAACCGCCTCAACGGCACGCTGCCCGCGGGCCTCGGCGCGGCATCGCCGCTCGTCTGCGTCGACGTCTCCGACAACGCCATCATCGGCGCCATCCCGCCGGGCATCTGCGACCGCGGCGAGCTGCAGGAGCTGCTCATGCTGGACAACGCGCTGTCGGGGCGCATCCCCGAGGCGCTGGGGCGGTGCCGGACGCTGCGCCGGGTGCGGCTCTCCAACAACAGGCTCTCCGGGGACGTGCCCGACGCCGTGTGGGGCCTGCCGCACGTCTCCCTGCTGGACCTCAGCGCCAACCGGCTCACGGGGCGGATCTCCCCCGCCGTCGCCGGCGCCGCCAACCTGACCAAGCTCGTGCTCTCCGGCAACCGGCTCACGGGGGCCATCCCGGCGGAGATGGGCGCCGTGTCCGGCCTCTACGAGCTGTCGGCCGACGGGAACGCGCTGTGGGGCCCGCTGCCGGCGTCGCTCGGCGGCCTGCCGGAGCTGGGCCGCCTGGTGCTCCGGAACAACTCGCTGTCGGGGCAGCTGCTCCGGGGCGTGCAGTCGTGGAGGAAGCTCACCGAGCTGGACCTCGCCGACAACGCATTCACCGGGTGCATACCCCCGGAGCTGGGCGACCTGCCCGTGCTCAACTACCTGGACCTGTCGGGGAACCGGCTCACGGGGCAGGTGCCGGCGCAGCTGCAGAACCTCAAGCTCAACCGCTTCAACGTGTCGGACAACCAGCTGAGCGGCCCGCTGCCGGCGCAGTTCGCCACGGAGGCGTACCGCGGCAGCTTCATGGGGAACCCGGGGCTGTGCTTTTTATTACCATGTGCTGCTGCTGGTGCTGGTGCTGGTGCTGGTGCAGATCAGGAGAGCTGCTCGAGGGCATGGGTGATGCGCTCCATCTTCATATTGGCGGCGGTGATCCTGGTGGCCGGAGTGGCGTGGTTCTACTGGCGGTACCGCCGGAGCCTCAGCAGCTTCAGCAGCAGCAGCTGCCGCTCCTCCTCCAAAAACAATACTCGTAATAAGCATGAGTGGACGGTGACGTCGTTCCACAACAACAAGCTGTTGTCGTCGTTTAGCGAGGAGGAGGAGGAGATGCTGGAGGAGTGCCTGGGCGACGAGGACAAGGTGATCGGCCGCGGCGCGTCGGGGAAGGTATACAAGGCGGTGCTGAGCAACGGCGAGGTGGTGGCGGTGAAGAAGCTGGTGATGAGTAGCAGCAGCTCCTTCGATGCGGAGGTCCGGACGCTGGGGAAGATCCGGCACAAGAACATCGTGAAGCTGTGGTGCAGCTGCGCGAGCAGGAACAGCAACACCAAGCTGCTGGTGTACGAGTACATGCCCAACGGCAGCCTCGCCGAGGTGCTGCACAGCCCCCCCAATTGCAAGGCCAAGGCGGGCCTGCTGCTGGAGCTGGACTGGCCGACGCGCCACAGCATCGCGGTGGGCGCGGCGGAGGGGCTGTCCTACCTGCACCACGACTGCGTGCCGGCCATCGTGCACAGGGACGTCAAGTCCACCAACATCCTCCTGGACGCCCACTTCGGGGCACGGCTGGCCGACTTCGGGGTGGCCAAACAACTGGAGGAGGAGGAGGGCACGATGGGGAGGCAGCAGCCGCCCAAGTCCATGTCGGTGATCGCCGGATCATGCGGATACATTGCGCCAGGTAGGTTTTTTTGTTTTGTTGGTTTGGTTACCCAGTTCGATCAGTTGTTGTTTTTCTTCTTCCCTTCTTTAGCATTACATACTGTAACCAACCAATTAGCCACCACCACCCCAACCAACAGAGTACGCCTACACCCTCCGCGTGACGGAGAAGAGCGACACCTACAGCTTCGGCGTGGTGCTCCTCGAGCTGGTGACGGGGAAGCCTCCGGTGGATGCCAAGGAGTTCGGGGACGACAAGGACCTGGTCAAGTGGGTGTGCAGCAAAACCATGGAGGAGGGGAAGGGTGGTGCGGAGCAGGTGCTGGACAGCAGGCTCAGCCCCATCTTCAAGGAGGAGATGCTGAGGGTGCTCCACATCGCCCTGCTCTGCGCCAGCTCCCTGCCAATCAACCGCCCCGCCATGAGGAGGGTGGTCAAGATGCTGCAGCAGGCGAGGCTGGTGGACGGCGACAACGCCAAGCTCTCCTACGACGACGACGCCTCCGCCGCCACCTCCGACCAATCAAGGGACTACTAGTACTCCGTACACTGACATACAGTGGAAAAGCAGAGTACTAGTACTGTATGTATCTACTGTACTAGTACTATAGCAGTAGAGAGTTCAGGTCGTCCGTCGCCTGTGTTCTTGGCTGCTTTGCTTGCTTGGATCAGGAGGTCCGGTCCGGCAGGGCAACCAGCAGCGATGGAATTTAGCAATGGCCGTCGGTGCAATTGCAAGCAAAAGGAAATGATTTCTTGGTTGGTTGGTACCAGTTGCTGTGCTGCCTGCCTGCCTGTGGGCCTTGCCAATTTGCCATGCATTTACATTCCATTGATTGCGGTTGATGCCGATGGGATGATGGGTCCGACGTCACCCAATTCCACGAAATTTCCACGACAAGTGGTGTGCCGTCGGTCGGTTGGGCTGGGCCTCCTACTAGCACCATATCAGCACATTGTGCTGATACATGACACGACACACACCGGTGCCTCCACCTGGAGCGGCCGGAGCCACGACGCGCTCGGGGGTGCCTGTAACGATGATGATAGCGGTGGCTACCGCGGGATCTGCATCGACTGGTGATTCGGGTTCGCTCAACGGAGGTATCCGCGAGGCGTGATAGCGGCAAACCTGTGCATCTAGAGCGGCGGTAGCCGAAGGACCAGAGAGAGGGGAAGGGTATATTGGTCTTTTCACCCATCTGATGTTTCGACCTTCGCAACCTAAAACAACTAGCTTTAGCTTTGTGGGACGGAGGGAGTATGCTGCTACTACTTGGTCGTCTTCGCCTCTCTCTCCAACAATTTGGAATTTGTGTCATTCGGTTCGGTTCTACGTCTACTGCTGCGTACTCTCACAAACACTCTCTCACAGTTCATATGCCTGGTGGATCGGAGTACTGTCATTGATCATTTGCATTTATCCTCACGTACGCTACGAAAACACAATTAAGCGCCACTTCATTATTACAAGGCATATCTCATTTTCTCACCATGCCATGGTCATTTGATTTTGGACCAAAAAATTCAAAAAAAAAAAATATATTGGTTCACTACAAGAATCGTTCGGATTTTCGCCGGCCGAAAACCGCCGAACGGCGGCAAAAGCCTTATTTTCGGCGGCTTTGGTCGGCCGTCAAAAATTAGCCTCGGACGGCTTAATTTTCGGCGGCCAGTATTAGCCGCCGAAAATAAGAAGGTTATTTTCGGCGAGCAATATTAGCCGCTGAAAATTAGTGATTTTTTAATTAAAAATAAATAAATAAGTCGTAAAAAATATATAACAGCACAAAAAAAATTCAGAAAAATAATAGAAAATTTGTACATCACGCAAGAACAAGAACAGGCATGCTTCTCTCCACCCATTGATGGAAACTGTAGGAATCTTGAACTCTCCCACTCACCTAAAATTAAAAATTAGTCTAACGATCTGGGCTGTTTCCCTCTCGACTTTGGTTGTCTGATGGTTCTGATAAGAAACTGCATCTTTTTCTTTGCCTAAATCCACCAAAATCCCTGTCTCTTGCCTCCACTTAGCCATACTAGTCCTGATACCTCAATCGATTGAGGCTGTGGTGTCTATTTTGTATGGCATGAGGGATGTTAATTAGGCAGAAGGCATGAGAGATCGTCATACAGCCAACCTTGCTTCATTTGGTTCCCCTCCGTTGGCACCATTGTGTGATCATCTCATTCTATTTCTCTAGGTTCTATTGTTTAGATTTTCGTTGGTTCTTCCAATCTTCCTTCATTTTGTCGTTATTATGTGATTAGAAATTTCTTTTCTTTATTTTTTGGCTTCTACTTTATTCTCTTCCTACTTTTGAATTGCAGGATCATAAACGTGACCAACAGGTAATGCTATTCGAGCTTTTGACCAAGAATTATGTAGTTTAGTTTCTAAGAGTTTCACCCATTAATTCCTCTGACGCGCTACATGTTAATACAAAGTTTCTCATGATGAAATTGTACAATGAATCAATGATAACAATAGTGCAGAGATACGGCAAAGTTTCTAAAACCAAAACTTTGTTTAGCTCTAAGGTAAAGTTGTGGGTGAAGACATTACCAAGAACTTACGATCTGACAACATCCTCACCGGTGACTACATCATAAATGGGATAACGTTATTTACCTCCATGCCATTTTAAATGAAGAATACTCTAGGAATAAGACCTTTTTTTTTTTCCATTTGTAGCTCTAAGCATCTACTTCCAATAATAACTTTTTCTAACCCAAGCATCTTAAATTTGTTTACTCCACTCAAGCCTCCCGCATTTTCGCTACTACCATCCTCCAGTATGTAATTTTTGTGTTGTTTATTTTCTTTATATTCATATATTATTTACTCATAGGCCACTGCAGGTGCGCTCCATCACGTTGGGATTTAGTCATCCAATCATTTCATAAAAATAATTGTTCACGACTATTTCCCAAAGTATGTATTTTTTATATACCTATAGATAATCTCATATGTGCTCTTTGAGATCATTTCTAATTTTCTATGAATTGTCCATATGATTCCGCAGCAACGCGCGTGATCCACCTAGTTTATACTACTCCCAAGAAATTAGTAAGATTTAAGGCTTCGATCACTAGCTAGCTAGCCTTTAAAGTCAGTCTGGGCCGGCCTGGAGGAGTATTTGGATGGGCCATGCATGCACTTTATCGTTGTCTGCAACGTATTTTTCTTGCGAGCGTGCATTGGCACGTATTTCATTAAGACTAGGATCACCAGGGAGTGCAAATAAGTGTGAAAAATACTGTTTACGCACTGTACACAGAGTGAAAAAAATAATGATTGCGCACTGTAGACGACGGTATGGATGCACTTTCTGGTGACCTTAGTCTAAGGGGTATTCATTGTCTGCCACATCAACACGCAATCCCTATTGATGTTCTAGACGCTACAATAGAACGAATGCTCTTTTTTAGGCTGAGTCCAACATATCATCTATCACATTATCGCTCTGTCTACACTACAATGTTATTTTATATTATAGACGACTATATAGACGATTTGTTGAATTTGTTTTTAGAGTCTACCTGAGAGTCTACCCAATAACATTTTGTTTGAGGGCTAATCCACAAAGTTTAAAAATAAGGGTTAATTCACCATTAACGTTCAAAGTAGGGCATGATCGAGTCCCAAACGCCCCTGAATTTGACATTTGGCTTTCATCAAAAGATTAAATAATTGTTATGACAAACAGTCTATCAAACATACCTAGAATACATGATGGAACAAAGCAAGTCAGTTAACAAGACACCTTACATCATTATATATATGTATATGTACACTCCAAATGAACAACCTTATATCATTATATATATGAGATATGGAACAGGGCTAATAATTTACTAGTACTGCTGCTGTAGTGGAGTGGAGTATATACTAACTGCGGGCTAGGAAGCGGACAGGCGGCATGCCTGCTGTCTGTGCCTGCAATACACAATACAGCTAGCAGGCAGCGGCAGCAGGTGGAGTGGATCGTCGTCGGACGGAGTCGGAGCTAGAAGAAGTCGTCCGTCTGGTGGGTCTCCGATATGGAGAAGGACGACGTGGGCGGCGACAAGTGTTGTTGGTCGTCGTCGTGGGCACGCTTGGTGGGCGGCTGGAGGAGGTAGAGCTCGTCGATGGCCTGGAACGACAGGTTCCTCTTGATGGACTCTAGGACGGACACCAGCTGAGCAGTGTGATGAGGATGAGGAGGGGCAGCAGCAGTAGTGCTGTCGTCACCACCGGGACCACCGCCGCCGCCGCCGCCGCCGCCGCCGCCGGGCAGCAGCATGCTGATGCTGCGGTCGTGATGCTGACCGTCGTCGTGCTGCTGCTGGTGGTGGAAGGCCGCGGTGGTGGTGGTGGTGGTCGTCATATAGGGTACCTCCTCGTCTACCAGCAGCTCGCCCCTGGTGCTGCAGGGCGGTGCAGCTGCGGCGGTGGAGTTGTTGTCGTTGTTGCTGGTGTCGCCGACGCCGAGTGGAAGACGAAGGGCAGCGCCTCCTTTGCTGCGGACGCGGCAGAGCACCCAGTCGTCGAGCCTCATGGAGTGGCCGTTGGGCGACCGCCTGTTGTTGTCGGTGTCGAGGAGGCGGTACTCGTGCATCACCCAATCCGTCTTGGTGCCCTTTGGGGAGCGCCCCTGGTAGAAGACGAGCGCCTTCTTGACGCCCAGGCAGTGCGCGCCGCCGGAGGCCAGGATGGGCTTGTCGGTGCCGGTGGCCTTCCAGTAGCCGGAGCCGGCGGTGCGGTTGGGGCGAGCGCCGTTGGGGTACTTGCGGTCACGAGGGCTGAAGAAGAACCACTCGCCGTCGCCGAACATGGCGGCCTTGTCTGTCAACAAGCATATGCAGATCGTTGTGTGTGTCAATACATACATATATATAATTCATCGATCGGCCTCGATCGCTAAGCTAATAGCTAGTATCTTATCGATACTCATCATCAGCTGCTGCTTGTCCGTTCACAGATCACAGTTTGTAGTATCTGATTCTGATGGCGGACGAGACAAAGATCGAGAAGAAACGCTAGCTCTCAGCTACTATACTAGCTGCATGCCCGGCCGCCTCCTATCCCTAGTTCTCAACGACGGCGACCGACCTACTGCCTTATTGGGCACCTCTAATTTAATTTATACTACTCCTATACATCAAGTGGAAACTAGCTAATTAAATTTAAGCATGCGTACTTATCGATCCATCGATCACCTTAGTTTTTTTAGTAGAGATGAAGAGAGGGATCGCGCAATATGATGAACGACGAAGCATATCTATTTTTAAACGTGCTTTGAATGAATTTCCTCTATATTACTGCACGACGAAGGATGCATGATATAGCCGGCATGGCCGGGGAGGATCGGACGAGACGACTGACCAGGGAGGTCCCATGGGTCGAACTTGTAGATATCGACATCGGCGATGATGGAGGTGACGGAGGCGGCGGTGGCGGCGATCTTCTTCTTGAGGTAGTAGACGATGATCTCCTGGTCCGTGGGCTGGAAACGGAACCCCGGCGGCAGATGGCACCCGCGGAACACCAGACAACCTCCTGCTGCTCCTGCCGCCGCCGCATCGTCTTCTTCTAATTCCATCACCGCCGCCGCCGTCGTCGTCCTATTCCTACGGCTGGTTTCTTCCTCAGCTGTACTATAAGATATGCAATGCGTGCGTGCTCAAGAACTACTGTCGATCAGTAACTAATCTGCAGGCAGCTGCCGCTGTGGCTCCGATCCTCTGCCCCCTGTCTGCCACGGCCTGGCCTGGTTGGTATATATATATATATAGCTCTCTAGATGAACCCGATCGAGGCGCGTGACGTGTCCCGTGTGTCTCGTCACGATTATATACTATTATTATTCCTTCAGTTCAGATCCATTCCTCTACGCATGCACTATATACGGCATGCCCGGACGGACAACATCGCATATCTCTGCAGCAAGCTATACGTACCACAGGTACGGTGTACGGGTGTTGTGTGTGTCAGTGTGTGTGCGTGTTTTTTGTCGAATGCATGAATTCGTGGACGACGACGACTAGGGCGTACACGTGCAATAGTCGGCACATCATATGTGTAGTGTGTAGATGCATGCATGGGTTCCATTTTTGCTGACGACCAGCCGTGTGTCAGTATTTCCATATATATAATTGCACTTCCTATATATATGAAGCAACATTAATTATTATTAATTGTCCGTCCAAATTCCATTAATTATATTCGCACGCGAATAATCTATATATTAATGAAGAAACATCGACGACGATCCATCCGCATCCGCACTCGAGATATATATCATGCTCCAACAAGGCAAAATGGCGGTTTATTCATACATGCATAATTGGACCGCCTAGAATTCATTGCATGCATGCACTTTTGATTAATTCCTAACATTTTCCTTTATTTATCAAGGTGCATGTGCATTTAACCGCGATGCATTTTTTTCAACCTCCAAATAGTATTTCTCCTTTTTAAGTTACATTCACGTTTAACTTTGCCGACCTAATTATTTTTTCTTTTCTTTTCCAAGATTCTGTTCGTTTATCAACATTTGATTGATTAACTTCTTTATTTAGGGGCATCTGAGTCATTTCTAATAACTACTGGTCAGTCTAAACCAATTCTGAAATTGCACTCTTCCTAGGAATGGATGATGAACCTACTTCTAGAGCTGCCTAAAGTCAAATTATCTTAAAATTGACAAATTTTATATATAGGAGATAGCTTATCTTTGACACCAAGGGTACGTTTGGTCAATGGCCAAAATCATGGCTAAATTTTAACCATTGCCAAAATAGTTCATTTTTGTACTACATTGGCCATGGCCAAATTTTGGCCACAAATTTGGCCATGAACTAAACAGCCCTCAAATAATCATACTATAAAAAATAGATGTATACTGATTGTTTTGGTCTCTTCAATGTGTGTACACTTTTCCATTACCTCAGCCAAATCTAAGATACTTTGACTTTGGTACGGATCTAAAAACTGATTTACTTTGGGATATTGAAATTCATTTAAAAATATTGCTAAAATGAATACGTAGAATCATATATTCTTAATTAGAATAAATAGTCGTGCAAATAGCTTACGAATAGCTGAACCAAACCACTATAAAGTATTTTAGTAGAATTTGGGAAAACAAATTCAACACTCATTTTGATCGGTATCTTATATTAATAATTGGAGGCTCCATTTTAAGCCTCTATATTAATCCTCACAAGAGACATTGTAGAAAATAAAAAATCCCAAGAAATCCACACAAATAACAAAAACATCCAACAATCCAGCCATCAAGTCTATTTTATTTTCACAAAAATTAACCTCGACTATGTGGGTGTCATATATCTACATGTACCCTAAACTCTAAGTAAAAGAATTATTACCACTTTGGCTGGTGGTCCGAATGGTTTGCCTTGGATCCCAAAGTGCAAGACGAAGTGAGCGGGCAAGTCAGCTTTAAGTTAGTTGCAATTAATAGATTTGTTTGCCTTCTCTGGAATTGTAGTTCAACTATCTTGTAACTGACTAGGATTTATGCATGTGACTCTCGCCCCGGACTATATAACAGGATTTTTCTCCACCATAGACGATGGCCGCACATTTTTCTCCACCACGTACTATAAACTACACGATATATGGATAATCAAGAGGATAATCAATCAGAAATAGCTAGCTATTTACACAGAATATGCATGCATGCATCTTAATCTTCATATTACTAATGGGAGGCTCCTTCCACGTTATCCTTGCTAGATGCGCTAGGAAAAAAACTAAATCCTAGAAATTCTTAGAAAAATCAGAAACATACGCACGTCCATCATGTATCTCTAATAATCTCTAATAATAGTAGCCATTGAATCTATTATATTTTCTAAAAAAATTACCCACCATGCCATTACAAAATATGAAATAAAGTAACCTCCTAAATTTATATAAAAATTACCCACCATACCATTATGAAGTACGAATTAAAATAACCATCTAAATTTGCATAAAAATTACCCAACATACCATTATAAAATATAAATTAAATAATCTCCTAAATTTGCAATAAATTACTCACCATACCATTATAAAAGATAAATTGAAATAATCATTGTATGAATTGCAATAATCATCCTTTCGGCAATTAGAGTGAACCAGCGATGAAAACAATGCCCGCATTTTTTGTTGATTTTGGACTGTCACTGTAGACGTGATAGTTTGGTGCAATCGGCGATCTCCACTCCATTCGGTCAGTAGAACAGAGACCAATCGATCTGGCATGGCATCAATATAATGCGCAAGTAGCTAGACGATGCAAACAAGGCCCTGTCGGTCATTGGTCGTCTTTTAATTAATTACCCATCACCAGATTGGTCTCATCAGGTCTTATAATCTCATCGGATCAGATTTCCCACCATACAGATCGATAGGTGGGGCCGGTGATAGCTCCAGCAAGAAAATCAGTATAATATTATATACTGGAGTAGTAGGTAATGCGTTGCCATCGCATGTTATACATTAGCTATCAAGCTTAATTGTTTATTTTATTACATATTACATATACATGAGTATGGGCAAAATAAAATGTTTTCCCAAATCAGTATGCGCATGATGATGACGTGATTCATTAGGAAACTGAAATCAATATAATATATTTGGGCTTGATTTGAAAAATCAATAATATATCTCTGAGCGCTGTAGGCAGTAGTACTTATAGATATCTTCAGGAGTTGTCGATTCGTCTCATGGTATATATACGGCCGATAGATTTTCGAAAAAGGTGCCAGCTGATAGTTGCAGTCGTAACAACCTGCGTCTACGCAGTATAGGAATCTCCCCTGCTAACAAGAGGTGCCACCGTGCCAGCTGCAATTGCTATACATACTGTGTGATGCTTTATACTGAAAGATTATAGCAATCGCCGGCCATAAGTTTAGTGAGACAATCGGAGAAAATTTTGGTTCTGTGCTTAGGAGATTTAAGTTCCGATCTACGAATTTAAGTTTCGGTCTATAACTTTAGCTTCTTTAAATAGATTCCTGCTAAGTTTTAGTAATTAGATTAGAGTTAATGAATAACTACAATTAATTCCAAATACTGAATACTTTACTTGCAACAGAGATGAAGATGACTAGGAGGAAAATGTATGTGAGATGAGCTTTACTACAACTGACCTAAATATACTATTCAAGCTGCCTAATTGTTTGTGGATATATATATCTCATTATATTCTGTATGAATACTACTCTCTGCCACAAAATTTTGATTGCACTATGTTTATCCTATGCCAAACTATTTTAAATTTCAACAAATTTATATGAAAAATATATATCAACTTTTATATAAGGTACAGAGTTAATTAGCACTCCCTCTAGATCCAATCATCCAAACGAGATGTTTTGGACTACGACACGGTCTTCAAACCGTACCTTTGACCAATATTTTCTTTTATAATATAAATAAACACTCTACCAAATTTATATTTTTATGAAAGTATTTTTTAATGCAAATATACACATTCGATCTTAAAATTTCAAAATAATTTAACATTTATAGTCAAAGTTTTAAAAGTTTAACTCAAAGCTCGTCCAAAACAATATGTAATTTAGACTTGGAGGGGGTATCATCAAACCGATCGTAAAATATTTTTTTTTATAATGCATTTATTTGATCTCACCACCAACACATCAACCATGCTCTTGCACATGTTAGCATGTGTTTGGATCCATCCCTGATTTTTGGGATGGAGCCGTCCCATTCCGTGTTTGGTTGGAGAGGATGGAATCATCCTTATTTTTTGTTTGGTCCGAAGGATTGTAGTGTACGGTATGGACGTGGTTTTAACTCCGTTTGGTGGGTCCTACCTGTCATCCTCTGCCCCTTCTCCTTCCTCGCGCATTTGCTTGACTACCTCGCTCTTCCCCGCGCCTCCGCCTCGCAGACCGCCGTCGTCGGCCTCGCAGCGCTCCGCCTCGCCGCCGCCTCCCCGTCTTCACTCCGCAGGCGCCGCTGCCCTCCGCTCCACTAGTGCCACCTCCCCTCCATGGCCGCGGCTGCCCTCCGCTCCGCCGGCGCGCCTCCCCTCCATGGACGTGGCTCCCCATCGCTGGCGCCCCTCTTCCTCGTCGTCGCGGCTCCCCGTTGTGCCGCTGCGGGCCGCGGATCCCTTCCTCGCCGTCACGGCTTCTCGTCGCGCCGCCCCGGCTGTGGCTCCGCGTCACGCCTTCTCTAGCCGCCGCCGCCGCCGCCGCTCCCCGCCGCCGCCGCTCCTCCTCGTTGCGCCTTCTCCAGCAGCCGCTGCTGCTCCCCGCCGCCGCCGCTCCTCCTCGTCGTGCCTTCTCCAGTAGCCGCCGCTGCTCCCCGGCCGTCGCTCCAAGCGCCTCGGTCCTTCTGCCGCTCACGGAGGGAGACGGCCAGACAGGGGACGTCCCCGTCCGCCCGATTTGAGGGGATGGGGACGACCCGCATCTTTGCAGAATATTCCGCCAGGGGACAGTCATCCCCTCTCGTCCTTCATCCAAACACACACAAGGAGGATGAACCCATCTCGTCCCCAGATATCCCACGAACCAAACACACGGTTAGAGTCTAGCAGGTATGCATTAAGAGTCGATAGATAAACTTAACAGTGGTAGAAATTAGTAATCTAGAAACATATATAAATTTATAATTTGGTTATTAGTTTTTTAATAGCATATGTTGGTAATCTAGATGCATGTGTTTAATTAGTTTATCTTTTAAGAAGTTATTTTAGATTGTAAGTCATAACAGTAAATGTGGTAGTTTATGGTTTATATTATTTATCTTATATAATTGTAGATGTCGGCAATTTAGCTGTAGTTTAAGTCAGGTGTAATAATACGTCTAAATTTCACAATGAAATATCCATAACGACAGTGGCGGAGGACTTGTTATGGCCTAGTGTAGCAGCCATCATACCTAAAAGGATAAAAAACTGTTGTTTCACTTTGTAAATGGGAAGGGCTTCTTGGTGTAGTGGTGTTGGAACACAATTTTAGCTAGCAGCTTTTGAGTTCGAGCGCTGGTCTTCCCCTATTTTTGCTCCTTTTTTCCATCATGTTTTTTTCTACCGGCTAGCATTTCTAGTGAGCCATACCTTTTTTTTTGTCCTCCGCCACTGCATAACGACTTTTGTGTTTGAGTCTTGGTTATCACTCCATGCACCGCAAGAGATTCGCTATACAATGACAATTTGTTTACATCACAAACACTAGAAATTACGCCATAATTCATGATTTGTGACAATCGCTT
Organism: Paspalum notatum; assembly: GCA_022530915.1. Taxonomy (NCBI): domain Eukaryota; kingdom Viridiplantae; phylum Streptophyta; class Magnoliopsida; order Poales; family Poaceae; genus Paspalum; species Paspalum notatum. The sequence goes on from CM039686.1 coordinate 51,201,803, forward strand.
GGAAAAATCGTTTGTCACTAATTATGCGTCTTCATTCTGATCTATGAAAAAATGAATATATTTGTCTATGACAATCCTTATTTTGTCATTAATTTTATGACAATAATTTTTGTCATTATCTAGCTAAGAAAATGTCAGAAATCATTGAGCATGGACGAATAGACTAGCAATTCCACGTAGGATAGAACGTCATAATTGTTTTCATAGATGTGATATGGCATGACTGGGATCTATAGTAAATCACGAAAAATACAATGAAATCCTCAAAATAATCATTTTATTATACATATACTTTAAATGTTATCGATGCTTAATAAGATTTTTTATGATCAGCACTTTATTTAGAACATAGAATAAAAGATAAACTTAAGTTGTACACTTGATTGTTAATTTCTTCTACACGAAAGCGTACAAAAAAGTTATATACAGAATATGATGTAAGTGTTCAGGTTGTACAATGGTGTTTATGCATCCTATATACAAGAGGTGGCTGGATCGAATATCTGTTGCGTGCATGGGTGGTAACTTTACCCTTTTTTTCTGAAAAAAAAAACCGTGTGGCACCGCGTTTGAGCTGCTTGGCTGGCCGCCTAGCTAGTGGGCTGTCTTGGCCGTGGGCTGCTGCCATGGCCAAGCAGGAGGAGTAGGCTAGTTTGGGATGATCTGAGTTGAGGATGTCGCCTGCAAGATTTAAAAAATTATCATTTACTCTTTTTTGAATTAACTAGTTTCAAATCTATTCAAAATTGATTTGTAAATCATAAGAAATGGAGCATACCGTAGGTTTTCAAACGTAAATATATCATCTTCAAACTTTATATATTTAAATTACAAGTTATGTCATTACTAGGAGTGGGATCTAGTGACGCATATGAAAACTTATGACGTTTAACTTTATCATAAATGTGTGATGCTTGCAAATTGTTATGAAATTAGGAGAGGATTCATCACAAACATGACATCAAGTTGGTTTATGATGATTTCTCATTCATGTTAGTGATGAACACCTTACTTTCATCACTAAGTTATATTCAACATACAAAACATCATAAAATAATGACAAAATGACCAATCATCATGAGGAATTCGTCATATACCGACAAGTTTTTTTTTGTAGTCATCCAATCGAAATAGGCACATATTGTGTTGCATTAAATTAATTATTAAAAGTGTGGCTATACATTGTTTATTTATATCTATACATATTTAAAAAAATATGGTAACATATATGTGTGGAATAATGTAGTTATATAAAAATTAATATTTTGCTATTTTTAATAGATACTTTGGAACAAAAAAGTGCTAAACAAAGTCTTTGGCCACTTGATGTCCGAAACATCACTTATCTGAGACCCGAGAGGGAGTATGTAGTGTACTTAATTTACGTCTACATTTTACTACATCGTGATTAATTGCCCTCCTAAAATCATCCCTTTTCTATCAAAAGCAACTTGATAACTTGATTATAGTGCACTATTACAGTACAAAGGTAACATGCATGAAATTAATATAGTTTCTGAATAGAGATTGATTTCGAGGCTACTTTAACTAATATTTTTTTATAATGGCATATATGAGTTATTTAATGCAAATGTAGTGACTATTATTCTAAATCATCTTCTATAATTGCAAAGTGGGTTATTTAAATTGAATTTTAAGAGGTTACTTTAAATCATCTTCTATAATAGATTTAATCGATGGCTATTCTTGTTATGGCAGTTACGGGATGGATAGCCAGATGCTTCTTTTTTTTTTAGAATTTATAGGATTTGTCTTTTCTCCATCTTCCTAGCTTAATCTATATCAAATTAATAATAGTAAGATAAGATCGAATATAGTGTTCTTTTTTCTATAAATTTATTTGATCTAAAAGTATTTATGTTCTGAAGAGTGAGGGAGCAACAGATAAACTGTTTGTATCGGTAATAACAGTACATGCAATTATATATAATGCAAGATGCACGAACATATATCATGCGTGCTTTAGTTAACGGATAATTCGACGCCTTCTTGTTGAGAACTAGCTCGCTGGCTGGCTACTACTGAGCAATGACTCGTCTGAATGAATGCTGCGATGCGTGCAGAGGAGTACTAATTATCCACTATATATATCATGATGCGACTACAGGTGGCTGAAAGATACGCGCGAGTGAGCATGGGGCCGTCGTTGTTGAAGAGTTACACACGAGATGACTCCTCGTCTGAAAAGTTCATCTTCTTTGTTCTTCGCCTATCCGTGGGATTTCCCCTCCCCTCCCCAAGGTATATATTCTTTTCCCATTGATCCTTCCATTACATTCTCTGTTTGTCCGTAGTATATATATACTCCTCCGTCTTGTTTTAATTTGGAACTTCTGTGACCTAACTTTCCTAACACGTGGAAACAGCTGCTGCATTACTTCATCCCTTTAATTTTCAGGTAATAAACCAAATAATTAAGCAACACCTATATATTTTTGGGACATGATGAAATGACACAATAATTAAACCTCACATTGACCCCTCTCTCTCTCTCTCTCCCTCCCTCCCTCTCTCTCTTATATACTAGTTAAAATGAACGTGCGTCCCGCACATGATTAAATGAAAATATTACTAAATTGTATCATTTTAAATGTCCATTTAAGTAAAAAAAGATTTCTAATGTGATTTTATATGAAATATTATGATAGATTTTTTTTATTTATCATCATCATAAATAGTTGTTAATTGAAACTTATATTCATGCAAAAATAAGTATGGTCTTATGAGTACGTGCAGATTAATTTTCATTAATGTACCTATCCATGTGATTTCAATTTTCCATGTGCAAAAACATGAAAAAACTAAATAGTTATATAAAAATCTCAAATAAAATTAGCACAGTTCAAGAAATCAGCCCAAAACGGTCCAACATGCTTAGCCCGCTCGCCCCCTAGGGCGCAGGCCTAGCCCACCGGCACCCGCCCTCCATCTAAACCGTCCACATTCCAATCCGACGGTTGACAACAGTAGTTCATTGGTATATAATGGCACTGAAAATCTGCCGCTCCCAAACCCTAACCCTACCTCACTCTCTCCCACTCACTCGGCCACAGCCATTCCCTCTCTCTCGGTGAACAAGAGCGCCGGTGAATTCTTTTGTCTTTTTCTTTTTCTTTTGCTACCTTCTATGCACGAGTAAATTATTTATTATCTCTAGCTTAACGTAAAAAAAGTGCATCCAAATGGCATAAACTTGGAGAAAAAAATACTAGATTACGAATAATAGGAAAACTGCGAATTTTATATTACTAATTGAAGTCTCTAAAGAAGACACAAATTATGAGTCACACATTAGGAAAAAAAGATACATCCTAGAAATGAAAAAAAAGAAATATCTAACCATCCATCTGGTATCATCTAGCCATTGGATCTATTCTATCTTCTGGAAAAATACCCATCATTCCATTATTAAAAATGTTTTAAAATGTCCTCCAATTTTATTACCCTCCACACCATTATAAAATAGGAGTTAAATTAACCTCTAAATTTTCATAATAATTACCCATTATGCCATTACGAAAGATAATTTAAAATAAATTAATGTAACCAGTAAATTTGCATATCGATCACCGACTACACAATTACTAAAAATAAATTAATATAATCAACTAAATTTACATACAAATTATGCATGTTTTGATTATAATAGGTAATCTATATAACACCTTGAATTTGTATGTAATTTATCCGTCTATGTTACTATTATTAAAGTTAAGCAAAAAATATGCCTCAAGTCTACATCTAAATTACAAACTTATATATAATAATAAATTGGTAAATATAGATTATGCCCATATATGTTTCTAAATACTCATTTCTATCTCTAATAGTACACAAGACATTAGCTCAAAGTATCCGTTTATGTAAAGCATATATCACACACACATATAGATAAAGATAATAAAGTTATATGAATATTCTCTTAGAGTATGAGCAAATAAGAGAGCGCTAGATTAGAGGTTATGGTTTCAAATTTATCTATAAGATTTAATCTAAAAATATTAATAGCCCATCTAAAAGCATGCATGGGTTGATATAGACCAGTAGCTAGGTTCTAATTCTAGACTACAAATAACAGCAAAACCCTACATATGTTCTTCAAAGCAAATAGAGTTTTTACCCAAGATGATGCGCCTTGAGTATCATTTTGCACACAATGTTCTGTTAATTTTTTTTTCACGAATCAATTCACAGATCTGTCTGTCCTACGGGATACTTCGATGAAACACCCTTGCTCGCTCTCGATGATATACATATAGCTCCCTGTTTTGTCAAATCGAATGTATAATCGATCTGAACAAAGCGGCTAACGAACATACCTGATGGACAGTGACTGGTGGTTTATTATATATGTATGTAATAACCGCTGGCTCTTTGATCTTAGCCACAACGACTAAATGTTGCCTCTGATTTCGGGAACAGCACGCATCATGTCCATCTCTCTGCCCAATAATATATCCCTAGCGGTAGAGAAACCGCAGAGAAAATTAAAATTGCAAAAAAAAAAGGCGGCTAGAGAGCAGCTGGAGGACTGAGTATTATAGCAAATGTTAAAGTTAAACAAATATCGCGGTGGATGCTAGGCCACACGCCGAGTGAGAGCGATGTGACGATAGTATCTTCCTTTTCCATGTGCGAGGTAGATCCTCACACGCTTGGCTAAGATGGAACGAAATTGTTTATGATGCACAGTGTTGAAAATGGAACGAAATTGTTTTGAAGAATTTAGTTCTATGAATTTAGAAGATTTAATACCATATATGGGTGTATAAATCACCCGACACTAAGGCTGTGATACACGCAAATAATAATTTAGCACATTTAGACCCTTTAGTACCAGTTGAGGCCACAAACCGGTACTAAAGGGCCCTTCTGTACCTAGGGCTGGGCAAAAATAACCGAAACCAAAGAACCGAACCGAAATGACCGAGACCGAAACCGAACTGACCGAACCGAACGGAACCGAAGTTAATTTCGGTCTCAAGTTTCGAAATGACCGAATTAACCGAAACCGAAAAGACCGAACCGAAAAAACCGAAGAACCGAATAAAAACCGAAGTTCCAAACCTTCTCTAGCTCTTCTCAGCCCCAGCCCACCCCAGCCCACCGGCCCACTAAACTAACACAGCCTAAGCCTAACCCTAACTCTTCCTACCCCACCCCACCCGGCACCCGCAGCCGCAGCAGCCATCCACGAGGTCCTCCTCCTCCCGTCCTCCGCTTTCCTCGCTGGCCGCCGCTGCGCCCCACCTCCATCCTCGCTCCATTCCTCTGCTCTCCTCACGGGCCACGGCGCGGCGGCGACCCTCTCCCACGGGCCACAGAGCGGCGACGACCTTTCCCTTGGGCGTGCGGCCTCCTCCTCTCATGGCGCGGCGGCCTCCTCCCCCCACGGCGCGGTGGCGACCCTCCCACGACGTGGCGGCGAAGGTACGTGGCTGGTCTGCTCTCCCTCTCCGTGCAGGTGCTCAGTCTCTCCCCTCCCTCGCTGCGGCAGCGCCGGCTCTCGGCCTCTCTCCTTCGTAGCCGCCCACCCCACACCCCATGCCGACGCCGCACTGCCGCAGAGCGCCGGCGCCTCCCTGTCCCTGCTCGGCTGCCCCTCCCCGTCGCTGTCGGCGCCTCCCTGCTCCTAAGCCGCCTCAGTCAGTTCGGTCTAACCGAAGACCGAATGAACTAACCGAAGACCGAACTGCTCGGTCTCCATTCTTCTAGGATGAAAGTTCGGTTCCAGATTTCTAATAACCGAAGTAACCGAAGAACCGAGAAACCGAACCGAATTGTTCGGTCTGACCGAATGCCCAGGCCTATCTGTACCAGCTAAGAGCTTTGGTCTTAGTTTTTATGTACCAGTTGTAGACTCGACATTTTTTTTATAAAGGTGTCAGCTTTATTAGATTAGCAACAGTTTACCAGCTGAATGACAATCTGTCCCCAATCAAAGATTGTTGGGGATTGTAGAGTTTCAATAACTGGGCAACTCCCATGTAAAGAATTAGAGCAAATGAACCTAGGTTGGTTGAACAATGTTTGTCTTGCTCTCTTTGCCTGGTTGTGCGCTATTGTATTGTTTGCCCTTCCAATCTTTTTGAATGAGCACCTATGGAACCTGTTATTGGAGACAATTGAAGCCATCACCGGCCTGAGCATCCAAGTCGGGGCTTTTTCTACCGGCTCTGTGGTATTGAGCGCATTTATGAGATCTTGATTGTCGGAGTAGATAGATGCTTCATATATCTGAAGCTTCGAGAGGACCATCATAGCCAAGAGGATGGCTTGTGCTTCAGCTTCAACCGGAGACGTCGCCTGGTTTGCCTGTGCTTGGATTTTCAGCCTGAAGTGGTGCCCTGCATTCTTCCCTTTAGGAACATACCAAGACCTACTGAATTAGGAGTTCCTGTATGTATCTGTTGTTGCACAAAGGAAGCATCCACCAGACAAATGCATTGAGTGTCAGTTACTTGAAAATTTTCATTAAGGATAGGGACAGGGTTATTCGTAAAAGTAGCATGCATTTGGTTATGAAGATTCAGGAGCAAAGAGTTTGTTTCTAAGTCTGCTCTGACATGCATATGCATGTGTATTTGCTGGGCTATCCAATTTTTATTATTGAATCTTTTATCATTCCTAGCTTTCCAAATGTACCAAAGGGTAGAAATAGTCTGCTGTAAATACCTGGAAGAATCGAGGATATAGGAAACTGCAACTTGTAGATTTTGGTGAGTTTGAATTAGGGTATCTGTTCTAAAAGAGGGGACAGTAGAGAACCAGGTAGCACGCGGGAGGGCATAAGAGAAAAATAAATGTAAGTCGTCTACCTGGTTGCAGAATCTGCATTTTTCATCCTTGTGTTGGGAAAACCAGGAAACTCTATCTGTTGTGGCTAGAGCATACCTGAGTAGCCGCCAGAGGAAAGTCTTGAGTTTTGGTTGAAGAGTTTTGTCCTTCCATGCTCTATGTAACAGGGACAGAGATTGGGTGGACATTCCTCTAGATCCCTGCATGTAAGATACCGAAAGAGGGAGGGAATTTAACAACCTGTAAGCTTCCTTAGTGGAGCACTTTCCTTTTCTTGCTGGTTTCCAGATCAGCAGATCTTTTCTTGGTTAATGAACTACTGGGATTTTGGTGATGGTTTGCACTGCCTGGTTGTCAAAAATATGAGAGATGAGGGGAGTATTCCAGTCTTTAGGGTCAGGGTGCCACAGATCTCTGACAACATTTGGGAGAGGATTAACATTGTTTGGCATGATGAGATGAGAGTGAATGTTGTCCCAAATGGAACATCAAGGATTAGACCAAATATTGACATTGCTTTCATGGATTTGGTACAGACAATTTTCTTGGAGGTGGTGCTTGACAGATTGGATGGAGGACCAGAAAACTGACCTGGCCCCAGTAGAGAAAACTTTCCGAAAAGAGGAGTGGGGGTGGTATTTTGCTTAGAGGACCTTGGAAAGAAGTGGGTCTTTCTAGGCTGCAATCATCCAGGCTGAATGAGTGACCAAACTTTTGTTTATAGTATTGATGTTTTTTTATACCTAGGCCACCTAGATGTTTTGGTTGACAGATGTCATCCCAAGCTCTAAAGCATATAGTTTTGCTGTCACCTTCCAGTTGATTGCCTTTCCACCAGAAGTTCCTGATGAAAGCTGTGATTTTCTCCAAAAAATTCTTAGGAAAAAGGATATTAGTCATATAGTAGATGGGTATGGAAGCAAGGACATAATTTATGTAGACTAGCCTTCCAGCATGACTCATATTAACAGCTTTTAGAGAAGTGAGCTTAGTTCTGAATTTGTTTAGAATGAAGTTATAAGCTGTTGTTCTGTTTTTGTAGGAGAGAAGAATGGGGTGGCCTAGATGGATAGTGTCATTATTCACAAGAGGAACATGGAAGATTCTACTTACCATTGACTTCTCGTGCGTTGTTACCTCGTTGTAGACTCGACTTTGAATGTGGTTCCCAACCGTTACTGGCGTTGTATATCCAACAACAACAACAACAATAACAACAAGTCTTTTAATCCCAATCAAGTTGGGGTAGGCTAGAGTTAAAACCCAAACCAAACCGCTAGAAACGAGAAAAGTTCTTTTTTTTTTGAAAGGTCGCTTTCAACCAGAAAACAAGGGTTTTAAAATATTTTTTTTTGAGAAGCACATAGAAGAGCCTAGTCAAGGCTCGGGTACGTGGATAGCTACTTTCCAAGCAGCTCTATCCAAGGCTAACTCTCTCGCTATATTCCAATCTCTTAGGTCTCTCTTAACTGCCTCCTCCTATGTCAAATTTGGCCTGCCCCTGCCTCTCTTCACATCATTGTTTCGCCTTATGATGCCGCTATGCACTGGTGCCTCTGGAGGTCTTCGTTGCACGTGTCCAAACCATCTTAGTCGGTGTTGCACAAGATTTTCTTCAATTGGTGCTATCCCAAGACGATCCCGTATCTCGTCGTTTCGAACTCGATCCATCCTTGTATGCCCACACATCCAACGCAACTGGCGTTGTATATCCATTCTAGCTAATTTCTGTTGTTTGATCAAATGTAGGGTTATAACCACATCCTTACTAATCAAATCAAGCTATCCACCAATAATTTAACTCTGCTACGTATAATGGGATCCATGTCCCGTTTTTTAATCTTGGTGTGAGAGAAAACTTGGATGATAGGTTGTTGCTTATGTGGCATGTGACAATGTAATTGGCTTCCACTATTCAACAAGGAGGAAGATACCTTAGTCTTAGTTTGTCAATTTACTTCTAATGTTATTATTCTTCTGAATCCCTAGGGATGCAAACGGTCCTATTTCTTTTGTTGGAATTAGAGCGGAGCGGATATTACATGGTTATGGATATGTATATGGAATTTTTAGATGATAACTGTACAGAACCGGAGCAGTGCCGAAGCGGACACATATTTGAAAAATCAGATAATACATGTATGTGGAGTTTTTTTATAATGATAAATAATTGATAAACTAAAGTTTAATAGTTCACAACATAGATTGCATATTAGTATATCATGACTATGTAGCTAAATAATAAATAATCTTGATGATATTTTTTGTGAGTACTTCCAAACTATTGACCTTTTGATTTTTAAATATCAACTTTGGCTTACTCTTATTATTAAAAAATCATTTATTTATTTGCACTATGATTTTGTTTACCATATTATTATACTTCAAGTATGACTTTTTTTTACATATTTTCACAATTTTTTTGAATAAGACGATAAATTAAAATAGATGTTAAAAAAAATCAAACCACCACCTAATGCATGCATGCTTTGGGATAGGCACTAGAACCTTGCTTCATAAGATGTGTTGGTGAAGATGAGGAAGGCGATGAAGTGGCGTTGATCAAGGGAACAACACATGTGCATCTTAGATGGATATCATCTTGAGTTTTCTACGGATTGGACGTTTCGCTTCCATGCATGATTGTTTTGAGGGTATATTATGTCACTCATCGGGTTATTGTTCAAGTTGTCGTTATTATTCCGATCTATCCGGCGCATTCGATATACAATGTATTGATCGGCCCTCGGCCGGAGTGTCCTGAAAATACGGGCGGACAAGTGTCACATACTGGGCCTTAATCAGCCCAGCACCCATATGATCGTGTTGGCCTTAATTTACTCTAAAAAAAATGATCGTATTGGGCCTCAGCTAGGCCATCAAGTGAGCTGGGACAGCGGCAGTTCAACAGAAGAAGCCAACAAGGCATCGAAGAACAACATAACCAGCATAGTCGTCTTTCTCCACAAGCTGTCAAGCTCCTCTGCCCAAGAGAGCTTCCCTCTGCAGTTCTTGCTTTCCCTACGTGGTTCCTCTCCAATTCGCTGATGATATTGTATCCCCGAAGGCCCAAACCATAAACTACTGTAATGTAGTATTTCTCTACGGTTCAACTCAATGGATCCACCGGCACTCACGCTGGCCGTCGTTGTCGACCTCGAGTCGACCGCCCTCACACTCTCCCAAATTAAAGGCTAGATTAGTTGGTGCAGATGAACGGAGAAGTTGGGAAGTATGAACCATAAGCAGGTTGTGTTCGAGACTCAATCGTTATCATCCATGGCATCGACTACGTCGCTGACACAGACCGCCTAGACCATTGTGCGACTAGCTCGTCCTCAAGCACAGCAACGACAGTCACCACTTTGACCTTGATAGGCCGTACCACCATTGTGCCGTCTACTTTGCCTACACTCGCCACCATTGCCAACAACCGCTACAACAACGACTCCCTATGTCACGTTGTGGCAGCACACATTGGCCAGGGATGTTGTTAGCCTCCCCGATCCATGGAGTTTGAGGTTGGCAACACCCGAGCCTCGTCCGTCCATGTTTGCAGCACCACCATATCGGCAATGGTGCCCTGATGTGTTATGGAAGGCCGAAAGGCCATTTAATTTGCCTCGCTGCAACGAAGAAGATCAACAAGAAGGTACCCTACGGCCACGTGGCTTCTACAAGAATGCCGGCGATGTCGACTAGAGCGTCAAGCCCCTCTTCCATGCCGACTTTCTTTAGTTTGACTTGGATGTCAGCCATCACCATAGCAATGGCCTCCTCTCCACCTCCAGCGACCTCTACTCCACCCACTGCCCACAACGTGCCCTCGATGGTCTTTGCTGCTACCAAGCACAACCCTTCATTTGGAGTGCCCGCCATGTGTTCGATGTTGCGGCGCCTTGTCCAGCCATGCCGTGCGCAGCTCGATCAGCTCCACCGCCTGGTAGCCCACCGAGAATGCGGTTGCTTCCAGCGCCTACTCCAAGGTGGGGCTTGATTGAACTCGAATTATCCAAACTCGGCCGGCACCCGCGTCGTCCCGCAGGGGCGACCCCGCACCCCACCTCCACCGCCGCCCCCTGCCGGCACCACACCGGCCGTCGCCGCCCGCCCCGCTCGGCGGCGGCAGCGGCGGCGCCCCAAAAAGGGTGGCCACCGCACTCCCTCTCCCACTCATCCCCCCTTCTTCCCTCCCGTTCACCTCCATGACTGCCGACATCCGGGCCGCTGGCGGAAGGTACTCCGGCCACCATCGCGGATCCGCCATCTTTGGCGCCGGATCTACGCCCCTCGGCTCCGGATCTGCTGGTTGGACGCGACGGCGGGCGCCCTCCCTCGCTCCATGGAGGCTGCCGTTGGTCAGCTCGGCCCGCTGCTGCGCGCGGCGAGCGTCGGCCCCGACGAACTCAGCTTCCCCGGGCCCTGATCTACGCACCCCAAGCTCGCGACGCCCGGGCCCTCGTCGCCTCCACGCCGTCAGGGCTGCGCCGCCGCCGTCGGCGACTGTCGCCGTCTCTGAGCCCCTTGAAAGGAGCTCGACCTGGGCCCCCCTCCTTCGTTGCCAAGAGAGCGGGGCCACACACCCGGGACCTCGTCGCCTCCACGCCTTAGGGCTGCGCCACCACCACCGGCTCCGGGCCCCTGAGTGGAGGACGTCCCGGGTCCCCTCCCCCCGCCCTCGATGCCGGAAGAATAGGGCCACTCTGCCACCCCGGCTACCCATGGCCGATCTGGCACCCCAGAGTCGCCTACTGCTTGGATTGCGTTACCACGCCTGGAGGCTGCTGTGTTCGTCGTGGCTTTGCTGCGGCTTCTTCACCGACGATCCAAGCACTCATTGTCGCCATGCTGGCTCCCGCTGGCCGTCTCGCGGGTTTGTGTTTGCCCAGGTACCCAGACACTGGGCTGCTCCGCCACCGTCGGCATTCGCTGCCAACCCAAGGCCATGGAGTAGCACGACACCCTACACCGAAAGATTGACATCCTGCGGGGCCATGGAGTGGCACAGGCGAAAGCTATGCAACGGCGACGCCCGAGGGCGCCGTGCACCCCGCTTGGGGCGTTGCGACAGTGTCCTCCACACCCCCCTGCAAGCGAAACGACGTGCCTCTGGTCGCTTGCCCCTAATTTCTGGGTCAGGGTCACAGGTGAAAACCTTGATGTCGACGTCTGTGGACGCCGAAAACCTCCATGGAGGCGTCTTCTTGTGACTCGCCCCCTGCTGTGGTGAAGACCTATGGGTGCCGTTTCTGGTGCTTCTAGTGCTTCCCTTCTGATGGGGCATGCCATGCTCGCCCCCAAAACTCTGTCGCCGGTGATCTTGCCTCAACCATTCTCCAAGTCCTTGATCAAGTTGTCTCATCATATGCTGGTTGCGAGACCATGGTCCCCTCTCTTGGACCTCCTCGTTCTTCTTTAGATGGTCCTCCCTCCTTGAGGCTTCCTCACCTCAAGAGGCGTTGAAGGGCATCTATTGGACCCCGGATGTGCCTTTCTAAGATGACGAAGTCACGATTGTCGTCTGTCAGATGGACTCGAAGCCTAACAGTCACGGGGAATGGAGGTCGTCGTAGTATGATCGCTCGGTGATAGCTTTGGGTACTGACATCGAATGCTCTCGTCCTAGGGACTAGACATCTGGTCGGACGATTATGTTGTAATCTTACGGGCCGTGTGGGGCCGTGTTGTTGTTGTTTTGTTTTCTTCTTTTGTAATCTCTGTTCTGCTTGTTGTAACCTCACGGGCCGTGTTGGGCCTCTTGTTCCATTCCCGGCCTGGCCGGCATCTGTGGAATATAAATTCAGGTGGGGACTTTTCGTCCCCCCTAACTTCTAAAAAAAAAGGTGGGGCTTGTGAGTGAAGAGAAGGGTGAGAATTAAGAAGAATCTACACAGTAGTCCCGAGGGTATTAGGGTTATCTCAGTGCATTTCTCGATTCGACTCAGGTAGATATTGTTATTTTAATGGTGACGGTGTCATGATGAATTTCCACGATGCAGGGCTGTGCACGACAGCCAGTCGATCAAGTGTCCGCTCGACATGGTTTTGGATGTCCCACAACCAATTTTGCCAAAATTAAATTCTATCTATATATATATATATATATATATAGAAAAGAAAAAAATGTATATTAGGGTTGATGGACAATGCCACGTGGACAGTGTTTTCACCATGGGCATCAATAATCGTGGCTGCAAGGAATCATGTCATGTGCGACAATCAATGAGTCTGATCCACATGTGGGTGTGGCACCGTACCGCGCGCAACCGCCATCAACTGCCTTTGGCTTTTTTCTTGAGCTGCTGTGCTGCATGCTGTGCGGCTGCGCTGCCTGCGAAACAAAATTACAAAACCGGAGCAGGGCGTCCCTTTCCTTTCCTTGCCACTCTCGGCTGTGCTTCTGCTGCCACGCCATCTCCATCCGCCGCCTTGACCGTAGCTAGAACATACCCCAATCTCCTCTTATCGTCGATCAGCAGAGGCAGGCATCCATGAGCACGAGCACGAGCATGAGCTGCTCCCCGTCGCCGTCGCCGCAGCACCATACACCATCCCCGGCGCTGGACCTCCTGGATGACTACTGGTTCTTCAGCAACACCCTCGCCAGCAACAAGCCGCCCAGCAGGTCGCCGTCGTCCACCTCGACGACGACACGGGACGACGGCCGGCAGATGATGATGAGCAGCAACAAGGGATCGGGATCGGGGTCGGTGTTGGGGGCCCGGAAGTTCCTCCGCACTCCATCGCTCCCGTCGCCTCGTCGTCGTCACGTGGTAGAAGAAGAGGAGGTGATGGTGGATCAGGATGAGGAGGTGGTCCACGACGATGATCTCAACTGGAGCTCCATCTACCAGGGCGTCCTGCGAACAAGGACGGCCGCCGAGAGAGGCAGCAGGTCGTCGGCGGCGCTGCAGCGGGCGCCGTCCATGCCGGTTGTCCCATCATCATCCTCCTCCTCCAAATCCTCCATGCCCAATCTCAGGCACTCGTACAGCACGCTGGGGAGGCATCAGCCCAGCAGTACTGGTGCCATTGCCAAGCAGGTTAATTATCCCTTCCGATCCCTTGTTGACACATCGATCGATCACCCTTTAATTAACAAGCTGCTGGCTGACGCTTATCATCTTAATTTTCAGCAGCAGCAGCATCACGGCGTCCCCGGCGGCGGCTCCAACAACTCCAATAACTCCGCCTCCAAGAAGAGCGGCGCCGGCTTCCAAGACAAGAAGTGGAAGAGCTCCAGCGACCTTGAGTCGATCGAGGTGCAGGGATTCAGGGACCTGGGCTTCGTCTTCGACAAGGAAGAGCTGAGGGAGAGCCTGGCCGACGTCCTCCCAGGCCTCAAGCAGCAGCAGCAGCGACAGAGGCATCATCATGATCAGATGCAGAGCCCGGGCAGCGCTGTGCCGCGGCCCTACCTTTCGGAGGCGTGGCAGCAGCCGCGGCGGCCGGCGCTGGTGAGGGTGCAGTCGTCGTCGGCGGAGATGAAGGACCAGCTCCGGATGTGGGCGCAGGCCGTCGCCTGCAACGTCAGACACGAGTGTTAAGTAGTACTAATCATCAACTAGGAGTATGTATTATTTAATTTAATTATTATTGCCACATTAAAGCAGCTAGAGCTAGCCGCAATACAATACACACACATCCCACACTATATATACGCTATCATCCTCTATCTTTTGATTCATTCGTTCGTTCAATCCGGCCAAACACACACACACACATAAAGTGGCAGTATATGATATATATATGGTGGCAACAAATTAAACCATGCATATGCATGGGGTGTGTGTGTATACATATATACGGTATTTTGCTTCAGTTCATCATCAGCCACTATATGTTACTGGTATACGTATATATACTTGCTTGAGCTACAGCCATGACTCCATATATACAGCACGCATGCGCTGGCTGGCTGTGTCTCTGTCCGGCCGGTGCCCACGCCAGGCCATGTGCACACCGGCCAACTCCGTCCCGTCCCAGAATAAATGCTTTTTTTTTTTTTGATAAAACCCAGAACAATGCTTGGAATCTGGCCAGTAATGTGCTGCTCGGCGCTGATTGCGGCCATGCCATGCGACATACATGCAACCTTCCAGCTTCATCATCTTCAAACTCGGCGCTGATTGCGGCCGACTTGCTCTATTTTTGTTTCTGCCAATGGCATGATCCAGCTCACAGACATAAAACATATAAGTGCATGATCGCCACTACTAATACACATCGAATAAATATTAATTTGAGAACGTCCCCTTTATTATTAAAAAAACGCTTAGAAATTTAAGGCTTCTCAAGAAAGCACATCACACATGTAGGCCTATCTTACCAACGACATCAGCAAATTGGTTTTAAGAGGCAATTCATCTTGCCACCGTCTTTAGAAATTGATTTCTATATAACCGCTTTTAAAAATAGTCATTTTTAGAAATGGTTCACCTTACTAACCGCTTTTACAATTAGATTTTTTTGATGCGGTTCACCTTACCAGCCCCTTCTAAAAACAGTTCAATGTAGATACAAAAGGTATAGATCACTTAGTGAATCATCATATGTGATGTGTTGTAGTTTGGTGGTGGGAAGGACATTGCCATGAGGCATAGGATTGTGGGTTTCTCAAAGAGAAAAACCGTGTGTATTTTCTATGCTAAAAATCCTAACTGATAGGAGCCTTGTGTGTATTTTTATTTTTCAATGCTATTTCACCTTACCATCTCCTATAATACTGATTTGTAACAGCCCTTGAATTGCAGCATGTGCTACATCCACTTCTAAAAATAGCCTCCCAACCGCCTCTATAAATAAAGTTTATAGTAGTGCACTGCAAGTTGAGGATATATCTTATCTTACTACTACCGACCATATGCACTAAAAAACAAATCTAAAAAATTTCATAAAACTCAGAAACATCTGGCCATCCATCTAAGTAGACTCCGAAGTAACCATTGGATTTTGTCATTTTTCTTAAAAATTATCCAAGATAGCGCGAAGGTGATTTAGAGCAAATGTCATTATGACAAAATATGGCAAAATCGAGGATCTCTGGAGCCTGAAAATAGAGTGCATTGAGGTGATCAGGAGTCCGGGGTAAATAAAATAGCAAAATTGGATGCGTGTGAAAGCACGGAGCCGCAGCCTAGCGCCGGTGATGGGCCTGATGCCTTCGTCATATACTCATATCCCATCCACCAAGCCGGGTCAGGCCCATCAAAGGATGTCGTGCCAAAAAAAAGCAACCTGTTTGGAAGAGATTTTGCTATACTTTTGATTTCACATAATCTCTAGAACGATTCGAACTAGGTGAAAAAGGATTAGCTTTCTTATCTGCACTATAAAAAAACGAGTTTTCTAAATATCTTTTTTACCTACAAAGACATAGGTATATCCCTTACGCTGACTCCACTGTACAGTTTGACAAAGGTTAGAAAGGGGTGGAAAGGCCCAAAACCAATAAATACAAAATGTTTTATCCACTTTCTCTCTTTATTTCTCACCTCATTTTATACACATACCCACCGCTTACTTTTCTTCTCTTGGTTTTAATGAGAAAAGAATACGCTAATCAATCAGGACCCCTTCATTTTAATTCTATTTTCTTTTTTTTCTATTGTCTGCTTGATTATCTCATAACACGTGCATGTTGCACGTATATCTGTGCTAGTCAAACTAAATGTTAATCATAGGTGGAATTTTATAGGTGTACCTGCATGGGGTGCTGTACCTCTGGATACCCAAGGCGGAATCGCTAGCAGGGTTACCATAATTCCATACCTATCTATTTATCTACCCTATAAAAATACGAGCTAAAAGAAAAATATTTTTACCATAAAGGTTTTCTACCCACCCCTTTATCTACGCTTAGATCCAAAGAGCGGCCCCACCGCATCCGCATGTACCATCTGGCCATCCGGAAAAAAAAATGTATGGCCCACCTTGCATTGAGCTCGGGCGTTATTCTCATCAGGCAGAAACTCGAACTTTTATAGTGTTTCTGCCGATTCTCTCGTGTTTTTTACAGACAAACACACCCATGAAACCCATCATGTAATACATCAGGACTCTCCAACTTCTTATAAGAAAAAAAAACAACTTCATACAGAAAGAGTCGTTCCACCAGTCCAATAATCATAGCCTCATAGGTTTAAGGCCCAATGAAAAACAAGTACACCACGATCCACATACAGCTACAAATCATGGCTAATACATCGAGTTCCACGAATCAACCGTATAATACCAAACCGTCAATATACCAATTAAAATAAGGACCGCGCTAACGCCCGCGCGCGCAGAAAAACCTGCGTCCGCCTGCACATCCTTTTTTGGGAAAGTGTCTTTCTCCGCGTGTTTCTTTTTTGGAAAGTGTCACTCCCTGCGCGTCAACCCCTGTTTCCCGCGCGTTTTGCTTTTCTGCCGCACGCCTTTTTCCAGCCCCACACCTTTTTCCCGCCTCTCAATACCTCGCGCTTGCTTCCTTCTGGACCCATTGCTCCCTTGTGATCCCACAAAAGCAGACCATCATGCAAATCAAACAAAAAAGAAGGCAGAAACTGATTTAATCTACTTGCTCCGGCAAAAGAACCTTGTGCCTCATAAAGCAAACCCTTAAATCAAAAAGACAGATCGATCTCCCACCCAAAAACAAGAGACGGATCCCTCAAAACCTTTCTGATCGACCAGATCCATCGGATGAAGATTGAGCAAAAAAAAAAAACAGGTACCCACCAATAGTCTATTCTGGTAGCATTTTACATTGTTATGATGGAAAAAGCGAAAAAGTTAGGAACACAATGATGAGTTGCTTTAAACTACATACAAAATAGTCTGACGGAACATCTCTACACCATTATTTTGCTGCCAGATGTGCCACTAGCACGTTTGTGCATCCATGCACAATTTTGGTATGGAAAAGACAGATTTGTACTGAGCTGTTTCTTCGAACCTACGACCAGTCAGTTAACAGCCGACCGCTCTACCACTGAGCTACTGAGGAACAAGGGGAGATTCGACCTCCTAGAGTTCAACTCCCGCTCTCAACCCGTGAACAATATGAGTCCGAAGCTTCTTTCGTAACTCCCGGAATTTCTTCGTAGTGGCTCCGTTTGGGAGGGGAAAGTGATCTCTGACCGCGTGCCTGTTGAAGAATGAGCCGGCGACTCATAGGCAGTGGCTTGGTTAAGGGAATGGAACCCACCGGAGCCGTTAAACAAAATTGACAGAGAAAGCCAACTTTGGTCTCAAAGAACCTCCCCCTCCTCCATCCATGCATGCGTTCTCTGAATTTGTTTTGCATGTATGGATCCTGCGAAAAGAAATAAAAAGCAAAACGATTGGTATTAGTGTATTATTACAATGAAAAAGCAAATGACTTGCAAATTGACAGATTGCAATTTTTTTGTTGAAAATCTGCGAGAAATAAAAAGGTGTTAATGAGTGCACATAAAAAAATCTATAGCAGAAAAGAAGAGAAAAATGCATTTTAACTTCTTTTTTTACTTGCTATTCTGTTTTGGAACATTGATCTCTACGAGAGGGAAATCTTCTATGATAACATTTGTGCCAGAGCAGTGTTCTCCCCATAGAAATTTGATTGAACTAATCATTGAACTGATCAAGCGGCAACAGCATTACCTGAGGGTTTCATCTGCCAAAGTCCTCATGGAGTCCAGCACCTCAAACTGCTTGTTGTGCGGATTTAAAATAAGCAGAAAGTAGTGCCCAACGGGTTCTAATCCCTGCTCATGTTGAATCCTTTGCAAAACAGAAAACATGACCTGCACTGTGTAGTATGTGTAGGAAAACAAATACTTTGTTAAGAAACAAAAATCTGAAAACATCATATGGCATTGTAAATTGTGTATGATGCCAAAAGAGATAGGAAAAGAAATATGCCAGAAAAAGGAAAAAGAAAAGAAAACACATGCCAACTTATAGGGGAAAAAGGTAAAGCATTTTAGGTGTCACTTTGTAGCATTTCCTATGTGACAATTAAGCATTTATTTACATTATAAAAAGCATAATAGAATATAATACTGGCAGGGAAAGTAAGAGGGACCCACTGCAACTCGAACCGGTACGACACGCTTCACAGCACCCTTCACATTTAAAACAATATTTGGCAGGCATTTAAACAACATTCAATAGACATTTTGATGAAAAACAATTTGCTAGGCCAATTTTAGTATATACAAAAAAAAGAAACGTTTTAACTGCTATATGGTAGCGCACCTGTCGGTCCTTGATCTCCTTGTGCATCATGTTTAGTCTTGCTGACTGGTGTTGTTGCTGTAGAAAAAGATCTGGTCAACATTTTCAATATTGTATGATGAAATAGGCATTTTTATGATAGCGATATAAGCATTTTAATAACATTCAGTAGGCAGTTAAATAACATTCAGCAGGCAGTTAAATAACATTGAGTAGGCGGTTAAAAATAACATTCAGTAAGCATATTGTGACATCGATACCATCAACCATTAGAGAATCCACAAAAGGGATCTATAAAAAATGCAATTAATCATGTATACGTGCATTTATATGTATATAACATCTAAAAACCTATCATTTAAGATGTGAAAAGATGTCTATTACATCCTGGTCATACTATCACATTTATATGTATACATGAATTTTAATGTTGTATGGTGATTGGCACTTTTATGGTAGCAAATAAGCATTTAAAAAAAATATTAGGGGGGCATTTATATAACATTCAGTAGGTCTTTTTTAAGTTAATCTGTAATGGTCACAAAGGGTGATTGAACGTAAAAAAAAGAGATTGAAAACTAAATAGGTTCATTGGTGAAAAGGGTGTACCACAAGGAATATGAGGCAACCCTTCACAGAATTCCTCTGGTTCATTTTTTATCCTGCTTCATGTTGTCGATCATCATACATTCAATTAAGTACTGTGAATTCAGAATATTAATTTCACTTGCACAATGATAGTTAAACACATTAAGGGCAAGAAAAAAGGCCTTAAATATCATAGTTACTAAGAAACTAGAACGGCTATATGATTCAGAAATAATCTTCAATGGTTCAGTCCTTATATTATAGAACTTGATTGCAATTTTCTTTTAAAAAGCTTATAGTTTCATAAAAAAAAGCTTGGGTCACATACAAAAAATGCCTATAAAATCAGAACTATGATTTTGAATCATATAGTTGTTCTAGTTGTGTATGTGAAGCTGTTGTCAATCTAAAACATAGTAAACTAAATTTTATTACTGATCATAAGAACTGGATCATGGAAATATATAGAGGGTGAGAAAAAAAAGAAAATGTGAGAAAAAAGAAATAGTAGCGGGAGCAGAAATATATGAACAAGACTTTGTAGCACTAAAGACACTAGAAAAATAACACACAAGATCAACTTTTGGTGATGTAGCTTAACTGTCTAACACTGATAAAGATAAAGCTCAACACTACAAGATCAGTGCTGGTTCTTTGTCCAGATCAGTTTATCCTTGCATCACTGGTTACAGCCTAACGGCAAAGCCACATGATACAGCTGAACACATGCTTGTAAGAGGTTAAAAAGTTTTGGTTTTAGTGCAAATACACATCTAGACCTCATATATCGACACAAGTATGTTCTGCAAAAAAGAAAGTTCCAGATACAAGACTAACTACACCTTCTAATATGTTTGAAGCGTCCTAAAAATTTGAAAAAGCTTATGCTACCATGTGTCTCAATTCTTTGATGGCAAGATTATTATAAGCATTCTTAAACAATAACTAAACATCGAAATGCAAAGGGATGTAGTTATAAAAATGCTTAAATTTTAGAGACAAAATGCTTGAATGTATATGAAAAAAAGCTTGTATTGTAATAATATAATGGCATGGCCACATGTGTGAACTCCTCGATAAAGATTAATATAGTATATTTTCTCAAAAAATATAGTTTATTGGAAAATGTATTATTTTCAGACAATGCAGCTAATCAGCAAATTATCCCATGAAAAATTACAAAACTAAGTACTCTTAGCTGCTTAATGGTTTAGCAAGGGCTCAGAATGCTTGATCATTCACCATCAGTTGTCTCAACAAACTTAAATCAGGAATGTCAAGTCTTTGCCAAAAAAATCCTTTTCAATTGCATTTTGTTACGGAGAATGAATATTCATTATTTAAGCATGGTTTACATGCAGTATTAAGAGATGTGAACATATAATTTTTGAAAAAAAAAACACAACCAAGCTACTCCTTGCAGGTCCTTAATGAGTGCCAAAGCTGCAACTTTGAAGTGAACGTGCCGCAGGTGTTGACAAAAGCTATGATCTAAGAAAATTAGAATCCAATCGTGTCACTAATTCATGGGCAAACACACAAATACATTGGAGCAACACACCGATGCATGGGGGATTCACTAAATTGGAGTCCAATCATGTAAACAATAGTTCAACAAAACCCATGGAACCCTAGAGCAAATAGGATTCAGATCTCTATTTGTTCGATCTACCTGACCAAACAACACAGACTCAACTCGTAATAGAAAAAACGCACTTCCCATTTAAATGGGAAATCAACAGACATAGAGCATCAGAAAATGCGGCAAATAGGAGAGCAAATTCATACCAAAAACTTCGAAATCACCTCTTTTCTTGAGGCCCCCTTTCTCCCCTGCCATGGATCTGCATTTTCCCTTGATAAAATCACCGAAATCGAGAGATACCCAGGGAGGATGCCGCCATGTGGAGCTGGAGCACAAGCGGAGAGCTGATGAGGTCAGATCAGAGAGACACAGGGAGCAAATCGAGAAGCAATGAATTAGCGCCACCAACAGCAAGCGACAGCGTTCGATCAACGAAGCAGGATCAAGGAAACTAGGCGGCAGAGCCGATGAGATGCACCTACGAAGACGAGGAGGGAGCGCCGGTGGAGTGGTCTGGCTCGGGCTCGGCGCGGGGCCGCTGCTGCTCGCACCCTCCCTCGTGGATCCACTCGCGGGCCTCCTCAACGAGGTGGTGGCTCTTGCCGTAGGTCTGCTCGAGCCGGCGCTGCAGCTCGGCGGCGCGCGCTCCAGCCTCACCAGCGCCTCTGCCAGGCGCGCCTGCGTAGCTCCGCCGCCGCCTACCCCGGCCGGCGCGTAGGCAGCTAGGGAGGGCGTGGGCTGGTGGTGGATGCAGCCGGCGCCGGGAGGATGTGGGGCGGCAGCGGATGAGGTGAGAGAAGACAAACAGGGCCTCACAAGGGAAGGAGAAAAAAACGGCCAGCCTCTCAGCTCTCTCGATGAAGGGGAAGGGACTTGTGGCGGAACCGCCGATTTAATACGGGCTAAGTATACCTGCCATCATTAGCTTACAATGTACTTAGACCGTACTAAATCCGGTCGTCCGTCGAGAGGCCTTCGGCTCTCGATAACACCATTTCCCAGAGGAACCGACATCATACACATCCGACTCTCGATGGAGCCACAACAGTTACATCATCACAGACAGTTGAAATATAGAATAGATAGACTTAGTTTACAAACCAAGAATGTATATAGTCAAATACATGTCCAAAATATATATAATGCGGAAGCGTTTTCAAAACATCTCGCAGCGGAAATCAAATACCTAAGAAGTCTTTATACAGACGAACGAGGCGAGTAGCACCGAGCCCACCGGTTCTACCCTTTTCCAAGCAGCTATCCAAATGCCGCCAGTACCTGTGAGCCAAAAGTGGGGACAAACCCTGAGTACTAATTACTCAGTAGGACTTAATGGATAGGGTTTACGGCTGACGCAAAGCTCAGCTTACTAGCAAGTAGGTCCTTAGCCATTGATTTTAAACTGTAAAATGTTGCCATAGGATAGCGGAATTTGACGGTCGCTATCCTTTAATCATGATTATCCACTATGTTTTAGTGTCATGCTATAGCGGGATTTGACAGCCGCTAGTCCTTATCCTGAATGTCATTGGTAATGTAAAGTGAATAATTTGCATGAAGTAAAGCATATATATCCATTGTGTAATATCAGATCAGCAATTCCATAAAACATCATGCCTTAAACTGTCCTACGTTGCCCGTGTGCGATATTGGCATTCTCACACCTGGTGAGCATCAGCGATTCGAATCGATTTTTATATTCCCGGGAATAACTAGAAAATGCCAGGGGCCCATATGCTTACTCACACGACGGCTTTTCCACATATAGTCCCCCTCCTCCACTTGTCCCATCCCAAGTTCGATTCACTCCCGCCTGACTCCCGAGTTGTGCCCCCATGACGAGCCTGCCGACATCTCAGTATCCCCGTCATGAGTACCAAGCTCCCCCGGGTCACCTTCCTCTCAACCAGTGGTTAGGAACGTGTTTCTGTTCTCTGGATGGCACAAGTAAGGTTTCACCGGCCCCATTAACCGGATAACCATTCTAGCAATGTTATGCCGATCAGCAGGCGAACAACGAACGGGCCTTATGCGACTCGGGCGGAGCCATTACACCGCAACAACGCATACCGCGAAAAGTAAACTTAATCTCCGTCCGGTCTTCAAGTAATCCTCAGCATAATACAGCATCTTGGCATAGACAGTGTTCTCTTTCTTTTCGAAACACCTACGTGACGAGTGACATCTCACTCGTATCTAGTCGAGCCTAGCATTTCTAGGCAACTCGTCCTACGTACCTAGTATAGGTGCTAGGGCCAGGGCGGCCGGAAAGTCTAATGCAATTGGTTTTAATCAACTCCTAATGCATATACGTAGACAGTATTTAAATCATTAGCTGGAAAAGTATGGTCCTACCTACCTTTGATCCACTTTAATAAAAACCAACAAACTAAGCTACTGTTAGTTTGCCGGGTTGTGAGGCTTCGCCCCAGGCAACTCCTTGATCCCTTGGACAACTCCTCCTTGCAAACACGACTGATGGGCTCTCCAGGTCGTGAGTGGGTCTTAGTTGGTTTTTTGGATCACCGTTGGTTGAAGTAGTTCCATGTGCTTATTTCTTGATCACGTATCTGAAATAAGCGTCACTATATGATTGACATGCATGATGCAGTGGATGAGGTGCACGAACATCAAACACCACGTTGAACAGTCATTGCATGGTTAGGCAGAAAAGTGATTGACAACCATTTAAACGAGATCACCCTCGTGGACATAAAGCTAACATAACCCATATAAGTTGAGACACGCAATACAACACTCGGACTAATGCATGAGCAAGACATCAATTTAGATTGTTTGTTATCATTGCATATGTAGACAAAACACCCCCTCAAGTTTGACGGGACACCTGTTTTCCATATATTAATCCTAGGTGAATTTAAGAGGTACATATGACCAGTGTAAATAGCTCTCTCGAATATACTTTCTAGAATCCATGCACCAACATTAAGTTACCATATTTTCCAGAGAATTTCCCTAGCCATTTATGACCACTTTTCCTAATTATCTCTTTTAACATGTAGCCTTTTATTATTTTCAAATCACCATTAAAACTTAACATGCAGGGGCTCATATTGTACCAGTGAGACACTCATACTACCTAAAGTATAGGAAAAATACTAGAGAGTCAATTTGAGCATATTCCTTGTAGTCTCCACTTTCTAAGTTAAAATAATGCACCCTACACATGTATACGGGCAAAAGGGTAATTAAACAGTAAGTGCTAGGGCTACAAAAACTTACATAGTGCTATAACGCCCCAAGAAACCTACTGTCCAAGTTTCATGCCATTTGGAGTTTATCTAGTCCACTTTTGTCATTCATCCTAATTAATCATGCATGCAACAAACCAAGGGTAAAACAGACATTTCACACTTCCACATCATACCTATCATGTAGATCTACTCAAGAGGAGTCTAACGCAACTGAGTTTGCCCATTTTGGATTTTTCTGTGATTTTATATGATTTTCCAAAGTTCATAGTCAATTTAAATGCATCTAAATAGAAAATTACTCAAACTAAGGACCCGAACGTAATTAACCATAGTTTCCAGGGGCTAGCGGGTAAAAATCGCCGGACTCATAGCACAGTGCATGAACAAATCTGCGAAACTTCAAAAGGCCGGGGGCTATATTGCAAAACCTCCTTTCTTCTTCCTCGGGCCGAAGGGGAACGACGCGCGACGAGGGGAGAGGCGCGGCTGCGCCGGCGGCGGCGGGGCCGGCCTTGGAGCCGATCGGGGTCGAGGAGGCGTTCCCGCCCACGGGCTACCTTTCCCCCTAGACGTCGTCGCCCGAGGTGGAGCGGAGAGGCGGCGCGGTGGTGATGAACCGGCGCGGCGCGACGGCGCGCGGAGGCGGCGGCGCGGCTCCGATTCCGGCAGCTCGGGCACCGAGAGGCGGCAAGGGTGGGCTCGTGAGGTGCGCGGCGGGGTGGCGAAGCCGTCGGTGGTGGAGTGGAGGCACGGTGGTGGCCCGAAAGGGGTTCTCCGCGACGAGCCCGTGGGTGGCGCGGGTGCGCGCGAGCGGCGCGCGCGGGGAGAGGTGGAGGAGGCGATGGCGGTGGAGATATCTAGCGCGTTGGGTGCGCGGCGGGGTGGCGGAGCTGGCGGTGAGAGTCTGGGGCACTGGGAGGATGTGGAGGGTGGTGCGCGACGGGGTGAACCGACGGTGAACCGGAGCGACGGCGGCGCGGGCTTGACGTCGAGCGGAGGTGGATCTCGGCGCCGGGTGGGGGAGAGGCGGCGAGGTCAAGGGCTACGGGTGCGCGGTGGAACGGTGGTTGCAACGGTGGCGGTCTCGGGGTGGGAGGCGGCCGGACGGCGGCGGCGCGAGCTCGACTCCGAGCTCGCGGCCGGCAATGGCGGCTCAGCTTGAAGCGCGGCGCGCGGCGGGGAGACGGGACGGAAATTGAAGGACCGGTTAGGGTTTGGAAAAGGGGCGAGCGCGCCGCGTTTTGACGCGCGCGGGTGGCCGGCCGGTGGCTCGCCGTACTCCCTGTACGCCGGCGAGCCACGCGGCGCGGCGCAGTTCGCGCCGTGCACGCGCACGCGGATCGCGGGCCCACGTGTCAGTGACTGTGGGTTTTGGAAAAATCGAAATGTGTTTTCCTCCCTTCGGTAATTCGCTGTTTTGGCGTATTTAGAGGCCGAATTTGAAGAAACTCCAATCGAAAGAATTGTTCCACTCTTTGAGATCTACAACTTTGTCGAAATGGACCACCCTAGATTCCAAGTGTAAGTATGATTTGAATTCAAATTTACTAGCAGCCCTAGTTATGGACAGAAAACCTATATTGCTTTGAAAAATAAAAAGTCCTATTTCCCACCCTTTTCTCCCAAAATGCCTTTTGAGTGAGTTGTTAAGAATTTCAAATCCTACAACTTTTCCAATTGAAGTTTTGCATGAAAGTGGCTGCAGTCTAGAGCAAATTGGGGATTTCTAAATAGGGCTGATTTGAACTGGTTTTCTGTGTTGGTAGAAAATGACTCTAAACTCCATATAAACTTCAATATGTGACCAAGCTCTAATTACCAAAGTTGTTCAACAGTATTTTATCTTCAAGTTTGATAATATAGAGTTGACCTGAATCCCAACAGATTTTGAATTATAGACACAATTATGTTCCAAGGTTCATGAAAACAGAAATTTCACTTTGCGAGGAGACTTTCTTGTTTCCAACTTTTGGAGTATCAAATGAAGTCCAATCACTTCCACAGTAGGTGCATTTGAAAGGTGATAAGTTTAATTTCATTTCATAGAAAGGGAGAATTTGAAGTCATAAAGTGAAATCAAAAGTAATTTCAGATTCAACTTTGGGAACTGACTTAACCAAATGAAAGATTGTGTGGGTTTGTACGTTGGATAGAAAATTTTGACTTTAGTGATTTCTCCATCTAGTTTCTATTATTTCCTAAGCATGATCAAGTCCTAATTCCTCATTAGTTTATGTCTAAATGTGTGTTAAGCCTTTTGAGATGCCAGGGGCATCACAGGACTATACGGTGTCTGTCCACCGTTGATGGGGATGGACGGCGGAGAGGACTGCCCGCGCAGATGTCTGAAATCCTGCACGGCCGAGCGGAAGCATTTAGGTTAAAATAAACTGGCATGTAAACATTAAGCGAGCTTGTTGGAGTGCCACGAGAGGAGCTTGGCAAAACAGACGCAGACAACGAGCTACACCCTAATTCTTACTGGCACCTGACGGAAAGGGGCTCGGAAAGAGGCCGTCGAGCCTCCGTGGCTGGCGGAGGAGGCAGCGGTCCAAGCTGCAGCCACATCCAGATTTGGGCGGCGGCATGAAGGCGAGGGTAGAGCGGGCGATGGGAGCCACGAGCCATGGCCGACGGAGAGAGAGGTGGCGGTCGACGCCAGCGGATTTGGCCCGCTCACCGGACCGAGCGGGGAAAGCTGAGCGCGATGGAGGCAGACGGGGACCAGCAGAGGAGGCGGAGAGGAGGGGCACCGCGCCGGTGTAGGCGGCAGCGGCGGGGCAGTCCGTCGTGAGTACGGGAGGGGAAGGAGGTGACGGCGGGGGGGATGAGAGGGAGAGGAAGGCCGGGTGGCTAAGGTTCCGGTGGGATAGAGTGAGCCACGGGATGGTTTTCAGTTGATGGACGGCCATGGTTGCAATGCAGGTGAAGAGAGTACTGGCCGCGTTCTAGGAACAGTACCAATTGGTTTTCTTTTTCATGGTTTTTAGTATTTTTATGGTATAATCGTTTATATATATGAATTTGAAATTGTTTTAATATTTTTAATTGATGAAGATAATGTTAGTAGTCGCACAACATCGTGAAGGGCCTCTGAACGTGGTTTTACATGTTCTAACTATTTTATTTTGACACTTCTAAATAAATTCCTTTGCAACGAAATAACAAAGAAATATTTATGATGGAGCTAAATAAATTACTTCTAAAATCTCAAATGCTTACAAATTGTTCTAGGATTAAATAAAGTCTAAACACACAACTTATTTAAATAAAAAACTCATGATTAATTAGAAATGAAAAACTAACCTTCAAATATAAAATTAAATTTCATTAAAAATATTATATCATAAAAGTTGTACCCTTAAAATTTAAATGATCTTACCACAAATATACCTAGGTGGCATTTCAAAAACAAATTAAAATTTCAAATAATGATTTAGGATTTTTTAGTTTCAATAAGTTTTATGTTTGAGCTCATTTAATTATAAAATAATTTACAAGCTTGAGTTTTAGATTTAAGAGGCAGTTATTTCATCAAAATTTATTTATCTATTAATCCATGACATTAAAGCATTGCATTAAATTTCATTATTTTAATAGGAAATTCAATTGATACTCCTACTTTATACTTCTTCATTTCTATTATAATAGATAAAATTGTAAAACTTGTGTTAATGTTTGGTGCATCCCAACAATTATCTTTTATTTAACTTGAATTAAACAATCAAAAGTCGACAACACATTTTTAGTCACGTGCAAGACACACGTGCATTTTTACTAGTACTGGATAAAGGTTAACTTCCCTAATGCAACAACATATAAGTCATCTAATGTGTACGCTCACTTGTTTATTTATTTTTCTGGGGAACCTGTCTACGTTTAGATTTTAAATTTGAATTCAATATAGATGATCGTTTTCAGATTAATTATTTTCTTAGTAGTTGATGTACCCACTACAAATATGTGCGTTATACCTAGCAAAAATTTTGTTATACCATAAAGTTTCAGATTGTGTATTCATCGGAACTATATCAGTCTTCCATCATTTATTTGATAACTTAAATAGACATGCACTCGGACACTATGAGAAAATTTGAATTCAATATAGATGATCCTATTCATGACTAATTATTTTCTTAGTAGTTGATGTACCCACTACAAATATGTGCGTGTATGTATATACCCTAGCAAAAATTTTGTTAGAGCTGCATTCGTGGCTACCATATAGTTTCAGATTTGTATTCATCGAAGCTATATCATCATCAGTCTTCGAAGATTTATTTGACAACTTGCGGACACTAAAAAAAGAATGAAAAAGTTCAGTCAGCATAGCCGGCTAGAGCTGCATGCCTGTATATGAAGAAAAGAGTGGGAATCTGGATGAATAGAAGAAGGTAATAATAAAAAAAGGAAATTCTAAAATCAAAATTTAGAAGTAAAAAAGGAATAAGAGGTATAAGAATAAAAAGGTAATTTAGATGCTAAGGAGAAAATAATGGGAATCTGGATGAAAAGAAGAAGGTAATAAAAAAAAGAAAGGGAAATATGAAATCAAAATTTGGATGTAAAAAAAGGAATGAGAGGTACTTATAGAGGTATAAAAAAATAACAAAATATGGTCCCGGCGGGGCTCGAACCCGCGACCTTCGGCTCATAAGACCAACGCTCTAACCAACTGAGCTACGGGACCGTTTTCAACAATTTCATCTATAGTAGGTACTTAACTTAAAAGTCACTTCGACTGAATTAACCTGCTACAATATTCTTTAAAAAATAGAATAAAACCAAAAATGGGAAGAGAAACATGGATCATGAGATAGAAAACAAAGTCTGACAAACAAAAACACACATCGAGAAATAATGCATGTAACTCCCTAATAAGCCATGAGCAAGTATTAAATAGTTGCACACCATATAGAAGCGCACATTCACATAGAAATAATTTAGTAATTCATAGTGCCAAACTTACTCTTCTACAAAATAAACTAGTGATGCTTGCATGTTGGTAACAAAAATAGGATGTCCTGACAAGAATAAGAAAGAAACAATATCATTAGAAAACATTGATTGGTGATGTTTTAGAGGATTTAAATAATATTGGCTAACTAGCTTTGTCAGCCTATCCTTAATATAGAAATCAAAAGGGTAAAATAAGAAAAAGTCCAATTTTGGAAGTTTGGTGAAAAACATTTTTGATTAAAAGTTATATGAATCCATGGTTCTTATATTTGATTTCTATAGAAGAATGAATTACTTTTTTAAAAGGAAATAAGAAAAAAATTACTAGCATGTCCCATTCCTAATGTGGCTGCTTATTTAGAGCCTATAATTAGTACTCATTCTGTCTAAAATGTAAGGAATTCAAAGTTTTTTAAGATAACATAATATGTGAAATGAGATATTAAAGATATTCTTTGCATGACCAAGCGTACCAGCGTAGGCTCAAGAGTTTTCTCATATAACTATGATGACTAATAAAGATATGTACTACAGATGTAGAATAGTATTTTAGTATACATGTAAGGCCCTCTATTTTAGGACAAATTTTGAATGGCAAGATGTTTTATATTTCGAGGTGGAGGAATATATAATAGCAAGATGAAACAACAAAAGCATATTCTCTTCTAGTTCTAGATGTCGGTATCTCCTTATTTTATATCATGGAAAAATATGAAATAATGTGAATGTGCAACTCTATGTCAAGGAAAAAAAAATACTCCATTAACTTAGCGTGCTCCTGCATTGGGTAGCATGCCCATTTGGAACACATGAATTTCATAGAAGAATAAATTATTTTACATGAAAAAATACAAGAATATGAAAGAAATTCTGCGATCCAAAAAGGCCTGTTTGTGAATAAATATGAGGTACACAGCCAACCAAACTGATTTTTTCTCTCTTTCTTTAATTTATGTGTTCATTGTTTGTCTAGACTTTAATTTGGTTGCCACATGATTACTTTATGGTTCTCGATCTATCTTTATAGTTGTTTTCCTATTGTCATCACGGCATCACACTCCATTTTATCCTCGTTGAAACCTTACCTTGAACTATGTTATTATCTCTCTTATTATAGCCATCTAATGTGACTTCATGATGTGGGCTTTTTGACCTTTAAATTTCAAACTTACCTATTTCCTTCCAAGAGTAGTTTTTTTCTTCGCATGTTAAATTTAAAGCATGCATATGGCTCATTATATTATTCCATATCGTCTTTGGATTTGTTAATAATGTGGATTTTAGGCCCTGTTTGGAAGAACTTTGCTCCCATCTTCTACGGAGTGAATATGTGGAGTTCTACCAAACAACAATTTCATGAGAATTACTTGCTTGTGAACCTCATGAAATGATTCTCTAAAATAAACTAATAAGGGTCTACAAATGAAAAAAATGCTTCTACTAATTCACTCTCAACACAGTGTCGATTTCTTCATAAATTAAGTTTATCCTGTGGATACATTATAAAACTATTTTCAGCTACAGAATCACTTTTTCATCATAAAGCCACTTTGTAACAAAGAATGAAAATTGGAGAGGGCACCATCAAACAAGGCCTTTATTTCTAGATAGCACAATAGCTACTATGATAGCATAGATATGCATATTAGCCTACACTGCAATGTAGTTCTGTTGTCAAAAAAAAAAAAAAATAAAGTGGCTACAGTTAAAGTATCGATGTAGGTAAATCATTATAATAATGTTACATAAAGTAGTATTTTATATAATGCTTGGTATAGAGTACTATCTTCGTCCCACTGAGGTTCAATCTGGCGTAAATTTTCCCATAAAGAATACCTATCTAACTATATTGGGTAGTTGTTTTCTGCATAGCATCATACAAATGCACCACCATAGATCAGTGCAAAATGAGAGCATATGTGTCAATTAACATTAGCATTAAATTGTCCTAAAAATTAAAACTAGGTGTGCACTCTTTATGGGCGAAGGTAGTACTAGTATAATTTTATAGGGTTATTATTGTAACTGTTACGCGACTTTGTAAGAAAATATCTTTCTTGATTGCTATGATGAATTGGCTTTTCTTAAAGATATTTTAAATTTTTTCTCTTTTTATTGCACATATAGTGTCTTGAGATTCTTGAGAAACAACGTGAATGCGCTCCATAATTAAATAAATCATAAGAATAGGGAGATTGAAGAGATGATGTAGGTGTTAAGATGGAACAAACAACACAACAAAAAGGTTGAAAGAAACAAGCTGTGTAGATGGCCGCTTAGGATAGAACTAGCTATGGACGTGTCAAATAAACATCTCATTAATTACTATTTGATGTACAGTATTATTTATGGTTATTGAAGCCTAGAAGAAACAGCCATGGTCCATGCATGCACTGGCCAAGGTCAATCCGGCCAAGCAAGCAAAAGCAAACATACCCATGGTGACAAGGCTTCTCTTTTTCCCAAACCTCCATGTTAGTTTTCTTTTCCCAAGGTATATATATATAATTATATTATATATACAGTACTATATAGGAGTACTGTATCATATACCTACTATATATACTTCTCCCATGCATGCATATCTTAGTAGCAGCCTAGCAGGGGCAGGCAAAATAAAGGGAACCAACAAAGAGGAACAGAGAGAAAGAAAGCGAAATATTTTTCTGTGGACTTTGGAAAGGAATCTTGTGTCCCTGCTTTAGAAAGGCTGTAATGGAGATGGAGCCCTAGGTAGCTAGCCTGAGCCTGCGCCCTAGGGACAAGCAGCAGCAATTGGAAATGCATGCACGATCGAGGAGGAGAATATGCTAGGGCTTGCTAGAGTTCATACGCTAGAGTCCAAGGGATTAGCGCTAAACAAAGCCAACGGCGAGGAAAGGCTAATACATAACTCTAGGTTGTCACGTTGATGGCGAAGGCAAGGGATAGGGAATCAGGGATCGGACAGTCGTCGTCGTAGTAAAAGCCTCTCTTGATCTCTCTGGTTTAGCAGCTGCTATAGGTAAAGTCAGCTCGCAAGCGGACGCCTTCCCACACTTCCAAATATTCACCTGCCACGCCACGACATCACCCTGCTATGCTTGCTGCGATTCGATCGATCGATCGATATACATAATAGTATATGAATATATGATGATGATGCGATCTCACTTCCTTGCTGATCTCGGTTGCTTTGGATTTCGCATCTGCCTGCAGCAGCAGTGGTAGTGGATCTCAACATTCAATAAACACGTTGCCTTGCATGCATGCATAGCCAGCAGCCACTGACATGGCACGTTCCTGTCACTCACTCAGTTCCCATGCATATCCTGATTGCTTATTATTACAGTGGCTAGCTTCTTCAAATTAAAGGACATGCATGTTTCTCCTTTGTTTCATAACAATCTACAAAATTATTCTCCATATGCATATAGCAGTTGTGAAAGAAGAATAATCCGAGACGACTTGCTTCCTATCTACTAGAAATGTATTTGCTCAAGTGGCAGACATATAATTAAAAGCGGCTGGCTAATACTAAACTGATGAAAGGTTAGATTTGCATGCAGTATACATCCTCCTTTGTTATATGCAAGGTTTAATTTTTCCAGAAGAAGTGAAGAACATACACGTATATCAGAACTGCACCATGCATGCACGATTTGACTCTTGAGCTAGCTAGTTATAGTAGTACGTAAAACGAGGAGATGGAAACTATAGATAGCTAGCCTCCGTCAAGGCCGGACAATCAGACACGACAGGTTCGTTCTGCCAATAAGCTTGCCACAAAATATAACATCTGTCTCACATGCATTCATATCAGCATACACACACACATGCTCCACTTCCTTGAATCCTTGGAAAGAGAAGAATCTAAATTGTGACACAAATCAAGGCTAGCTTGCGCGGTGTATGTATGGATGAGACTAATTGGAGGCTTTTTTTGACCTTCACAATAATTTTCACCAGAAACACGCTAAAAAATAAGATAAATTTAAGAAATTCTTACAAAAATCAGAAATATTTGGTTGTTCATCATGTGGTTTTAATAATAATAGCTATTAGATCTATTATATTTTCTAAAAAATTACCCACCATGCCACTATAAAAGATAAATTGAAACAACCCACTAAATTTGCATATGAATTACCCACCATACCATTATGACATATGAATTAAAATAAGCCTCTAATTTGCATATAAATTACCCATTATGCCATTTTTGAAATATGAATAGAAACCCCTAAATTTGCATATAAATTACCAACCTTACCAATTATAAAAGATGAATTAAAATAACCCATCGCATTATAAATCATCCACCTTTACATTTAATGTGGCACAGGCGCACATCGCCCACCATGCCCTCTCTATCACGTAGCCTATCACGTAGTGGCCACTGTGGACACAATGGTGTACTGCTATGCCATACTTACCACTGTGCTTCCCACTTCGGTCATTCGCGATATGGTGGTAGGGGAAAGCCCTATTCACCTATTTGACTGGCGATGCATGACGCTTCGGGGAGAAGCTACCTCTCCTTTATGACAACCAAGCCCCATAATGGAAGAGGACAAGGAGCAGGTCCACACAATAGGAGTAGAACTAAATGAATTTAGAACATTTTGTATTGAGCTGCATCCTCTTGGAGTATAAAAGATGATGCTCAGCTCATTAGAATGGATGTCTCTCATTCCCACCGAATTCATAGCTAGGGTTGCTTCTGCTAGAGATTTTCGTCCTCCTCCTTTGTACTCTAGCAGGGGTACTCCTGGCAATACAACACACACAGAGAGAGAAGAGGATGTAGGGTATTGTGCTCCGGTGGCCCAAACCTCTATAAATCCGACGTCTTTTTTGTCTCCGGCGACTCCTCGACGTCACCTCAGCCGTAGCTCTTGCTTTCACCCTACCACCCCCAAAAAGTAAAATCTCAGGCACTAGAGTCTAGGGACCCGGCTAGCTGTTGATTCCTCAGCAGCTAGTCTCTTTCATGTCCCCAACCTCTCTAGCCTCTTGATGAAGACATTGAAGGTTGGACCGACGCCCTAAGGGGGGTGAATTAGGATTTCTAAAAACTATGGCTCTCTAAAAACTACAACTACTAAGCAAAACCTA
Organism: Paspalum notatum; assembly: GCA_022530915.1. NCBI lineage: Eukaryota > Viridiplantae > Streptophyta > Magnoliopsida > Poales > Poaceae > Paspalum > Paspalum notatum. The sequence goes on from CM039686.1 coordinate 51,236,270, forward strand.
TGCAATATAAATCTAGCTATGTGCACTAAGGTTTTGCTAAGTGTTGCTAATTTTACCGTGGCCAAGACTTGCAACATAGTTCCACCTAGAAACTAACCTATCAAGCTAGTCTAGGAAAGTAAGCACACAATTGCAAGAATGTAAATGCGGAAGCTAAAGAGATAGGTAGAGAGAATGTAAAAACTCCCGATGACGTTGACAACGACGGCACACGATGGAGACAAGGAGATTTTTCCTGAGGTTCGGGGAGACCAACGTGTCTCTACCCTCTACTCCTTGTTTGGCTCCCCCCGTAGGGCTTTATTCATGCATAGTCCTCAAAGGAATACGGCCTCACCCATGCAAGGGTGGAGGATGGCAAAGTGACCTCCACAAAGGTCGAGAAACCACGGTCGGGTCTCCGGATTTCCTCGGTACACACCCAGATGAGCCCTTCTCTCGTGTAGTCTTGGACTACGGCCTTGCCCACGCAAGGGTAGAGGATTTTCGAGGTAGTTGGGGTCTTCCGCGTGTCTTCTCGCGGAGCTACCCCACCGTCTCCACTATAGGAAGCTTTTGGCTAATGTGCCAAGGGCCTTCCTCGCTCTCACAAGCAAGGTGGCGGCAACTCCACACTCAGGAGGGTCTCGCAAGACTTACAGTCACACTAGTACACCAATGACGTGCACGCAGGTACGTAGAATAGACAAATAGGCCTAAGCAAAGATGCAACTAAGCACTAGCTATGCCGGGATGCGTCTAGTAAGCTCTTGTGATGGTTGGGCTCACAAAATATGTCTAAGGGATGTAGAGAATGTGTCTTAGCACTACAATGAGCTTAGGAGTCACCAAGCATAGAGTGGAGGCCGGACACAAGGGGGTATATATAGCCCAAACCTCAAACCTAGCCGTTGAGAGCAACTTGCTAGGGGTTTCCTGCGACCATCAGACCGTCCAATGGTAGGACCATTGGACCATCTGATGCATACTCCTGACTAGCCGTTAGAGTTGACCGTTGGAGCTTCAGTTGACCGTTGAGACCAATGGACCGTCCGATGGTAGCACCATCGGATCATCCGATGCGTTGAAGCGTCAGGACTTGGTCTTCTCCTTCCTCGCTGCCTAGATGGTCCGATGCACCATCAAACCGTCCGGTGGTGGAATCATCAGGGCGTCCAATGCATGTAATTCGCACCGTGTCTTTAGTCTTCAATCTTGGTCTTCTTTTTCTCTCCGGACCGTCGTGTCGTGCATCGGCTTCTGACTTTGGGGAAGTCTTGGTTCTTCTCTTGTGATCTTTTAGACCTTCTTTGAGGTGTTTGTTCCCCAAGTTCTCTACTTGCACCCTGGGACTTAAACAAAAATACTTGTACAGAAATATTAGTCCCATAGCATGTGTGGTCACTTCAACCACCAAAATCACATTAGGAAACTAAGCACAAGGCCGGCTTAGGGCCCATTTTCCTTACAGACATCACTCCTATGAATGTAAGATCTCCAATTAATAAACAAGAATCTGTCACTAGTGCTCGAGCATAACAATTGAATCTCCAGTTAAGCTCATCCAGGCCACCACCAAATCAAGAGTTATTCCCACTTAATGGAAGATCGAAAACCCCCATCCCCACCACCTCTCCCAAGTACTATTAGCGAGTAGCAAGCACGCATCTCATGACATCTCTAACTCTATCTCTTCCTTCCTCTCCACTCCCTCTTCTCTCTCCGAAGCTGCAACTAGACAACAATAAGTAGCAAGAGCATAAGCTAGCATCAAACTCATAGCTAGTAGCAATAGCAGGCTGGAAGTAACAAGAGTTGGATGTGACACACCTATCCAAATTTGGTTGTGGCCCATTAATGCCTCATGGTTGTCATGTGTACATATTTAGTACCACCTTTCTAGTTAAGCAATAGCAACCATACCATCTTCGGGATAACCCTCTTATAGAGGACAACAAAAGTGTAAGTGGGTTGGTATGTGTATGTGGGCCTGCCCCTCAAAAAGTAACAAGAACTGGATGTAACACCTGATCCAATTTGGTTAATGGTTGTGGCCCATTAATGGCTCATGGGTGTCATGTGCACATATTTAGTTCCACCTTGCTTGGTGAGCAACAACAACCATACCATCTTTGGGTTAACCCTTTAACAGAGGACGAAGGTGTAAGTGGGGTGGTATGTGTATCTAGGCTTGCCCCTCAGAAGGGCCATGCAGTGTGTCTTTGGAGACTGGGAGTGTCATTGGACATTCATGTGAGCTTGAGATGGGAAAATATCATGGAATGCGCTAGGAGGGAATGTTCCTAGACTTTTTCCTGAGTGCAGGTGAGTTGGATTGACGAGGACATTTGGTCCTTGGGGGGTGCCTGACCCAATTTGGTTGTGGGCCATGGGTGCCGTGTGCACACATGTTTAGTACCACTTTGCAAGTTGAGAAACGATGAATCTAACTTATAAACCTTTGTCCGCAAACCAGGGGTGAAGCTACATGCATGTTAAGGAGTGCACATGCACCCATGGAATTTTTCAAAACTAGCTATCTAGATTATATTTTTACTATATATGCACCCCCAAGCCATATGCACCACCCTCTAATTCACTCTAGCTTAACCACTGCCTCAGACCATACCATCTTTTTGGGTGAACCCTTTTACACGAAACAAGGATAGAAGTATAAGTGGAGTGGTATATGTATGCGGACCCACCTCTTGAAAGGGCTAGGCAACGCGGATTTGGAGGGCAAGATGTTACAATGGAGGAAGTAGCAAGTAGCAAGAGTAGAAGCAAGCATCTCAAGCTGCATCACAAGGTGGCCACGGTTAGATCCGCCCCCGGCTAGGAGGATGGTGGAGGTGGTGCGGCCATGGTGTCACAATACATGGTGGAGACAGTGCAGCCAAGGCAGTGGCTGGTTAGAGCGTGAGCGATTGCGGCCTTGTGCATGGTGACCAAGGTGGTGGTGGCTCAAATAAATGTGGTGGCACCCCGAGGCTGGATGCGATAGAGCGGTGGCCTCAAGTGGTTAGGCAGCAACACGTAGGCACAACGTGACCAGCTTCGCAAAGTTTTTTTAATGTTTTAATAAAGGCAGTTTCACAATGTTTTTTATTGTATGAGTAAAGATGGGACATGGTTTTAGTTGTAGTCGTCTTTATCAATCGATTTATGGGATGGGTGACGAGTTGGTATGCTCTTAGAAACCGATTTTTAAAAGCGACTCAGCACCCGCATCTACAAAAACCATTTATAGCAATCTTACATATATAGCGCACAGAAATACCGGCCTTGGAAACCTATATGTAGTCCTATCTTTTACAAATCGTTTATGTAGTTGTTGTTTATTAATTGTTGTTCTAACAACAAATAAAGTAAATGAAGAAGATAAAATAATTAATTAATCGCTGCTCTAACAACAAATGAAGTAAAGAGATAAAATAACTGGAGAAATGCTAAACAAGAAATTGTTTATTCGTTCATTGTGCACAATATATAATAGATCTAGACATATGCAATGTAGAAGTGATGACATGTGGTAATGATGAATAACAAGCTTATATATATGTGGATTAGCAGGAGGGCAGATATTGAGGTGTTTAAGCCCATATCAATGTACGGGAGGCGGTGTCTGGAGGCATGCTTTGAATCTAGCCATGCTATATGCATGTACATATGGGATGTGTGTATATATATACATGGAGTGGAGGATCGGAACCGGAAAATGAAATTAGAAAAAGTGGTCGATCGAACCAGGGCATCCAAGGCTAGCACTAGGTTACAAGTAGGTATATAGTGCCATATATATATATATATATATATATATATATATATATATATATATATATATATATATATATATATATATATATATATATATATATATATATATATATATATATATATATATATATATATATATATATATATATATATAGGTTTTGACTTCTGCATGCCCCTGTAATCTCCCCACCTATATATAGATAGAAAATAATTTTGTGTTGCCTATTAACAAATGTTTTAGGTTTTGCTATATGTATCTCTATCTCTCTCTATCTATAAGTGTGGTCAAGAGACTGTCTGTTTCATCCATATCCAAGTTCATATGTACGTTTTGATGAATTCAGACATATATACAAAATGTATATGCTACGTAATATAGTAGTAAAAGGCTATATATTATTCAAAAGGTAGAACCCCTTACGAGAATTTGGGATTGAGGGAATACTTTTTTTTTCTCACTTCCTATAGCAATTTTAGTTTGGGTGCAAAATAATAAAACAACAGGGTTATAGCAGAGAGACGACGATAGCATGCACGGGAAACAGCAGCAGCCAGCATCACAGCACATGCATTATGGGCTAATGATGCCAATTGCAAAGGCACCAAGCCACAGCTTTTTACCTTTCCCGATGCATCTTAGGAGTAGTAGCTTTCTCTGATGTGCATGATATGTAGATCCTCATCGTCTATCATCATGCATGGATGGATTCCCCTCCCATCCCATGCATGTCCATCATCAACATCAACCATAAACCATTATAATTATATTGCACACAATGTTTCCCTTTCGATCCTCTCCAAATTCTCATTTTTTTTACAAGCTATGTACTGTACTAGGTATGGGACGACGCCCAGGCCGGCCGGGCGGAGTATGTGCCTGATCAGGCCAGTTCTCCATCATCCAGACCATCATATATATATATATGCATATCTCGCCTTCCCCTTCCCTGTCCAGTCTTCTTGCATTGGTCGTCGTCTCGCTCTCGCTCGATCTGCTTGCTGCTTGGGTGGATCGATCAGTAATCGATCCATGGAAATAATGGCAAGTACTGAAGCGGCGGCTGCATCCATCATCAGCAGTACCAGCAAGCAGCAGCAGACTGTCCCTCCGCCTCCTCCCGCCAAGAACAAGAAGAAGCGCAACCTCCCGGGGACACCAGGCAAGTGGATCGATGATTGTGTTGAGTTTAGTTGATCTGATGATAGATCGATGGTGCATGCTTTGTTGCTTAATAATGCAATGACTAATGATCGATCCAGACCCTGACGCGGAGGTCATCGCTCTGTCTCCGCGGACGCTGCTGGCCACCAACCGGTTCGTGTGCGAGATCTGCGGCAAGGGGTTCCAGCGCGACCAGAACCTGCAGCTGCACCGGCGAGGCCACAACCTGCCATGGAAGCTGCGGCAGCGCGGCAGCAAGGAGGGGGCCCCCCGGAAGCGCGTCTACGTGTGCCCCGAGGCCACCTGCGTCCACCACAACCCCAGGCGTGCCCTGGGCGACCTCACGGGGATCAAGAAGCACTTCTGCCGCAAGCACGGCGAGAAGAAGTGGAAGTGCGACAAGTGCAGCAAGCGCTACGCCGTGCAGTCGGACTGGAAGGCGCACGCCAAGACGTGCGGCACCAGGGAGTACCGATGCGACTGCGGCACGCTCTTCTCCAGGAGGGACAGCTTCGTCACGCACCGAGCCTTCTGCGACGCGCTGGCACAGGAGACGGCGAGGCTCGGCGGCGGCGGCGCCTCCAACCACCTTGCAGCGCCACCGCCACAGCTCCCCCCTACTGATGATGCCCTCTCGCTGTGGGGGGGCGGTGCCGGTGCACCGGCGCCGCCGCAGCTGCAGGTGGGCTGGCTCTACGGCAACAACGGCAAGCCCGCCGCCACATCTGCTGCAGCTGGGACGAAGACGCCGCCGGAGGACATGATGGGCATCAGCAGCAGCAGCAGCGTGCCGTCACTCTTCAGCGGGCAGGAGCTCGCCGCGCCCTGCACCGACATGTCCGCGACCGCGCTGCTGCACAAGGCCGCGCAGATGGGTGCCATCGTCACGTCGTCCAATGCTGCCATTATTATGCCGCTTGTTGAGGCAGAGGAGGTCCAGTGCAACAATAATAATTTCGTCGTCCACGGTGGTGGTCGTCGTCTGCTGTTTGCTGGCACGACCGGCCAGCAGAGCGCCGCCGCCACCACTAACCTCCTCCTCAGCAACAGCAGGGGCGCGGCGGCGGGCGGCGGATCAACAATAATGGCTGCCGCCGGGACCAGCATGCCGTACGACGCCGTTTTATCGGCGGTGCGCCATGCCGGCCAGCTCAAGGACGCCGTCGTCGGGATAGGGATAGGGATGGAGGAGACCAGGGATTTCTTGGGCGTCGGTGGCGTGCAAGCGCTGTGCTCCTCAACAAGCTCCTTCAATGGGTGGGTCTAGTTGAGCTTTGAGCATGCATGCAGTACTGTCTACGTTGCAGCGGCAGCCCAGCTCTAGCAGCTTATTAATCCATTTCATTCCATATGCTAGTAGTAGTAGTAGTTAGTTAGACATGAGATCAGATCAGATCAGATGCATCTCCATCGCCATGCATGGGAGGAGGCCATGCACTTTACTACTCTATCATTGTCCAAACCAATACATATAGCTCTCAGTGCAGCTGCAGTTGATCTATCCTGTGTTTAACAGGCGTACGTAGTAGTGCATTTCATTTCATCAATAAATAAATTAAAGGAGGATCTTTATTCCCAATATTTCAGAAAAAAAATGAACTTGTAGCTTTCTTGCTGTACGTGCTTGGCCAAATGTCAAATGGTCTAAGGGTCAAGTAAGCTAAAAGGGGGCATGTAGCGAGAAAATGGGGTGCCCAATAACCTACCAACATCAACATGGTGTCCAATTAAGATGATGCCGCCAGTGGTTTTGGCCTTCCACATCAAATAATTTTCATTGATTAATGACGACGCATATGCATATCCACACACACAGCACACATTTGCATCGATCGCTAGTGCTAGATAGTTCACTTAATTGCATCCTCAGTGCGATTTGGTTGTGATTAGTGGAAAGTGCTCAGACAAAGATCCTTTCTAGAGATATCTTGATTATTAATTCTTGATTTTCTTCAGAGGTGCTGTTAGAAAGCAAAATCAGCTTACTTTCATTTATCCTTGAAGCTCGCTAGGAACAACTAACAAGCTAACTGATCCTTAGCAAGTACTACATGATTGGACTTTTTCACCTTGATGTAATTGACTAAACTTATAAAACTTCCTTTATCAGATCAAAAACATGATTGGGCTTTATTGGAGTAATTTACTAAAAAAAGTGGATAATCGTTTTAACAATTCAACTATTTCGTTGGTTTCACTAAGTTACACCAAACTTCGTCACAAACAAAATAACACGAAGAGCTAGTGACTGGGGTGGTGTTGGTAGACGTTGGAGCCCATGCAGGGATCCATGGTAGCCACGTGTCTTGGCCATTTTCCCATTGCCATTGCCACCATAGCCCCACTGCATCCCTATCTCAGTTGACATCGCCTAGCTAGCCTGCGCTTCTTGGCCACTGCGGCAGAACTACACGTCTTGGCGGCCATCGCCACAAACCCTATGTCCCTTGATCACCACACACCACCGTGGCTCATTCTTGTTAGGCTACAGATGTGTCACACGTCGCCACCGATGAGGCATGGAAGTGGAAGTGGAACGATAGTGTTAGAGTTTTGGTGAGAGGAGGCTAGAGGCATGTGCGCATGATAGTGCGTAAGGCTCATGGGGCATGAAGTTGGGCTCAGGCGAGCTTTGCAAGCCAGCCAAACCTAATGACCTGCTATGAATGTTTGGGTTAGACCTATAATAGATATATTTGTTGCTTTAATTTGCCTCGATGGGACCCCAAAACTAGCACCGATAACCAAAGTTTTTTAAAACCACAACCAACTTGTAAAGCTAAACAACTAACACTTGCGATCGTTGACAACAGAAGATAATCATATTGGTGGCACACACATAATGGAGTTTGAAAAATGAACAATGGGATGGATAGTCTGTTGAAGATGGCATAAGCCCAACCTAGCTAGATAAGAAACAGTTAGAGTGCACGGACATTAGGCTATTGCCCACGTACATTTAGCTAATTTCTATCAGCCGACGGCCAATGCCTAACGCGCCGTAATTAACCTAGGTAGCAGACGTGGACATTCGGTTAATAAAATTGAAAGGATGGACGAATTCAACTAAAATTCTTGGATGGCTAGAAACGAGTGAGGCTTGTCAAATCCTTGCATGGCAAGAAGATGTAGCCTTCTTGCTTAGCAAGAAGAGGTTACTACAAGTTGAATGGAGTGGAGGGGCCGCCGGGGCGAGCTGGTCAACGGTACCAAACGACTCATGAGAATGGACTAGTACTGTCCCTTCCCCTGCTTCCGTTCCGTTTCGCGGCGGCGTCCAATCAGAATCCCCCACCCACCACCCCAGCCTTCCCCCTCCATCGATTCGATTCGAGCGACCCCCAAAGCAGCCAGCAGGTGCGGAATCCCGAATCGAATCCCCCGCTCCGCGCTCGAGGAAGGAAGGAGGAGGAGGAGGAGGAGGAGCGCCGCCGTGAGCGAAGCGAATGGCGCTGCCGGTGGCCAAGTTGGGGACTCTGGCGCTGCGGACGCTGTCCAAGCCCATCGCCAGCCGCCTCAAGAGCCAGGCCGCCGTCCACCCCAAGTTCCGCGATTTCATCATCTCCATCGCTCAGGTCCCCTCCCTCACCTTCGTTTCTACAGTATTCTAATTCTATAATGGGGGATCCGTTCCCATTTCATTTCGTTTCGTTTCTTGCCAATGTTCGCTCAATCTTTAAAATTTAAGGAGTGAGGGGTCTCAATCTCAGGACAAATCTAAAGGAAAAGGGTGCAAAGCTGTGACTCTTTTCAAGTTCAAATCGAGCACCTGCCAGGCATTTAATTACCCATGTATGCGAGCCAAGAGAATGGAATGCATGCTACGGTGAAAAAACCTTACTTCTGTTGTGGATTCATTGATTCCCAGCTAGTCGATCAGTTGGCTAAAAAAAAGAAAAAGAGGGCTCTCCTAACCAACTGGAGGCTGCTACATGATCCTAGAAGCTTTGTTTTTTATTCAGTAAACCAAGCCGTGGTGAGAACTAGCCGGACATTTTGATAGGAATAGGATTGCACTGTCCACTGCTTACGCACCCGCACTTGCTTGACTAATTGAGTTAGGATTCTCCTCTTTGAAATTTCTGTCCCCAAAATCAGTATGGATTGTTTTGCATAGGTTCGGAGCCTACCAAGTCTAACCTAGACAGGAGGCAAGTCAGGGTTTCTTTGAATTCGAAAAACGGGGTAGTTAAGATGATTCCTGCCTTGCCATCCTATGTGTTCCACTGGCTGTACAGCCTGATGTTTCCTGGTTTAGAGAAAAATGAGCTGGGGGGGGGGGTGCACTTTATGCTACTGAACGTGTCTGCATTCTCTGGACAGGACAGATATATTTGCTTCTCTTGTAGAAGCTTGATACATATTGTTGGTAAACACTGCAACCGTTATTACAGATAAACCATCGTGTCACCACAAAGATACAAAGGCGCATTTATGGGCATGCGACAAACGTGGAGATCAGGCCTTTAGACGAGCAGAAAGCAGTTCAAGCTGCTACAGATCTCATCGGAGAAGCCTTTATCTTTTCGGTACTTCTCTAATCCATTAATGAATCGTATGCGGTCTTACATATGCTGATATGCAGTCAGCCCACAGGGATATATATACTTAACTCTCAGATAATTGGGAATATATTTGACTCTAAGACTTTACACTGTTTCTTTCTGTTATAACCATAGGTCGCTGTTGCAGCTTTAATTTTTGAGGTCCAAAGAAGTGCAAGGTCAGAGGCTAGGAAGGAGGAAGCTCGCAGACAGGAACTTGAGGTAGTATCTTTCACTCAATGCCATTTCTCTCTCGTGTCTTGAGAGTTTGAACAAATACAAATATGTTATACTAACTGCTCTGTACCTGGCTTATTCACTACTCCATCCTATATTCCTACGAGGATTATTTTCCCCCTCCAGCAGGATAAATACACAGTGTGATCTGTCTCCATATCATGTATCCAGATAAACAGAAAAATTCTGATAACTGTAGTTTGTTTTCAGAAAACTTATAGAGTTAATAACATACACAGAAGGTATCAGGATATCTGTACAGTCATAAGGAGGATATTACATAAATGTTTGGCATCCTGAGTGTAGTATATATCAATGGACATGCTTCAGTACAATGAGCATTTTTATTAGGGATTCATGCATTTTCAGAGGAACGCTTTACGATGGAAATGTTGTGAACAAGTTAAGATGGTTTATATAACAATATATTAGATGCTTCACTGATGAATGGAAGTCGAAGTATGTCATGACTGCTTTTTACGGTTTTGCCTGTGGAATGAGGAAGTTTAAAATGGCCCAGGAATTCACCCAAACACAGATAATCATAGAGTATTTATGGCATTTCCTTCCTACGTCAACTGAAAATTGGTGTGGGTGCATTGCTCCTAGCTGAATTATAGGTGATAGTGGGGACTGGAGAACCATTTTTGTATGGTTCAGGGCCTGGAAACTAGAACAGGTGCATCATATGCACATGCTGAGTAACATGTTTGTTTTGTTAATTTTTATTTCAATGTTACAGGCGATAATTTAGCTTGACACTTGTTTTTTAAATTGATATCAAGGAATTGAAACAAAGGGAAGATAGTTTGGCTAAACAATTGGAGGACCTTAAATTGAAGCTCAGTGAAATTGAGCGGCTTGCTAAAGGACGAGGCCTGACAGGAATCTTGAACATGAAAGGGGTCCATGGAGCAGAAGGCGGCAAGGCAGCAACACCTGCATGATTAAGCAATTCAGCTCTGGCGCGTCAAGCAGGATTCTTCCTTGTTACTAAGTGGTGGGTGTGGGTCCAAACACCTCTAGATTGCTGGTTGGTTCCAAAATTCTTTGGTGGCACTTTGTGTTGCCGTGCCCATTCCATTCTTTGGTGCTCATATTGGATCCAAATTTGTCGTGATTGATGATCCATGGACACCCTTAGAGATTAATACAGCGTAGTAATAAGAAATAAAAGAAATTAAAGCGCGGTGCAGTACATGTGTGTGGCAACCTCGATCATCAGAACCTGATGCTAAGGTGAAAGTAGTCTCTTTTGCGTGCATTGGGCCGCTGTTTAACATACATCGAGTACCTGTTAATAGATCACAGGTGCTAGATGTGTTCAGCTGGATGCATATCTTTTGGACGACATATGCTGTGGAATTATGGACGGTTCAGCCGTACAAGTTTCCACATGTCCCCTCCCTGCTGAACTCCTTCTTTCTGTGAGCAACCTAGAAAACCCACGTATGTAACCCTCCTTTCACCTTACTGTCTTTGCATTTCCCTCCGATCCATCCATCCATCCATATATGCGTGTACATGCCTAGGCAGGCGGCTCTCTCTCCCTGCCCTGTGCTCCATGACCGGCGGCGGCGCGTGCGCCGTGTGCAAGCACCAGCGGCGCAAGTGCGAGCCCAACTGCGAGCTGGCCGCCTACTTCCCGGCACACAGGATGAACGACTTCCGCGCGCTGCACCTCGTCTTCGGGGTGGCCAACCTCACCAAGCTCATCAAGGCCAACGCCAGCGAGGCGGGGCGGCGGCGCGCCGCCGAGACGCTCACCTGGGAGGCCCGCTGGCGGGAGCGCGACCCCTCCGAGGGTTGCTACCGCGAGGTGTCCTGCCTGCGCCGCGACAACGCCGTGCTGCGCGCCGAGAACGCCGCGCTGCGGAGGCAGCTGCAGCAGGCCGACCACGACCACCACCAGCAGCTGTTGCTCAGCTGGTCCAGGGCGGCGGCGGCGGCGGCGGCTGCCCCCATTGGTGGCAACGCGCTTCTGCACAACAACGGCATGCCGCCTTCGGCTTGTGGTGGTGGTGGGGGCAGCGGACTGCTGTTAACCGCCGCGAGACCTCATCATCATGCCCCGGCGCCGGCAGCGCACACCATGCCGATGGCCGGCTACCGTGGCGGCGTGCCGGTGTGTCCGAGTCCGACCACGGCAGCCAACGGCAGGAGGCCGCCGGTACAGCCCGTCGTCGACGCTTCCAACTCTAATAGGGAAACCAAGACCAACGCCGCCAGCGCCAGGTGAGGATACATACAACACGCCGGCAGGATGGAGCTGCAATTTTCTTTTCTGCAACCGCAGGTGACGCCGGCTGCTGCGAACTACTGGTGGGCACAAAGAGGACCTCAGATATTTTGATTTTTGGATGCTTGTGTTCAACATATATAGTGTATTGTTCAGAGCTGAGCTTCATCCTGTCATCCATATATATGTGCGCACACTTCATTCACTTGTGTTCGTTGCATGTATAGCTATCATATTAACAAGACTTATGTTCCCACAGAAGGCGAAAAAAAAAAACAATAAGATGGATGACCAGTACGTACAATCTGCTCTCAAAAATCACACAACTGAATGTCGACTGCCAATGGTGAAAACTAATAATAGACTGTCTAAATAAATTTTAAGAAGAAACCACATGGCTGGTGTCGACTTGAATGGAAAATCACAGCCTGATATTTCCATAGATAGAACCACAACTCATTGCAATAGCACATCAGGAGGGCTTCTTGCAGTTCCAACCGCATCCCAAAACTCAATTCTGCACGAGGGCAGTGACTGACGGACACAATGCAAGGTTCCAGCATACGACAAGCCAGCCGCAGCAGCAGGAGGCCCAGACATAGAGATTTATCATGTATCTTTAGGTTCTCTTGCTTCATCATCTCTAACCAAACCATAACCGTCATTGCTGTTCAAATGCATAAATTAAGACAATAAAACCAGCCAACACTTTATAAGCATGCTATTCTAGCTACCAGCACACAACACTTAAAATAAGGAAGATAATTTGAGCAACCTCACCTTGATTGAGCAGCGCCTTGCGGCGAAGGTGAGTCGACTTGCATTGTCACTGGGCCATCATTCACCAAAGAAACCTGCAAGAGTTTTGAATTAACACACTCTCTTTTTTTTTTCTCTGAAAAGGACAAATGGTATGAAAAGCCAGTAACAGGTTTTCACTCGGCACCTTCATCATCGCTCCAAAAATGCCATCTGCCGAAAACAACCAAAGTATGAACAGATTCATTTTCATGTTATAGTGACTAATGGTACAAATATTTCAGATGTACATGGAACAGATTGCAAAAGCAATAGCAGCAACAACAATTACAAATCCAAGAAGATTGTGTTTTATGAGCATAAAGCCTGATACATAGGCATATGCATGACATTATTTCAGCAAAATATTTTTTTTTAAAAAAAATGAGCAGAGCAACCGCAAAACATCAGTAAAGAAATAGCTAAGTTATCAGCATAACACATAAGTGACTCTAGTGGAGATGAAATGTGCATCCATCATAAAACAATACATCAGTTATGATAGGTAGATACCAATATAGACAGATCTATGTGAACAAAGTGAAGAAGAGCATGGATTTGATAATCAAGAATTCAGAGCACATATGCATTACCTTTCACTGAATCAGCCGAGTATAACCTTTGAAATTTCTCAACTAGAGAAGCATAGAATGGTTTTGCTTTTGCAGGTGGCATAGCCACATGAAAATCTGGCTTGTTACCCTTCAGTATGCCATATAAGGTGAACTGACTGACTGGATAAGATATCATCAGCTCAGAAACGCAAGCAGTAGTTGATAGCAAGTTCTATGTTTTGTGTGTGTGTGTGTGTGTGTGTGGTGGGGGGCAACATCGCATCATACATATTACCTACTAGGACTTGATAGTCGCGCTGCATAACCTGCAGGAACAGGAAGGGGCCATACATATGAAGTGGTGGAGACAAGCAACATTCAATGTATTTGTGGCAAGGTAGATCCAGGGCTTACACTCTGATCCCATGCTTTCCCAGTCTTGTCGTTAGGAAACAGCCTCATATTGAGGACCTTGCGACATCTGCATATATAAAAAAAGGGGGGGACTATTAGCTGCAATTAGAGCTGTAATGTAATGCAACGGCAGTCAGCAGGCGCCAGTAAGTGAGATGGGGACGCAGGAGGAGAGGGAGGAGTGTGTACATGTAGTCGGCGTCGGATTCGGTGTCCGCCTCGTGGACGCCGACGAGGACGAGGAGTCCAGGGCCGATCGCCGACACTAGTCTCCCTTCCACCTGCGAAGTATTCAGGCTCGTTTGTACCAAGATTCCGAGGATGTGCAGTGCAGTGAATTGATGAGGGGTGCTCCTCACCTCGACGCTGGCCGAGAGGACACGCTGCACCACTGCCCTCATCCTGCGTCCGCCACTCCAAGTGCAGGTGAGGTGACGAGGGAGGGACGAGTCGGCGGTCGCCGCGCCGGAGAGAGACCAAGAACGGCGGCGGCGGCAGGGGGAGGCAGAGCAAAGCTGATGGATGCGTCACTGATGGGCCGGGAAAAGCGCAAAAGCATATTGGGCCGGGCTTTGCATTTCCTTTCCTCCTCACCCATTTAGTACTACAGAAGATTTACGGTAGGTTGAGAAGATTGAATTTCTACTGTTGCTTCAACGGTCTAGTACTTTGCAATGTAGTACTAAGGGTAATTATACTTAAAAAAAAAACCCCTCAAATCAAACGTGATTAACTGATGGCAGCTAAACACAATCTTGTTGTTCATATATCATATTGATTGATGAAGGATTCCAAAGTAGGAATAAAATAAACTTTTCTCGATCTTCATTCTCACAATAACTCGTAGGATGGATGGATGGATGGATGTACATGTACTCATCACAATATCTCGATCCAAACGTGATTTATGGACAGTGAACTCAGCATCAAATCAAATAGTGGAGTAGTATAGTGTAACAAGAAATCATGCTTGCTAATTGCTATAGCTAGTATACTATACCTACTGCTGCTGCTGCTGTGCTGCTGTAAGTATCAGAGTGTGTCGGACGATCGAGATCGACACAGCACCACGTACAGTCACCACGACATACTACAATTGGGGGGATAGATCAGATCATATATGCAGCATCTATGAGTATCCGATCAGTAGTATGTGCATGAGGTGTAGCTTGGATCCGACTGCACGACGAGTGCGGAGTTGTTGAAGTAGCAGTTCCAGGCGTGCCTGCCATTGGCGGCGTAGTAGAGGTTCATGGCGACGGCGGCGCGGGACACGAGGCTGTCCGGGTAGTAGCACGGCCCTCCCTTCTGGATGACGGCGCAGCTGACCTGGGAGCAGGCGTAGTTGAGGTTCAGCAACAGGATGTTCGTTGGAGGCGGAGGGCTTGGCGACGCACCACGTCTTCTGAGCAGCCGAGGAGGCAGCAACACTGGTTACTGCTGTGCTGCTGCAAATTAAAGGCAAATTATTATAATGCAAGTTGCTGCAGTTTCATCATTATTTCATCCAAGCCTGCTAGTTAGCGATCGATGAATCATCGATGGATCGGCAGAGCAGAACGAAACGAGACATACGTACGTATTATATTACCTGCTGATGAGGTGCAGGTGAAGCAGAGGAGCACAATCCCCAGCAGGGAGAGGACGAGCAGCGGCGCAGATGCAGATGGCTGAGCTCCTCCTCCTCTGCCGGCCATCTTGCTCTCGATCTGCAGCTGCTGGGGTGGAGTGGAGGTCGATCTCCTCCTCCTCTTGTCTTCTCTGGTCTTGTTTATAAAGAGAAGAATGAAGGAGAAGGTTGGGGGCGGAGGAATAATAATGGAGTAAAGATAGCAAATTAAGGAGATCGAGGAGATGCCTGAAGCTGCCCTGATTGCCATGCCATGCCACCTTGTTGAGCTCGACGTACTGGAGTAGAGTAGACTCGAACTCGATAGAGTAGGTGTGGCACACTGCTTTTGCCTTTGCATCTGCATTGCTGGACGATGGCCATGCCACACGCAACGCATGTGTCCCTGGCTTCATCCCAAGGCAACCTTCCATGTGCTTCTGTCCTCCTAAAACATCCATCTGGCCATCTATCTGGGTGCCAATGTGCAAAACTTCTCCCTCCCTTTCCCAAGCCTCTCAGCTCTGCATGCACTGACCTTTCGTCCCTCACCTCGCCTCCTCCATCGACCACAAAGATAGCTTATCGTTGGTAATTAATAAGTTGGTGGATCCCGATCAACACAGCACATCACATTATTTTTACAGGCTACCGCTTTCCTTCCTCTGTGTCCCCTGTCTTTGTGATGATGCATGTATGCTAGTCAAAAACTGGTTTTATGACAGCAAATTTCATATCTCTTCTCCTTTTTATTACCCAGAGTTTCTATGCATATTTACTTGTTGCTCTACATGCTCCATGCTAGTAGATCAAGCACAAAAGCATGGTGATGATTTGATTACCAAATAATGCACTGTTCTGTCCATGTGGATGTGGCTGTTTTCCATAACCACCAATCAGTTTGATCCAGAAACCACTGCCACGTCCCCTGCCCTGCCCATAAAAATGATGTTCAACCTATATACCTGATAATACCTTGCTTTGTTCCTTCTTGTCTTTACACCTTTTTCTATCTGCCTTTCCTGAATTGTTGCTGCTCTTCTTCCCATCCACATAATCCCCGCTGCCCCATAAACTAACTTTGCCCACTTCACATGCAAGTATAAATTTATTTCAACCACACCTATGCATTCTAGACATTTGGGAACCTTGCAGTTGCCTATCAAGTCTGAAAGAGAGAAAAACCGGGTTATACACAAAACCAATTTTTTTCTCAGTAACGACGGCATGTACACAGAGAGAAATGTTCCTATTATTATTACACAATTCTACTTCTCAACTGAAGCAAAAAAAAAAAAAAAAAAAAAAAAAAGCGTATACCCCAAGAAACACCATGACATGTCTAGGGATGGTAGTACGGCGGATTCGAAGCAAACCCCCGTGGATTTTGGAACCGACAGGGGCAGAGGGTGTGATTTTCCTCCACAGATGTGCGGGATTAGAGGCCCAAATATGGCGGGTGCAGGACCAGTCCTAGGCCAAATTACATGAAAGGCACAGGTGCCAAAAAGCCCAACAAAGCCCACCTATCTTAAAATCGGATCCGGATTCGGTGCCTTGCCTCTTGTAAGGCACATGGTATCTTACCCCCTTATATCAACCGTCCAAATCCAATCTAACGGTTCTCAGCTCTCGAAAGCATACCCAGCACTTAGCCGTTTTCACGGTCGCGCCGAGGGAGCTCGGGCACGCGCGTCCGCCGGCGGCGTGGCGAGGGTGCGCGGGGCCGGCAACGGCGCGGCGAGGTGGCACGGGAGGGCGGGGCCACCGGCGGTGCGGCGAGGGAGCACGGGCGCGCGGCGGCGGGGGGCCGGTGGTGGCGCGGCGAGGGGGGGCGGGCGCGCGGGGCCGGCGACAGCGCGGCGGGAGTGCGAGCGCGCGGTGGCGGCAGGGCGGCGCGGCGAGGGGGCGCAGGCGTCGGAACCTGCGGCGGCTGTATTGCACATGGGAAGGTAGTGAGGCCGCGACGGCCGTCGCACGCATGGAGGCCGCCATCGCCCTTTGACGGTGGTGGAGCTTTGCGCGGGAAGGGCGGATCGCCGCTGGTGGTGCCATACTAAGGTAGAAGCTGATTGTGGGACCTACGTGTCAGTGAGATGTAGGGAGAGAGTCTTTTTTTTTTGTTGATAACTGTCTTTGTTGAAGATTGGACGCAGGAGGTAAGGTACGTTGTGCCTTGCTCAAGCAAAGGCACAGAATTCGGATCCCTTAAAATCCTAGGTATATAATCTAAGAACATACAGCTTCACATCTCTAGCGCCCTACCATCAACCCTAGCAGCTACAACGACCGCAAGTCCACGGCTCCGCGCCTCAACCCAGCCACCCCACTGCCATCCTGGCTCGGCGCCTCACCGGTAACCTCTCCGGACTCCGGCTGTCCTTCCCTTCTCGCTCTTGTCTCTCGCCTCTCTGCCGTCGTCCCTCACAAGGAAGCGCGACAGCGCACGTACCCCACCCCACGACTCCAATGACGGCTGGCGCTGGCCGAGGGTTAGATCCTTGTTGCCCTTCTGGCTAAATCCCTGCCTCCCTTTTCCTTGGTGTCCCCACGTTTTCTCCAGGCTCAGCGGTGACGTAGCGACCACGAGCAGACAAGCCTAGAGCCCCATTATCTGCACCCCTACATCTGGTCAGTGAGGCACAGATACCCTCACAATTGAGGCCGCACCTATCCCTGCTCCGCCTGACGCCTAGGCCGAGTCGAGGCTCCATCCTGCTGTCGAGTACATGCGGCGGTGATTCCTACTATTAAAATTTAGTATGTAAACTGATGATTAGTTAAATTTGTTTATCATTGTGTGCATGCTTTCTCTCCCCCTAACACAGTATCCATATTAATATTCTGAAAGAAAGAAGTGTACATAACCTCCATCATTTGTATAAGTGGATAGAACACATCCTCGTCACCTTTAAAACCAGATTTCAAACACATCAATGGCTATGTTTGGGAGTCTGTCTACATAAAAATCGATTGTTTCAGGGGCTTCCCAATGAACGATTTTTTGGCCATCCCATCACGATCCAACTTCCTAGATCCACTCATCCCTCACTCTTATCCTCTTCCTGTCCTAACCCTATCCCCACCTGCACGCCTCCCTCACGCACCTCTTTGCAGCCACTACTACCCCGCGCTTCTCGTCACCACCTCCTCGCTGTCACACCTGCACTCAACCACTGGCCCTGCTCCTACAGTGTGCCCGCCACCTTCCTCCACTGCCTCGCCACCCCGCTTGCGTCGATCCACCACCACCGCCGAGCTGACAGCCTCTCCGGCCACCCCCTCTAAGGCCGGAGATGACAGGTAACCCTCCACACCCACCCCGAAATCCCAAACCCTAACTCCCACCCTGAAGTCTAACTCGCCGGAGTTGGGGAATAGGGGTGACGTGGCGTTTTTTTTATTGGATTGGATGACAAATTTCGGTTGTTGGAAGTGGTAAAACAATCGATTGATCTATAGCATTTCTTGTGTTTGGCAAAACTTGTATTTCCATTCGGAATTGGAGGGGATAGGAGGAAATTGAGGAGGGGCGGTAATTTTTTCTTCAATCCACTCCATTCCCTTCAATTCCGATCCTAAATGGCTGATTCAAACAAAACAAAGTTTGAAAAACCGAACAAAAAGCCCCTGTAGTTTTCATTTTGATATACAAGTATAAGGTGGAGTATTTGTTAGGATAGGAGGAAAAATGTGCAACTAACAGACTTTTTGAGCAGCATGCAAGGTACACGAGATTCGCACGGAAAAAGAAAACTGCACGCGTCGACCCAAGACGTACGCGGCAAAACGGTACAGGTATGCATGCAGATGCTTTTAATTGAGTTTGCTCCTCGTGATCGATCGATGGATCACGTTTCTAGCTGCCTCTCCGACCAGTCGTTGATGGACCGATGGGCTTGTTGGACCATTCCCGGCCACTCAAGTCCCACCCGGGTTCGGAAGGAAGGCCTTGCGTTGACCTCGACACCCCACACCACACGTGGATCGCCCGGCCGCCAATAAGGGAGCGCGGAACACCCACCCAGACCCAGACCCAGACATTGACTCTCGATCAGCTCCCTCGATCGATCCATCAGCAGTCAGCACCTAGCTAGCTACAACTCCATCGATCGGTGATCCTTTTTCTTCTTTATACCCTGCTAGCTAGCTCTGCTGCCTCGGTGGTGTCTCCGATCCAATCGGCTGATGCACTTTTTCTTTCTCCACTATGCACACGTATAATCGTTCTATAGGCGGGCCGGAACAAAACTACGGCCACAGCTGCTATTGATGCTGCAGAAAAACTGCAGGAATTATTAGCTAATAAGTAGCCAGGTAGCTGACGATGTTGATAGAAGGGCAAGCAAAAGGTTAAGTAGCTAACCAAAATCAAATAGATAGAAGATTTCTTCACCCGTCCAAAGAATTGAAGCACATGTACAACCTGATGACTCTCTATATATATATATACGGTCCTAGAACTTCAACCCAGAATCCCTAGGCGGCTAGGCCAAATCATTTTCTTGTGGCTCCGTTGAATCTCTTCATCATATGTTTGGTGGGTTTTTTTGAATGGTATATCTTTGGTGGGTTGCGGCGGCCTTCTAGTTCTAGGCGCTCCCCGGCCGAGAGTCACGTCCGTCCAATACTCAGGCTGTAGCTGTAGCTTGTATAGCTGTAGCCTGTATATATGTACAGCTACAAGCGACCATCCCTCCGCGGTCCTCTGCTTTATCCATACTGTCGTGGGCCCCGCCGCTCCTCCATGTTCGTGAGCGCCCCTCCGCCCTCGGCTTTCCTGGCGCCGCGACGCGCCCCCTTCGCCCTCTGCCCTTCCCGGCGCAGCTCCGCGCCCCTCCACCGTCGGCCTTCCCAACGCTGCTCCGCTCCGTCGTCACTGTTTCTGAGGCCGTTCTCACCTCCAGCTTCCTCCCTCCAACCGTCGGTGAGGTTCTTCCGCTCTAGATCCGCTCCGACTCCGGTTCCCTCACCGCCGCGGCGCCCTGCTCTGCCCTGCTGCTTGCCATTTCGCCGTTGGCCGAGCTGCCGGCTCATTGGGCTCCAGCCTTCCCAGGTTCGCTCCACCCTCCGTCTCCTCATTGCATCTATTGCGCATTGCCGCCGGCCACCACGGCCTCCGTGGTTGATGTGGCGACCATGCGTCGCTACTTGCTTCTTCTCCTCAGTTGTCCTCCTAATTTCTGTATATGTTCCTCCTCATCTCACAAGGAATCCGCCGCCTGATTTCTGTATCACCATAGCCTAGCACGTCTTGGCGTCACCCCCGGTCATCCACACCATCGCTGGAGCTCCTGTCGCACCATTCCTCGCCTCCTATATATGCTCCCGCTCTATTCGATGGAATGCCAGTTCCATCTCATAAGATCGAAGTTCGCTACAGCTATGTTCTTCGTTGCCTTCGTTACTGTCTTTCCGCACCTTCTTTACTAGCAGCACTGACACATTTGAAAGAATTAGCATCACTGACTAGCATCTCTCAGGCATTTGAGAGAATTAGCATCTTTGCTTCAAAGAGGTTGTTGGCTTCTCCAATATTTTACATTTCATAGCTTACTTTGAGGTAGGTGAAAAACGCAGGTATATTTTTTTTGTCTAAATAACTTTGAGTATGCCGCAAAATATGACTACATGCTTTTGTCTAAATAACTTTGAGTATGCCGCAAAATATGACTACATGCTGCAATCTTTGTTCCTTTTCAAAGGATGTGCCATACAGGTTTCATTCTGGAGAATGATCTCTATACCTTGGCATTGTGGCTCACGGTACGTGATTTTCAAAACTGTAAGGTTGCTTGCAAAATTCCTTGCTTGGTGTTGTATTTGTACTAAGCAAAAAATATTATTTGTAACCAATTTGTAATAATCGTAGGCTATACATGAACCACTTTGTTTCCTTGATAGTTGATACTATCTATGTTACCATCACTGATCCATGGATTATGTTTCAATGGTACATCTGTATGAATTTGTACGTTGAACAAAACCCTTCATATAGCCATACACTCTTCAGCAATAAATTTGAATAATTTTGGTTCAACGGACTTGCAGTGACTCTTATTAGTCAAAAAAAAAAAAAAAAATGTAGGAACTCTTGAGGCAAAATAACATTTCCTTGTTGTGATATTGCTAGGCAAACAAAACGATGGGGCCAAGCATCACCAATTCTGAAAAGTAAGGTATGATTGCTCTGATGAAACTCAGGTGTAACGTCTGATATTGTTCGGGCTGCATCTTAAAGTACTGAATGTGAACTGTGCTGGTGCTACATGAGTGCAATACATTTGTTCCCTGAACATCAACACAACTCCAATTATTGGAAGCTGTGGAGAGGAATATGCTCATCAGAATAATGTACTGACCAGCTATGCAATTGTGTTAGCAAAATAGATGTGTTCTCCAATATTTTTTCAGCATGATATGAGACAAACCAATTTACATTGTTCTTTGTTATTTCCAAGTCATGAATGTCCATATAACGAGCACCATGAATGTTCCTTCATAGCTTTTTCATCCAGTGTAGAGACACTTCACCTGGAAAGACAATATTTAGCTATGTACATATTGATTGGTTATTTCCGATTGTATCACGAATGATTTGTTATATAAAGTCTCTGCTCTTATGTTTACTTTTATAATCCCCCATGCATGTAATAAAGAGGGACTTGCAGTGCCAAACGTGCTGTGCAGTAGCACATATTATACCTTCATTGTTTTCCGTTTGCCCTGCAGTCACACGGAGTAAAAAGGGCGCGGCGAAGCGCGCCATCCGCCCTAGTAGTAGCTAGGTCACTAATGGAAATGCCGAGTGTCCGTCGGCCACCTCACTTGGATATGTGACCTACTAGGAGTAAGTAAGAACAAAGTGCTAGGATAGAATCTGTCTTGGTTTGGGGTAGTGAGAATCTGATGGCAAAAATGAGATAGTGTTCCAAACGGTAGTTCATTTTTTCTGTCTTGGGTAATCCCTGGTTATCAAAAAATAGCGCTGGCCACTACAAAAAAGAAAAGAAAAAACTAGTCTCAATGATTGACGAGCTAGATAAAAAGGTCGAACATACTATGCTCTCTAATCAGGAATTAAACCTGAAACACTATCTCAACGAACAACTAGTCCACTTGTTGAGAGAAGAAGAGATTAAATGGTATGAGAGGGCCAAAACCAAAAACCTTTTGGAATGCGATGATAATACCCAATATTTCCATTTGGTTGCTAATGGCAGACATAGAAAGCAACACATCTTAGACCAAGAAGATGGAATTATAGTGGGTGATGCTGAATTGAAAGCATATATTACAAAGGTTTATTCGGGCCACCTACAGAAAATAATTTTAGTATGGTGGAGAGCCAAAATCAAGACATACCTTAAGTGACGGAGGAGGAAAATAATATCCTTACTGCGACGTTCACTGAAAAAGAGGTAAAGGAGGCTGTGTTCCAAATGGAACTTAATAAATCACCGGGCCCTGATGGCTTTTCCGCTGAATTCTATCAAGTATTCTGAGAGATCATAAAGAAAGATCTTTTGGCTCTATTTACTGATTTTTTTGAAGAACGTCTCCCCCTTCATAGCCTCAATTTTGGAGTTATTACATTACTACAAAAAATGAAAGAGGCAACAAAAATTCAACAATATAGACCCATATGTCTACTAAATGTGAGCTACAAAATTTTTACTAAGGTAGCTGCAAATAGACTCATGACGGTGGCTAGCAAAGTGGTACGATCTTCCCAAACTGCATTCATGCCATGTCGTAATATCATGCATGGAAGGCGTCATTATTTTACACGAAACTATCCATGAACTACAATCTAAGAAACTCAATGGAGTGATTCTTAAAATTGACTTTGAAAAAGCCTATGATAAAGTAAATTGGTCTTTTTTGCAACAAACACTTCGTATGAAGGGGTTTTGCCAACAATGGTGTTTGTGGATCGAAAAGTTTTTCACTGGAGGAAGTGTGGGCATCAAAGTTAATGATGACATTGGACACTACTTCTAGAGTAAAAAAGGATTGCGGCAAGAAGATCCTATGTCGGCTATTTTTTTTAATATTGTGGCAGACATGCTCTCTGTTTTGATTAAGAGAGCAAAAGATGATAGTCAGATCAGAGGTATCATACCTCATCTAGTTGACGATGGACTATCGATTTTACAATATGCTGATGATACAATTATTTTCATTGATCATGATTTAGAGCAAGCTAAAAATATGAAGCTTCTGCTCTGTGTATTTAAACAATTATCAGGTTTAAAAATTAACTTTCACAAAAGTGAAATTTTTTGCTTTGGTGAAGCAAAACACTATGAACATGAATATGCTGAGTTATTTGGATGTGGGCCAGGATCATACCCTTTCAGGTACTTAGAAATCCCAATGCACTTTCACAAACTCCGTAATGCGGATTGAGGTGTAATTGAGGATAGATTCAAATATAAATTAAGTACTTAGAAGGCTAAGCATGTATCTTATGGAGGTAGGTTGGTTTTATTAAACTCAGTGTTAAGTAGCCTTCCTATGTTCATGATGTCATTTTTTGAAATTCCAAAAGGCATCCTGAGAAGGCTAAATTTCTATCGCTCCAGATTCTTTTGGCAAGGCAATAATGATAAGAAAAAAAATACCGCCTAGCTTGGTGGACTATGTCGCCCCAAAGATCAGGGAGGATTAGGAATAACAAATCTTAGGATTAAAAACAAATGCCTCCTTAGTAAATGGCTATTTAAATTACTTAATGAGGAAGGGATTTGGTAGAACTTGCTGAGAAATAAGTTTCTGAGTTCAAAATGTTTGTCCCAAATTCAAATTAAACCAGGAAACTCACATTTTTGGAAAGGTCTTCTGAAAGTTAGGAGGATTTTCTGAGATGTGGAACATTTACGGTAAGGGATGGTTCACAGACTAGGTTCTAGGAAGACACTTGGGTGGGATCTAACCCGCTTAAGGATCAATTTCCGAGCCTTTATAACATAGTCCATTACCCGCATAAAACTTTGGCAAATGTTTTCTCTCAAATGCCAATAAATATTACCTTTCGAAGATCTTTAGTTGGGGACAAATTAATCGCGTGGCATAACTTATTAGCAAAAATAATTAATGTTCAGCTATCTAATGGAAGGGACGCTTTCACCTGGGAATTGAATAGACATGGTCATTTTTCTGTACGGTCTATGTACCATTTTCTGATGGATCAGGGTACCCCTTTTAGAAGCAATTTCATTTGGAAGTTAAAGATTCCATTGAAAATAAAGATTTTTTTATGGTACTTGCATCGTGGAGTTATTTTAACCAAGGATAACTTGGCTAAAAGGAACTGGCATGGAAATCAAAAGTGTTGTTTCTGTGATAGCAATGAGACAATTGAACACTTGTTCTTTAAATGCCAACATGCTAAAAATATTTGGAGAATTGTTCACATAGCTATTGGTTTAACTCCACCTAATTCAGCATCTCACTTGTTTGGGCATTGGTTAACGGGCATTGGGAAGAATGATAGAAATCTGATTTTTGTGGGCGTGACAGCTCTCTTATGGGCAATTTGGTGCACACGAAATGACCAAATATTTGAGAGAAAAAAAATGTAATTCTTTTATGCAGGCAATCTTCAAAGGAGCATATTGGCTGTGATTTTGGGCATTGTAGCAGCATGAAAATAAAAGGGAGACCATCCACATGGCGAGCAAGACATTGGAGGTCGTTGCATTCGAGATTTTTGCTAACAATAGATGGAGAAGCAATAATAGATTATGCTTCTAATTATATTGTTTATTTTGTCATTTGTGACCAACATTATGATTAAAATACTGTAAAAATAGGTTGTATGTATTTGCAGAGACCGGAGGTCACTCCTTTATCTAAAAAATCAAGTTTTTGATAATGTGCCAACGTTGAGTTATGAGAATTTGAAGGCTTCCAAACGGGGCTTAAATTTGACGATCATCTAGGCCGTGACAGCATGTATATTAATTCTACGGGAGAATGGTTATAGTAGACGGTGAGATGGATATATGAAGGTAATAGGGACACGTGCGTTGTATATATAGTCCGATCCGTTTGAAGAGACGTGCATGTATGGCATAGGCTGTGTTTAGATCCAAATTTTCTCCCAAATTCTACTATGCAAAAAGAAGATTTTCCATCACATCAAAAATATCGGCACATGCATGGAGTACTAAACGTAGATGAAATCAAAAAATAATTGTACAGTTTAGATGTACTTTACGAGACGAATCTTTTGAGCTTAGTTAGGCCATGGTAGGATAATATTTACCACAAACAAACGAAATGTGCTACAATGCGCTATAGTGTCGGATGTGATGTTTTTGGCCAAATTTTGACAGATTTCGCCTGTTTTTCGCTCACTTTTTTGATCTAAGTATGGCTGAGTGTGACAGAAAAAGCGTGCGTGAGTCAGAGCTGACCGATCGATCGATACAGCTAGCGCCATCATATATATATTTGATTTAATTTTCCTCACATGTTGCCGACGAGGGACGTTGAATAATTACTAATTGATCTAGTTCGTAGGTGCATCTACGCAGGACATTGCAGGTAGTAGCCGGTAGCCGCCAAGCCGAGCGGGGCTCCCTTTCGTCGTTGCGTTGCGTTGCGTTGCGTTCCCACGTGGATGGATGCAGGTGGAGGGAGATACTTGTTGACGATGGATCCGCCGGAGACGGAGACGGAGACGGAGACGGAAGAGGACGGAGAGGGTGACCAGAGACCAGAGGCAGCAATATGCAATGCAGTAGGCGATTGGCGAGACTGGGGTCGCCGCCGGTTGGGGCCACACGTACGTACGGACAGGACCTTCTCCTCTGGCCCGGCCGGTAGGACCCACTAACGTGACGCAGGTCCTGATGTCACACCGGGGCCAATGAAAGGCGATCAGATTTCGACTCTCAGATTTCTCATGGACAGACAGATGGTTTTTATACGCGGAAAAAATCTATTTTATAACCTCAAACTGATCAAAAAATGTGATTTTCAACTTTGTACTACGGAAGAACCGAACAACTCGCACTCTTGAACTGACGAGAAAGTTTGATTTTCAACTCCAAAGGCAATTTTGAAAGCGGTTTTAATTTGCTGACGTGGTACGCAAGACCCACATGCCATGTCAACAAAAACCGCTTTCAAAACCACTTGAGGTTGAAAATCGAACTTTATTGCCAGTTTAAGGGTGCGGGTTGTCACGAGATTGAAAACCGGATTTTTTTTTTGACCAATTTGAGTTATAAAATGGACTTTTTTCCCTTTGTACGCGTACTGTACGTCCCCGTGCCAGCGGTCAGAGACTTTCAACTCATTCGTTCCCCATTTTATTAATTCCCCCATCCGCTCCGTCCGCGTCCTTCCGGTATTCCATTTCCATCCTCGATCCACCTCGCCGCGGCGGCCGGCTTCTGCTAGTAGATCTCATCTCTTCCCCGGCCGCCGTCCGGTCCGGCAGGCGGCAGCTAGATAGGTAGCTACTTGTTGCATGGACAAGGCCCACGTGGGAGTTGGTGGTGGAGGAGGCCTGCTAGCTCGTCTTGACGCGTCGTCGCCGCGCTTCCTCAGCCTGCTAGCTCCGGCGGCAGCAGCGTTCCAGTACCAGTTCCACCACATGGCAGATCATCATCAGCCAGCAGGGGAGGCCGACGACGGGGGCGGCAGCGGCATCGGCAGGCGGAGGTCCGTGGAGGAGGTCGACTTCTTCTCCGACGAAAAGGATAATAAGAAGGAGAAGAAGGCGACCGCTGCCGCCGGCGGCAGCCTCGCCATCAAGAAAGAGGACCTTACCATAAACGTACGTGTCGTATTTTTCATTCCTTGGTTCCTTCTCCTCGATCGATCGATCGATCGATTAACGCCACCATGTCATGTCCGTCCAGCTCCTTCCCGGGGCCGAGACGACTAATAACGACAACACGACGACGAGGAGTGCTGTAGCTAACGACGACGACGGCGGCCAACACCAACACCAACAGGATGAAGCAGACGACGACTACAAGCAGCTGATCAGCAGCAGGACGAAGAAGAAGATGATGATGAGGACTCCGACGACAGACGACATGCAGGCGGAGCTTGCGCGCATGAACGAGGAGAACCAGCGTCTGCGGGGGATGCTCGCCCAGGTCACCACCAGCTACCAGGCGCTGCAGATGCATCTCGTCGCGCTCATGCAGCAGCAGCAGCAGGCTCCGGCGTCGACCGCCGGCGACGGCAACGTGGTCCCGCCGCGACAGTTGCTCGGTCTGTCGTCCAATAACGCCTCCCCCCACCATAACCACGAAGCAGATGACGATGAGGAGCAGCCGTCCAACTCGTCGACGGAGGAGGTGGGCAGGTCGCCGCCGGCGTGGTTGCCTGCAGCCGCCGCTGATCAACAAGGAGGAGGGCGGCAGCAGCAGCAGCAGCAGCAGCCTCAACCTCAAGCAGCAGCGGAGGCCGCCAGCATGATGAGGAAGGCTCGCGTCTCGGTGCGCGCGCGATCAGAAGCTCCCATCGTAAGATCGACCATGCATATGGCTTCGTTCTCCTGCTATATATGTTAATTCATTCATCAAATTAATCCCATCACCAACAAATTACTGGAGTATGATGGATGGATGGATGGTGCTGCATGCAGATCGCCGATGGTTGCCAGTGGCGCAAGTACGGGCAGAAGATGGCCAAGGGCAACCCGTGCCCGCGAGCCTACTACCGCTGCACCATGGCCAACGGATGCCCCGTCAGAAAGCAGGTACGTACGTAGGTTGGGTCATTAGTCAAAGATGCCTGCTGGTCATCCATCAAAGAGCTTCTTCCTCCCTCTTTCCTTCCTTCCTTCCTTCCGTTCCTGGTCCGTCAGTCAAACTAGCGTGCAGCTCGTCCCATCCCATGCATGCATTTACTCAGTCAGTCGATCGAGTCCATGGTGGCGTGCGCTGCGTACGTGTTTGATTTGTTGACCATGTAATTATCAATTCATCATTAAATTAATTAATATATCCCAGCAATCAAGCTAGCAGATATGGATCGAGTCGGCAGGTCATTTCTCTCCGTTGACCGGCCGTCCGGAGCCGGGCACATTGCATGTTTCAAAATAAAAATTATACTATCAATCAAAATTTATATGAAAAAAAATCCAAGACTCACCGGTATAGCATTGGCATGTATTGCAGGTGCAGCGCTGCGCCGACGACCGCTCCATCCTCATCACCACCTACGAGGGCACGCACAACCACCAGCTCCCTCCCGCCGCCATGGCCATGGCCTCCACCACCTCCGCCGCCGCATCCATGCTGCTGTCCGGCTCCATGTCCAGCGCCGACGGCAGCAGCAGCTTCCTGCAGGCGCGCACCGTGCTGCCCTGCTCCTCCAGCGTCGCTACCATCTCGGCCTCCGCACCTTTCCCCACCGTCACGCTCGACCTCACGCACGGCCCGCCCAGCGCCGCCGCCGCCGCCGCCGCCGCCACCGCGCGCTCGCACCCCCTGCCACCGCAGCAGCAGCAGGCGCTCTACAGCCAACAACACCATTCCAGGTTCTCCGGCCTGCACATGTCCACCAGTACGCCGTCCGACACCTCCGCAGCCGCCGCCCTACCCCTGATGCCCCTACCCCTACTAGCTTCTGCTCCACAAGCGCCTAGGCCGCCGGTCGTCGGGATGGCCATGGCCGACACCGTCAGCGCGGCGGCGGCGGCCATCACCGCAGACCCCAATTTCACGGTGGCGCTGGCGGCAGCCATCACGTCCATCATAGGAGGAGGCGGCGGCAATAATCAGCATGATGGCCATGGACGACAGAATAACACACGCAACAACGCCGCCGCCGCCGCCAACAACAACAACAACAACAATGATGTCGTCGTCACCAGCAGCAGCAACAATACGGCGACGACCACCAGCAACAACACCAATAGCGAGACCCAGTGAACATATATAGTATATTCCTAGGCATGTTTGGTTTCCCAATTCGATTATAAGTATATTACTATTTATCTAATCTGATTCAGTCATCATCCATATACAAAAGTTGCTGTATTATTGGTTTACACTAGCCAGCTATATCACTGCGCCTCGATCTAACTTTCTTGATTGTTCAATTCTTTAGTTTCTATTCTCTCTGCAGGCCAGGCGCAGCTAGTATGTATCTGTAATACTCGATCGATCGAGCAATAATTAACTCCTCGATCGAGATCGAGAGATTTATTTTTTTGGTCCGGGATACCTACTATACTAGGCTATCAGCTACCTGTTGAATTCAATTATATATCAAATTAAAGCAGCAACTGAAGAAGTTTTCCTTCGTTTCGTTACACTGGGATGCGGAGGGATCGGCTGCATAGCTGAGATACCGTCAAGAGTACATATCACGATCCCTAGCAAGCATTCTCAGTTGTCCTTAACAGATTTGGTCCTTAATATAGACAATAATGACCTTTTCTCCAAAACAAAAAAAAAAAGTATTCGGCAAGGAGCCCCTCTACCTTTTAACATCCTTGCCGATATGCTATCATTCTTAATATATTATTAATTGGAAGTTTTTTTAGCTTCCACATTAATCCCCACAAGACGCGCTAAGGAAAAAAATAGATCATAAATTTTTTTATAAAAATCAGAAACCTCTAGCCGTCCATTAAATAATTCCTAAATTTGCATAAAAATTACCCACAACGCCATTATAAAATGTGAATTAAATAACCCTCTAAACTTGTATATAAATTATTCACCGTAAAAGATAAATTAAAATAAACACTAAATCTACGTATAAATTACCAAATATGGCTTGATGAAAGATAAATTAAATAATTTCTAAATTTGCATATACATTACCCACAATGCCATTACAAAAAGTTACAAAAAATGAATTAAAATATCACCTCCAATATTACTAAATATTAAATCTATATCTCTTAAAACTTTAACCCACGCAAGAGTACGGGTTAATGACCTAATAATTAGAAATAGTAATTATAAAGAGAGCCAAAGATGCTGAGCAGAAATGCAGAATGGTGGTACTTGTTGAAGATCATCATCATACTGCAGTACCCCAATTTCAACTAGTAGAAATTATTACTCATAGTGCAAATTAAACATAAGAATAGAGAGGTCGTATATATAGACAGTTACCTCTATTGATATTGCTGGTTAGATCAGGGGCACGTCAAGTATTATTTTCAATCGGCTCCACCAATTACAATCAATCGTCCAACTGGGTATAGCACGTCAACTAGCCATTATCTATCTATACCTACATCTATACTCTATACACTATAAAAAAGAGCGAGTGAGTTTTCGCAATACCATTTTTCATCCAACGAACCCCTCACATCGCCCCATCATAAAGGCTAGAAAATATTGGAAACCGTTGGAAAGAGCCTAAAATTGCTACATGAAAAATGTTTCCACCCTTTAGCCCTTTATTTTCTTACATAGTTTTGTACCTATACCCACCAAGTAGTTTCTTTTTCTTAGAATTATTTTTAAAGAAAGGACATCAATGAAGTGTGTATCTTTTTTTATTCCTCTCCTTTTCTCTCCTTCCTAGATTGTTGGACCAGTCATTCCATTTGTCCGGCGCATTCCGTCCAGCTCTGGTGAGGGGACCGACGGTACACGCCTTGAGGCGGCGGGCCGAGGTTGGGGATGGTGTTCCCGCAGGCGCCATGGAAGTGTATGGCCATAGCAGCGCGGGGAGTGGCGACCATATAGCATCGCGAGCACGCGGCGGTGATGAGGTGATGCGGTGTCGGGGCTTGTGGAGGAGGGGTAGCAAGGGGCTAGGGGGTGAGTGGGGCGAGACTGATTGCTAGAATTTCACTGGGAGGCAGCGTAGGAAAGGACTTTCAGATGGCAGCCGGAGTGTGTCATTGTGGCAGCACGCGGGTCGTCTGGCCGCGGAGGGAGAAGGGTGTGGTAGAGAGAGTTGCGAGTGGGGCTGGTGCTGTGGGCAATGGGCATGATGCCCTTCTTATAGGCGGCGGAGCCAGGGAAGGTGGCTGGCGTGGGCGTCCTTGGCTGTTGGTGGTGCATGGATGGCGGTGACAGAGGAGGTAGGTGCGGAGTGATGGCGGGGCACAGAGAAGGACGGAGTTAGGAGTGCAAGAAGACAAGAGTGGGTGCGCGACGGTGGCAGGCGGTGGCGTGGGGTTAGGGGTGGCACAACTGGGCCGGGGTGATGGCGTGCGTCATGTGGCGTGTGCATGGCGTGGTGCCCTGCGTGTTCCACCTGAGTGGAGAAAGGGGAAGGGACGGCTGGCTGACGAGGCCCAGATGGCAGTGAGGGGGGAAATACGGGCGATGGTTATTGATCTGTTGGAAACGCATCCCGTATGGTATGTACGTACTCCCTCCGTCCTAAATACTTGCACGGTAAATCGTTCATCTTATGCAAAAAAACATTTGCAAATGTTATTTAATTTATAATTGTGTTTGTAATAAAATTATAAATGTACTTATAAAAATAAAAATATTTATAAATATTCTTTAATAAAATGAACTATTTACACTGAAATAAAAAAAGATGACAAGTATTTTAGGACGGAGGGAGGGAGTACATGTTTCCAGAAACAAAAGTAAAAACCTAGTATCCCATCGTTCTAGTAGGTGAGAACAGACCGTGTTCGGTCATCAGTCACAGATCAGAGTGAAGAGAATGCAAGGCCCAATCATGCAATGGGCCGGGGAGTGAGTTGAGGACCCCGTGTGACCGTGGATGGTGAGCCCAGCCCAGGTATTTAGTTATAGTTGGTTAAGTTGTGCCTTTTTGCTTCTATATACATCGTTGATAGATCATATTCCAATTGATTGCATATATATGTGTACTCGAATTCGTTCCTCAAAAATCTAGATATATTGCCTATAAAAAAGAATTCGTTCCTCAAAAAAAAAAAAATGTACTCGAATTCTACACATGAAACTTTCAAATAAGAAAAAAAAATCTAGACATGGAGATCGATGGCGTTATATTCTGCCTATATATATTATATACACAGAGAGAGAGAGAGAGAGAGAGTACAGTATAAAAGTGCTATGAACGCATGTACGGAACATGCATCCTGGTATTCCAGCTAGCTGATCCTATTCCTAGCTACAGTGGCACTGTAGCAGCTAATTAACTGGCTTGCTCCAGCATCTTGACGACCTGTGCCATGGTTGGTCTGTTGTCGGGATCAGAGTCGAGGCAGCTGTCTGCGACGGCGAAGAGCAACCTGACCTCCTCGTGGGGGGCGTGGGTGAGAGCCTCGTCGATGGCGTGCTCGATCTCCCTCTTGTCCTCCATGGTCTCCTTGACCCATGTGACGAGCCTGGTGCCGTTCTGGAAAAAGGACTCGTCGGTGGGCCTCTTGCCGGTGAGCAGCTCGAGCAAGACGACGCCGTAGCTGTAGACGTCGCCCTTGGTGGTGGCCCTCCCGGTGTCGAAGTACTCTGGCGGCAGGTAGCCGAAGGTGCCGGCGACGACGGTGGTGACGTGGCTGGCGTTGGGCGCCATGAGCGTGGCGAGGCCGAAGTCGGAGAGGCGCGGCTGCATGTCGTGGTCGAGGAGGATGTTGCTGGACTTGATGTCGCGGTGGATGACGTGCGGGATGCAGTCGTGGTGGAGGTAGGAGAGGCCGCGGGCGACGCCCAGGGCCACCCGGAACCGCGCCGCCCAGTCGAGGACGACGACGCTGTTGCTGTTGCGGCGGCCGTGCAGGGCGGCGTCGAGGCTGCCGTTGGGCATGAGGTCGTAGATGAGGAGGTTCACGTGCGGCGCGGCGTAGTAGCCGCAGAGCGGGACGATGTTGCGGTGCTTGATGTCGCCCATGGTTTGGAGCTCGCGCTCGAAGCCGCGGTCCATCTCGGCCGTGCCGCCGCCGCGGTTGAGCCTCTTCACCGCGAAGGCCGTCTTGTCGTCCACCCGGAGGCGGTAGACGGTGCCGTAGCCGCCGGCGCCGATGATGTCCTTGCTGGAGAGGCCCATGAGCATGGCCACCAACGACTTATTATTCTCCTTCTTGTTACTCATGTCCCAGGATGAGGAGGGGGAGCGGAACATGACCATCTTGCCGCCGGCGAGGCTGTTGTCGATGATCCTCTTCTTGCGCGACCATTTCTTGTAGAGCAGGAATGAGATGAGCATCTTGGAGAGGATGAAGAGCACGGAGCAGATGGTGATGTAGAGCGCGACTAAGCTACGGGAAGTCATCTCGATCGCGAGCGATCGATCAATCTCGATCGAAGAGGAGGAGAATTCAGCAGATCCAAGAATGATACTCGAGTGCGTTTGGCGGGCAGCAGAGGTGGCTTGGGTTGGTGCCGACGTGCGTGGTGGATTACTACTGGACGAAATAAAGAAGGGTCAGGGTCTGCGTGCGTGCTGGGGGAGAGGATCATGTGAATTCCGGCTAGCTGGCTGGCTGGCTGCGAGATCCATGCTTTGCATGCATCCATCTGACTTTACGTCACCGTCACCATCCGTGAGCAGATTAGGAGGGAAGCAGCTCCTCTGCAATTACTCTAGATGCAGTTGAATCCATTCCATGATATCTGAACCCCTCACAGATTCACGTATCGAACACAGCTGCAGGACACCAACAAACATATATTACAATCTATAACATGTGAATCCCACACTCAGAAGATCCACACATATCAGGCCAATTCCAACCGTCGCCTTATTTTGAGACTATTTTGACATTATTTACATAGTAGAGTTTGGAATAAAAAAATGGAGAATGATGAGGCTGCTGGAGATATATATCCAGCTGGTTTGCTACCCTTTGATGGATGGCTGTACAGTACTGTGCACGCCAAATCGATCGATCCGACTAGTCTATCTCTGCTTTGATTAATTGTACCAGCAGCAGATTGCAGAATGCAGCTAGGTCTATCTGGTCTACTGTACGGGCCTAACTAATCAAATTTGTATGCGAGCATGTCGATTGTCGGCTCGCGCTCCTTGAGAAATTTGTGCGCGTTCTCACCGGCCCAGCATATGTAGAGTAGACTACAGGCAGGCAGGCAGGCAGCGTCGGTGAGGGGGGCCCCAGCTTGTCATCCACCTCAATCACCATCAATCTCCCACACCCTCCAGGAAAATGGGCTGGGGACGCCCGGCCGACTGGGTTCGTTGACTGTCTCACTTGTCTCAGCCATACGTCCATACTCTTTTGCAGTACTCCCTCCGTTTCACAATAAGTGTTGTTTTAGAGTTTTAGGACATATTAAATAGAGTGATATATGAAGCATGTACCACAATAAGTGTTGTTTTAGAGTTTTAGGACATATTAAGGAGAGTGATATATGAAGCATGTGTCCTTAGTTAACACATTAATCTTTCTTTCTTTTTAGTGTCTGCATGTATGCAAGCTACCTTTTCTTTTAAAGGCAACTAATCTCTTAAAACAACACTTATTGTGGAACAAATTTTGAATTCTAAAACAACACTTACTGTGGGACGGAGGGAGTACATTGCAAATAGTTTGTACATGATTTGTATTTATATATATACATATTTTTTTGAATATGATAAATAATCAAAGAAATGTGAAAATATAACCATGCATGGCAAATATTTTTCAAACCAACAGAAAGAAGAAACAATAGGATTTTTCAGAAAAAATTGCCCTTCGCATAAACAAATTTTATAGATATACTTGTCAATATGCGCGCATGCCATGTGCGTCTAATAAAACATAGAGTAAATTTTACATATACACATAGGTGGTGTTTGGATAGTTTGGGATAGTGAAGGGAAAAAGGAAAGGAAAAGAAAGATGAGCTATGGGATAGGGATATGGGAGGTTTTATACACGCAATTATATACCTATCCCCTAATCCAAACAAGGGATATAATCCAAACAACACGGGCCCTTGACCGAAATTGGCTAGCCAAGCCCATACGTTACTTTGTAGTCCTGGCCGTTGGAGGGAGGGATTGATGACTAGAAACTGCCAGCAGGTGATTATTTATACCAGTAGGCCAGTCAACAAACCCTAATCGCGCATATCAACTCCACAACAACATACTCATTTACTCCTACCCCCCTCAAATGAGCTATTTGTCAACACTGAAGTTCTGTCAAGCGCACTAGCAGGCACCTCTAGAGTGTACTTGGAGGAGAGCCCTCTCAAGTGGACTGAGAGGCGGTGCTAGAGTGGGCTTGGCATGTCAAAACCCTACCATGTGGACTGGTAGGTAGACCAGAGCGTACCAGGAACCGGGCTCAGCTTGGAGTCAGGCAAGGCTTGGTGGGCCTTAAAACCACTACCTTGAAGAAAGCCTAAGACCGTTTCTCGGTTCTATCATTAACAACTTAAAACAGGGGCCAAGATCATTTCCTAGTTTGAGCTTCAAAACCAAGGGCCAAGGATCATTTGCTGCTTCATCGTCAAAACTAGAGTTACCCCAAACTACTAGACTACTGGACACGCGGAGGACATCGGAATATTGTGTCGAGCCTAGGTGACCAAGGACTCCTTTGTGTTCGTATCATCGAGTTTCAACTGGTAGGCACCTCTAGAGTGTACTTGGAGAAAAGCCCTCTCAACTGGAATGAGAGACGGCTCCAGAGTAGGCTTGGCATGTCAAAACCCTACAGAGTGGACTGGTAGGTGGACCAGAGCATACTGGGGTCCAGGCCCGGATTGGAGTCAGGCAAAGCTTGGTGGGCCTTAAAACCACTACCTTGAAGGAAGCCCAAGGTCATTTTTGGTTCTATCATCGTTAAAAACATGAAACTGTGGCCCAAGATCGTTTCCTAGTTCAAAAACAGGGGCCAAGGATCGTTTGTTGGTTCATCATCAAAACCAGAGTTACCCCAAAGGATTGGACTACTGGATATGTGGAGGACATCGAAAGATTGCGTCGAGCCTTAGTGACCAAGGATTCCTTCATGTTCGTCCAATTGAGTTTCATGACAGAGAGCTCTCAGATCTGGGCTTTGCAAGTGAGGGTAGGAGAGGCTGGCAAGTTGAGGTTTAATTTCATGTGTATTAATATGCACTCTTGAGACCCTTTAGGCTAGTCAATAGATGGACCTTGCAGCAGTCTCTTGTGTCCCTTGTGTGCCCTTCTCCACCCCTTTGAGTTTTGGATCTTGGTAAAAACTCTTGGCTTTTTGGGTGACCGGGAGTTAGATTATTCTTTTGTGTGGTTTTTGGCTTGCTAGGATGTGGTGGATTTGAGTTTTTCAAGTCCTAAATCCTTTGGATCCACGAGCAGCCCTGGAGTCCTTGTTCTTAGCATCGAGCTTCACTTCTTCGGTAGTCAAATTCATGGAGAATCCTAGAACTTTTAAAGTTGATCTTGTGAGAATAGCTTCTCCATGCTTTAGACAAGGTCCATGCAATGTTTCATGAAATTTGGAGCTCATTTGTGCAAGATTTGAGCAAGTTTTGTGGATTTGTGGGCTATTTTCTTTGTCCCTATGTTGGTTGAATTTTCTATGAACACCAAACCATCTGGTGCTTAGGGGTGGGCCGTTCGGTGTTGTTAGTAGCTGGGATGTGAGGACTGGGACCATCTGAACTTCTGAAGTGTTGTTCGGTGCATACTGTGCACTATTGGAAGTCCTCATTGTATAACGTCTTGTGCGTGTCTGTCGGGCCATTCGATGCTAAGAAGCATACCATCCAATGTGTAACGTCAGACTGTCTGATGTTTGTTTTCCGGCCATGTTTTAGTGAACATTGGACCGTTCGGTGCAGGTCGGTGGATCACTCAGTTTGTTTAGCTAAGAGCTGTTTTTGCTCTGTTTTTGGCTCATTTTAAGTACGTTCATTTGGGCGTTGATTTGAGTGCTTTTGTTGCGGTTTTTTGACATGGCCTAAGGTTAGTAGTATGTTGTTACTATGTGATCTTGCATGGTGCATAAAAAGAGGGTTTTAGGTCGAATTTAGGCTGACCTATTCACCCCTTTAGGTTGTCTGTCTGGTCATTCACTCTTCCACCATTAAATGCTCACAATATATTTTCCACCCGAGTTCCACCGTAGCCGCTCTTCGCCAATCTTCCCAAGATCTGCTTGCCCGTGGGTTTTCCACCGGCATCTCGAGATCCAACAGAGTGTGCGAGATCTGCTCACGGAATCCATGGAGATGAGCGCAAGAGACCCAGCACGCAAAACCGCCATCCTGCAATGGGATTTGACCTATGTAGACTTCCGCTGCTAGTTCTTTTGTTAATTTATCTCAACGATTCTTCTTTTCTTAGCTCGTTATTCTTTTGGTTCTTTATGCAGTTTTTAGCCTCTCTCTTCTCAAAGCTTTGCTGAATGGAATGGATCTAAGCAGGGTTTCTTGATGCATTTTTTAACCCCTGTCTTCTTGAGATTTTCATGGGTTAAGCCTGATATTTTTAAGTCTTATTTTTTGTGTAACGTGCCAGCACGTCTTTGTATTAAAAAGATAGCAAATTACAGCTACAGGGAGTAAGCCGCGGCTTACAAACCATGATAAAGAAAAAACAAAAAAAGAAGTCACCCAACTCACTAGCACTAACCCAAAACAACCAAAGCTAGTGCACGTATAAGAGTGAACTAAACGTTGGGGAGAAAGAGGATGATGGCTTCAACAAGGGAAGCGACACTCAAAGCGCCACCATCATCGAAACAAAGCTTTCGCTTAAAGAGGGCAAAGGCTACACTGATAACGCCCCCAGCAGGGAAACCACGTCGAAAACAAAGTCGTTATCAACACCGAAACAGAGCCGACGCCATAGCTTTCGCTTGAACTACCTTTGCCCAACCGCGAAGCACGCAAAGACCGCACGAGCAGCAACACTGCTTCCACAGCAACTCCGCCTTGACACAATCCACACTCGAAGTGCTGCCGTCATCGAAACAAAGCTTTCGCTTGAAGAGGGCAAAGGCTACACTTATAACGCCCCCCAGCAGGGAAACTACGTCGAAGAAAAAGTCGTTATCAACACCAAAATAGAGCCGACGCCGTAGCTTTCGCTCGAACTACCTTTGCCCAACCGCTAAGCACTTAAAGACCGCACGAGTAGCAACACTGCATCCACAACAACTCCGCCTCGATCGACAGCACTCCAAGTAAGAAGAAGACGACCACGATGGCCACACCAAGACCGATCGCCGAGCAAACGGGGAGCAGAACTTCAACCCAAGAAGCGAGGAGCCAAGCGTCAACCCAAGTAACCAACAATGGGGAGTAGAGGCTCAACCCTAGATAGCAACAGCAACAAGACAACAACAGAGCGATGCAACGACTTTTTAGGTCTTCTTCGATTGCCATCTCTAAATGAGTTCTTTTGCTTGATGATTTCTACAGTATTATTTTTGAATCTCATCAGATCCGTCGGATGCAAACGACACTTTTTTTTAATGTTGCAAGAATAAAACAAACAAAATGGCGTTCAATATTATTTCAACAATCAACCTACTATGTATAATTGTATATGTATCAACACGTAACGCCAAATGAAACCTGCTAGCCAGCTGCTGTATATGGCCTGATGGGTATATATATATATGTACGTATACGTCTCATGCACGTACGCTATACATCCATTAATTAGCTATACTAGGTACTTAGGTAGGAAGCGCACAAACAGCAGGCAGGCAGTCGATGGAGAAGGGGTCGTCGTGCGGCAGCAGATCGCTGGTGCGCAGGGCGGTGAAGACCATGAGCGCGAGAGTGACGGCCACGGACAGCACGGCGAGCGCCAGCATGAGCGCGTTGGCCGCCGCCTGCCGCACCTCCTGCGCGTACTCGGCGGACGCCAGCGCCAGCACCGTCAGCGGGAACGAGTAGGCCCACCACGCAACGCTGAAGCGACGCATAGCACGCTTGAACAGCGTCGGACGGGACACCTGCAGGCAGGGATTCATCATTTGTATGTATTGCTGATTTGCTGCTGCGCGATCTGTAAGTAACTGATAATTAATGCTCCTGTACTAGTAGCAGCAGCACCACCACCACCATACTATATGATAGTAGTATATCACGCACCATGCTTGCTGCACAGGCATCGATCATATGGAATGAAGAAATGCCGCGCATGCATGCAGTTGGCAATGACTCTGTAGGCACTAGCTAGCAATATATATGTTTAGTGCTATCTGCATATAGATAGGAACAGTATGGATCGGAGTATATATGTGTTTATGATATATGGATAATGATCTATATATCTGATATGTATGATGCATATGCTATATTAATCCATCTGCTGCTGTGTGAGTGGGCTTGCACGTACGACCGGATCGGAGTGTGGCGAAAACGACTACCACCATGCATGCATTTAGCAGACGAATCGACCAGCAGGATCTTTTGTATTGGAGCTAGATAGCTAGTCGGTACGGTAGGTTCCGGTGGTGGCTAATTCATTCCTTCCTATCCCTCAAAAAAAAAAAAAAAAAAACTCCTTCCTTCCTTCCTCTACGATCCGAAATGCATGCGCACGGCACTGGTTAGCACTACCATACATCCTCTCCGGTAGAATATCTATTCATATCTATTCATTCTTTTTCTTATCAACGTTCTAACCACTTTTCACTATGTCTACAATAGTGCGTTTATTATATTAGTTGCACGCGCACTACATTTGCTCTTTATTTATCCGTTTATAGTATATTGGTTTATTTATCCATTCATTCATTCGATTACTAATATGCATGCATGTTGGATTGGATAGCAGATGATCATGCATCTAGTGTGTTGTCGATGCAAAGCTAGTAGATGCGTTGCCGTGTGTGCAACTGCGCGCAGGCAGCATGTGTCCGTACGTACCAGGGACGCGAAGAGGAAGAGTGAGAGGAAGAAGAGCATCTTGCAGCAGGTGTCGAAGGAGCATGCTATGGCGTCCCAGGCGAGCGACGCCATGCTGGGCGCCGCGAAGAAGAGGAAGAAGACGGGGCGCAGCATGGCCGGCAGCGAGTCGGAGCCCAGGAACCTCTGGTAGAGCGTGACGAAGAGCACCAGGTAGTGCGCGGCGCCGACGGCGAAGATGGCCACGGCGCCCTCGTGCCACCCCATCTTGGCCGCCGCCCTGGCCGTCACCAGGTTGCCGATGACGGTGATGTGGCTCGCCGGGTTGGCCACCATGGACAGGAACTTCTTGCCGCGCGTGAACCACTGCCCGTAGATCTTCACGTCCAGCGCCAGGATGGGCAGCGAGAAGGCCAGCCAGAGCAGGCGGTAGGGCGGCGCGCCGGGGCGCAGCAGCCCCGGGGGCGCCGACTGCAGCAGCAGAAGGCACGAGATCCAGGGCGCGAACAGGTAGTTCATGGCGACGTGGTGCCGGAACTCGGCGCGCACGGCGGGGAAGCGGAGCAGGCAGCGCGCCGCGTAGAGCGCGCAGAGGGCGAGCAGGGCGAGCAGCGCCAGCCACCAGAGCAGCAGGAAGGCGGCGGAGGGCAGCGAGGAGGAGGAGGAGGCGGCGGCGGCGGCGGTGAGCAGGGTGCGCCACAGCAGCGCCTGCCCGCTCAGCGCCAGGCTGATGCGGAAGTAGCCGGCGTGGAAGCGCGTCAGCATCTCCCACCAGCAGTTGCCGCCGCCGCGCACTGCTGCTACTGATGAGTG
This sequence comes from Paspalum notatum, assembly GCA_022530915.1. NCBI lineage: Eukaryota > Viridiplantae > Streptophyta > Magnoliopsida > Poales > Poaceae > Paspalum > Paspalum notatum. The sequence goes on from CM039686.1 coordinate 51,277,085, forward strand.
GGGTTTATGAAGGGACGAGCATGGACGAGCTTCCGAGGATTCCATTGTTATTTGATCGTCCTCAGCTCGATCGATCGCTATTTATAGGCCGCCGGCTCGAAGAGGAACGAAGCCAGCCGGCCGGCCGGCTGGCTACTTGTGCCAGTGGATGGGTACGGTAGTGCTTCCATTGTGTGTATTACCGGTACATGCGGCCGCCGAGGCAGTATCCGGGGCAGGCTGTCTGCTGCATGCTTTAGTTTAGTTTGATTTGATTGGAACTAACTTTATTTGCAACAAAACTTTACCTAATCAAGATGATGATTATGATGGCTTGTATTAAATCAGCTAGCACTAGCTCAGGGATTAGCTAGAACACATAGCGGGCCTGGCAGCGACTGGCTAGTAGAAAACAGTACTCAATTAAATTAGGATGAGAGGTTTACCTTTATTTCGTTGCACGACGACTGAAAGCCCGCCCCCGTGTCTGCATGCTTACCCCTTTATTGTAGACTCGATAAGTCATGGTAATTGTTTCGCCGACATCACATCCAACAATTAATGATTGCCAGATTGGTGTTCATACATCTACTAGCGACTCTAATTGTGTTTTTACTTTCGTTTTTAAAACTTTATGTTTTTACCCATACGTCTTCTAAACGAAGACTCTGTTTACCCCATTTCTAACTTGCTATATGCAACCGCACTAAACCATTTAAAAGAAATAGAAAAATCTTTTGAAATAGGGACGATAGGCTAGAATGCCCCTTATCTTTTTACCCACGACCCAATGGAATGGTAAAACTTGTGTGTGGTGTGGCCTAGGCAGGGCATGACATGGGGAGACTTGGAGGCAGTGACACAATTACCTGGGCACAATCCGTCACCGGTGGCATGAATAGGGAATAGGGATATTATCACAATCCATTAAAAAATAGGGGCAAATCGTATGGGTTTGATGGTCTTTTAGCACAAGAATTGATATTGTTAAGAAGAGTTAACCGAACAGGGTTAAACTCTATCTTTGATTTGAAAACTTAGTGGTAAATTCACAAAGTAAAAAAAATGATGGCAAAATCACTATTAGACTCTAAAGTGAGGGTATAAACGACAGAGCCCCTCCTCCACGGTAGCGGAGCGAGGCTATTCCGCCGTGGATTGAAGGGGGAGAGAGAGGAGGCCAAGGGGATCGAGGTGGCCGGGCTTGGAGAAGGCAGAGGAGAGACAGGAGGCCAAGAGGGTGGACATCAGGCGGAGATGCAGACGGGATGCGGGCGCCCGCCACGGATAGGCCAGCAGGGAGGAGAGCCGGGCGGGTGTGGAGACTCCAAGACCGGTAGTGGAGCTGTATTATCTAAGCACTCAACAAAGTCATTGCAGTCAGCGCAACCACCTGGGAAGTTCAAGCACCCAATCTGATACCACTCGGCGGTGGTAGCATTCGGCCTTGTGGTACTTGATGAGAAGAGTGAAGGTTGGACCGACGCCGAAGAGGGGGGTGAATTAGGATTTCTAAAACTAAGGCTCTCTAAAAACTACAACTAATAAGCAAAATCTATGCAAGTTAAAGCTAGCTATGTGCACTAAGGTTTTGCTAAGTGTTGCTAATTCTACCATGGCCAAGTCTTGCAACCTAGTTCTACCTAGAAACTAACCTATCAAACTAGTCTAGGAATGTAAGCACACAATTGTAAGAAAGTAAATGTGAAAGCTAAATGATAGGTAGAGAATGCAAACTCCCGTTGACGATGTCGGCGATGGCACACGATAAATACATGGAGATTTTTTCCCGAGGTTTGGGGAGCCAACGTGCCTCCACCCTCTACTCCTCGTTAGGCGCCCCTATAGGCTTTGCTCTCACGTAGTCCTCAAAGGAATATGGCCTCGCCCACGCAAGGGTGGAGGATGGCAAAACTTCCGCGGAAGTCAAGCAACCCTAGTCGGGTCTCCGGATATCCTCGGTACACACCCACACAAGCCCTTCTCTCGCATAGTCTTGGACTACGGCCTCGCCCACGCAAGGGTAGAGGATTGTCGGAGCTATTAGGGTCTTCCGAGTCCTTTTCGCTGTGAGAAACATGACCCTAAGAGGTAGAGGTTTCAGTAATTAATGATAACTTAATTTTGTTACTAATGAGTTCATAACATGAAGGTTACATATTATATATTGTGCTCATTGGTTGACAAAAAGAGGCCCCTCCATTCAAATTTCATAAAGGATGGCCTTTGGTTTGGATTTATAGCGTGAAGATCAACCTAAGGGCACTTAGGAGTTTATTTGCTAGTTTTTAGATGTGCCGTACTATTAAGAGGGGTCGAGGTGAGTAGCTTGAAAGACTTTTGCTCAATTGTTCACTCTAACTCGAGTGTATCTTAGTACTAAAGCTCAAACACTTAAAATGTGCTATAACACACTCACCTTTAATCAAAAAGTTCAAAATAAACTCCCTCAAACTTCTCTCCTATCTCCATCGGTCAAAATGCAGCGTTTAAGTGACCATCGGACCGTCCGATGGTCCATCAGACCAAGTAGATAGGGAGTTTGTTCCAGGTGGTTCCCAGGAAAAATCCACCATCGAACCGTCCTATGGTCCATCGGACCATCTAGACATGGAGGTATCCCACTGCAGTTTTTGGGCTTTAACGTCATCGGGCCATCCGATGGTCTCTGAGCAGTGGTGAGAAAATGGGGTTTTTGAAAATTACATGCATCGGACCGTCCGATGGTCCAACCATCAGACTGTTCGATGGTCGTGCAGAAACGTGCTGAGAGCTCCCAACGGCTTGTTTTTGGGCTCTCCTCTATGTAAAGTAAGCCCCTTCCTCCATTTCACGCCTTTGTGACTAGGAAACACTCACACTCACACAAAGGTCACCCAAGTACCAATGTTTTCTTAAGATTTACAACAAACATTAGATATCTATCTTATCTATCCAGGAGAGTCTATCAACACTGCGGCTGAGCTATCTTGTTGTACAAGCATATATCTTAACTGTGTTTACATTCATCGATATCTGTATATGAATATAGATAAAAAAAGATAAGAACCAAAACTCATTAAAGCGGAAAGAGTACTATATCGATGCAGCAGATGGATGGATGCATCAGCTGGTGAAGTTCGACACAAGGCAATATGCAGATAGGGTGGTATCGTGTTCGGCTGCTCTACTGTCACGTCGTCATGTTCATGTCATCTACTACCCTGCTTTTGTTTTTGGATTGATCCATCGAGAGAGATGCATGCATTAAGTCTGGCGATCCAATCGACGACGAAACGGGAGAGGTGTGTGTTGGGCTAGCTGCGTACTAGGGTGGTATCGTGTACGCATTAGAATAATACATATATTGCATCTGTTCCGATTCGATCCATATTTGGTTGTCTCATCTCTGTTAGAGATCTATATATCGATATGCCTGATGCGCACCATCGCTAGCGGACGGCTGCCTGTGCTGCTTCATGCCTTGATCCTAGATCGATCGGCTAGGCTAGCTGGATACCAAGGACTAGGAAAAGGACCAAAAGTCAGATAAAAATAAGGGTTGTAGTTGTTAGCAAACAATGCAATAAACAAGATCGAACACGAGACACGATTTTACGTGAAAAACCCTTGCGGAAAAAAACCACGGACGCCAGCCGGCAAAACTCCACTATATCGGAAAGTGTTTACAGAACATGAGACGTCACCTCTCCCCGATGGCTTACAAGATGCATATATATGGTGGAACATGTGACCTACTTGGGCCACAACATAACTGGGCTTAGGCGTCCCTAAAACCCAACAAGAATTCGGATCAATATTCAACAAACTCCACTTTGGGACGAATTCTATCTTGTAGCAATGAAGAATCAACAATAATCTTTCTTCAATAATAAATTTCACCGGCGCCAAAAAAATCACTAGGACTTAAACTTTAATACCAACACAGCTCAAACTTAGATGTAGGAATATGCTTTGTCATCGTATCAGCAGGATTATCATGAGTGCTTATTTTGCGTACCTTAATGCCACCTTCAGCAATGACACCTCAAATAAAATGATATCTCACGTCAATATGCTTCGTTCTTTCATGGAACATTCGATCTTTTGTGAGATAAATAGCACTTTGATTATCACAATGTATAGTAACGCAAGAACAACTAACCCCGCAAAGTTCAAAGTATAACCCTCTCAACCAAATAGCTTCTTTATAAGCTTCAGAAATAGCCATATATTCAGCTTCAGTAGTAAACAAAGCAACAGTAGCTTGCAGACAAGCTTTCCAACTAACAGCACAACCACCAACAGTGAAAACATAACCTGTGAGAGATCTCGTCTTATCTAAATCTCCAGCATGATCAGAATCAACATAACCAACAAGTCCATCTCTAAATTTACCAAATTATAAACGAGCACTAGAAGTACCACACAGATATTTGAAAATCCACTGAACAGCCCTCCAATGCTCCTTACCAGGATTAGTCATATATCTACTGACAACACTCAATGCATGAGATAAATCAGGACGAGAACATACCATGGCATACATAAGAGAACCAACTGCACTGGAATATGAAACTCTAGACATGTACTCAATATCATCATCTGACTGTGGATATAAATCTGAAGATAATCTGAAATGTGCAGCTAACGGAGTACTTACTGGTTTTGCATTATACATATTAAAACGGTGAAGAACTTTTTTAATATAACCTCGCTGACTGAGGTATAACGAACCAGATTTTCTATCTCTGATTATTTCTATACCAAGAATTTTCTTAGCTGCATCCAAGTCCTTCATCTCAAATTCTTTATTTAATTGTGCTTTCAACTTAGCTATTTCTGATTTTTCTTTGGCAGCAATCAACGTATGATCAACATATAGAAGCAAATAAATAGCTGAACCATTAACAGTTTTCAAATAAACACAGCTATCATAATCGGACCGCTTAAAATCATTAGAGAGCATAAATGAGTCAAACCACTTATACCATTGCCTAGGAGATTGCTTCAATCTATAAAGAGATTTCTTTAATTTGCAAACAAGGTTTTCTTTTTCAGAAACAACAAAACCTTCAGGTTGGTCCATATAAATATTTTCATCTAACTCCCCATGCAAGAACGCAGTTTTAACATCTAATTGCTCAAGTTCATAATCATGCATAGCAACAATACTAAGCAACATGTGAATAGAACTATGCTTCACAACTAGGGAAAAGACATCATTAAAATCAATACCTGGAATCTGGCTATAGCTCTTAGCAACCAACCTTGCTTTATACCTTGCAGGCTCACTTGGGAAAATATCTTCTTTCTGTTTGAAAATCCATTTACAACGGACAGCCTTTTTATCTTTTGGCAATTTTACTAAATCCCAAGTACCATTCTTTTCAAGCGACTCCATCTCATCTTGCATAGCGGTCACCAAATTGTTGCAATCAGCAGAAGTAATAGCCTCAGAATAATTAGAAGGTTCTGCATTACCTTCAATCTCTTCTGCAACACTCAAAGCATAAGCAATATTGCATTCTTTAATTAATCTTCTAACTGGCTTACGAGCCCTGACGGCTCTATCAACTGCAATAGAATGTTGTGGAGGCTGCACAACAGGAGAAAAATGCTCAACAGAAAACGAATCATCAACAATTGGTGAATTATCAGGGATATGTGCATCTTGGACAGCATCATTGTCATTCTCTGGTGTTTTATCAACATCAATAAAATACTCTACCTGCACACTTGATTTCTGCTGTCCCTCAACAGGAGCATCACTAGACAGGTTGTCAGATAATATAGCAGTTTCATTAAAGATAACATTCCTACTAAGAACAACCTTTTGAGTTTGTGGATTCCACAATTTATAACCTTTAACACCAGATTGGTAACCAAAAAAGATACATTTAATAGCTCTAGGCTCTAATTTTCCATTATTAACATGAACATAAGCAGTACAACCAAAAACTCTCAATTGTGAATAATTAGCCGGAGAACCAGACCATACCTCAATTGGAGTTTTCTTATCAAGAGTAATAGAAGGTGAATGATTAATAAGATAGTAAGCAGTGGAAGCAGCTTCAGCCCAAAAACGCTTATTCAAGCCAGCATTAGACAACATGCAACGGGCCCTGGAGATGATAGTTCTGTTCATACGCTCAGCTACACCATTCTGCTGAGGTGTATGAGGAATAGTGTAATGCCTAACAATGCCTTGAGACTTGCAATAGGCTTTAAATTGATCAGAACAGAATTCCATCCCATTATCAGTACGAAAAATTTTAACCTTTTTCTCAGTTTGATTTTCAATCATAACCTTCCACTCTTTAAATACTGAAAATGCTTCTGATTTATATTTCAAAAAATAAGGCCATACCTTTCTAGAATAATCATCAATGATTATCAACGTATAACGAGAACCACCATGAGAAGGCTTGCGAGACGGTCCCCATAAATCAGAATGCACATAATCAAGAATACCTTTACTTGTATGAGTTGACGTATTAAATTTCACCCTCTTGTGTTTGCCAAACACACAATGCTCACAAAACTTCAACTTAATGACGCTATGCCCATCAAGAAGTCCTCTCTTGCTCAAAACTTGTAAACCAAGCTCACTCATATGCCCGAGACGCATTTGTCAAAGATTAGTATCATCAGAATTAGATAATGAATTAGAAATTACAGCGGCATCACCTGTAATTGTAGTACCACGAAGACGATACAAATTTGCAGATTTCAAATCAGCTTTCATAACTATAAGAGAACCTTTTGACACTTTTAGAACTCCATCTCCACTAGAGTATTTGTACCCTTTGCCATCAAGAGTACTCAAAGAAATAAGATTCTTAGTCATATCTGGAATGTGCCTAACATCAGTCAATGTCCTGACAATGCCATCATGCATTTTAATTTGAACAGATCCAATTCCAATAATTTGACATGGTCTATCATCACCCATTCTAACAGAACCACCAGATTTAACTGAATCATAAGTGATAAAACAATCTCTATTAATGCATACGTGAAAAGAAGCACCAGAATCAAGAATCCATTCATTATTAGCACATCCAGCAAAAGCAACGAGAGTATCACCATCAGAATTATCTGAACTAGAAATAGCAACAGAAAGCTTTACCATCGCCATTGGATTTATTTTTCTTTCGATATGTGCCAGTTCTCTTTTCTTTATTTTTCAACTTATAGCAATCGGCAATAACATGGTTATCCTTTTTGTAATAATAGCAAAATTTATTACCTCTGCCTCTAGATTTTGAACGGCTATGGTGGCCATTAGAACTTTTACCTTTGGAGCCATTATTGGACTTTTTCTCTGTCCGACCTCGAGCAGCCAAAGCTTCACCATTGGAAGCAGAACCATCAGAAGACATCATCTGTTTCATTTTCTCCTTGGCTTGCAAGGCCTCACAAACATCATTCAACGTAAGAGTATCACGACTATATAATATGGTATCTCTGAAATTTGCAAAAAAACTAGGCAGAGAACATAACAGAATGAGACCGAGATCCTCATCTTCATATTTTACCTCCATAGTATGAAGGTCAGAAACGATCTCCTTTAAGACCGTCAGGTGATTTGGCACAGAACCACCCTCTTGCAACTTGTGAAAAAATAACTTCATCTTTAAATACATTTTACTGGTAAGATCTTTTGACATACAGATCGACTCCAGCTCAAGCCACAAAGCGGCTGAGGTTTTCTCCTGTAAAACCTCTTGCAAAATATTATTAGACAAATGAAGATGAATTTGTGATAAGGCCTTACGATCTCTTCTCTTCTCTTCATCGGACTAAAACTTTGAATCTTTATTGCCGAACTTATCAAGAGCATCATCTAGATCAGCTTGTGACAAAATAGCACGCATCTTTACTTGCCACAGTGAAAATCTGGTGTCATAATCTAGCAGCGGAATATCATACTTCATAGATGCCATTAGAATAAAATAATCAGAAGAACCAGAGACAAAATAATAGCTGAGAATAAATTTTGGTGTGCAACTCCCTGGGTGCACGTAGCAGAAATCAGCAAAACAGATCTTCTGGTAGAGGCCGTCGTGTGCGCGTAGCAGGGGACCAAATCTGATTTTTTTTTCTTACCTGACCGTACGGGGACAGGAAGGAACAACACTGTAGCACCTGTTCTCCGCTCACGGCACGAGCGGGAGGACTTTCCGCTCCCTCGATTCGTGTGCGCAATAGGAATCCAACCAGCGCAGAGATGAAGATATTCACCTGCTAGAATCACATCGGCCTCGACTCTGCCTCCGATCCGGCAGAGGACTCCAACTCGGGAACGGCGACGCGCGGATACGCGTAGTATTCTGACGGCGGCGGAAACAGGAACGAAACCATAACTTTTTTTTTCCACTCGTAAATCTCGTGACCAGCTCTGTATACCACTTGTTAGCAAATAACGCAATAAACAAGATCGAACACGAGACACGATTTTACATGAAAAACCCTTGCGGAAAAAAACCACGGGCGTCAGCCGACAAAACTCCACTGTATCGGAAAGTGTTTACAGAACGTGGAGGAATACAATGAGGCGTCACCTCTCCCCGACGGCTTACAAGATGTATTTATAGGGTGAAACACGTGACCTATTTGGGCCACAACATAATTGGACTTAAACGCTTAGGCGTCCCTAAAGTCCAACAGGAATTCGGATCAATATCCAACGGTAGTAATAACAATTAATCAATTATAGATTGGCAACACGCGTCCGCCCAACAATAGAAAATACACCAGATTCCTTCACGGGCTCATAGGCATACGATTATTTCCATCGGAAAAACGAGGATAAAATCGTCATCTCTGTCATCATCTATTTACCCGGAGGATTCTATATCTTAGCTGCGCGGGGTGTGCATCTATCTTAATTATCTCCTATCCTCCTTACAATCAACCTACGTACACGTGAAGTGATCGACCCAAGCATCGACAACTAGTCGGACCATTGAAGCATAGGTCTAAGAAAAGGACACATGGCGTTTTGAGAGGAGTGGAAGATCTAACCCCAAGTGTATGGAGCGGACCATTCTAGCACAAAGAGAAGTTAATTAAATGAGCTAGCGTCATGGAGCGGACCATTCTAGCGGAAAGAGAAGTTAATAAAATGAGCTAGCGCTGCGAGGAGCCGAGGACTGAAGGGTACCACTTCGTCTATTTACGATTCCCATAAACCAGGCCGTGCTTTCTTTTTTTTTTTCAGTAAGCTCAGCCGAAGAGCCCTGGACCGGCAGCACCTGCAAAGGAAGGAGGGCGGAATAATTTGGCCAAAGATATAAAGTTTGCTGAAGAGAATAAGAAACAAGGACTAGAAATTCCTAAGTAACATTGGACGAACCTTCGGACCATTGTGGCCCAAAAGCTAATTGAACGTATAGTAGGTGAGGTACATGGACCTGACGGTTGATGTACACCACGAACTCATGAAGTAAGGATCGGACCCATATACTTTCTGATGGCCTTATGGCTAGTTTGAATTTGGAGGTTATATAAGCCACCCTATCCAGTGACGTAGCCAGGATTTGGCACCTTGGTATTCATTATAAAAAAAATTTGTACAATGCAATATATATAGAACCACAAGATCATAAAAACAACCAAAGTGCATCAGTACAATAATGAGCATAAATCCATAATAGCAACCAAAGTACAAATAGTTGACAACATGAAACAATAGGAATATCTCTGACAGTCATGACTTAGGAAAGATACAAAATAGAGAAGAAAATTACAATATGACTTTGCGATCCCCTTGTTGGAAGTGATTAATGATATCCTCATTTTTCACTTGCTTGAAGAATTCCCTCTCAATAAATGTAACTAAACAATTGTTCAAATATTCATCACCCATTTTGCTCCTTAGCTTGTTCTTCACATAATTCATTGCGGAAAACACCCTTTCAACACTAGCAGTGGCTACCGGAAGAATTAGCACAAGCTTAAGAAGCTTGTAAACAATATCATATTGTTCATGTTTTTTTGCCTTTACAAGCATAACTGAAAGTTCACATAGATTCTTCAAATTTTTAAACCTTTCATCCCTTTGCACATAAGAAATGTACATTGATAATTGCCATGGAAGTCTTGACAATTCATAGCTTGTGAAATCCTTAGCATAAAATTCAGCAAGCCGAACCAATTTTGCTTGATTTTAAGCAGCAAATGAATCAAGTGGACTGAATGCTGCCATACAAGAAAGTAGTTCGGTGTTTACCTCATCAAATCTGTCATTCAGCTCTCGAAGTTGCCTATCGATGACAGCCACATACATATCAACATGGAAGCGATGAAAATTCATTGTACCATTATAAAACCCTCTTTTAGGTCTCCCAACTGGATAGTAGGGACCCTCCATGTCAACAACTTTGACCTTATGTTTTGTGCAAAAGGAAGTGACCTTTTCAAGGAAAGCTTTCCATCCAGCATCTTGTCGCAAGCATTGCAAATGATACTTTGTGAGATCAACAAGCTCAATAGCATTGACAATATCCTGATCTTTCTTTTGTAAAGCTCTACTCAAGTCATCTGTGTATCCAAAAATTTCTTGCATCAAGTGTGCCATAAAAACAAACTCAAACGACTTAAATGCTGTCAACATAGTTAGAGCTTGTTGGGCCTCCCCGCTAGTATACTCTTTTCCAATCCTTGTGAGAACTCGTCTAATTGCAGGATATAGAGAGATGACATGTACCACTGTTTTGTAATGAGATCCCCAACGAGTATCACATGGCCTTCCCAAACCCATTTCTTGATTCAAACCTGTACCGGTTTCTAGTTCCTGCAAGTCCAGTGCATCAATCAATTCCTCAGCTTGTGCAATTCGAAGCATTCTGATCTTTTTACAAGACAATCCAAGAACATTTAACAAGTATGTAAGCTGCTGAAAGAACCAAGTACAATCACCACTCTCCTTAGCAACAGCAACAAGAGTTAATTGTAGCTGATGGGCAAAGCAATGGACATAATAGGCATAAGGAGACTCATCCATAATTAGTTTCTTCAGACCATTAGCATTACCTTTCATGTTACTAGCTCCATCATATCCTTGCCCTCGGACCATTGATAAACTCAAATTATACTTGATAAGCATTTTCTCAATTGCTGATTTAAGTGTCAAAGAGGTGGTATCCTCAACATGGGCAAGCCCAAGAAATCTTACCACTGCCCTTCCTTTCTTATCAACATAGCGCAAGCAAATAGCTAGCTGTTCATTCGGGTACACATCACTTGACTCATCCGCAGGTATTGCAAAATAGTCACCATCTAGATCTTCAGTTACTAGTTTAGTGGTTTCCTGGCCACAACAGTTGATTAGCTCATGCTGTATGTCGGGGGATGTCATCTTACAATTTTGTGGAGCATTCTTTAGAACTACCATGTTCACCTCTTCAAAATTTCTTGCAAGCCAATTTAAAAGCTCAAGGAAATTTCCTTTATTTAATGATTCTTCACTTTCATCATGCCCTCTAAAAGCCAAGCCTTGGCGCAATAAAAACCTCAAACACTCAAGTGACCATGTCAAACGACGCTTATATAACGTCTTGTACAGTGTGGTGTTTGAAGCAATAGATTCCCTAATTGATGCTTTAGGTGTAGTGAACATGTTAAATTTCTCTTCAGCTTCAGTATGGGCACTAGTAATGGCACCAATATGTCTGGTCAATCTTGATTTCAAGTTCCAATTTCTGAACCCTTCCTCAACAAACGTGTCTACACCAGGGCATTTTGTTTTATCCTTGAACAGATAGCAGACAAAGCAGAAAGCAGCATCTTTGTCCACACTATACTCTAACCACTTGAATTCCTTAAACCAAGCAGGGCAAAAGCGACGTCGATATCCACCTATATCTCTAAACTTAAAATCATGATTCTTTGGTTGACATGGCCCTAACTCAATGTATCTGCATCTAACTCTATCCTGGTCATTGGGATCATACCTCGAGATGGGGATTCGCTTCCCAGGATCATGCTCGAGTGCTGCCAAGTCCGCTTCAAATTCAACCTCTTCATCAATTGATTCATCTTCGATAATTGGGGATGGGTGTCCTCTCTGCTCTTCTGTGTGAGTGTGACCATCCTCATCTGCTGGCACCAGTGCCAACTGCAGATTGCTCTCAACAGTTTCCACTTCAACATCATCATCATCATCTTTGGGATTGTTGTCAGCCTTAACAGGAGGAGGATTTGGACCATTTGGTGTAGACACGGAAGCTGTTTTGTTTGCCTTTGAAGCTTTTTCCCACAATGTAAATAAGCTAACATTCTTCTTCTTCTTCTTCTTCTTCATCTACATTACATGAAGTTAAAAACACAAAAAAACAAATTAGATTTTGTGCTATAATCGAGCTGTGGCATTCTATCGAGCACATAGCATGTGATGTAATTTCTAATGCCTGCTTGCCTTGAAATAATCTGCTCCGCTGTCCGCTCGGCGCTCCGCCCTCTCGCCGCCGGCTCACCGCTGTAGCCTGTAGCTAGGGGCCAGGATCTGGCAGCCTTCACGCCGTCGCGCCCTGCCGCTGACGGCCTGTCGGGCGTCGCTGCGTCGGCTGCCTCCCTCACCCTCAGTCCCTCCGCAGCCCGCACACGTCGCGCACCCGCCGCGCCGCCGCCGCACACGTCGCGCACCCGCCGTCCCACCACTCCATGCCGTCGTCCCCTCGCAGGAGCGTCGGATGCAGTGCGCCGGCCGTCGCCGCCAGGCGCAGATGCGAGTGGAGGCAGATGCAAGATGGATTTCAGGCTGGTCGGATGGAAAGGCAGTGGTGTTGGGCTGCACTTTGGCCTTTGGGCCAGACTTGTTGGGCTGCTATAGACACGTTGGGCTGCAGGGCTCGTGGAATCAGATACCTGAAGTAATCAGATGTATACTTGTATTGTATATACAATATGTATTTGATTTTTTTGCAAAAAACATTGGTATTCACATGAATAATCTTGCATACCCTTGGCTACGCCCCTGACCCTATCGGGTTATTTTGGCAGAGATTGATGAAGATGGAAATCCCAAGCAGTGAGGAGGTGCTACCCAAGTATACTAGACACTCTGACCCACCCAAGTGAGCGTCGTGCATTATCTTAGCTTGAGAGAGCTTTGCAAGATTGAGCTTGTAAGCTCATCTTCGGTCTAGCTCCTATTTGAGCTAGTGGCAAACCTTGGTTGTGATTATAATACACTGTATTTATTGTGTATTTGTTGTATGTTAGACGCCCCTTCTTGGTGTGGAGAGGCGATGGAACTTTTTGAAAGGGTAAGGAAACCCTTCAAGCTTCATATTAAATATCGGTGCCTTGTGACCATGAGACAATGGTGTTGGCTTGGTGGAACTTAGACTTTCTTGCAGTAGTGTGTCTTGATGGCTAGTCTAAGACGGTGATCGGAAGAGTTTTGTTGTCCGGCTCAATTTCCTTGGCGGCGAGCCAACGTGGATGTAGCCTTTGGTGTCAAACCATGGGATAAAAAGGTGCATGGTAATGAGAAATGGAAAGGAAAATACATTGATATCAGAGAATTATGATCTAACGGACCAAGTTTAGCGTTGGCATTGCTCAACGTGGAGCAAGAAGAATAATAATCAATGATTCTTAGTAGTTCTAGTGATGTGGTCAATGACTCAATGTGGTGAGAGTCACTTATATAGTTATATATAGTAGGCTATATAGATTTCAGGGTGTTTTTAGGCTCGACAGCACGGGACATTCAAAATTAGAGCCTATTTGGGAGAGTCCGTTTCAACAATTGCAGCTTCGGTTTCCCAGCTTCACCATTGTGAAGGAGAAGCACACGATCCATCTCCTAGGTGCAGCTGACTCGGTCGCCCTCCATCACCGTCGTCGCACGTGCTTGGTCTTCCGCCGCCTACACCAAAATGGAAACGGGGTGAAAGATCTGGTCGCCTCTGTTTCGTGGGGGAGCTGAACCGATATGTGTATAACCAGTGGCAGGTGGGTAATTTCTATACAACTTCATGACTTGGTATGAAAATAGTGTTTTCGAAGCACCCTTTAAAGAGCTTCGGGAATTTCATGAAACTGACCCATAGTTTCACTTTTTTTTTTCAAAGTCGGAGCTCGTGGAGCTAGACCTGTTTGGGTAGATGATGCTGCCACGAAGTTAAAATTATTGAAATGAAGCTCTCCCAAATAGGCCTGGCCTCTGCTTTTATTTGAAGTCCATATATGTATATATATAGATACATATAAGGTTTTATTAAATGAAATGACCCACATCCTAAGCAAGGATTTTAGGCCAAAAGCGGCCTGTTTCAGCGCTGCATGCCTGCATCCTTCTCGGTCTTGAAGCATCGCACGGTTTCACTCGTGTTCCCAACCCCCATATTGTTATACCACACTCAGTTCCCTAGGTCTTCGCTCTTGCGCAAAAAACACCACAGAGCCAAATTATCATATGAAAGCTATTGTCCAAGTTTCATGATTTTTGGAGTTCATTTAGTCCATTTTTGATATCTATCTATAAAATCTATATAAGTGAAGCCCACTATCTATGTCTCTCAACATGCAACCTAGCCACATCATCTCAAAACCCCACTGACTTGCATGCCATATCACCATCCACTAAGACCTTAATTTATATCTTTCATCGATTTTTTGTGGCTTCATACATGCTAAACTTTCATATGACGTATAGCATGTGTAGTATTATTCTTCATCATTGTCAACAAACTTCACGTTTTCTTTTTTATCATTGTATCCAATCTGCTAACACATATACAACTCATATCCTATGGTATGACCATCTTCATAACCCTTCAGTTGATTCTCCAAAAAATGCCTATAATACATACGTGCATGCAATGACTACGGGATTGTATAAACCGGGCATACACGTGCAATATTCTTCGTTGGCAAACAAAACTATCTATTTCTCTTAACATGCAACCTAGTCACATCATCTCAAAACCCCACGGACTTGCATGCCATATCACTATCCACTAAGACCTTAATTTATATCTTTCATCGATTTTTTGTGGCTTCATGCATGCTAAACTTTCATACGACGTATGGCATGTGTAGTATTATTCTTCATCATTGTCAACAAACTTCACGTTTTTTTTATCATCATATCCAATCTGCTAACACATACACAACTCATATCCTATGGGATGTCGTGTTATTTTTCGTACGACCATCTTCATAACCCTTCAGTTGATTATCCAAAAAATGCCTATAATACATACGTGCATGCAATGACTACAGGATTGTATAAACCGGGCATACACGTGTAATATTCTTCGTTGGCAAACAAATTTCATGTTTCTTTTTTTATCACCATATCCAATCTGCTAACACATACACAACTCATATCATAGGGGATGCCATCTACATTTTCGTACGATCATCTTCATAATCCTTCAGTTGATTCTCAAAGGAGAAAAATCATACCACCATGCCATCATAGGTAAAAAAGGCTCCAATATTATTTACCTACTACACATGCAAATTATTTAATTAATATAATAAGCCCCAAATTCCAATATCTTACTACTTTGTTTCTTTTTTTAATTAATCATCGACTGTCCATCTGAAATTATCCTCAAATTCCCGCAACAACGTGTGGGAAATTCACCTAGTTTCTTTTGTATTAGATAACATGCAATAAACTAAGGGCATAAAAATATTTTCAGGGATCCCCATCTTTACCATTCTGTAGATCTAGTAGCAAGGAATACAACTAAGCAAAGTTTGAATTTTTAGCATTTAATTCAATTTTTAATGGGTTTCAAATAGACGGAAATGCCAAGAAGAGAACGAAACAAAATTTCTGAATCGAGTAGGGAACAAATTTTTTTTTCTGGTCCAAGAAAAGAAGCGCCAAAATTTTTTAGGCCAAATAGATAATTCTCTCATAGAAGATTATGTAGCAGGAGGTAAAATACTATTTCCATGCATACCGCTATATATGATTTGTAATGTAATCCTAAAACTCCAATGATAGATTTGTCTTTATTTTGAAAAATGGCTACGTACTAAGGCTGATGTTATCATCTCGTCTATCCCACTATCTATATTTTAAACTATACTCTATCTACAGCGCACAAGCATTATTTTGTACATCCATATCCAGTCTAAACCGAGGCTTAAGCAGCAACTTGCCTTTTGTTTGTTCCTTGCTTGGAGTTTCAGCCGGCCCACATACACATTCCACAATGGGCCTGAGTGCCACCTGACTATTCTAGTTCCTGTTTTTCAATTACCAACAACGTATGAGAGGAAGAACACCAACCAAATCCCTACTTGCTTATATTAATGTTTTTCTTGATTAAATACAGTAGTACAGACACTTGCATATATACGCTCATAGTTATTAGTTGCTTCTATTTAATTTGGTGAGGATCGTATCATGTATATATTAATAATAATCAAAGTAATCTTCTGTATCTAAATATATATCTAGCCTGCACTATCTATTTTTCTAGGCTTGCATAGAGCCACATCGTCTTAGGAGTCCATTAAATTTTTTTAGCGAACGTGCATCGCACGTTTTTTCATTAAGAGAAAGATAAAACGCTTACAAACATGGTAGAGAGAACCCAGACCCTACCAAATACCGTCTAAGAGCTAATTAACAAGCTGACATCCTGGCAAGAAGCTGCCCTAGATCGACTACACCAGCCAAAGCCCAGAGCCTGGCCTCCTCGACTATTTTCTCCACTACAACCCTCGGCATGGACGCTCTCCGTCTGAAAATTCGATCGTTGTGTTCTTTCCAAACCACCCAGACCACGAGCAGCACCAGGGCATCAAAGCCTCTACGCGACAGATTGCCAAACGGTTTCCTTTCCTGAAGCCACCAGTCTGCAAAGGACAGATGAAGGGGTGGCAGCCTCTGAACCCAACCAAGGGTGTTGAAGACCTTGAACCAGACCTCTTGGACGAACGAGCATTTGATCATCAGATGTTCCATTGTTTCCACAGCTTGGTCGCAAAGGGCACAGTCATCTGTCTCCTGAAGACCATGGCGTCGACGACGTTCTGCGGTCCAACAACGATCCTGTAGTGCCAACCAGGCAAAGAACCTCACCCTTGGCAGCATGCGAGCTTTCCAAACAATCTTGGCGCCAAGCAACAGTGTTGAACCCATGAAGCAGGACCTATATGCCGAAGCAGCAGTGTACTGGGAGTTCGGCGACCATCTCCAACAAATAAAAGCTATCCGGCATGTCTACGAGCACGAAGCCCTGAGTCCTCTCCCAAATAACCACATATTCGGAAATAGCTGCCACCAAGAGTTGCTTCTTGATGTCTCGTATCCAATTTTTTTTATAGAGCCCATCAGCCACCGTCCTTCGATGAAAGCGTGGAGGGACTGTTGCAAAAAAGATTTGGGGGCGATAACCTCAATCGTAGCTCCATCCAGCCAGTTATCCACCCAAAAAAGAGCGGTCAAGCCATTGCCAATGACAATCTCGGAGCCAACGCTGAAAAGATCCCAGACTGCGCGCTCTGAAGAGAAATCCAGATCAGCCCACATCTTATCTGGTTCTGTTCTCTATAGCCAGCACCACCTAACTCGGAGCGCCAAGCCAAATAGAGACAAATTGGTGATCCCATGACCACCGTACTCCACCAGTCTACACAGCGACAGCCAGGCAGCCATGCTCTGACCACGACCAATACAATCCGAGCCCGACCAAAGAAATGAGCGACGAAGCCGGTCGGTGGCCTTAATCCCCTAGGCGGATAGGCACGAGGCAATGGAGATGTGAACTAGGATAGCGGACAGAGTGCTTTTAACTAGTACCATCCGCCCAGCTACGCACAAAAGCTTACCCTTCCATTGAGGAATACGCTTGGCGACCTTATCGACCAAACCCTGCTCAATTGCACGGTTTAGCTTCTTGGTACTCAACGGGACACCAAGATAGGTACACAGAAACTGAATCAACTAGCAACCCAAAATGCTTTGAACCCGGCCAATCTCTTCATCAGAGCATCGAATCGGCGTCGCAGAGCACTTGTCGAGGTTTGAGCAAAGCCCAGAGCAGCCCGCGAAAATTTCCAGAATGCTGCGGAGAGCAATCAGATCTTGACTTGTTGGTCGCACAAAGATCACCAAATCATCAGCACAAAGGAGGCCCGACAGCGGATAGCTTGCTGACCAAGAGTCGTGAACAAACCCTCAGTATCAGCAACTCTAATCAAAGCATTAAGCACGTCCATTACCAGGACAAACATCATCGGGGAGAGAGGATCCCCCTGCCGCAATCCCCTGGCATGGCAGATAATTAAGCTGTCCAGGATTACCATTTAGCAAAATCTTGGTGCTCGACGTCTGAAGCAGCAGCGCAACCCAGTCACGCCAGCATCTAGGGAACCCAATATGCTCAAGCAACTCAATCAGGAACAGCCAAGCGACAGAGTCAAAAGCGCGAGCAATATTGACCTTGACCAGCACACAGCTCACTTTTTTCCGGCGAAGCAGTCGACAAGTTTGTTGGACACTTCTGAAGCAATCATGAATTGATCTCCCTTTGATGAATGCACACTGATTCTTCATGACCAGACCATCTAATCTCGGGGCCAACCTGGTCGCAAGCAACTTGCCAAAACTATGGATCAGACTAATTGGTCGATAATCTTTGATTTCCTCCAGTTGATCCTTTTTTCTGAGCAGCACCATAAAGGCGTCATTCAACAGGTACAAGCTCTGGTAATCTAGGGACCAAAAAGCGTTAATTAACAGCTCTGATTACATCCACCTTGATGATTTACCACGCCATTTTATAGAAAAGCCCAGTAAACCCATCAGGCCCTAGCGCCTTCTCTGATGGCAAGCACGAACAATGCTCCAGATTTCCTCGTTTGAGAAACAACAATCCAGCCCATGCAAATCCACTGTGGGGAGACCAAGCTGAGTGAGGTCAAGACCATGCGCTCGAGAGAAGCCCTCCCCAAACACGACATTGTAGTGATCAAACAAGGCAGTAGCCAGGCGACCAGGCTCAAGCACTTGAGAGCCATCTACTCGGAGCTCCGGAATAAAGCTTTTGCGGCTTCTATGACAAGCTTACAGATGGAAAAATTTTGTGTTCGCGTCACCAGCTTCCAGAAATAGCAAGCGGGAACGCTGCTGAGCCAACGTCCTCGCCAAGGAAGCAAGCCCAAGACACTTGACCTTCAACTGACGGCAAAAAACGACTTCACGAGCTAGGAGCTCCCTAACTTCCTCCGCCCCATCAAACTGAAGAATCAATTACCTGGCTACTGCAAGCTGCAGCCTGAAGCTTCCGATAAATTTGTTACTCCAACCCTTAAGAGCCGTTGCAGTGGAGCGAAGCTTGATGTCTAGAGCCCGGCAAGGATCAAGGCCGGTCACCGCGCACTCCCACGCATCCCGCACAGTATCCAGGAAACCAGGGAATTTGGTCCAAATGCTTTCAAACCTAAAGCGATGCTTTGCCCACGGTACGCAGCAGGTCTGTAGGAGAAGAGGGGAATGATCCGAGCAGTCCAAGGAGAGTGCTCGCAACCAATGGTTAGGCAATAACTCTAACCAATCCGAGGAGACGAAAACTCGGTCGATGCGTTCTAGGGTGGGATGGTCATGTTGATTACTCCAAGTAAAAAGTCTGCCATTTAGATGCACCTCCGAGAGCGCGACGTCCCCTAGAAACCCGCTGAACAGTCTCATGGAGCGTCTGTCCAGCCTCGAATTACTCTTATTCGCCGCCAAATAAATCATGTTAAAATCACCACAAACCATCCAAGCACCCAGACGCGTAGCGCGTAATTCCTTCAGTTCCCTCAGGAACTCCACCCGACCAACATCAATGCAAGGGCCATAGACTACAGTTAGCCACCAGCACCAAGAATTAGCAAGCACCTAAACCTTGGCCGTCACTGATCTAACCCGAAGCTCAACGGCTGAGACAGCCCAAACATCACGACGCCATGCTAGAAGCAGGCCGTCCGAAAGACCCACTGAAGGAGTCACGACATAATCAAACAAAGCACCAAGCATATCGGCAACCAACGAGTTGGAAACGGACTCTAATTTAGTCTCTTGCAAACATAACAGGGACAAACGATGTTGTAAGACAAACTCACGAACCGAATCGCGATACGCTCGACCATTAAGGCCACACACTTTCCATACTAAAATGTTTTGTGGATCCATAAATCCACTACTGGCGACCACGACACACACGCAGGTGCTCTAGACCACCACCGGCGTGGCCTCACCTTCTTCATCTCACTCTATTCCATGGAAGAGATCCTTAAGCGTAGAGAATTTGGAATCTGGCATCCCATCGTGGAATAACCTGCGATAAGCAACGATGGCGTTAGCGCCAATAGGCTCATCCTCATCGGCATAACCCATTTTTTTGATTAGCACATTCTTGGCCTGGAGTTTCGAATTAGCAGCTCTATACTGCCTATTAGCTGCTAAGCGGGCGCTCCTACGCACCTCTGAGGGTGGAGATGGGCGTCTCCTGGTGACACGAGGGAGAGCCGATGCAGCGAGCACTGGTGACGACAGTGGGAGTTTTACCGACTCAGCAAACTTCGCCACTAGCGAAGACGGCGAGCGTTCACCTTGAGCTGTTGTGGCGACAGGAGCATCCCCCGAACTTGGCATCACAAAGTCCACCAAGACTTCGGCAACGATGGGTCCCGAGAGGACCACACTAACCGGATCAATCCCCAGCCCGTTCGGAAGCACGACCTCAGCCACATGGGCTGTAGTGGAGAAACTCGGGAGTTGGGTCTCGGCAGGGTCACGAGCAGGCGATCTGCTTTGTCCGTGCTCGTTCAAAACCGGTGGAACACCAGACCGGTCTTCCCACCTTGTTTCAACGGCCACAGTATCCGTGCCGCAGGAATCCCGCTGCAGCTTAGCACGGGAAAGGAGGTCTTTATCAGCATCCACGCAGAGCAGCATGGGATCAAAGGCTGCCCCCTCGGCTACAGTGCCCCTGAAGGCACCCGGGCAAAGGTCCACGGGATCCTGTGACGGGCATGACGCCTTGCCCCGGAATCCATGGCTTTCTCAAAAGACCAGAGACCTAGACCAAGACCATGCCCTGGATCCATGACGAACGCACGCAGCGCCACCAAGCGATGGTGGCCTAGGACACTGTGCTGGTAGCTTGGCCGGTAGCGTGTCAACCGGACCTGACGCCGTTGTCGCCGCGGCAGCCCGCTGGTGACTCGAAGCACCAACCAATGACGCCGGACGCCCGACCGGTAGCTTGGCCGAGCGCCATGGTGCCGGCGAAGCGGCAGCTCCATACTGGAATGTGTCTCCCCAACCAGGTCCCAGAGCGGGGAGGGACGCATCGACGATGAACCTTGACCGACGCGGCCATGGCTGCCAGTCATCATCCTCATCGAACTCATGAAAGGCAGGGTAGTCTTCATCATCATCCGAATCTATGCAATATGGTGAGACTTCGCAGGAAGGCCTAACAAACCATTCTTGCTACTCGACGATCTGAACAGATACCACGTACTACATACCAGGGAACTCAATATGCATTATCTCGTGTTCCTTGAGAAAGAGATTACCCGGCTCGTGCGGCACCTTCGGCTCTGGCATCCACAGCCTGCGCTCCGATGGGATCGGATGGGGATGCGAACACCATGCAGCAACCACGAACCACCGTAGATCAACCCTGTCAATGGTTTCCCGTGCTGCTTCGAGCCCAGCACAGGACGAACCCAAAAACCGTTGCGCAGAATTGAGGGACCAAGCATGTGGAGGAATCCCACGCAGAACGAGCAGAATCTTGAACCGCATCTTGTCTAGTGTCGCCATGGACAAATGTAACCACGACCGCCAAAGCAGACGGAACGACGGCGACTGGGGAGGGGCACCATGCAACACGCGATCTCGGCAAGCCATGTCTGAGAAGACTACCAAAAAATCCTCCGGCGAGTACAGATGAATAGAGAAACGATCGACAGCAACATCGTAGCATGAGACGAGGTATTGCCGAACCTGATCCACTGAAACCAGTGGCCAATTTCCACCAACGGTAGCCACCAGAGCCAAGCCAAGACGTGCTTCCTCCGCATCCACGGATGGGGAACGAGGAATCACCACCAGATCCTCAGAAGAACCAGCAGCCGGTCCCAGAGGAGGCGGCGACAGTGTTGCACAGACAGCAGGCCGACCTCCGCCCTCCCCAATAGACGCCGACCTCGCGGACCTCGTGTCCTGAGAACCCCGCGACGGCGAAGAAGAATCCCCAGAAGAGGGGCGTCGCTGCCAAGCCGGGCAAGGCGGTGCCACCGGAGTCGCGCCAGCCCCTGCAACCTGGCGAGCCCTAGGCGAACGACGACGATGACGCCTGATGCGCTAGCATTCTGTCGCCTGATGACCCTCCTCATTGCACCTGAAGCACTTGGACGCAGCACGACACGTTGCCGCAACATGATCCCTCGACAAGCAGTTGAAGCATCGGCCCTCCAACTCCGGCGGCACAGGGCGCGACGCCCTCACAGGTCTAGAAGGAGCGCCACGGGCCAAGGCACGGCCACGACGATGGACTACTGTAGTCCACCCTTCTTCGGCTGGGCCTGACGGCCTAGCAGGGACAACCACTGACCGCAGCGGTTGGGGTGGCAGCGGCTGATGTTGTCCAGCGCGACGAGTATCCGCCAAGAAACCCTCTCCACGCCCGTGACGAACAGCGGCACGACGAGCATCAGCCATGAAGCCCTCATGGCGCCTGGGAGGGGTAGGAGAACGAGAACGAGCAGCCACCTGCTTACCCTTGCGACGCGCAGACTCGAGGAACGAGGGCGTGCCACGTTACTATTCACTAAGACCTATTTATATTTTTTCCGTTGATTTTCCATAGCTTCACACATACAATTCAAGTTACCATTTTTCTAGTTCATTAAGCCGGCAGGCCCACCGATAATCTGATTTCTTCTAGATAAAAATTATCAACACTTCATTTCCAAATTAATTAGGGATGAAATAATTAATATGCCGTCAAACCAATTATATAGTTGCCTGCACTCATCAAAGAATGTAACATATACATACATTAATTAGCCTATTATATATACGTAGGAGTACTATATATATCTTCCTTTTCTCCGTACTTTTAGCTTGCAATCTGCCTTGTGTCTTGCCTCCGTCCGTGTGTTGTTGTATTTATTAGTCATGCATGCTGCCTCAGGATTTCCCCGGGGCGCTCCACGGGGACGGGGCCGCCGTGACTTCCGCCGTGGATGGCGAGCACGTAGAAGAACTGCGTCACTGTGAGGACGATGGTGAAGGCCTCCATGGTGCCCTGATCGACGGCGACAATACAAGTAGAGTACCGTCTGCGTTAATTATTAGCTAGCTGTACAACACGTCCCTCATCGATCTCCTGATGATCGATGTAGATCTATGTATATATCATATATGGATGGATAGACATGCATGCATATGCGTATATGTAATGTAGTACGTTCAATTCTTCGTGTACGTACCAGCTTGGCGTTTCTTCTGTCGAACGATATCTCCTGACAAGCTAGCCCCATTGCTAGGACTGTGAGCGCCCAGGCAATGAGTCCGAACGCCGTCGCTGGCTGCAGGCTGCTGTAGCTCCAGAAGCGGAGGTGGGTGAAGCCGACGATGGCGGAGGCGATCCCCACGACGCCAGCGATGAGGGAGAAGAGCACGAAGAAGCCGGTGGCGAAGTTGCCGATGGGGAAGAAGATAGGGTGGAAATGCGCGGGAAGCCGCAGCTCGGGGCCTATGATGAAGCCGCGTTCGATGGCGACGTTGAGCGCCCACCCGCCGAGGATGGCCAGGATCATGTACATGCACAGGTTGAGCAGCAACAGAAGGAGCGCCACGGGCTTCAGGTTCTCCGCCATAGTACTTGTACTACTATAATCCTCCTCTGGTCTTGGACGCGGTTGAGTCGTCGTTGTCGTTGGTTGGTACACTGATGCGCGCACGCACGTATATCTGCTAGCTATATATGGTGGCGTGGATCGATGTGGTAGCTAGGTAGCTGACTGATCGATCTCTCTCCCCTAACTCCTCTCTCTCTATATATATCTATAGCTTATTGCTCTCGATCCACATGCATGCATTATTGATGCATCGATCGATCTGCATTCAGCTGTAGCATATACATCTTCGGTCGGTATATAATAATAATATAATATATACACCTGGCCGGCCGTCGGCTGGGAATTAATGATCGTACGCAACCCTTTGTTCGATCGATCTATGCATTGCTTGCCCTTTCCGCTAGCTTCACCATCTAGCTACTAGTTCTCTCTCTCATCACAAGAAAGGAATTGTGATGCATATGGGGCGGAATAAGATGCATGCAGGTGAAAGCGAGGGAAATGTATATACTACTCCACCCTAGCTACTAGCTTGCCTGCCTGTGTAGATTATGTACTACATACAGTTCAAAAAAAAAAAAGATTATGTACTACATGTAGTGCATTGCTTGGGATGGACGCTACTCCAGGCCAAGCAAAGGATCCATCGATCGCGGATCATCGAGAGGACACGTACGAAGCTTCACTTACGTATATCTCTTTGCGTACACGTCGTATATATGTACGTAGTATAGCTATGGCATAATCCAAATGTTTCTTCACAGTCTACATAAACCCTTTAGTGATTTTAATTAGTAGAAATATATAATCTGACCATTTTCAAGCCCGATCTTTAAAATTTCTATGCAAAATTTGAGCGCCTTTACCACTCCTATACGTAGCTGAATACATCCGTCCAACATCTATCGTCTTCTGACCAGATCCCATCCCTTCCTTTCTTTTTTCCCTTTTTCTTTTGCATCATGGGCAACAAAAGCTTGCATGCACTAGCTACATGGTAGTGACAACTTCACAGGAATGATTTCAGTTCGTATGGGGGCGAGCGCGCACACACACATATTACTATACAAACAATTCGCGCGCCAGGGAGGCCTTTCGCGCTATCCACGTCGGTGATTTTTTTTTTACCCCATCCGATGGTGAATCAGCGGTTGGAGTTTCACCCACCGTATTTACCGGGTCACATAAATACTGGCTCCAACCCTAATCGCCTCTGCTACCACCGCTCCGCTCCGCACCCGTCGCCCCTCCCCCCACGCAGCCCCGCCCCGCCTCCCCTCTGCATCTACCCCCGGCGCCACCTCCTCCGCCGCACCGCGTCGCCCCCAGCGCCGTATCCCTGCGCCGGCGCCTCTGCACGGCGCCGCCTCGCCACCTCGCCCCGGCATGGCATCGCCTAGCCCCCAGCGCCACCTCTGAGCTCGCCATGTCCGTGCCCAGCCTCCCAGTCGGCGTCCGACTCCGACACCCCCAGCCCGCCGCTCTTCTCTTTCTCCCCACGGTGCGCTGCGGCGGCGGCGCCCTCGCTCCTCTTCCTCGTGCGGCGGTAGGCTTGTGAGCACTGGTGTTGGCCAGATCCACACCATGGAGAGCGGCGCTCCCGCTCGTCGGCGCCACCGGACCGGCGGCTACCGTTGGCCGACGTGGGCGAGCACCCCGGTGCGGACGCCCGCCCATCCCCCGCCGCCTTGCCGCTCCTCCGCGTGGGCGCGCGCCGGCCTGGCGGCGCCTGCGGCCCTCCCACTCGTCGACGCGGCCTGAGGGAAGGCAAGGTTTCATCTTCTTGCTTCTTGGCCATGGTTGCGGCTGGGGTTGTCCAGATCGGTGGGGTGGCCGATCCAGGGGAGAAGGGACTGGATCCATTAGCGGGGGACCGGAAAAGGGGGTCTTCTTCTTCCTTGCTTCTTGGCAATATTCTTCGGATTGTTCCTTTTGTCTGCAGGAAACGCACGCCGTGGAGGAGTTCGACGGGAGAGAACAGAGTGGGACGTCTGCTTCCAGCACCGGTGAGTGCTATGCTTGCTTCCTGTGGCATGTTCCCTTCTACGTTTGATTGATTGATAGCATGTGTGTTCATATACAATATATTAGTTTCCTCTAAACTGTAAGTCTTATTGTTTTACTCCTTTGCTTCTGTGACTCCAGGTGATGTGATCGTGTGGTCTCCACGGCGCTTTTCTCTTCATATCTTCTGTCAAATCTGGATTTTCCAATATACTTATACATGCTGCAGGTATACATATATGTTCTTTCACACATGTATGCTTGTCTTCTACTATTTACTGTGCAGTTTGTACCATCGATTTATATACTATTTGTGTACCACTGATTGATTACTTCCAATATTGTGCCTGTGCAGTGTAGAATTTTTTTACTGTGTGATGTCTGAATAATATGGCTGCCTTATATCGAGCTATCTTCAGATACTACCTGAAACAATTGTCTCATCTGTAGGTCAACTAAAATGAACACTGGTGCTAATTATTGTGCCTTGTAGCGCTTATACTTTTTCCTATTTCTCTTTCTATCATTTTTGGTTGTTGCTGGCATGCACCTTAAGCAGTACTGTCATTTCCCCCATTTTATGCTCAGGTGCATTCAGGTCAAGTAGCAAAGAGCCAAAGAGAGGATGAAAAGATGAGTGAGCTATGAATGTACAGGCAAAGAGAGGTTAACTCTGAAGTGCTCCTTTGTTTTTAGCAGTATAGGAACATTTAAATAGTTTGGCAGATAATGCTTAGTGTGTTTACAGACAGTAAACAAATCGTGGTGCTCATGTTCAGAAGATCAAGGGAAAGAATATGGAGCGCATGCGTTGAATCTGAGCTGGAGTGTTTTTAACCTTTGATTACTGTAGAGACCTTTGATTTACCATCGAGGGTTGTAGGAATTTTCAACTGAGCTTGTTTGTTTGTTCATCCATCGACATCATGGTTAAACATTGCTTGTGTTCGAGCCTAGAAAACTGCTTGTTTGTTTGTGATTTGTACTCTATGTGATCTGTACTTTAGTGGTAATGCAGTTTAGGGTAGTATAGTTTTTCGGCAACCCTCTTGTGATTCCTTGCTCTTATTCGGTCTGATTTTTTTCTTTTGTGTAACATGCAACAATCTAAGTTGTTAAGATGCAGTTTGCCACAAGAGCTGCATTGGATTCAGTAGGGTCATTCAAAATCGAGGTGTTCTGGATTTCTGAACTCTCTCCTTCACTTGGTCCTCTTGAGATATATAGATTCTTTTTAGATGAAATGTGGTTCACTAAGATTTATGTTTCTTTTTGTTTGAGTATATGTAAGATTTATTGGTTCTAGCAGGACCATATCGCTTAACAAAAAGTAAAGTTTCCTCATTATATCATCTATGCGCTGCATGT
The DNA here is from genome assembly GCA_022530915.1 of Paspalum notatum. Lineage (NCBI taxonomy): Eukaryota > Viridiplantae > Streptophyta > Magnoliopsida > Poales > Poaceae > Paspalum > Paspalum notatum. The sequence goes on from CM039686.1 coordinate 51,304,262, forward strand.
CCAACTAATATTTGTTGAGAGTAAATGATGTGTTGTCAGTGTCTGAAATACATCTTAGCATTATGACGTTATGCAATGCCGTTTCAGATGATTTAGTTATATAGCTATAGTTCGCTTACGTTCTAGCTGAGAAGGGGGTTATCTGTCTGGGCCTCTAGGGGCTCCCACCCCTTTTCCCTCACTATAATACGAGCTCTCCTGCATATTTGATAAAAACAAAAAAAAGCTGCTTACATCAAGAACAAAATGCTTTCTATCCTGGATGGTCATTTTAGGATTTCACTCAGTTTACCTGCTTGAATAGCGATGTTTGTACAATTATCTGATTGGTGTTTCCACGGTTCATGTTTAAGCTTGTTGTGGGCTTGTGGCATATGCAGGGTCCTGGATAGAGTATCTGACACCATAATGCAATTATTGTATTTTTATTTATAAGGAAAGTCCCATTTTGCATTTAGTCAGTCTTGGCTAGATGTTCTCCTTTTTCCCAATACCAGGCTAGATAAAATTAGCGTGAGCACACATGGTAAACATATTATATAGGATTCTAGCGGCAAACAGTGTTGTTCTGCATTACTCTCATAAGCAAATGCCATCCTTACTAAAAACACCACTGTTGAGAGCCTATTGTTGCATTCTTTGGCTAGGCGGTGTAGACTCTTGTGGATGTATTTCTTATCATCCTGCTATGTATACGCTTGCTTATTTGATCAAGCTAGATATTGGTCAATTACGTTTCTTACATTATTGAGTTACATTCCTAAATTTTATTGCAGATGGTAAAGGTTGTGTGGTCCACATTTCAACTCCCATGAAATAGTTGGAGAACATAGGATAGATCCATTATCGTCGCTTGGTATTTTTCCCCTTGGCAATGTTCTGTGGAGTCCATCACTGTTGCCTGGTCTGTGGTCATCGAAACAATCTTAAGAGTTAGAAACCTCAGTTGCTCCCTTGTGGGTTACGTGTTTCATCTTGGTTGCTTTAATTTGTGTCCAAGGATTTCTGCGATGTACGTGGAATGGCTGTACCGTCGTAATTTCCATTGTTGATACAAGGTCTGATTATTTTGGTCTCCAATACAGAGTTGTGTAGTTCCAAACTTCACTAGGCACTGAAATACATGATGCTTGGCCTTCTTTAGATATTCTTATCCTTTGAGAAATTTAAATGATTTATGCATCTATTACTTATTTTGGGAGTGAAAAGCCTTATGATAATTCTACAAGATAGGTGCTGGAAACATTTACATCCTTTCTATGGGTTATGTTTAGCTTCTCTGTAGTTGTGGTGCATACTAACATTAACAAACACTACTACTCTATGTATTATCTATTAATGAACAAACTTGCCTGCATAGTAACGCTCTCCAGGAAACCAGAGACAATAAAGGCCCTAGTCCTTTGCAGTGATGATTGTACATATTTTTTACAGCTGTGCTCACTGCATTGATTTTGTGTTCCAGTGGTGCTAGGTTCTCAAGCTAATTGTGCATACTTAGTTTTGACTTCAAATTAGGGACTATCCTGCTACTATTTGTTGTCTGCTGTGCAATATGTCTTAAGTTTACTGATACAAATCTGATTCTGTATCTTTGCAGGGATGGTGGACCTCCAAAGCTGAGAAGGTCTTCTGATTTCTCATGAAGAGATCTCATCGTCTTTTGTTCTTATTGTTTTTACTTTTGATTGAAGTACCTAGCTCAGGTAGATGCCCTGTTAGCGAATGTCCTCTCTTCTGTGTATTGACAAACTAACAAGCCTGTGTATTTTCCTATGTTATCAACTGAAGGACAATGCTATTGATCATTATATAAAGTGTCTGGATGAATTTTATGCATTATGTATATAGACTTGAAAAATGATCAATGTGTATGGACGGGTGCTTTGTGCGCATGGGCGCGCTTCCATCACTAGTATATATATATCAAAATGGTGCGGGATGCTTCTTGTTGTCCACTCGAATTAGGAATACATTTTTATACAGTCGCTTAAGAAACCCACACGCAAAAAATAGACTCGCTATATAGACGGGCCGGAGCTCTTAAACAGCATCCAGTGATTTATGATTTACTAGCAGTGGACCCGTGCTTTGCAACGGAACAACTTGAATATAATGTACATTGCGCTGTTAACTATTCAATCCAATCACATAGAGCATAATTGGATCAATATAGTATTCATTTAAACAAAAGGCATGATTGAAGCATCGTTCTGATGGCAACACCCGCTTTGTCCGCGTTTGAGTGTTTGGGTTCGATTCCCAGGGGGCTGCGGTTTGTGCTGCCTCGATATTTTTGCGCCTGGGCGGGTGCACTTCACTACTACAGAAGTGGTCAATAGGAATGGTGCAAAAAACCCCCCTTTAGGAACGGTGGCAGAAAAACGTTTCTCGTCCCTTTAGGAACGGTGGCAGAAAAACGTTTTTACGGCAGTGTTTCTACTATCTCGTGTTAGTAGAAACGGTTTCAAAACTGTTCCTGCTGTACCACAGCAGGAACGGGCCACGGCTTAAAACATGGCCCGTTCCTGCTGGGGATTAAAAAAATAAAAAAAGCAGGCAGGGCTGCTGCCGCCGCCCACGAGCAGGGCGCCACCGCCGCTGTGCCGCCCGCTCGCAGTCACCGCACAGGCCCACCGCAGTCTTGTCGTAGGCCGTGCAGCACGCCGCCGTGTCTGCGCTGCCTTGGCCTGGCCGCCCGGCCCACGCAGCCTTGCTGCGCTGCCTTGGCCTGGCCGCGCTGCGCGTCTGCGACCCGTGCACCCAGCCACCGCTGTTGCTGCCACCGCCGCCGAGCTTGGCCTGCGCTTCACCGTCGAGCGCCTCGCTGCCCTGCGCATGTGGAGGAAGGGAGATGTGGAGGTGAGGAGAGATAGCTGAGATTATAGAGGCGACGCTCGGGGAGGATCGAGAGGAGGGACGAAGGCGTGCGCCGGAGTTGTTGAGGATGAAGAACAGCGGCGGTACTCAATCTCAGCAGCGGTCGGCGAGGACGGCAGCGGAAATGGCGCGGGCTGAAAATTTCGGCTGGACTTAGAACTTTTCGCCTTTCCTACGCCCGTGCCCATGCTTATATGGGTGAAAACTTTAGTAGGAACGGTGGATATTATCCATTATCCACCGTTCCTACTACAGGTTAGTAGGAACTGTAGGTTTCTTTTATAATTTTCATTTCAAATAAAACACATTGCACAAACACACATTTTACATTTACTTTTTTTTTCACATATCATACACTTACTTTTATAGGTACCTTTGTATAGTATGTTTATTGGTCTAGGTACCTTATTTACATTTTTTTATGAAAACCAGAATATTTTATGATTTTAATTGCATTTTTGGTGATTTACCGTGGAAAAAACTAATAACACACGGATAACCTAAAAAATTCACGATATTTGGGGGAGGGGCAGCGTATGTCCACTTAGCATCCTCAAAAAAGTTTGGATAAGAAACTCCACAAGATGCCGGCGTTTCTTTCATACGTCTTCCACACATTGTGTGCATTATGTATGAAGTCACTCTCCCTATCCAACTTTTAACAAGATCAATAGTTTGTTTCATCGGATTCACGCGAGGACTTGAGATTACCCTCGTATAGTATATTTATTGGTCTAGGTACCTTATTTGCAATTTTCTATGAAAACTAGAATATTTCATAAGTTTAATTGCATTTTCCATGATTTACCACAGAAAAAACTAATAATACACAGATAGCCTCAAAAATTCACGATATTTGGCAGAGGGATAACATATGTAAAAGTAGCATCCTCAAATAAGTTTGGAGAAGAAACTCCACAAGATGCCGGCGTTTTTTTCATACGTCTTCCACTCCTTGTGCGGGTTACATGTGAAGTCACTCTCCCCATCCAAATTTCAACGTGATCACTAGTTTGCTTCATCGGATTCACATGTGGACTCGAGGTTACCCTCGTATAGTATGTTTATTCGTCTAGGTACCTTATTTGCAATTTTCCGTGGAAACTAGAATATTTTATAAGTTTAATTGCATTTTCCATGATTTATTGTAGAAAAAAATTATAGCAGGAGTGTATTTATTAGGGAGGAATTAGGAGGCGCGGCTCAAAGCGTGATCCGTTTTTGCTAAGTCAATTAGCAGGAACGGTTGAAAATATACACCGCCTCTACAAATAGCAGGAACGGTCCATGCTACCAAGCGTTCCTGACTAAGGGGCTTAGCAGAAACGGCTCATAGCAACAACCGCTCCACACATAGCAGGAACGGTCGGTGCTATGAGCCATTTCTGCTAAGCCCCTTAGCAGAAACGGCCGGTAGCATAGTCCGTTCCTGCTATTTGTAGGGGCAGTGCATGTTTTCAACCGTTCCTAATAATTCTGTACTAAGAACGGTGAATAAGTTCGGGCCCATCCTGAGTATAGCAGGCGCGGGTATCTTTCTCAGCCGTTTCTAACCTTTTAAGGTCAACTATAGCCACTTCTGTAGTAGTGTCAGTTCGCATCATCGTGTGGGAGCGACGCACGAACGAACCACTGTCACTTTAAAGAAGTAAAGAGAAGAGATGAGCTGGACACTAATTTGATTAAATTTGCCAAATATCTAGCGCCGCATGTGTGCGTACCTCTGTTTGGATGCACCTGTATATAACTAATTATTTGTTGTTGAATATTACTGAAAATTAGCTAGTTTGAATCAAACAGATCTAGCTAATATTTAGTATTCATCGCTTTCCTCATTGGATGCAACTATAATGCCAGCTAATATTTAGGAGTCAATTTTTGGCTGATCTAAACACATGACTTAAGAATACCTCCCGCCCTCTCTCTACCGCACCTATATGATATATCAGTATATCATTTGTCAAATCTCCTTCCCTGCCTCCTGATCCCCTTCTATCTCCCACAAGATCCATCACGGACTCCAGCATAGGGCTTTTGGAGTCGAATTAGTGCGTTGCTTTAGGTATTATATAGTCGATCTTGAGTGAGATTTACATACTTATGTGCTATACTAGGTGAATGCCCATGCGCTGCAACGGAAGTCGTAACTAATTTCAATGAATCAAGATATCAGAGTCCATGTGTAGCCAAATTGTCTTTAATTTATGCAAAGTTTTTTTAAAAGAAATTGAACAAGGTTAACACCATGCATCAATTGTCAAAATCCAATTAATATAATTCTATTAAACCCATAAACTTGATATCTATCAGCCACAAAAGTATACATCAAATTTAATGTGCTTGTTGCCACTAATCTATCCACCAATGTTTTTCCTAAGAGAAAGAAAAACAGACGACTGTACTCTATATGTTTAGGGAAAAAGAAGAACTGCCCAGCCACTCATTCGAGGTCCTGAAGGTTTGCTGATCAATCTTCCTTGTCCTATAAATCAAGAATGCAAAAAGAAAACATGGCATATGAAAAACAAATCATGAATGATCACACAGATAATCATTGCCCGTGTTTAATGGGACCGTTTGGTAGTACTTCTACTCAGATCCGCTCCACTCCTAGCTTCTCTCACTCCAGCACCCCTCATCCGCTCCGCTCCTGTCACTAGCGCGTGAGAGAGCGAGAAGAAAAAAATCGGTGGGGAGCGGCTATTTTCAGATCTCAACTCCATGTGTAAAAATGAGAAGCGTTTTCTTTTGGATTTGTGGGAGCAGAGTGCGATGTTTTCATCGTTTGGCAGTGCACCCCGGATTCACTCCGAGCAGAGCGTTGACAAACGGACCCTAAACTAGGTCAGACTGCTCCTGTTGTCTGATTACTGTAAATAGGTATACCAGATTGTTTAAAGAACACAAGAATGGCAGGCAAATTGATGATGAATAAAAATTAAGATGGTAACTGTAGTCCTTACATAGCCGACTCAACTTGCTGCAGGAACTACAACAATACAATAACTTCAGATGAGATCATTTGGTAAAGTTGAATTTGCCGTGAATTTTTTCCGGTAGGCCCCAAAAATCTGAAGATTCAGTTAAATTAAAAGAAAAGTAAATTGTATTTACTACTTTACTGGTAGGCCAGCAAAGCCGTGCGGACTTATCAACAGTTCAGCGCATTAGCATATATAACTAAAGAGAAGGACAAACTAATTGCTGCATCTGAAAAAAATGAGAGAAATTTTTTATTCCAAACGTTAGTAGTTTCTGCTAAAGAATTTTTTTAGATAAGGAAAGCATGATTTCAAGGCAATGTAATGTTCCGGCCTCTGCACCTTTTAAGTGCATTGAACCAACAAAAAGAAAAACAAAAGAAGGCAGAAATCTAGAACGCTCTAAATATACAACTCACAGCACCTAACAACACAAAAGACCCAACAACGATGAAAGCTTTGATGCATCTGCACATATTCTCATACCACAAAGTGAGATGGTCAAAGTCCATGAAAACACTGTTGTCCTCCTAAAAATAATTTGATGAATAGAGCATCTAATGCATCCCACGAATCTCCGTCGTCCACCTTCTATGCTGACCATCCATGAGACTGACAACAAAAAACGATGGTTGACACAAAGATAGATTGTCAGCAAACCACTAAAACCATTGAGCTGCAAGTAACTGAGCTACTTTTTTCAGCTATGCTCCCACAAACAGGAGCCCCCCATTCTATGAAGCACGTAGCCAAACCACTGTCTGAAGAAGAATATAATGCCCCTAATGATTAGCGTAATACAATTGTCTCATGAAGCGATGTTCCTTTGGAAATGCGACGATAAGAATCGTCGCCATTGCTCCTCCATAAAGGAAAGGTTTTCACCTAGAAACCGGTGGATGCGGCTCAGGAAACTCCATGATGACGCCTCCAAGGAGGATACTGGCGTCCACAGACGTCGCCATCAGCACAAAAGAAGTCGGAATATAAATAACAGCAATACATGTATCCACTTGCTTTGTCAAATCAGGCTTTGTCTAATAGCAGAATGCAGACTAAGTTGTACCGCTATCCTATTCGATCTACACTATAAAAAGCGAGTTTTCGCAATACCATTTTTCATCCAATGAAAATTTTTGTACCTCTTACATCAGCCCCACTGTACAGATTGGAAAGTATTGAAAAAAGTTAGAAAGGGTCTAAAACTGATAGAAGGAAAATGTTTCCACCATTTAGTCTTTTAATTTCTCACCTTGTTTTTATACCTATACCCACTAGTTAGTTTCTTTATTGTGGAATTAATTTTAAAGGAGAGACATCAATCAAGGGTGTATCTTTTTCCTTTTAATTCCTCCTTTCTTTTTTATCTCCTTCATAAATTGTTGGACGAGTCGCCCCATGTGCCACATGCGTGTCGCACGTACACCAATGCTATTTATAATTAATAAGAGAACTTTCTTTGTGTTTTCCATGAAAGAACAGCAGGTAGTTTCTTAGCAGCATTGTTAGAATAATTGTGCTCATTAATTCATGTAAGAAATTTCCACATTACTTGTGCCTACAAGATGTCACATGTTTTCATGTGACCTTCCAGTCTACCAGCTGATCTATTCTTTTTTCTCTTATGTTTTTGTTTCTCATTATGGTTTTGATTGACCAAGATTTTATACCCACCCTACCCTAGTTTTAATGCAAGAAATTGCATTTATAGAAACAACCTTTTTTTGGAGAACATTGTACAAAACTTTGTAGATAACTAAATAAGTACTTTTAACTTTTCTTAAATTTTTTATAGATAACCTTGATACAAACTTAGAGGGGAGCGCTTACCCTAGATTATAGATAGCAGTAGAAAAAGAGTTAAAAGGGAATAAGGGAAAAAGGCAACATTCTTGTTTTCATCTTTTGCTTATCATTCTATTCTAATGCTTTGATCAAAGAGTTACTTTCCACCATTATTGCAAGAGTGAGATCTACTGACCATGTTGTTGTTAATAGGCATAGTACACAGGCGGAGATAGGGAGGGGCGGGTAGGGCCTGGCCCCCCTATGATCCAAAAGTTTGCACTAAAAATTATTAAATTCAAATAAAAATTGGAAATTTAGTACTATTGCCCCCCTAATAAACAATGAAAGATTCAAGTTTTTGGCTCCACCACTATAGCTGTACTCAATAACAAGAAAATTATTCAATGAGACTTACTCATGTCATTGGAACCCCCTTGCTCCTCAGCTGCAGGCTTCTCCATAATAGGTTCATCTACAACCTCAGGAAAGACAAACAAATAGAGATCTTTCGTCCAAAAACTCAATTCAGATTTATGAAGCTTCTCAGATCAATTGCAATCCTTAGGGGAGGGTCATGCTCACCAAGCATTCTGTCGAACACCATTTTGTGCATCCCCCAACCTCCCATTCTGCCTGAGCACAACCTTGGATTCGGGCCCAATCAACACAGGGCCGAGCATCTCATATATTTTTGAGCTCGAGGACATCTGCAAGTTGGCTGTGATTCGTGACAACACACGAGGGTGATTGACTGATTATTAGCAATGCACGATTTTCCATACCAATGAGCAGTTGTTGCAAGGGCCAAATGTGGTCATGGTGGGAGGCGTCCAGACACTACAAGAATCTGGAGAATTTTCGGCGGCTTTAATTATTTTCGGCGGCTAAGACGGGCCGCCGAAAATAGGAGCCCTATTTTCGGCGGTTTGAGCAGGCCGCCGAAAATTGGATACTGACAGAGTCGCCGAAAATTAGACTATTTTCGGCGGCCGAAACGGGCCGCGAAAATAAGGGCCCTGTCAGGCCGCCAAAAATAAGGCCCTTATTTTCGGCGGTCCATTTCTGCCGCCGAAAATAGAAGGACCCTGATCGATCCGGTCGGCCCTTCGTCCCCAACCCGCACAACACACAGGGCGCGCGCCCGCCCGCCGTCCCCGGGCGGGCCCCGGCTGACGCGCCGGTCGGCCACCTCGGCCCTGCCGTGCCTCCCCTGGCCGCCGCGCCGGCCCCAGCTGCCGCCCCCATGCCCAGGCCGCCCGCCGCGCTCGGCCGACGTGCCGTCGCCGCCCCAAAGTCCCCATGCGGCCCTCCCCGGCGCGCGCCCCTTCCCGGCCGGTGTGCCTCCCCGGCCGCCGCTCCTCCTCGGCCGGCGCCCCTGCATGGCTGGCACGCCTCCGTAGCCGGCGCGCCTCCCCGGCCGGCCCCCGCTAGCGCCGGCGCCACTGCCCAGCCCAGCCCCCACCGGCGTGGAAGGCCAGCCCCTGGCGCCTCTCCCCGATGCCCCGCACCAGCCCCGCCGGTGCCCCTCCCCGGCGCGCCTCGGTGCCCCTCCCCGACCCCTCCCGGCGCCCCGCACCAAGCCACTTGGTGCTCCTCGGTGGTCCGCCCCCCGGTGCCCCTAGGTGTCGCTCCCCGGTGTCTCGTTCGACTAGCTAACCAAAGTGAGCAATCAGAAATTTTTATAGTGTTTGCAGCTAATTTTCGGCGGCATTATGCTTTTGGCCGATGAAAGCCATGATTATAAGTGCGTTGAAGTTAATTTTCGGCGGTTCTTATGCATGGCCGTAGAAACTTAAGATTATAGGATGTCTAATTAGTATAAACTATATGGATTAAGTCAAATGTCTCGCTTATTGAGTTATGATTTGTCATCGTTTAACTATGCTTAGTTATACGTTGCCACTTATACAATGTCTTAGTTAACTATGCATGGTTGTAGAAACTTATGATTATAGGATGTCTAATTAGTATAAAATATATGGATTAACATGCTTGGTTATATGTTACTGATTATGTAATTTCACGAGTTATGATTTGTTATGGTTGAACATGCTCCGCCTTTGTTATGATTTGTTATGAGTTATGCAATTTCCCTGAGGTATGCAGAAACTTCGATTATGGACGTGTTACCCGGATTATACCACCATCTAAAGAGCAGAAAGTGCCTTGCTGAATTTTTGGCGCTCTCTTGAAAGCTCCGCCTGAAGCTGCCAGGTAATGGTTCAACCTTCCAAGTTCATGAAGTGATGGAGATAGAAATATCCCTTTTGTACGTGGAAGGCTTGTACAACAACACCCCCTAGAGAAGAAAAGAGAAATGAAAAGGGGGATCTCGAGAATTGTTGAAGTTCCACCTGCCATTCTGTGTAAAAGATCGGGCTACCATTGTGAAGATAACCTAGCTGAAGCAAAGCTATCCCTGTAAACTTTTTAAGCCGAATCTCGAGGACGAAATTCATTTTAAGTGGGGTAGATCTATAACATTCCGAAAATTAGGCCCTAAAATTTTTCTCCTAATCTCCCCCTAATTCAAAATTAATTGTTGAAAACTTGCTTGTTTGTTTGTCATGTGTGTAATATGAGCTCAACAAAAATCTACAAATACTCTATATAGCCCTACCAAAAATCTCCACAAAAGTTTTCCAAAAAGTCTATCTCCAAATTCCCTCCAAAATTCTCCCAAATTTCCATTCCAAAAATCCAATCAGAAAAAGGAAAATCCTTCAAAATCTTCCCAGGCCGAAACCAGCCCAAACCCCCCCATCTTCTTTCGGTTCAGCCCAACTTCGGCCGCCATCCCAGCCCAACGCCCCACGGCCCGCCAGTCGCCTCCCCCCTTCCCCTCCCTGCCACCCCGGGCCCGCGCCCTCCTCCCACCGCCATACGGGCCCCACCTGTCAGCCTCTCCCCCCTCTTGTCTTCTTCCCCGGCGCGATGGACGCGCCGCGGCGCGCGTGCACCGTGTGCGCGGCCCTGGCCCATCGTCGGCCCCGCCACCGCCTGCTGCCGACCCCACCACGACGCCGCCTGACCCCGCTGCGTCACCCCGGCCCCGCACCCCTCGCTAGCGCCGCACGCCATGACAACCCCGCCTGGCCCCGCGCAGCTCCGCGACGTGCGCGCCGTGCATGCCGGCCCCAGCTCCACAGCGCCCCGCCGCCGCGCCGCTCTGCCATTTGGGTAGTGCACCGCGCCGCTTCGTCGCCGCCGCGCACCCACACCCCGCCGCTCGCACAGCGCCGCCGCTCCGGCTATAAAAGCCACCCGCCGCCGCTCGTCGCCCTCGCGGTCCCCCCCACCACCACACACTACATCGGCCCAAAAATCCGCCCCGAGGTAAGCTCGGAGTGGTGACGCGCCCAAGACACACCCTCCCTCCGCCCTTCCTCTACTCCGGTGCGCCACCGCCACCACGACCGCCAAAATCCCTCCCCCACCGGCCACCGGAGTGCAATTACCCACTCCCCGAGCTCCACCCTACCACCCTCTCTCTCGTCGGCCCCTCGCCCCGTCCCTCCTCCACCCACCAGAGCCACCGCGACGAATGCCTCCCTCGCCGACGTGCGCACCCGCGCCGTCCCACCGTGGAGAACCCACCTCCGGCCACCATCTCCCACTCCCGACCCCGTCACCGCGTCCGCACCATCGCCCCGGTGCTCGCACCCAAGACCTCGTCGCCGGAACCGGTCAGACGGCGGAGAACCGCCGCCGGCGGCCCGGTCCGCCGCGTCCCGGTTCGACCGAACCCACGCCGTCGTCTCGCCCTGACGCCGTTGCCCCCCCTTCTTCCTCTGACGCGCGGGACCCGCGCCACGCCGTCAGGCGCCGTCACGCCCGTGTGGGCCGGCCCAGTTAGGCCGCGCGCGCCGCGCGTGGGCTGAACAGGCCGAAAGCCGACCCCGGGCCCAAATTCATTTCCCCGCGGGCCAAATTCGATATAAATTCATTTTCTACCCCCTGAACTTTCCAGAAAAGTCTGAAACTACCCCCTAACCACTGTATACCCCATATCTCCTCCGTTCTGTCACGCCCAGTTCTCAACCAATGGAACCGGAACATCATATATGTGCCAGGAACGTGTCTCACATATATCATGACAATAGTGACATCACAGAACGTGCATAAACGGTAAATAAAACGTTTACGTAGAGTATAACATCACTTTATTACAATAAGACAACATGTCTTTAAACCAGAGTCATAGCGGAAGCGTAAACGAAGATAAACGAGCCGCCACAGGGACGTCGACTAGTGGATCGGTACGCCTAGAACTCGTTGAAGTCCTGAACATACTCTTCGAAGTCTTCTGGAGCTGAGCAGCGGTTGGGTTCCAGCCAACAGTAGGTTTAAAGTAAAGCAAGCGTGAGTAATTCATACTCAACAAGCATAACATGAACTATGAGGCATCTAGGGTTGGCTGACACTTAGCATGAGCTTTGAGTTGATCAAGTTTTTATTACACAGCTAGTTACTACAGGTGAGTTGATAAACCATTAGCCCAAGATATAGCAGGTGAACATTAAACAACAACATTAACATAAGAAACACTTTCAACACCCAACAGAACCACTAATCTGCATAAAGGATCTGGGCCGCTCATAACCGTGAGCATGGCTGACATATCAGTTTTACACTCTCGAGAGGTCGTACATCTTTACCCATGAGTCGTGGGCGACGCTAGTGGTCCACCACATTACCTTAGATGAGGTGGCTAGCAAGCACACTACGAGGCCTTTACAAAGATCACGTTGGTAAGGTGTAACCGCTAAGGTTTCAGGGTCCGCAGCTGTGGAGCAAGCCTCAAGGGGAGATAAACGCACTCAACCCAAGTAGCGCGAGGGCCATAGAAGCTCACCTCCCCTCTTGCCCCGTCGGTAAGTTACCCCCAAACCAATGCAACCTAATTAATTAGCCAAGACCGTCCCATTCCAGTCTCATGGTAGCACTGTTGTCCCAGGTTGTCGCTTTGCAAACCGGTCCTTAAGGAGAGTGGCTATGAGCAAAACACATGCTCACGCCCCCTAAACCAAGTTGCTAAAAAGCCATTTTTAAAGGAACATGAACCACAAAGGGGTCAAGCTCGAGATTTGATTGCATAGATCCATTTAACCAAATTATTAACCAAGATACATGAGTTCGCGCAGCAACTAGCAAAACTTAACCCACATGCATCCCCATAGGTAAACATTGCGATAACAGAGGCTAGGTACAGTCCTTATTGGCATACAAAAATTAGACACATGCATATGAAGTGATTAAGTGGTTATTGGGTTGTGTCCATGTTATACTTGCCTTGCTCAAACTGGTCTTGAGTTTGCTGCTCAACACCCTCAAACTGCTGCTCTTCGTCACCAACAAACTGCTCACTGTCTAACCACGTTCACGGCAACATACAGGCATTTCCACGCATACATACATGCAAACAATTATCAAAATGTGAGAAACAGTACATCATATCATAAAACAGAAGATGAAACTGTACTAAAAACATTCTACATGTTTCTACGGTCGTGTGAGTGCAAGAATCACTCAAATCGGAGTTAAAACGCGGAAGTTATGCATAAAACGGGCTCCTAGGGGCATAACTGCGATAAAACATTGAAACCAGGGGCTGGATTTGAAAAACCGAGGACCTAAACGTAATTAACCAGTGCCGCCGAGGGTTTCTAGGCAAAACTCCAGGGTCTGGACGGCGGGTTCTATTTTTCAAAAGCACAGGGGCTAGAACGCTAAAACTAGGACTAAAATCTAATTACTTTTCAACGCTGGTGGACTGCGGGTTGATTTCCCAAAAGTCCAGGGGCTCTTTAGCAAAACTATCGGCGCTGACCAGTATTGACCGGTCATCGGTGCGTGTGAGCGGTTGGATCTCGATCTAAAGGGTGACGTTAGATCGGATCGGGGCTCTAATCTCGTGCGTCGGATCGAGATCCGACGGCGCAGAGAGGCCGGGGCCGAGGGCGACGGTGACCGCGCCCATGGCGTTCTCGTCGCGCGGCGGGGCCGGCGGCGCGGCGGCGTTCCGGCTCAGAGAGGGTGCTAGGCTCGACTAGAGCTAGCCCAAAAGAGCGAGGGTGTTGCGACGAGCTCACCGAGGGCTTGAGGGCGGCTGGAGATGGTCGGTGGCGGTCCAACGACGAGCGGCGGCGGCGTCGGTTCACGGGCGGTGTTCGTCCTCGTGGAACGTTGGGGTGGAGCGTCTCCGGGACTCCGAGGATGGGCGGCGAAGCTCCGGGGTGCTCCTGCGACACGAGAGGAGGAGGAATCAGGGCCGGAGGGGCTTCGCCGACAGCGAATTTGGCGTCGGGGCGGCTTACCAAGGCGAGGCTCCAATGGCGAATTGCGGGAGCGTCGAGGCACGAGCGTCGAATGGGTGAAGAGGGTTTGCAAAGGAGAAGAGTGCGGTCCTCGGAGTGGGTTTTATAGGAGTCTAGGAGGGCTGGGGCGGTGGGTGCGCGCGAGCGGGTCGCCGGCCCTTGAACGCGAGTAATGGCGCGGTTAGGGCAGGTGCGGGAAGAAGGGGAAACTGGCGCGGAAGCTGCGGGATTGAAGAGGGGAGCGATTAAGGAAGGCGTGGGCGAGATTTGGGGAGGGAAGCTTCCTCCCCGCGGCGGACTATTTGAGTGAGCGGAAGGAAGGGCGAGGGAATCACGGCGAGAGGAGGGAGAAGACCCTGACCGGTGGGGCCGGCCGGTCAGTGGGCACGGGGCGCGCGGAGGGAGAGGGCGGCGCGGCGGGCCGAGCGGCGCTGCGGGAGGGAGCGCGGCCGAGTGGGCCGGCCTTCGGCCCAGGCGGGAGGGAGCGGGGGTCGGCCGGGCCGGGGCCCAGGCGGGGAGAGGGGGCGGGGGCTGGGCTGGCCGGTCGGCTGGGCCGGCCGGTCGGCCTGGCTCTCCCTTTTTTTTCTTTTTTTTCTGATTTTGAATTCCTTTGAATTGAGATAGAAAATGGTTCTAAAATTCAAATAAATTTGAATTTGAATCCTTAATTCAATCAAGCAAGAAACAATGCACCAGCATGTATGCACAAGAAAGGTTAGGCCTAGGTTACTTTTATGCATTTATTTAATTTAAATAAATTCATGATAAATGCAAACTAGCACATAAACCTTAGGAAATTAAATAAATTGCTTGAAGTTTATTGTAAAAGGCTGGAATTTAAACTAGGGTGTTACAAACCTACCCCCTTAACAGGAATCTCGCCCCCGAGATTCTCATAGGTGGTTAGCAAAAGAGACCAGGATAAGTTGCTCTCAACTCTTCCTCTCTTTCCCAAGTTGCCTCATCTTCCGTGTGATGTTTCCACTGCACTCTGCACATTTTGACTATCCTATTCCGGGTAACCCTTTCAGATGTTTCAAGAATCTTCACCGGGTGTTCGGTGTATGTCAAATCCTCCTGCACATCCAGACCTTCCAGTGGTGCTTGTTCTTCCGGCACCCTCAAACACTTCTTTAGTTGGGACACATGGAACACATTGTGTATGCCAGATAGGTTTGATGGCAATTCCAACTTATAAGCCACTTCGCCTTTCCTTTCCACTATCTTGAATGGACCGATGTATCTTGGTGCCAGCCTCCCTTTCATATTAAACCTCCGGATACCTCTCATTGGTGACACCTTCAAATACACAAAGTCATCAACCTTAAAGGTCAAATCCCTGCGTCGCACATCTGCATAGCTCTTCTGTCTGGACTGAGCAACTCTCAAATTCTCACGTACCATCTTGATCTGCTGTTTAGCATCCCTGATAAGGTCGGGTCCGAACACCTGCTTCTCTCCTGTTTGGTTCCAAAATAGCGGTGTCCTGCACCTTCTGCCATACAGTGCCTCAAACGGTGACTTCTTCAGACTGGCTTGGTAGCTGTTGTTATAGGAGAACTCAACATAAGACAGACTCTTATCCCAACTGGTTCCGTATTGTATAGCACATGCCCTCAACATGTCCTCTAGAATCTGATTTGTTCTTTCCGTTTAACCATCTGTCTGTGGGTGATATGCTGTACTGAACCGAAGCTTGGAATCCAAGGAATCATGCAACTGCTCCCAGAAACGAGATGTGAACTGTGAGCCTCTATCAGATATGATCCGCTTAGGCACACCATGCAAGCAAACGATTCTGGAGATGTACAACTCTACTAACCTTGCACCCGAATAGGTGGTGTTCACCGGAATGAAATGAGCAACCTTGGTCAACCGATCAACAACTACCCAGATCGAGTTGTAACCTTTCTGAGTCCTGGGTAACCCCACAATGAAATCCATACTTATTTCCTCCCATTTCCACTCTGGGATCTTCAAAGGTTGCAACAAACCCACAGGCCTCTGATGTTCAGCCTTCACACGCTGGCAAGTGTCACATACCGCAACATATTCTGCCACTGCTCTCTTCATTCTATACCACCAGAACCTTTCCTTCAAATCATGATACATCTTTGTACTGCCCGGGTGAATTGAGTAAGCGGTGTCGTGAGCCTCACTGAGTATTAACTTTTTGATACTGTCCACGTCTGGCACGCAGATCCGATTCTTGTACCATACAGTACCTTGTTCATCTTCACGAAAGTGTGGCGCCTTGCCCAACTTGATCTGTTCCCGGATCTCCTGGATTTTCTCGTCCGTTTTCTGATGGTTCCTTATCTCTTGTTCAAGGGTAGGCTCTGCTTCAAATGTTGCTACTGTGGTGTGATGCATGAATCCCAAATTCAAACTCTCAAATTCCGCACACAGCTCAAAGGGCATCTGAAAAGCAACTGCCATGTTAACATAACTTTTTCTGCTTAAGGCATCTGCTACCACATTAGCTTTCCCTGGATGGTAATGTATCTCCAGGTCATAATCTTTAATCAACTCTAGCCATCTCCTCTGCCTCATATTCAACTCATTCTGTGTGAAGATATATTTAAGACTCTTATGGTCGGTGTATATCTCACATCTATTTCCGAATAAATAATGCCTCCAGATCTTAAGAGCATGCACAACAGCTGCTAATTCCAGATCATGAGTGGGATTAATTGACCTCATGCTTTCTTAACTGGCGCGAAGCATAAGCAATCACCTTACCCTCCTGCATCAGCACACAACCCAAACCTTTCTTAGAGGCATCGCAATACACGGTGAAACTCTTGGTTAAGTCTGGTAGAGTAAGCACTGGGCTGTGGTGAGTCTCTTCTTTAATTCATCAAATGTAGCTTGCCTCTCCTTAGTCCAAATAAAGGGAACACCCTTCTCGAGCAATGATGTCATTGGTTTTGCAATCCTGGAGAAACTCTCAATGAACCTTCTGTAATATCCTGCTAGGCCCAAAAATCCACGAACTTCTTTCACAACTTCTGGCACCTTCCAATCCATGACACTGCTGATCTTGCTAGGATCCACCATGATTCCACCTTTCGAGACTATATGTCCCAAGAAAGGCACTTGATCAAGCCAAAACTCACACTTGCTCAACTTTGCATACAACTTATGGTCTCTCAGCTTCTGCAAAACTAACCTCAAGTGTTCTTCATGTTCTTCTTCCGTCTTGGAATAGATCAATATATCATCAATGAACACCACAACAAACTTGTCAAGATACTCCATAAACACCTTGTTCATAAGATTCATGAAATAAGCAGGAGCATTTGTCAATCCAAAAGACATCACTGTATATTCATATAACCCAAATCTGGTAATGAAAGCAGTCTTTGGAATATCGGATGGACGAATCTTCATTTGATGATAACCCGACCTCAAATCAATTTTTGAGAACACACATGCACCTTGCAACTGATCAAACAAATCATCTATCCGAGGTAAGGGGTATTTGTTTTTGATGGTGACATCATTCAAAGCCCTATAATCCACACACATCCTTCTTGACCCATCCTTCTTATCAACAAACAGAACTGGGAAGGCCCAAGGTGAAGAACTAGGCCGTATAAACCCTTTTCCTAACAACTCATCTATATTTTACTTTATTAACTCTTGTTCTTTGGGTGCCACTCTATATTGCCTTTTTGCTATAGGGGCCGTACCAGGTAAAAGTTCTATTAAAAATTCAACTTCTCGGTCAGGTGGCATACCTGGTAACTCTTCTGGAAAGACATCCGGGTACTCGCACACTACTCGAATTCCCTCCGTGGGCTTCGCCTCCATCTGATGCAGACAACCAGAAGGTTCTGTGGCACTGATTTCCACCTTCTGACCATCAGGAGCTGTTAAGTGGACGGTTCGCTTGGCACAATCAATTCTGACATCCCACTTAGCAAGCGTTTCCATTCCCAAAATGATATCAATTCCCGCGGAACCAATGATTATCAACTTGGTGCAGAATTCTACCCCCTTATGTTTATGCTAACTCGAGGGCATATTAAACTGGTGCTCAACGTTCCCCCCGGTGTAGATACTACCATGGGTCTACTTGTAGACCTTATAGGAATATTGTACTGCTCAGCATATGATTTGGTAATAAATGAATGCGTGGCACCAGTATCAAAAAGAACTGTAGCGGGGTGAGAGTTGACCAGGAACGTACCAAGCACGACGTTAGGGGCTTCAACTGCAGACTCAGCTGTCACATGATTCACCTTCCCTTGCCACGGCGCCTTGCCCTGTTGATTGGGGCGCCCTTGCTGCGGCTGGGGAGGGTTCTGCCTTTGGCCCGATTGTTGCCCCTGCTGGTTACCTTGCACCTTACGGGGACAAGCATTAGCATAGTGGCCCGCTCCACCACACTTGTAGCAAGGCCCAACACCTGTAGTCTGGTTTGTGGTGGGAGGGGTGGTCTGCACTTGGCGCTGAGCTGGATACATAGGACGAGCTGGCTGACCCTGGTAGCGCTGCTGGTACTGGTAGCCTTGCTGTCCTTGAGCCCGCTGCTGCTGTGAGCTCGGACCCTGAGAGAAACGGGGGCGGGTGTTGCTGCTTGATGAAGAGTTGTTGTACTTCCTCTTCCTTTCTTCAATCTCCTGGCGCTTCCTTTCAGTGAAAAGAGCCCTGTCCACCAGTTGATGGAAGCTAGGAAAGGTATGGTTCATCAGCTGGTATTGGAGCTCATCATTTAGACCCTCCAGGAAGTATTCTTGCTTTTCCCTGTCCTTCGCCACCTCTGCAGTGGCATATCTGGCCAACTGAAGGAACTTATCCCTATACTCAGTCACCGACATGCTGCCCTGCTTCAGGGAAAGAAACTCCTTCTTCTTCATTTTCATCAACCCCGCAGGCACATGGTGGTTCCGGAAGTTCTCCTTGAACTGTGCCCAAGTGAAAGCATCCCTATCTTGGGGTCTGTAAGATTCCCACCAATCCAGGGCTGCAACCCTTAGCTGACCGGAACCATACAAAACCCTCTCCCGGTCATTGCATTGAGCAATGTCCAGCTGGCGTTCCACTGCGCGAAGCCAATCATCAGCTTGCAGTGGCTCTGTGGTGTGGGAGAAGGTTGGTGGATGACCCTTCAGGAAATCTCCACGCCTGTCCCGAGGTGGTGGGGGTGGTGGTTGAGCTTGGGCTTGCTGGAGAACGTGCACCGCGTTGGTCATTGTCGCCATCATCTGCATCTGGAGGTTGTAGAATTGCTCCGGTGTCAGTAGTGGAGGGTTGGGCAGCGGGTTGCCACCCCCTTGGTTACCCTGGCTAGCATTTCCACCAGCAGCGTTGCGCCTTGTGTTAACCATCTGTTTGTAGCAGAGACACCGTAAGCACATAGCCAACATATGGGTGCACAAGCAGTAGCGACTAAAGATAAAGTAGTAAGAGCGATAGAGTGGATATAGTGTTTAACCCCACGAACTAACTTATAACATTATCTTGTTCATGCTGGGACAAATCCCCACAGCTGGATAACACACAACCAAAGATCCAAATCAAACATGGTTCAAAATATCAAACAACCAGCCAACACAACTTAACTTAAGTTCCACACGACCAACTCAACACGACAACTTAAACCACGTGCTAACGCGATACATGAGGACGACTAGTCATCCCGAGGGAGTATCCTGGTGGCACCACCTAACTCTCCCGTGCCAGGCCTCCTGCGAGGTGGAGTCTGAGCTGGATCCACCACTGGCACCTGGGGCGGTGGACCTGCCACTCGGTCCAACTGCGCCTGGAGGTGGAACACCTCACCGTTCCGGTGATGGAGCTCCTCGGACACCCTGACGTAGGCAGTGATCAGGGCTGACACATACCGGACCAGCTTCAACAGCTGCCGATTGTCCTCACCCCGGATGGACGCGATCTCGTGCTCAGTATCCCCGGACTGCCGGCGGGGGAAGTAGCGGTACTGAGTCTGGCAGAGCGGAGTGTGGTAGTGCTGGCAGAGGACCCCAAGAGCCTGCTGTGCAGCATCCTCCATGGCCATCTCCATGGTCTCGTGCTCCGCGATGCTGTAGTGCCGACGCAGCACGGTGTGTCCCCCATGGTTGGGGTTCGGCTCCAAGATCTGCGCACCGGCGGACCAGAGGGTGGTGTGGTCCGGGCGCGCTCGCTGCCGGACCTGGTAGACGACCTCATGGGTAGTGTAACCCAGGTCATAGAGGCAGTCGCGGAGTAGCCCCGGGAACTCCAGGTCTGCACCGTGGTGTGGGTGCGTCAGGTCGACCCAGGCGTCAACCTCCCGCTGGCCACCCTCGTCGGAAGGGACAGCCACACGGAACGGCCACTCGGGTGCGGCAGGCGCTGGCGGTGGGGGTGCCGGTGAAGCTGCAGGTGCCGCTGGAGAAGGTGGTGGTGTCGGCGCACGCGGGGAAGGAGGTGTCGGTGTCGGCAGGCGTGGCGATGGAACCTCCTCCCGCGCATCACCATCGTCGTCTGAGTCGAGGTAGTAAACTACCTCCTCTGGGTCCTCCTCCTCCTCCTCCTCAGGGTCAGTGTCCGCCGGAAGCAGACCATTCCCCTCAAAGGGGCGTGGCGCCTGGTCCATGGGAGCATAATCGAAGGGTGGTGGTGGCAACGGCTCGGGCAGCTCCGGTGACGGAGGCTCGATCTGCTGTGGTGGACGAGGTACTGGGGCACGCCGTGGGGTCGGTGGTGCAACACGGCGAAGGCGGCCCCAGGTACTCTTGCGGGCGGTTTGCTTGCTGCGTGCCATGATCTATAAGGAGGATGGAGTAAGATGGAGATCAGTTCTATATGATTGAATGAATAAAACGAAAAGTAATAATTTAACATAGAGTGAACATATAGTTTGATAGCAAAAATAAAATTTTCATAAACAGCAAGAGGGCAAAAGGGGAATGAGGTTCTTATTTACGTCCGTTTCTAACTAGGCTTCCGTCCTACAGTCAACACGGCTCTGATACCACTTTGTCACGCCCAGTTCTCAACCAATGGAACCGGAACATCATATATGTGCCAGGAACGTGTCTCACATATATCATGACAATAGTGACATCACAGAACGTGCATAAACAGTAAATAAAACGTTTACATAGAGTATAACATCATTTTATTACAATAAGACAACATGTCTTTAAACCAGAGTCATAGCGGAAGCGTAAACGAAGATAAACGAGCCGCCACAGGGACGTCGACTGGTGGATCGGTACGCCTAGAACTCGTTGAAGTCCTGAACATACTCTTCGAAGTCTTCTGGAGCTGAGCAGCAGTTGGGTTCCAGCCAACAGTAGGTTTAAAGTAAAGCAAGCGTGAGTAATTCATACTCAACAAGCATAACATGAACTATGAGGCATCTAGGGTTGGCTGACACTTAGCATGAGCTTTTAGTTGATCAAGTTTTTATTACACAGCTAGTTACTACAGGTGAGTTTATAAACCATTAGCCCAAGATATAGCAGGTGAACATTAAACAACAACATTAACATAAGAAACACTTTCAACACCCAACAGAACCACTAATCTGCATAAAGGATCTGGGCCGCTCATAACCGTGAGCACGGCTGACATGTCACTTTTACACTCTCGAGAGGTCGTACATCTTTACCCATGAGTCGTGGGCGACGCTAGTGGTCCACCACATTACCTTAGATGAGGTGGCTAGCAAGCACACTACGAGGCCTTTACAAAGATCACGTTGGTAAGGTGTAACCGCTAAGGTTTCAGGGTCCGCAGCTGTGGAGCAAGCCTCAAGGGGAGATAAACGCACTCAACCCAAGTAGCGCGAGGGCCACAGAAGCTCACCTCCCCTCTTGCCCCGTCGGTAAGTTACCCCCAAACCAATGCAACCTAATTAATTAGCCAAGACCGTCCCATTCCAGTCTCATGGTAGCACTGTTGTCCCAGGTTGTCGCTTTGCGAACCGGTCCTTAAGGAGAGTGGATATGAGCAAAACACATGCTCACGCCCCCTAAACCAAGTTGCTAAAAAGCCATTTTTAAAGGAACATGAACCACAAAGGGGTCAAGCTCGAGATTTGATTGCATAGATCCATTTAACCAAATTATTAACCAAGATACATGAGTTCGCGCAGCAACTAGCAAAACTTAACCCACATGCATCCCCATAGGTAAACATTGCGATAACAGAGGCTAGGTACAGTCCTTATTGGCATACAAAAATTAGACACATGCATATGAAGTGATTAAGTGGTTATTGGGTTGTGTCCATGTTATACTTGCCTTGCTCAAACTGGTCTTGAGTCTGCTGCTCAACACCCTCAAACTGCTGCTCTTCGTCACCAACAAACTGCTCACCGTCTAACCACGTTCACGGCAACATATAGGCATTTCCACGCATACGTACATGCAAACTATTATCAAAATGTGAGAAACAGTACATCATATCATAAAAACAGAAGATGAAACTGTACTAAAAACATTCTACATGTTTCTACGGTCGTGTGAGCGCAAGAATCACTCAAATCGGAGTTAAAACGCGGAAGTTATGCATAAAACGGGCTCCTAGGGGCATAACTGCGATAAAACATTGAAACCAGGGGCTGGATTTGAAAAACCGAGGACCTAAACGTAATTAACTAGTGCCGCCGAGGGTTTCTAGGCAAAACTCCAGGGTCTGGACGGCGGGTTCTATTTTTCAAAAGCACAGGGGCTAGAACGCTAAAACTAGGACTAAAATCTAATTACTTTTCAACGCTGGTGGACTGCGGGTTGATTTCCCAAAAGTCCAGGGGCTCTTTAGCAAAACTATCGGCGCTGACCAGTATTGACCGGTCATCGGTGCGTGTGAGCGGTTGGATCTCGATCTAAAGGGTGACGTTAGATCGGATCGGGGCTCTAATCTCGTGCGTCGGATCGAGATCCGACGGCGCAGAGAGGCCGGGGCCGAGGGCGACGGTGACCGCGCCCATGGCGTTCTCGTCGCGCGGCGGGGCCGGCGGCGCGGCGGCGTTCCGGCTCGGAGAGGGTGCTAGGCTCGACTAGAGCTAGCCCAAAAGAGCGAGGGTGTTGCGACGAGCTCACCGAGGGCTTGAGGGCGGCGGGAGATGGTCGGTGGCGGTCCAACGACGAGCGGCGGCGGCGTCGGTTCACGGGGGGTGTTCGTCCGCGTGGAACGTTGTGGTGGAGCGTCTCCGGGACTCCGAGGATGGGCGGCGAAGCTCCGGGGTGCTCCTGCGACACGAGAGGAGGAGGAATCAGGGCCGGAGGGGCTTCGCCGACAGCGAATTTGGCGTCGGGGCGGCTTACCAAGGCGAGGCTCCAATGGCGAATTGCGGGAGCGTCGAGGCACGAGCGTCGAATGGGTGAAGAGGGTTTGCAAAGGAGAAGAGTGCGGTCCTCGGAGTGGGTTTTATAGGAGTCTAGGAGGGCCGGGGCGGTGGGTGCGCGCGAGCGGGTCGCCGGCCCTTGAACGCGAGTAATGGCGCGGTTAGGGCAGGTGCGGGGAGGAGGGGAAACTGGCGCGGGAGCTGCGGGATTGAAGAGGGGAGCGATTAAGGAAGGCGTGGGCGAGATTTGGGGAGGGAAGCTTCCTCCCCGCGGCGGACTATTTGAGTGAGCGGAAGGAAGGGCGAGGGAATCACGGCGAGAGGAGGGAGAAGACCCTGACCGGTGGGGCCGGCCGGTCAGTGGGGGCGGGGCGCGCGGAGGGAGAGGGCGGCGCGGCGGGCCGAACGGCGCTGCGGGAGGGAGCGCGGCCGAGTGGGCCGGCCTTCGGCCCAGGCGGGAGGGAGCGGGGGTCGGCCGGGCCGGGGCCCAGGCGGGGAGAGCGGGCGGGGGCTGGGCCGGCCGGTCGGCCTGGCTCTCCCTTTTTTTTCTTTTTTTTCTGATTTTGAATTCCTTTGAATTGAGATAGAAAATGGTTTTAAAATTCAAATAAATTTGAATTTGAATCCTTAATTCAATCAAGCAAGAAACAATGCACCAGCATGTATGCACAAGAAAGGTTAGGCCTAGGTTACTTTTATGCATTTATTTAATTTAAATAAATTCATGATAAATGCAAACTAGCACATAAACCTTAGGAAATTAAATAAATTGCTTGAAGTTTATTGTAAAAGGCTGGAATTTAAACTAGGGTGTTACACGTTCGAACTCCGATTTGGGCGATTCTTGCGCCTAAAATTCATCTAAAATCAAGACATATCCATCTATACACTCCACATAGTCATTGCCCCTAGCCTGAAGACGCTGCCATGCCACTATGACGCGTCCTACGCCCAGTCAGCGCTTCACACTGGTCCCACACGAGTTTGTGTGCCTGGTGTGATGCCGTTGACCTCCTACTCTCTGTCAAAAAGATTCTTGTCTTGATCCTCCAAGTTCCACTTCAGATGATGACGATACCGAAAATCATCTGAATATTGATTCTATTGCACAAAAACCTTCCCACCCCAATCATCATGCGACCGTCTCCCCTTCGGCGTCGCCGCCGTCGCATCATCGTTCCACCACCACTACCATGGCGACTCCGTAACTGTCGTTACCGAGCCCGCCAGCTCGTCCGAAAGCTCGCTGCACCTGAACCACTTGCAATGATACCGCCAGCAAGAACCCCAGATAATCCTTGTCTTCTCCATCCAAACTCCAACTCACCAAACACTCGTTGAGCTCATATTGTACCACATGTGTTGTGTGCTTTCTTGTTTGTGCACATAGGAGAGTCCGATCGTCTCGGTTTCCGAAACATCCGACCCGGCAACCATAGAACTCACGATGCCCGAACATCAACCGCTCCATGTTCAAGTTGAAAGGCAAGCCCACTGGAATCCCCACTTGATGCATAAAATTCCTATGTTTTGCAACCACCACCCTTGGCCTGATAATCATATAAAAACTTGCATGTTTTGCTTGCTAAGGTAAACCCCACAAACATACAGCCACCTAAGCCTATTTTAGATATAGTGTGCATAGGTGGGATCGCTCACTTAATTATATCTATCATAATCTTGATGTTAAGTTGGGATTATGGTTGTGGAATTTGATGGGCTTGGGAATGAGAATGTGTGTGGGTGTTTTCGAAATAAAATGGGGAAGAACCCCGGCAACCGACTTTGTCGGAATATGGCTACGCGCCGAACTGGCCATCTAAGGGCAGGGTATGAACGGGTAACTTAGCAACCCGCGATTACCCAGGTCTCGGTCTTCGTGGAGATGACCGGGTAGGTAGATGCTCGCGGTGTCGAGCAGTGTAAGGTGTTGATGGTTCTACCTGAGCTCTATAAGGACCGTGTTGATTAACATCTTGCCTAACTCTTTAGTACAACCACTCGCTCTGTATGAGGCATTGGCTGGGCCTGAGCTGGAGTGGATAGCCTAGTAGCTTCTGTGTTGGCGCACAAGGGGCAAGGGAAAGGGTTGTGTGCCGAGGGGGTGTCGAGGGACACCAGGGTGCGGCTCGGTGGCCCGAACCTCTAAAGTACTGCTAGGCGATGAAACGAAGGCAACGGTTTGGTTTGGAATTCGGACGCTTATTTAGCGGTAAGTGTCGCTGAGTCCAACTTGTGGGAATTAGTACAACCTCTGATCAGAGTAAAACCTATTCGAATAGTCCGAGTCCACTGGTATGGATGAGTTATGGCATTGGTTCTTCGATTAGCACTTTTCATAAACTAAAAATGGTGTGAATTGGTTTGGTTTTGGGTTTGGAACAAAGTGGTATTGGGTGGATGCTGTGCTACGGGGGTAGAACCCTGTGGAAGGTTTGATGGTTGGAAAGTCATTGGCCATGTGGACCGGCAAGTCCAGTGGCACCCCTTTTGAGAAAAACCCTGTTTTCTGAATGACTAAAACTTGTTAGACTAGCTTAAAACCCTTTATACAAAATGTTTTCATGCAAAACTTTCTTGAGCTCCAGATATGACTTGCATGTAGATATAGCTACACCCCTACTCCTCATGGAGGAAGGTGGGCTTGTTGAGTACGTATGTACTCACCCTTTCTTTGTTGTTGGTTTACAGAGAAGGAGAAATCATCGTGTACCTACTAGATTAAGGGCTACGACCTACTTCCCAACGTGACGTGTGGAAGCTTGGGCCTACGTTTTATATTCCGCTGCTTAGATTTAGGGCTGCGCCCCTTTGCTGTCTGACCCGTTAGGGCAGATCTGTATCACTCTGATGTAAGAATGTGATTACCAAACCCTGGGATGGTAATAAAGCACATTTTAGTCCCATTATGGAAACTGGGGCGTTTCATATACGAAGTCACGGAACCTATGCGTCACCCGTTTCGGACCGGCAGCGCACGCACGTGAGATGTAGCTGGTCCGAAATTGTCCCTTTTTTGGACAGCCTCGAAGTGACCGATAGAGCGTGGTATTTATTATGAGCCATGGGGTCTGAGCAAAGTTTCGGTGGCATAACCCTGTTGTTCTCCACTGCACCACATTTGGGCGTGCAGTAGGAGAACAGCGGGGTTATGCTGCCAAAATTTCGTTCAAACCCCGTGGACTCATCATAAATCCGCGCTCTGTCGGCCACTCTTGGGTGGGTTTAGGACCTATCATTACCTATAGATGTAGGGCCGCAATACGTTGAAAAAAAAGCTTACCATCTACTTGCCTGCCTTAATCTATAGCCTCAAGTATGGCCTACGATCGCCGGTGGATGTATGATGGTTTTGATAAGAGTGGGGGTAAAGCTCACTCAACTAAGTGGAGGAAGAAGACACAGGCTTTTATCGACCATGCTTTCGCTGGGAAAACTCACTATTTGGATCGGGTCAGGTGTCCATGCAATGAGCACAACAACGAAAAATTTTGAACTAAGGAGGAATTAACCAAAGACCTGGTTAATTATGGTTTCATGCTTGGTTATGAAACGTGGAGCTTCCGCGGTGAAAAAGAAACTAGAGTTGAAACAGAAGGGGAAGCAGATGATGATTCGGCAGCCGTTGATAGGATGGGTGAGATGCTAGAAGCTTTACAGCCAGAATTTGGTCTAAACTCTGAGGATCCTCCTACAAAGGAGGTTGAGGAGTTCTTCAAGCTCCTTCAAGCTTCGGAAGAGCCGCTGCACGAGCACACAAAAGTGTCCCTCCTAGCTTTTTGTGACTCGGCTCATTGCCATCAAGTCCAAATATTTCTTATCGAACAACTATTTCAATGACCTCGTGCAATTGATCGGGGATGTCCTTCCGCAACCTCATAAGTTGCCCAATGACATGTATCAGTGAAGGAGGTTGACCAAAGCCCTCGGTATGGGCTATGAGAAGATAGATATGAATCCAAACGGCTGCATGCTTTTCTGGGTTGATCATGTGGATAAGAAAAAGTGCTTAAAGTGTGGCAAAGGGAGATATGTTGAGGTAGTAAACGAGGATGGTGATTAGGTGACGACGGACGTTGCACAGAAGCAACTCCGTTCCTTCCATATGGCACCTCATTTTAAACGGCTGTTTCTCTCAATGAAGACTTGTGAACCCATGCGGTGGTCGAAAGAAAGTGTACGTGACAACCCAGGGTTCATAGGGCACCCTGCTGATTCAGATGCATGGAAGGCTTTAGATGAGTTTGACCCAGAGTTCGCTAAGGACGCGAGGAACATTCGCTTCGGTTTGGCAACTGATGGCTTCACACCTTTCGGTCAATCGGCCGCTTTCTACTCTTGTTGGCCTGTATTTGTTATTCCATACAACCTTCCACCTCATATGTGCATGAAGTATGAATTTATGTTCCTTTGCCTCGTCATACCTGGTCCGGAACATCCTGGACCAAAAATCAACGTGATCTTACAACCCTTGATCAAAGAGTTGAAACAACTGTGGTATGGTGTCAAAGCATATGACATTTCTTTGAAGCAGAAATTCACCCTTAGGGCAGCATACCTGTGGTCAGTTCATGATTTCATGGCATATGGTATCTTTGCTGGATGGAGCGTTCATGGGACCTTGACATGTCTGATATGTGGTGCTGACACTAGATGTTTTCGTCTTGAGTTTGGTGCAAAGAAATTGACGGTAAAGTCCATAAAGACTTGGTTCAGCTATCAGAGGGAAGAGTGTCCGTTAGAAGCCATGGTCGGTACGATGTTAATGGATTCCGGTTTCGCTCTGCCCCATTTGAAACCGCTCGTCCTCTAGCACCAACATGTAACTCTAGGGTTATGGTTAGGGCAAGCGATGATCAAGGAAAGGAATCTAATTATTATGGAATCATTCAAAAAATTCTTGAGTTCAACTTCATCGGCGATAAGGAACGAAAGTTGTTCTTCTTTGTTTGCGATTGGTTTGAACCCAACAGAGGGGTTAGAGAGAACCAGTATGGCATGGTCGAAGTCAAGCATAACGAAAGCTCAAGGGAAACGACAACTGGGTCCTTGCACACCAATGTGACCAAATTTACTATCTGCCGTATATATCCAAACCAAAAGCTCCATGCTTGGTGGGTAGTTCACAAAGTGAATCCCCGTGAATGTTTATATACCCCTAGGCATGTTGGTTACTATAGTCAGTTCGATGATGAAGTTGATGAAGTTTTTCAAGAAGAAGAATTGCCAACATCTTTCGTTATAGAGCCCGGTGTGGAACTGAATTTCTTGGTCGGAGACAGTGAGGACATCAGTTTTCCAAACAAACGGAAACGACAACCACCTAAGAAAAAGTTCGGCGGTTGGGTTTAGCACGGAGGGGACAACTTAATCGTGACATTGATGAGTTTTGACAAGTAAATCATTAATTCTGTACTTTATGTATTTATGTACTTTATGTGCGTTGTTAATCATTTATTTATGTATTTTATGAATACTGAACTAACTCTTTTTATTTCATCAACAGGATGAGCCGTAGGTTCAAGCAAGTAGCAAAGGGGTTCGTGGGAAAGATGATCCCAAGCAAAGAGAGACTTTTTCAGGGGAGTACGTCAACTGGCTCTAGGCGTGAGGCTTTGTTGAGGTGTGCGGACCCAAACTTGCAGGGAGTTCCTATCGCCCTTCAAAGAAATGAGGTACATATGTGCATAAAGTTTTATATGTACAATTTTCATATATGTTTTCAATAACTTATCTCATGTTTACTTTTGCAGGGCGAGGAGGATCAGGAGGATGAGGAGGCTGAGGGCGAGGATGCTGGAGATAGGTAGGAGGATGAGGAGGCCGGAGATGGGCAGGAGGATGCTCAAGGTGATGAGGACCTGATGGGTGGGGATGGTTCAGAAGAGGTGGTTCAAAGGAGGGGGACTAGGAGGAGCCACTACGTCAACCCACCTCCAATTCCCACCGCCGCGGATAAGAAATTGATCAAACCAATCAGTGATAGGTATGATCATTATGGGTTGTTTATGGGTTGTTTACTTCAATTGTTTGTACACATGACAGGTCTTCACTGTTATTTTGTTTTGTAGCCAATGGAAGGACGTGACTTGGGATGGGACAGGTCACCGTAGGACTCCTAACGGCTTGTTGGGTAACCTTATTTGTGTGCACAACCCAGGAGTTGTGGAAAAGAATGGTGAGACAATACCCGTGACAACCTGAAAGCATTTTCCACTTGCTCCACATGTTACGTATAGAAGTGTTCAGGGGTTGGTATAGAAGTGTTCAGGGGTTGGTGAGATACAAATTCTGGGTAAAGTCCTTTCCTCTAATTGTTTGATTTCTATTGTGCTGATTCTTTCTATTGACCGTTGATTCGAATTATACTGATTCTTTGTATTAACTGTTTAATGTTGCAAAAATATTGCTATGTGAATCCCTCAGAGTAGGATCATGCAAATAAAGTTCTGGAGAATGCCGCGAACAAAATATGCAAAGATTTATTCTCCAGCCTTCGGATCCAGGTAACAAACTCTTGGCTTAAGAGTCAAGGGCAGCCACTTGAGAGCCAATGGACCGGCCGCATTGCTCTCCTGGTGTGATGAGTGATTGTCAACGAGCTCAAGCCCTCTGATGGACTAGATGCCCTCCGATGGACTGGAGGTAGATGATGAAGACCTCGATGGACTGAGGCAAAAGCCCTCCAATGGACCGGAGGCAATGCTCGGTGTCGGTCGGCCATGGAAGCTCGGTACACAGAGGGGCGGTTTGGCAACGGTGGTGTAAACCCTCCGATGGACCGCGAGGCGACTCCGATGGACTGGAGAAGCCGGGTGCCACCGTGGTGCTCCAACCCGAGTGCATGGCACGAAGACGTGCGAGGGAGGCTTTGGCGGCTTCGGCTCAAAACCCCCACCCAAGTTCAAATGACTTGGTGGGTTGGGCTCCGACTCGCCAAGATAGAAGATTGGGCCAAGACCCGGCCTAGGAAGCCCGCAGAATAAAGTTTTTCGGTTTCTGACTTCAAAACCGGAGGAAGCTTCCGGACTACTGGCTACGTGGCGTAAATCCAAGTGAGGCGTGGAGAAGAAGAAGATCAAAGCGTCATCGTAGTCGTCCGATTGTATCATTTTCATTTCAGCCCCTTCCGGGCTTTCTAGAGTAGGGGTCTTAGTGTTAAATGGTGTCGTTAGGCCTGGGCTATATATACCTAAGTGGTTGGTCATTTAGGTGACTCTTCCACCATTAGAAAAACCTAGGCTTAGTTTCCATACAGCCAAGTGCTAAAGAGAGAAAGGAGAGCTTTAGGCTAGGATTTGAGTCCCCTAGCTAGTGTTCTTCACATCAAGAGGAAGGATGAAGGGTGTTAGACTGTAGGAACCTTTGTATGAACTCAATTTCATGATTAATCCAGCAATATTTCTTTGAAATTGGAGTGCTTGTGTGCAGCTCTCTCCCTTCCCCTTCTCTAGTTTGGTTTTTGGATGATTTCTCGAAGGCTTTTGGTGCTTTGCTTTGCCTATGAGTTTTTCCCACTTCTTTTGGTGTTTTGGACTTGCAAGGACATGGAGATTATGACTTAGATCATCTC
The DNA here is from genome assembly GCA_022530915.1 of Paspalum notatum. NCBI lineage: Eukaryota > Viridiplantae > Streptophyta > Magnoliopsida > Poales > Poaceae > Paspalum > Paspalum notatum. Next base: position 51,335,087 of record CM039686.1, read on the forward strand.
AAACCTGTAGGTTTGCTACAAGCAAGTCGAATTTGAGTTTTCCCCTTTTCTTGCCCAAAGCTTGCCTCTTCACGAGATCTGAAATTTCCGCTAATCCCTTGATCTTTTTCCATGGATCTTTTGGGAATAGCTTTGGAATAGTGCTCAGATAGCCTGTGTCAATTTTCGTGAAGATTGGACAAGGTTTGGTCAGATTTTAGGATTGGGAACTCAAGTTCCAAGGTTCTACCGGACTATCCGGTGCAACCACCGGACTATCCGGTCCTCTACCGGACAGTGTGACGGCGTGCACCGGACTATCCGGCTCCGGCCCTCGTCCTAGCCTTTACCGGACTATCCGGTGCAGGTCACCGGACTATCCGGTCTCTACCGGACTGTCCGGTGAAGTGCACCAGACTATCCGGCGTGTGGCTGCGCAGTCGATTTTTGTTGGAGTTTTTCCCGTTAGGGTTTTTCTTCGTCCTTGCCGAGTGATTCTCACCACTGGCCCATACTCTTCGCTCTCTGTTCATCAGTGAGACGCATTTAGGTACGGAGTGGCTACGTGGGATCCTCTTTTGCAAGTGACGTTGTTTCGCTTGACTTGCGATCTCGTGGTCGTTGAGTCTTGTGCTTCCACTCGCTTGGTGTGAACCCGTTCAGTGGGCGACACCAAGTGCTCGCTAGACACGTTTCCTTTTAGTGGACGGTGTCTAGCGTTTGTTGTGTGAAGTGTGTTAGTTTGCACCAGGGGGTTGTGAGTTTGAGTTTTTAAGTGCTCCTATTCACCCCCCCTCTAGTCGTACGTCTCGGTCCTACACTAGTGGGCCGTTTTCGTGATGCTTCGGAGACGTACTTGACCGCTGAGGAGTATGGATCGGTAATGGCCTTGTTTGAGAATTGTGTTGTTGCTTCACATATTATGATTGTTATTATGATATACTTATTTGAGAAGCGTGATGCATTCCTTAAAGCCCAAGAGGAGTACCAGAAGGAGAAGCAAGCTCATGCTGAACGCCTTCACGCACAGCAGATGGCGGCTATTCAAGTAAGTATGAAATTCGACAATTACCATTCCTATCATTATCAAAACATGTCGCTAACGTGTTGCATTGTGCAGGCAATGTACCGGGCGCAGGGGATGACATTTGTCATGCCAGAGGTTGCACCGGCACCAGTACCGCCACAGTGGGGAATGTTTGCTCCGATGAGTTTTTTCTCCAGCACCTCAGGTGAAAATTGCTCAACTGTAGCTTAACTTGTTTAACTTGACCAATGTAGCTAGCTTAACTTGTTCAACTTTTAGATGTGCAACTTGATCTCCATGTTCAACACATTGTATAAATGTAGCTTAACATAGTTTATTATATAGGGATCGGGAGTGCAGGGGTCCAATCCTTACCAAACTCCTCTGCCAGCCTCAGGACAACATGGAGATCAGGTTCGTTTCATCACTTGTGCCATCAAACTATACTCATTATCTTTATGTGTTGCCACACATCTAAAATTATTGGCTAATTGTGTCATTTGTTCTCTTTATTTGCCAACAATCTGGACAGCACATCGATCCAGCACTCGGCGACTTTGTCAATAATCTCTTCGCCTCCGAAGGTAGCGGCCACAACTCCAACGAGCCAGGTGCCATGTGAGTTTAGTGAGCGAGAGGTGAAATTGTGTGTATGGACTTGACTTGGCATGGACTTGTGTTATGGACAAACTTGTGTATCTATGGACTTGTATGGACTTAAGACTTATTCGAATTATGGAATTGAGACTCGTATGTGATTTTTATGGCTTTGACACTTGTGTATCCATGGGTTTGTTGAGATGTTACTTGTGAATGATTGAGAATGTGGATGTGTTGTGAATATATGTGATATTTGTATTAAAATATGGGAAATAAAAGAATTTTAGGGCTATTTTCGGGCCCTGGAAAGGCTAATTTTCGGCGGCCAGAATGTAGGCCGCCGAAAATAAGCCTAAACTATTTCAGCGGCTAGGTCATTCGGCGGCTGTGGCCGCCGAAAATAAGCCTCCACTATTTTGGGCGGCTAGGCCTGGCCGCCGAAAATAAGCCGGCTCTGGCATATTTTCGGCGGCTGGCCGCCGAAAATAACCTTATTTTCGGCAAAACATTTTCGGCAGGCCGAAACCGCCGAAAATAAGCCTTTTGTATGGATTGGCCACCGAAAATTGTATGGATTCCTGTAGTGAGAGTAGATGTCCACGCTGAGAGACACTAGAGTTGGTGCGGAGTGACGACGTGGGACTTTGGGCTGGCGGATTGGGCCTCGTGGTCCAGAGGAGAGACAGTTTGCAGAGGTTTCTTGGGCGCGGGGTGGTTTGAGCAACGATGAGAGGAAACCAGACCGATGCCACCTAGGAAAATTGAAGGAGGCGGAATAGACGGACGAGGAGGAACATGTGGACGAGTGAAATAAGTTATATGCTTAATAAGTAGTGTAGATGATCTTTTGCTCACGCCTTTGAGTTATAATTGAGGGATTATAGTATTACGAGATCCTCCCCATTATTTGCCTTTGTGGAGAGAGAACACAAGATGTAAAAGGGACGGGTAGGCCCTTGGCATTTTATTATTTGAAGCTCTGCCAGAATGAACATGGTAGAGAGTGTCCAAGAAAGGCTATGCATAGAAGCCCACTAGTGCATAGGAAAGGCTTGCCAGAGCTATGCAGATCGAGTTACGTGACCACGAGCTTAGCCCTTACTTATTTTTTTTACCAGGGGCTTCAATGAGGACTAGAGAGTCATATATTATGCCACTTGATTTTTTTTACAAGAGGTTGAGTTGTCATTTCTAGAATTTTTCTTCTGTACTCGCCTTACATTTTCATTTTACTTACCTACATCTTTATGTACCTTTTCTAGATTATTACATTAGCTTGATAGGATAATTGGTATGGTTAGAACTTAAGGCGAAAAACTCTTTTTTGTATAGTAGAAATAGCCATTCCTAGAAAAAAACTTGTGCACTTTTAGATAATCATGTATGATTTATTTATTTTGTTCTCATTCTTTGAGGTGGGATCTTGTATAGCCTATTTCAAAACCTTCGCGTGATGGTGTTTCTGCTATTCCTGTGACTTCGGCAAGCTTTGAAAGATTCAAGGTTTTGCATTGGTTAATCTCCGTCGTTGAAACCTAGGATTTTCTGTAAATTTGTATGATGTGCGTGGGTTGGAGAGTTGTCCTCTCTGTATGCATGCTTCTAGTAGTTGCCTGTGTGCACTTGCGTCTATATAGTATTTACTCTTTAATTCCTTAAATAATTAATACGGGTTGCTTTGGTGTAAAAGAACAAATGAATGCAATTCACCGATGGCCCTCTTTGCTCAAGATGTTTCGTCCTCATCCACACGCATCGGGTAGGCAACAAACAACCGTATCAACGTGGAGATAGTAGAGATTCGGGGCACATGAGTCATTTTTCTCAGCATTAATCTATTTAAGAATTACTAAAATTCTACTCACTCCGTATATTGATCTTTAGAGTGAATTGCAAGCCAGGTCCTCAAACTTATTCTGTGGTACCATCTAGGTCCACGATATTCTAAAGTGATCATATAGGTTCTTCAACTTTTCAAGTGGATCGTTTGAATGTAAATTTAGGTCCGCAAATTGGACTTCAAGTGAATGAAGAATGAAAAGTTGATGGACCCAGATGATCACTTTGAAAAGTTATAGGACCCAGATGATCATTTTAGAAGATCATGGACCTAGATAGTATCGCAAAATAAGTTTAAGGACCTAACATGCAATTCACTCGAATCTAAATACATACATATTGAATACATATATCAGTGGTGGAGCCACGCCCTAGGCCACCCGAGCCATGGCCCGGGGCGTGGTGCGCCAGCCAGGCTCTCCGCTTGATTGATGCCTCCACTTTGCTTGACCAAGCTTTCTACGTTTGAGGTTTTACTGTTCTATTAGGCAACCAGCAGATTATTCTCTCCAATTTTATTGCTTGCGACTTGCCTTCCAGCGGAGAGGTTTCTTCTTATTCAAGCAAAATCTCAAATAAGAAAAGGAGTGATTTTTAATTATGTGTATGGCTCCGTGTTTATACATTCAATATGTACACCAATTGGGCGGCAAAGTAGGATGAGATGGCCTCGTTTCTGATTTCTAAGATGTGACAATTCGGTCTGGGGTTTTACTCAATCCTGGCTCTGCCACTGTACACAAATGAGTAATGAATGAATCTAGTAGATGTTAGAACTAGTGTTTATAATTTTCTAAGGCTAATTTATTTTGCTGACACCCTAAGACCGTGGTCACCAGCTAGTATAAAAATAGTGCATCCGTATTGCAATCATTACTTTTCCATTATGTATACAGTACGCAATGCAAACAGTGTTTTTCACACCCATTTCCACTCCCTGGTGACTCTAGTCTAAAATAACCTATTGATTTCAGGCCTACAGATTAAAGTACAATTCCAGCCTTTAATAAGTTACGCCAGCTAGCTATACGTCGACCATTATATTTTATTCATATTAATTAAAATGATCCGTTGACAGCGTGCAATAGCCGGACATGTCACGTACCAACGCAAGAATGTATGCCACATGCAATGGAATTGACCAATTAAGTTGACCTTGCAGCTAGGTATCTACGTTAAGTTGTTTGCTTTCGACTTTCTAAGCGTCCTATAATGCAAGCATATGCACACCACCACCGCAGTACACACCAGAACAGAATATTCATGCATGACGTAAAACGATCGATGGTAATAACACACGTTAAGCTCCGAGCCCGACCGCCAGCTAGCTAACTGCATGTAGTAGTCTAAAATGCATGCAGCCTGCTACCGTACCGTAGACTTAAGTCGTCGCGTCGCGCAAATAAACCTCTTAATTGAGATCGTTCATAAGACCATTTTTTCCCCTATATTGCTATGTGAGCTATGCTGCATAAATAAACCTATTAGTTATGCAGCATAGCTGAGATAGCGATATATAAGTAGCTAGACACATAAATAAATCATGATGCGTACAAGAAGTATATATAGTTGATAGCTGTGGATAATATTTGTCGTCACAACCATTTTTTTCCTTGTGTATATATATAATAGATAAAATATCGGTATTCCAGAGCAGCAAATAATTGAAGGACAGCAGCAGGAGCTCAACGATCGATATGTTTTGAACAATGGAAATATAAATTAACGTAGTAGTGTGGTACTATATATAGTATATATATATATATATATATATACGTACTGCCAATAAATTTTATTTCTCGTTGTTGGATGATATGGATGCAGAGATATAATTGCATGTCGTCGTATATCGTCGTATACGAGATGATGTCTCCTCGACGAGGGATGGATCATATCGCCGCGCACATCACGCCGCGTAGTCGCAGTAGCCGTTGGTGCACTTGGTTCTGCACTTGACGTCGCACCCACCGCAGTTCTTCTCGTCGGTGAAGGTGTTGACGCATTTCCCCTGGCAGCACATCTGCGTGTACTTGCACGTCTTGTTGCAGTTGCCGCAGTGCTGGAAGTTGTACTCGGTGTCGACGCATGTTCCTTTGCAGCACGTCGGGCCGGGGCTCCCCGACTGCAGGCAGATGGATGGCGGCTTCTTGCTGCAGTCGTAGAACGACGGCGGCGGCGTCGAAGCCAGGAAGCGGCTTCTCCTGAGGCCGGGAGGCGTCGTCGTCGCAGCTACCGTTTGCTGGGGAGGAGTGACCGTGGCGAGGGCGAGGGTGAGCGCCATGAGAAAGATGGTGGCTTTTCTCATGGCGGGCGCGCAGCGGTGGAAAGCAGAGGCGCAGCTGCCGCTATGATCTCTCTGTGCGCGAGCCGGCCAGTCGGCAGGGGGGGTGCACGACCGTACCGGAGAGGGGGAGGAATTGAAGGAAATGGATCGGAGGGTGTGCCGGCCGGGGGCCGGGGGGAAGAGTGCTTATACTAAAAGGTATAGTATGCTTGCAGTGATGATGTACGTGTGAGAGCGCGATGGAGCGAGAGTCAGAGCACGCACGCATGCAATGGTTGATTTGCACGGCAAAAGCCTGGAGTGCAGGGCGGGAGTGTGTGGAGCAAGGCTGTGGGCTGCTGCAAGCTAAGCTAGCTATGACACACACACACAGGCAGCCTCCAGGCCACACCCACGCCATGCACCCCCTTTGCAAAAACTTTCTTTTCTTTTTTTTTTTACGAATTTTACTACAGAAACAACGTACGTATATATGGTGGTTGGTTGAGTTCTTCGTTAGTTTCTGGTGGCGTAGTACGCACTCGCTGTTGAAAGCTACTCCTCAAACCCGATGTGTGGTGGTGGCCTGGTCGTAGCAGGCGGCGTTGGAGTGCCAGGCATATGGTGGTCATGGCGGATGACGCCGGCCGACGGCAGCGGGGTGGCTAGTTTCTGGATTGGTAAAGGCCCAACGCAAACTCTTGTCGCGTTCCACGATTTGTACATTTATTGCTCCAAAATTTTCGAATAGCTGCCTACCAAATCTCTCTGCTAGTAGTTTAAAAGTTTGCAATGACTTCGTCAGTCGTCCGTTCCTTCATACCACTTCAAATACGCTTCACGATCCGTTCTGCCGTGCGGGTGAGAGAACTCGCTCCGCACTTGCCCCAGCGGCCCCGCCCATGCATCCTGGAGGATGCAGAGGCGGAAGCAGAGGCAGCTAGAGTAGGTAACTGAGTCCACCGATGGTGGCACTGGCAGATGCATTCATGAGACGCGTATGAGGGCTCTCCTGGCTCTGCTCTTTTTTCTTGTCGGAAATGTTAGCTAAACTTCTGAGCGGGAAAGTTTTTTGAACTAAATGTGATTGATCAACCAAAAAAACTTGAAGATGCATGGTATATTGAATATTAAGGCCTTTGTTCGGTTTGGCATCAGGAGTAATGCCCTACCATGTTGATGGATAGACCCATCGGCTGGAAAAGGTGACTGTACTGGTCTTGGGTCTCCCTGGTCAGGTGTCTCCCGTGCTTGATGGCATCTTGGACTCGGGCAGCGACGTCAGTTGACGAGCCTTCAGCGATCACCTCTACCTGGTTCCTTGGGAGAGCTATGCTGACCATGTTGATGGAGGGAAATGGCATCTTGTCGACCTCCATCGGGGTACCGGAATAGACCAGCCTTTCTTGCTCGATTGCATGCTGAATTTGCTGGCGAAGAGCCCTGCAGTCTACCGTGTTGTGGGAGTCGACGGGTGCCGTGCCACTTACAGTACTTCTGTCCCCGGATCTCCACGGCCGAAGGTGTTGGATGCCCGGCCATAAACACGAGGTACTTCTCTTTAAGCAGAATATCAAAAATCTGCTCAGTAGATACATTCCCGAAATCTGCAGTGCTCAGAAGCGCCGGTGAGCGGAGAGGGAGGGAAGAATACGTAGTTTTGCTGGTGAAGAATGCTATGGTATCAAACACATTGCGGTTTTGAGAAATACTGCAAATTTACCGTACAAAACCACAGTATTTGTGTCATGGACAACTGAAAATCATGTATAACGGTCATAACTTCTGCCAGGGGACTTAGAATCTTGAGCTGTCAGGCTCGATGGAAAGCTAACGGGCAGAAGCACCCCATGGGAAAGCGAAAACAAGGTTTTGACCGCTAGAGAGATATTTGTTCCAATCTATAAGGCCAACACCTCGCGCATAAGGTCCTGCGTTTCCTTGTTTGGCACGGACCGAAACGTGGGTACCATGGCTTACTATCCGGGATCTTGTTCGTTTAAAATTGATTATTCTCCTCTCTGCAAACTTCCTATCCCTCACAAGGAGCGTACCTATGATCCCAACTGAAGAGACATGAATCCGACTGCAAACGACCCCTGAAAACTCATGAAAGTCTACACAAAGTGCGGCGCCCGAAGTGGGTGCCCCAGGAGGAATTCAGCACCTTTGTGCTCCTATGCTGCTGGCAGCTCTGGAAAAGAAGAAATGGATGGGTATTCAGGAACGAAAAACTCAAGCTCGACGATGTGCTGAGGGACTGCAGAGCCGAGGCGATGCTGTGGAAGCTTCGTCTGAAAAAGAACGCAGATGCTATAGCGGATGCGTGGTGCCAGACATTCTCTGAGTAATCCACCATAGTAGTCTGTCAATCATGTAACTCGCCCACCCCAAAATGTGCAGGCTGATCACAGCTTTGTAATGATTTGAGCCAGTTGAGGCTAAAAAAGCAATGAAACCGTAGGTGGGGGAGCCTTTCCCCCTCCGATACAGTAAAAAAACTCATAAAAGTGAGGTCTACTTAGTATAACGGCCATAACTTCTGCCAGGGGACTCAGAATCTTGGGCTGTTGATCTCGATGGAAAGCTAATGGGCAGAAGCACCCCATGGGAACCCAAAATCAAAGTTTTGACCACTAGAGAGATTTTTGTTCCAATCTATAAGGCCAACGCCTCGCGCACAAGGTCTGGCATTTCTTTGATTGGCACGGACCGAAACGTGGATACCATGGCATACTGTCCGGGATCTTGTTCCTCTAAAATTGATTATTTTTCCTCTCTGCAAACTTCCTATACCTCGCAAGGAGCGTACCTATGATCCCAACTGAAGATACATGAATCCCACTGCAAACGACCCCTGAAAACTTATGAAAGCGAGGTCTCCTTAGTATAACAGTCATAACTTCTGCCAGGGGACTCAGAATCTTGGGCTGTCGGACTCAATGGAAAGCTAACGGGCAGAAGCACCTCATGGGAACACGAAATCAAAGTTTTGACCGCTAGAGAGATTTTTGTTCCAACTTATAAGGCCAACACCTCGCGCACAAGGTCCGGCATTTTCTTGATTGGCACGTACCGAAACATGGCTACCATGACTTACTGTCCGGCATCTTGTTCCTCTAAAATTGATTATTTTTTCTTTCTGCAAATTTTCAATCCCTCGCAAGGAGCATACCTATGATCCCAACTAAAGAGACATGAATCCGACTGCAAACGACCCCTGAAAACTCATGAAAGCGAGGTCTGCTTAGTATAACGGCCATAACTTCTGCCAGGGGACTCAGAATCTTGGGCTATTGGGCTTGATGGAAAGCTAACGGGTAGAAGCACCCCATGGGAATGCGAAATCAATGTTTTGAACACTAGAGAGATTTTTATTCCAATCGCAAAGGCCATCACCTCGCACACAAGGTTCGGCGTTTCTTTGATTGGCACGGACCGAGATGTAGGTACCATGGCTTCCTATCCAGGATCTTGTTCCTCTGAAATTGATTATTTTTCCTCTCTGCAAACTTCCTATCTCTCACAAGGAGCGTACCTATGATCCCAACTGAAGAGACATGAATCCGACTGCAAACGACCCCTGAAAACTCATGAAAGTGAGGTCTGCTTAGTATAACGGCCATAAATTCTTCCAGGGGACTCAGAATCTTAGGCTGTCGGGCTCGATGGAAAGCTAACGGGCAGAAGCATCCCATGGGGACCCAAAATCAAAGTTTTGACCGCTAGTGATATTTTTGTTCCAATCTGTAAGGCCAACACCTCGCGCACAAGGTCCGGCATTTCCTTGATTGGCACAGACCGAAACGTGGGTACCATGGCTTACTGTCCGGGATCTTGTTCCTCTAAAATTGATTATCTTTCCTCTCTGCAAATTTTCAATCCCTCGCAAGGAGCGTACCTATGATCCCAACTGAAGAGACATGAATCCGAATGCAAACGATCCCTGAAAACTCATGAAAGCGAGGTCTGCTTAGTATAATGGCCATAACTTCTGCCAGGCGACTCATAATCTTGGGCTATCGGGATTGATGGAAAGCTAACGGGCAGAAGCACCCCATGGGAACGCGAAATCAATGTTTTCAACACTAGAGAGATTTTTGTTCCAATCTATAAGGCAATCACCTCGCACACAAGGTCTGGCGTTTCCTTGATTGGCACGGATCGAGACGTGGGTACCATGGCTTTCTATCCGGGATCTTGTTCCTCTAATATTGATTATTTTTCCTCTCTGCAAACTTTCTATCCCTCACAAGGAGCATACCTATGATCCAAAGTGAAGAGACATGAATCCGACTGCAAACGACCCCTGAAAACTCATGAAAGCGAGGTCTGCTTAGTATAACGGCCATAACATCTGCCAGGGGACTCAGAATCTTGGGATGTCGATCTCGATGGAAAGCTAACGGGCAGAAGCACCCCATGGGAACCCAAAATCAAAGTTTTGACTGCTTGAGAGATTTTTGTTCCAATCTGTAAGGCCAACACCTCGCGCATAAGGTCCGGCGTTTTCTTGATTGGCACGGACCGAAACGTGGGTACCATGGTTTACTGTCCGGGATCTTGTTCCTCTAAAATTGATTATTTTTCCTCTCTGCAAACTTCTTATCCCTCACAAGGAGCGTACCTAGAATCCCAACTGAAGAGACATGAATCTGACTCCAAACGACACGAGAAAACTCATGAAAGCGAGGTCTGCTTAGTATAACGGCCATAACTTCTGACAGGGAACTCAGAATTTTGGGCTGTCGGGCTCGATGGAAAGCTAACGGGCAGAAGCATCCCATGGGAACCCAAAATCAAAGTTTTGACCGCTAGAGATATTTTTGTTCCAATCTGTAAGGCCAACACCTCGCGCACAAGGTCCGACGTTTCCTTGATTGGCACGGACCGAAACATGGGTACCATGGCTTACTGTCCGGGATCTTGTTTCTCTAAAATTGATTATTTTTTCTCTCTGCAAACTTCCTATCCCTCACAAGGAGCGTACCTATGATCCCAACTGAAGAGACATGAATCCGGCTGCAAACGACCCCTGAAAACTTATGAATGCGAGGTCCGCTTAGTATAACAGTCATAACTTCTGCCAGGGGACTCAGAATCTTGGGCTGTCGGACTCGATGGAAAGCTAACGGGCGGAAGCACCCCATGGGAATGCGAAATCAAAGTTTTGACAGCTAGAGAGATTTTTGTTTCAATCTATAAGGCCAACACCTCACGCACATGGTCCCGCCTTTCCTTGATTGGCACGGACGAAAACATGGGTACCATGGCTTACTGTCCGGGATCTTATTCCTCTAAAATTGATTATTTTCCTCTCTGCAAACTTCCTATACCTTGCAACGAGCGTACCTATGATCCCAACTGAAGAGACGTGAATCCGACTGCAAACGACCCTTGAAAACTAATGAAAGTTCCACATCCGTATCCCGTTTGTGGTCTAGTTTTTTTTTTCTTGGGTTGTAGAATCACGTGGAACACGCCCTACGAGGCGAATTTGGAAGAAATGAGAATTTAAAAATAAATAAAAATTATATATTCAAAAAATAACGGGTCTGGATATATTCTAAAAATAACAGGCCAGGGCCATTTCAACGCCCTCCGTACGACGTTCCCATCGTGCCGACCCCCTCGGCACCGTCGCTGCACCGCTCGAGGCCTCCAGCCTCCTAGAATCCTATGAGAGAAGGCCCTCCTCAGTGTAGGCCACTCTTATGCTATCATCTGGTCGTCTACGGTGTCGATGGGTCCCCGAGCGACAGTACGATACCGTTTAAGGCACTGCGCACCCACCTAAAGACCCAAAACTTCCACATCCGTATCCCGTTTCGGGTCTAGTTTTTTCTTCGGTTGCAGAATCACGTGGAGCACACCCTACGAGACAAATTTCAAAAAAAAATAAGAGTTTAAAAATAAAATAAAAAATATATATTCTAAAAATAACAGACCAGGGCCATTTCAACGCCCTCCCTGCGACGTTCTCATCGTGCCGGCCCCCTCGGCACCGTCGCGGCACCGCTCGAGGCCTCCAGCCTCCTAGAATCCTACGAGACAAGGCCCTCCTCAGTATAGGCCACTTTTATGCTATCATCTGGTCATTTACGATGTCGATGGGTCCCCGAGCGAAAATACGATGTTGTTTAAGGCAATGCGCACCCACTTAAAGATCCATAACTTCCACATCCGTATCCCGTTTCGGGTCTAGTTTTTTTTCTTGGTCGCAAAATCACGTGGAGCACACCCTACGAGGCGAATTTAGAAAAAATGAGAGTTTCAAAATAAAATAAAAATATATATTCCAAAAATAACATGCTGGGGCCATTTCAACGCTCTCCCCGCGGCGTTCTCATCGTGCCGGCCCCGTCGGTACCGTCGCTGCACCGCTCGAGGCCTCCAGCCACCTAGAATGCTATGAGACAAGGCCCTCCTTAGTACAGGCCACTCTTATGCTATCATCTGGTCGTCTACGGTGTTGATGGGTCCCTGAGCGACAGTACGATACTTTTTAAGGCACTGCGCAGCCACCTAAAGACCCATAGCTTACACATTCTTATCCCGTTTTGGGTCTACTTTTTTTTTGGTTGCAGAATCACATGGAGCACACCCTATGAGGCGAATTTGGAAGAAATGAGAATTTAAAAGTAAAATAAAAATTATATATTCGAAAAATAACGGGCCTGGATATATTCCAAAAATAACAGGCCAGGGCCATTTTAACGCTCTCCCTGCGACGTTCTCATCGTGCCGGACCTCTCGGCACCGTCGTTGCACCGCTCGAGGCCTCAAGCCTCCTAGAATCCTACGAGACAAGGCACTCCTCAGTATATGCCACTCTTATGCTATCATCTGGTCGTCTACGGTGTCGATGGGTCCCTGAGCGACAATACGATGCTGTTTAAGGCAATGCGCACCCACTAACTTCCACATCCGTATCCCATTTCAGGTTTGGTTTTTTTTCTTGGTTGCAGAATCACGTGGAGCACACCCTACAAGGCGAATTTGGAAAAAATAAGAGTTTAAAATGAAATAAAATAAAAAATATATATTCCAAAAATAACAGGCCAGGGCCATTTCAACGCACTCTCCGCGACGTTCTCATCGTGCCGGCCCCGTCGGTACCGTCGCTGCACCGCTCGAGGCCTCCAGCCACCTAGAATGGTACGAGACAAGGCCCTACTTAGTACAGGCCACTCTTATGCTATCATCTGGTCGTCTACGGTGTCGATGGGTCCCCGAGCAACAGTACGATGCTGTTTAATGCACTGCGCACCAACCTAAAGACCCATAACTTTCACATCTGTATCCCGTTTCGGGTCTAATTTTTTTCTTGGTTGCAGAATCACGTGGAGCATACCCTATGAGGCGAATTTGGATGAAATGAGAATTTAAAAATAAATAAAAATTATATATTCAAAAAATAACGGGCCTGGTTATATTCCAAAAATAACTGGCCAGGGCCATTTCAACGCCCTCCCTGCGACGTTCCCATCGTGCCGACCCCCTCGGCACCATCGCTGCACCGCTCGAGGCCTCCAGCCTCCTAGAATCCAATGAGACAGGGCCCTCCTCAGTATAGGCCACTCTTATGCTTTCATCTGGTCGTGTGATGCTCCGGCATCTCAAGGGCACTACCATACCTTAATCATGCACTAAGTATCATCAAGCATCATGTGATTGCATATAGTCAAGTTAAGATTTACATGGGAGGAGATGAAATACTTGAAATCTGAATTTTTTTGCATGTGTTCTGCTATGTTCTTGTTCCTAAATCCAAATCTATTGGGATCTAGGGGAAACTCATATTACCAAACTTGTAGATAATGAAGATTTGAAACAACTTTCATAATTGGGGTTTGGCCAGATAATGAAGGCTACATAGGGTTTGGAGTCTTTCTTTGTCAATGCAGAAAACCAACTCAAATCAGCCTTGTTTAGAAACCCTAAGTTTGTACAAACCTACAACCACTTTCATGCAACACTCCAATTGAATAAGTTGTAGCTTTTGAAATCCTAAACAAACTTTTCAATATACACTTTGGGTGGTAAAGACCAGAGGTAGGACTTTTGAAGCTCACAAGCAGTAGAGGTCCACTGTCCAGTGGGGGGCTGCAACCAAAATTCAAATGAATTTCATATTTGCAGACCGAATCTGGAGTTGAGCCTATTGACAAACTTGTAGGGTTCAAAGAGTAGCACATTTCATTCAATTGGCACATTTCCAAAATAGGTTTGTAAATGGGTCAAATCAGCGAAAAACTGAGAAGAAGAAAACACATTGCAAATTTTCCAAAAGACAGAGTCAATGACACGTGGGCCCGCCGATCCGCGCCGACGCGCACGGCGCGAACCGGCACGCGCCACGTGGCTCGCCGGTGTACAGGAAGTACGGCGAGCCACGGGCGGCGCCCCGGGCGCGTCAAAAGGAGGGGGGCCCGCGCCCCAAACCCTAGCCCTTTCCCCGCTCTCCCGTTCCGTTTCCACCCCGCCCCGCGCCGTTCCTCGCCGCGCCGCCATTACCGGCCGCGAGCTCGGGTTTGAGCTCGCGCCGCCGCCGTCCGGCCTCCGCTCGCCCCGAGACCCCCACCACCGCACTCCCCACTCCGCCGCGCATCCAACCCCGTAGATCTCGTCGCCCCTCTCCCACCCGACGCCGAGATCGACGCCGGCGCGACGTCCTCGCCGCGCCACCGTCGCCGTCGCCCACGCCGCGGTCCACCGCCGTTCCGCCTCGACCACGCCGCCACCGTCGATGAGAGCTACCCCAGGTTGACGCCCTCACTCCCGCGCATCCCCCGCGCCCCTCGTCGCGGCGCGGCCGCGGCCGATGCGAGGAGGACGACGGGGCCGGATCTTTTTAGATCTAGCCCCCGGACTTTTCCGTTTTTGCAACCCGGTCCTCCCGCACGGGGGGCTGAGTCTTGCAGATCTTGCGCGCTAGCCCCTGGAAACTACGGTTAATTACGTAGAGGTCCTTAGATCTAGGTTTTTCTTTTTCTATTTACCTTTTTTCGGTTTGAACTTTGAAAAATCATATCAATTCAAAAAAAATCCAAAATAGACAAACTCAGTACCTATAAACTTCTCTTGAGTAGATCTACAGGCTAGGTATGATGTGGTCATGTGAAAAGATATTTTTACTCTCAGTTTTGTGGCATGCATGTTAAAGCAAAATAAATACCAAAAGTGGAGTAAATGAACTTCAACATGTGTGAAACTTGGACAGTAGTATATTAGTGATGCTTAGGCCCTGTGTGAATTTTCTTGGCTCTAGCACTGTTCATTTGATTGATGTTTTTCCTTTTCCATGATAAATATTTGTTTTTATTGTAGTGTGAGATGAGTGCTATATAAAAGATGCTCAAAATGGCTCCCTAGTATTTTTCATGGACTTTGTACATCATGGGTAGTCCACTGTTACAATATGAGACCTTGCATGTTAGTTTATGATGGTGCTTTGAAAATGACAAAAGATGCTAGTTGAGAAAGGATAATAGAAAAAAGTGTATTTAAATTACTAGGAAAATTATAAGAAAAATATGGTGGCTTGTACATGGTGTCTAAAGTCTAGAAAGTATATATGTGCAGGTCTTATATACCGTTTTGTCATGCATGTCCATTTCCTCTATAATTAAAAATGACAAATAGATACCCTGCCAAATGGAAAGTATCTCACTTGTAAATTTTTGTGTAAGTGGTTTATAGCCTATCATAAGCACTGGTCAAATTCCATGGTCAGATTTCCTTTCTATAATTAATGAGAAATCTGAGAAGGAAAAGGACTATTAAATTGTTAGGATTTTAATAAATTCATTTTTACTCCATTTGGGCTGAAATTTTGTCGGTAGCTTCTTGTACATGATATGTGCATGCTGTAAAATTTTAAGTCAATTGGATCAGTAGAGCTATTTAAACTCAGAGGCTCGAGTAAATAGAAAAACGACCAAATTGTAAATGGAAGAAATGGTAGATGGGGTCAAAAATGCCACATCATATAAATACATGGTCATGACATGGATACATGGGTTACTTGGTGGGTCCTTGGTTAAGTTTAGGTGATGGGCTGTATGATTTCATAGGAGAGTTTGATTTTCCTCCCCCTCGGGAGATAGATCGTTAAATAGAAATGTTTACTTACTTTGCCCTATTTCCACTGTGGGTTACATGTTTACTGCGATCTGCCCTACATTGCATTCATCGCACTCATTTTGCATATGATGGCATACATATAGATCACGGGATCGAGGAGCAAACGCAGGAACAGCCGCTAATCGAGGAGCCAGAAGACCAGGATCCGGACCCGCAGCCAGAAGAGTACCCGCAGACCGCACCTGACTTCGCATCCGAGGAAGCTAACCCTAGCGAGGAAGGCAGGTAGGACCATATTCTCCCAGCTAATAATGTTTTATGATTACGCATATGCATTAGGTGTTGATTGGAACCTTATTGCATTAGACTCCTTGGCCGCCCCGGCCCTAGCACCTACACTAGGTACGTAGGACGAGTTGCCTAGAAATGTTAGGCTCGACTAGATACGAGTGAGATGTCACTCGTCACGTAGGTGTTTTGAAAAGAAAGAGAACACTGTCTATGCTAAGATGTTTATTATGATGAGGATTAATTGGAGACCGGGCGGAGATTAAGTTATATTCTTGCGGTGTGCGTTGTTGCGGTGTAATGGCTCCGCCCGAGTCGCATAAGGCCCGTTCGCTGTTCGCCTGCTGGTTGGCATACCATTGCTAAAGTGCTTACCCGGTTAATGGGGCCGGTGAAACCTTACTTGTGCCATCCGGAGAACAGAAACACGTTCCTACCCACTGGTTGAGAGGAAGGTGGCCCGGGGGAGCTTGGTACTCATGACGGAGAGCCCGAGATGTCGGCAGGCTCGTCATGGGGGCACAACCCGGGAGTCAGGTGAGAGTGAATCGAACTTGGGATGGGACAGGTGGAGGAGGGGGACTATATGTGGGAAAGCCGTCGTGTTAGTAAGCATATGGGCCCCTGGCATTTTTAGTTATTCCCGGGAATTAGAAATCGATTCGAATTGCTGATGCTCACCAGGTGTGAGAATGCCAAATACCGCACACGGGCAACGTAGTAATAACTCTAATATGATGTATTATGATCCATGTTTTCGAATGCTACATGCTTGACTATGATACGCTTTCTGTTCATGCAAGTTTTTATAAATTTCTAAACTGCAAATGGATTAAATATCATGAAAAGGTAGCAGCTGTCAAATCCTGCTACCTTATATTCATAACTTGTCTAAAAGCAATGGCTAAGGACTCACATGACTATTAAGCAAGCTTTGCGTCAGCCGTAAACCACATCCATTAAGTCCTACTGAGTAATTAGTACTCAGGGTTTGCCCCCGCTTTTGAGTTACAGGTATGGAGTTCCTCTTCTGTGCCTGTGTTGGCGGAGGGACTTGTTATCATCAGGAGTAAGAAGCGTGTTGAGCTGGCAAATGAAGTGACATCAGTGGGCATGATGTTACTTTACTTCTGCAAGTCTTTTGGTTATCGTGAACTATGATGGTTAAAGATTTCCGCTGCGAGACTCTATTTGAACACTATTTACGTATGAGACTATGTTGAACTCTATTTTAATTCGAACTGGTTTGTAACCTAACTTTCTATGTAACATCTATTCAACTGCCTGTGATGATATAACTGTTGTGGCTCCATCGAGGGTCGAATGTGTGTGATGTCGGTTCCTCTGGGGTTTTGGTACGAATCGAGGGCCGAAGGCTTCTCGACGGACGATCGGGTTTAGTACGACCTAAGTACACTGAGAGCTAATGGTGGCAGGTGTACTTAGAACGGATTAAATCGGCGGTTCCGCCACAGCTGGTATCAGAGCCGATCATACACAGACAACAGTTGTATCATCAAGTTTTGGTTTACAAAACTATTTTTGAAAGCCCTTTTCAAGTAATTTGTAAAGGAGAGTAAACGATATGCCCGTATTAAGGATTTTAGTGTATATCAGGTGACATCGCTAACATTCTGACCTAGATAGAACTCATATGCATATTTGACGCTTTGAGAAGCAACTTTTCGGCCATAGCAATCTCCAGTACTGGAGGAATGCTATCGGGTTTTGCGGATTGTTGTGAACTCTGCATTCATGCTGGTAGGCTAGAAATTTTAAGGGGGGTGGTCACCTTTGGTGTGTTTGTGACCATTCTCCTGTTGTGACGAAGCAAGATTCAATTTGCTTGCGTGGGTGCCAGCCCGGTCTAGCAGAGGACCGTACAGATGCGTTGTCCACGCGGCGCAAAATGGCGTGAATGCCACACTATGTGGTAATGTATGAGCATGCATTTTTCTGCAGGTACACTAACTCCACGCGAAATTAAGAACGATTAGAAAACGACTAGTTGCAATAGAGAGTGCCGTGCATATTGTCACCGAATAACCGGTAATGTATACTAAACTAGGATGTGTGATGTGAGACGGTACCAACGGATCATGCATCATGTTCATCGCTTGGATTATATATGGGGTACTTCTAATAAGCATACAAAAGAAATCACGAACTTAAGTCCCTTATCTTTTTCCTTTTCAATAATGCATAAAATATTGTATGAACTCACTCAAAAATTTTAATGCAAAGGCCTTTCTTTTGTATTCAACAGAAGGTTAGGACCAAGCAGACCGCGCGTAAGGCCGTGGGGGGTAGGGGGCGCCCGCTCCCGCCAGTGACCCACACTCCACCTCTGGTAGAGGACGGGCTACTCCACACTCGCTGCCGGGAGGACTGCAGCCTCTCCCGGATTCTGTGTAGAGCCCTGTGGGAGATGGGACACCGCCCCTGTCCTTTTTACTCCGTGCAGACTGCGCCTAGGGAGGGGAGCTGCTGGTGTACTTAGCCCGGATTAAATCGGCGGTTCCGCCACAGGTCGTCTACGGTGTCGATAGGTCTCCGAGCGACAGTACGATGCCGTTTAAGGCATTGCGCACCCACCTAAAGACCCATAACTTCCACATCCGTATCCCGTTTTGGGTCTAGTTCTTTCCTTGGTTGCAGAATCACGTGGAGCACACCCTACGTGACGAATTTGAAAAAAATGAGAGTTTACAAATAAAATAAAAAAATATATATTCTAAAAATAACAGGCCAGGGCCATTTCAACGCCCTCCATACGACGTTCTCATCGTGCCGGCCACCTCGGCACCGTCGCTGCACCGCTCGAGGCCTCCAGCCTACTAGAATCCTACGAGACAAGGCCCTCCTCGGTATAGGCCACTCTTATGCTATCATCTGGTCGTCTACAGTGTCTATAGTTCTCCGTGCGACAGTACGATGCCGTTTAAGGCACTGCGCACCCACCTAAAGACCCATAACTTTCACATCCGTATCCCGTTTCGGGTCTAGATTTTTCTTTGGTTGCAGAATCATGTGGAGCACACCCTACGTGACGAATTTGAAAAAAATGAGAGTTTAAAAATAAAATAAAAATTATATATTCTAAAAATATCAGGTCAGTGCCATTTCAACGCCCTGCCTGCGACGTTCTCATCGTGCCAGCTCCTCGGCACCGTCGCTGCACCGCTCGAGGCCTCCAGCCTCCTAGAATCCTACGAGACAAGCCCTCCTTAGTATATGCCACTCTCATGCTATCATCTGATCATCTACGATGTCGATGGGTCCCCGAACGACAGTACGATGCTGTTTAAGGCACTGCGCACCCACCTAAAGACCCATAACTTCCACATCCATGTCCCATTTCGGGTCTAGTTTTTTTTGGTTGCAGAATCACGTGGAGCACACCCTACGAGGCGAATTTGGAAAGAATGAGAGTTTAAAAATAAAATAAAAAATATATATTCAAAAAATAACAGGCAGGGGCCATTTCAACGCCCTCCCCGCGACGTTCTCATCGTGCCGGCCCTATCGGTACCGTCGCTGCACCGCTCAAGGCCTCCAGCCACCTAGAATGCGACGAGACAAGGCCCTTCTTAGTACATGCCACTCTTATGCTATCATCTGGTCGTCTACGGTGTCGATGGGTCCCCGAGCGACAGTACGATGCTTTTTAAGGCACTGCGCACCCACTAAAGACCCATAACTTCCACATTCTTATCCCGTTTCGGGTCAGTTTTTTCTTGGTTGCAGAATCACGTGGAGCATACCCTACGAGGCGAATTTGGAAGAAATGAGAATTTAAAAATAAAATAAAAATTATCTATTGCAAAAATAACGGGCCTGGATATATTCCAAAAATAACAGGCCACGGCCATTTTAACGCCCTCCCTGCGACATTCTCATCGTGCCGGCCCCCTCGGCACCATCGCTGCACCGCTCGTGGCTTCCAGCCTCCTAGAATCCTACGAGACAAGGCACCCCTCTGTATAGGCCACTCTTATGCTATCTTCTGGTCGTCTACGGTACCGATGGGTCCTCGAGCGACAATACGATGCTGTTTAAGGCAATGCGCACCCACCAACTTCCATATCCGTATCCCGTTTCGGGTCTAGTTTGTTTTTTTGGTTGCAGAATCACGTGGAGCACACCCTATAAGGCGAATGTGGAAAAAAATTAGACTTTAAAAATAAAATTAAAAATATATATTCCAAAAATAACAGGCCACGACCATTTCAACGCCCTCCCCGCGACGTTCTCATCGTGCCGGCCCCGTCGGTACCGTCGCTGCACCGCTCGAGGCCTCCAGCCACCTAGAATGCTACGAGACAAGGCCCTCCTTAGTACAGGCAACTCTTATGCTATCATCTGGTCGTCTACGGTGTCGATGCGTGCCCGAGCGACAGTACGATGCTGGTTAAGGCACAGCGCACCCACCAAAAGACCCATAACTTCCACATCCGTATCCCGTTTCGGGTCTAGTTTTTTTCTTTGTTGCAGAAGCACGTGGAGCACACCCTACGAGGCGAATTTGGAAGAAATGAGAATTTAAAAATAAAATAAAAATTATATATTCAAAAAATAATGGGTCTGGTTATATTCCAAAAATAACTGGATAGGACAATTTCAACGCCCTCCCTGCGACGTTCCCATCGTACCGACCCCCACGGCACTGTCGCTGCACCGCTCGAGGCCACCAGCCTCCTAGAATCCAACGAGACAAGGCCCTCCTCTGCACAGGCAACTCTTACGCTATCATCTGGTCGTCTACGGTGTCGATGGGTCCCCGAGCGACAGTACGATGCTGTTTAAGGCACTGCGCACCCACCTAAAGACCCATAACTTCCACATCCGTATCCCATTTTGGATCTAGTTTTTTTTGGTTGCAGAATCACGTGGAGCACACCCTACGAGGCGAATTTGGAAAGAATGAGAGTTTAAAAATAAAATAAAAAATATATATTCCAAAAATAACAGGCAGGGGCCATTTCAACGCCCTCCCCGCGACGTTCTCATCGTGCCGGCCCCATCGGTACCGTCGCTGCACCGCTCGAGGCCTCCAGCCACCTAGAATGCGACGAGACAAGGCCCTTCTTAGTACAGGCCACTCTTATGCTATCATCTGGTCGTCTACGGTGTCGATGGGTCCCCGAGCGACAGTACGATGCTTTTTAAGGCACTGCGCACCCACCTAAAGATCTATAACTTCCACATTCTTATCCTGTTTCGGGTCTAGTTTTTTTCTTGGTTGCAGAATCACAAGGAGCACACCCTACGAGACGAATTTGGAAGAAATGAGAATTTAAAAATAAAATAAAAATTATATATTTGAAAAATAACGGCTCTGGATATATTCCAAAAATAACAGGCCAGGGCCATTTCAACGCCCTCCCCACGACATTCTCATCGTGCCGGCCCTCTCGGCACCGTCGCTGCACCGCTCGTGGCTTCCAGCCTCCTAGAATCCTACGAGACAAGGCACTCCTCTGTATAGGCCACTCTTATGTTATCATCTGGTCATCTACGGTGTCGATGGGTCCCCAAGCGACAATACGATGCTGTTTAAGGCAATGCGCACCCACTAACTTCCACATCCGTATCACGTTTCGGGTTTAGTTTTTTTTTATTGCAGAATCACATGGAGCACATCCTATATGGCGAATTAGGAAAAAAATATAGTTTAAAAATAAAATAAAAATATATATTCCAAAAATAACAGACCACGGCCATTTCAACGTCCTCCCCGCGACGTTCTCATCGTGCCGGCCCCGTCGGTACCGTCGCTGCTAGGCTCGATGCCTGCAGCCATCTAGAATGCGACGAGACAAGGCCCTCCTTAGTACAGGCCACTATTATGCTATCATCTGGTCGTCTACGGTGTCGATGGGTCCCCGAGCGACAGTACGATGATGTTTAAGGCACTGCGCACCCACCTAAAGACCCATAACTTCCACATTCGTATCCGGTTTTGGGTCTAGTTTTTTTGCTTGGTTGCAGAGTCACGTGGAGCACACGCTACGAGGCGAATTTGAAAAAAAAATGAGAGTTAAAAATAAAATAAAAAATATATATTCCAAAAATAACAGGCCACGGCCATTTCTACGTCGTCCCCGCGACGTTCTCACCGTGCCGGCCCCGTCGGTACCGTCGCTGCACAGCTCGAGGCCTCCAGCCGCCTAGAAAGCTACGAGACAAGGCCCTGCTTAGTACAGGACACTCTTATGCTATCATCTGGTCGTCTACGGTGTCGATGGATCCTCGAGCGACAGTATGATGCTGCTTAAGGCTCTGCGCACCCACCTAAAGTCCCATAACTTCCACATCTGTATCCAGTTTTGAGTCTAGTTTTTTTCCTCGGTTGCAGAACCACATGGAGCACAACCTACGAGGCGAATTTAGAAAAAATGATTGTTTAAAAGTAAAATAAAAATTATATACTAAAAAAATGACAGGTCAAGGCCATTTCAACGCCCTCATTGCGACGTTCTCATCGTGCCGGCCCCGTCGGCACCGTCGCTACACCGTTCGAGACCTCCAGCCACCTAGAATGCTACGAGAAAAGGCCCTCCTCAGTACAAGGCACTCTTATGCTATCATCTGGTCATCTACGGTGTCGATGGGTCCCCGAGGGACAGTACGATGCAGTTTAAGGCACTGCGCGCCCATCTAAAGACCCATAACTTACACATCTGTATCCAGTTTTGGGTCTAGTTTTTTTCTCGGTTGCAGAATCACGTGGAGCACACTCCACGAGGCGAATTTGGAAAAAATAAAGGTTTAAAAATAAAATAAAAATTAAAAATTAAAAAAATAACAGGCCAGGGGCATTTCAACGCCCTCCCTGCGACATTCTCATCGTGCCAGCCCCGTCGGCACCGTCGCTACACCGTTCGCGACCTTCAGCCACCAAGAATGCTACGAGACAAGGCTCTCCCCAGTACAGGCCACTTTTATTCTATTATCTGGTCGTCTACGGTGTCGATGGGTCCATGAGCGACAGTACGATGCTGTTTAAGGCACTGCGCGCCTATATAAAGACCTAGAACTTCCATATCCGTATCCAGTTTCGGGTCTAGTTTTTTTTTCTCGGTTGGAGAATCACGTGGAGCATATCCTACGAGGCGAATTTGGGAAAAATAAGGGTTTAAAAATAAAATAAAAATTATATATTAAAAAAATAACATGCAGGGGCATTTCAACGCCCTCCCTGCGACGTTCTCATTGTGCCGGCCCCGTCGGCACCGTCGCTACACCGTTCGAGACCTCCAGCCACCTAGATTGCTACGAGACATGGCCCTTCTCAGTACAGGCCACTCTTATGCTATCATCTGGTTATCTCCGGCGTCGATGGGTCGCCGAGCGACAGTACGATGCTGTTTAAGCCACTACGCGCCCATCTAAAGACACATAACTTACACATCCGTATCCAGTTTCGGATCTAATTTTTTTTTTCTCGGTTGCAGAATCACGTGGAGCACACCCTACGAGGCGAATTTGGAAAAAATGAGGGTTTAAAAATAAAATAAAAATTATAAATTAAAAAAATAACAGGCCGGGGCCATTTCAACGCCCTCCCTGCGACGTTTTCATCGTGCCGGTCCATCGGCACCGTCGCTCCACCGTTCGAGACCTCCAGCCACCTAGAATGCTACGAGACATGGCCCTCCTCAGTACAGGCCACTCTTATGCTATCATCTGGTCGTCTACGGTGTCGATGGGTCCCCGAGCGACAGTACGATGCTGTTTAAGGCACTGCGCTTCCATCTAAAAATCCAGAACTTTCACATCCGTATCCAGTTTCGGGTCTAGTTTTTTTTTCACGGTTGCAGAATGACGTGGAGCACACCCTACGAGGCGAATTTGGAAAAAATGAGGGTTTAAAAATAAAATAAAAATTATATATTAAAAAAATAACAGGCAGGGCCATTTCAACGCCCTAACTGCGACGTTCTCATCGTGCCGGCCCCGTCGGCACCGTCGTTACATCGTTCGAGACCTCCAGCCACCTAAAATGCAACGAGACAAGGCCCTCCTCAGTACAGGCCATTCTTATGCTGTCATCTGGTCGTCTACGGTGTCGATGGGTCTCTGAGCGACAGTACGATGCTATTTAAGGCACTGCGCGGCCATCTAAAGACCCATAACTTCCACATCCGTATCCAGTTTCGGGTCTATTTTTTTTCTCGGTTGCAGAATCACGTGGAGCACACCCTACGAGGCGAATTTAGAAAAAATGAGGTTTTAAAAATAAAATAAAAATTATATATTAAAAAAATAACAGGCCAGTGCCATTTCAACGTCCTCCCTGCGACGTTCTCATCGTGCCGGCCCCGTCGGCACCGCCGCTACACCGTTTGAGACCTCCAGCCACCTAAAATGTTACGACTTACGACACAAGGCCCTACTCAGTACATGCCACTCTTATGCTATCATCTTGTCATCTAAAGACCCATAACTTACACATCCGTATTCAGTTCGGGTCTAGGTTTTTTTTCTCGGTTGCAGAATCACGTGGAACACACCCTATGAGGCGAATTTGAGAAAAATAAAGTTTTAAAATAAAATAAAAACTATATATTAAAAAAATAACAGGCCAGGGCCATTTCAACGCCCTCCCTGCGACGTTCTCATCGTGCCAGCCCCGTCGGCACCGTCGTTACACCGTTCGAGACCTACAGCCACCTAGAATGCTACGAGACAAGGCCCTCCTCATTACAGGCCACTCTTATGCTATCATCTGGTCGTCTACGGTGTCGATGGGTTCCCGAGCGACAGTATGATGCTGTTTAAGCTACTACGCGCCCACCTAAAGACCTAGAACTTCCACATCCGGATCCAGTTTCGGGTTTAGTTTTTTTTCTCGGTTGCAGAATCACGTGGAGCACACCCTACGAGGCGAATTTGGAAAAAATGTGAGTTTAAAAATAGAATAAAAATTATATATTAAAAAAATAACAGGACAGGGCCATTTCAACACCCTCACTGCGACGTTCTCATCGTGCCGGCCCCGTCGGCACAGTCGCTACACCGTTCGAGACCTCTAGCCACCTAGAATGCTACGAGACAATGCCCTCCTCAGTACAGGCCACTCTTATGCTATCATCTGGTCGTCTACGATGTCGATGGGTCGTCGAGCGACAGTACGATGCTGTTTAAGGCGCTGCGCGCACATCTAAAGACCCGTAACTTCCACATCCGTATCCAGTTTCAGGTCTAGTTTTTTTATCTCGGTTGCAGAATCACGTGGAGCACACCCTACGAGGTGAATTTAGAAAAAATGAGGGTTTAAACATAAAATAAAAATTATATATTAAAAAATAACAGGCCGGTGCCATTTCAACGCCCTCCCTGCGACGTTCTCATCGTGCCAGCCCCGTCGGCACCGTCGCTACACCGTTCGAGACCTCCAGCCACCTAGAATGCTACGAGATAAGGCTCTCCTCAGTACATGCCACTCTTATGCTATCATCTGGTCGTCTACGGTGTCGATTGTCCCCGAGCGACAGTACGATGCTTTTTAAGGCACTGCGCACCCACCTAAAGACCCATAACTTCCATATTTTTATCCCGTTCGGATCTAGTTTTTTTCATGGTTGCAGAATCACATGGAGCACACCCTACTAGGCGAATTTGGAAGAAATGAGAATTTAAAAATAAAATAAAAATTATATATTTGAAAAATAACGGGTCTGGATATATTCCAAAAATAACAGGCCAGGGCCATTTCAACACCCTCCCTGCGACATTCTTATCGTACCGGCCCTCTCGGCACCGTCGCTGCACCGCTCGTAGCTTCCAGCCTCCTAGAATCCTACGAGACAAGGCACTCCTCTGTATCGGCCACTCTTATGCTATCATCTGGTCATCTACGGTGTCGATGGGTCCCCGAGCGACAATACGATGCTGTTTAAGGCAATGCGCACCCAGTAACTTCCACATCCGTATCCCGTTTCGTGTCTAATTTTTTTTATTGCAGAATCACATGGAGCACACCATATATGGCGAATTTGGAAAAAAATAAGAGTTTAAATATAAAATAAAAAATATATATTCCAAAAATAACAGACTACGGCCATTTCAACACCCTCCCCGCGACGTTCTCATCGTGCCGGCCCCCTCAGCACCGTCGCTGCACCGCTCGAGGCCTCC
This sequence comes from Paspalum notatum, assembly GCA_022530915.1. Lineage (NCBI taxonomy): Eukaryota > Viridiplantae > Streptophyta > Magnoliopsida > Poales > Poaceae > Paspalum > Paspalum notatum. The sequence continues at coordinate 51,361,312 of CM039686.1, forward strand.
AACCTCCTAGAATCCTACGAGACAAGGCCCTACTCTGTATAGGCCACTCTTATGCTATTATCTGGTCGTCTACGGTGTCGATAGTTTTCCGAGCGACAGTACGATGCCGTTTAAGGCACTGCGCACCCACCTAAAGACCCATAACTTTCACATCCGTATTCCGTTTTGGGTGTAGTTTTTTCCTTGGTTGCAGAATCACGTGGAGCACATCCTACGAGACGAATTTAAAAAAATGGGAGTTTAAAAATAAAATAAAAATTATATATTCCAAAAATAACAGGTCAGGGCCATTTCAACGCCCTCCCTGCGACGTTCTCATCGTGCCGGCCCCCTCGGCACCGTCGCTGCACCGCTCGAGGCCTCCAGCCTTCTAGAATACTACGAGACAAGGCCCTCCTCAGTATAGGCCACTCTTATGCTATCATCTGATCATCTACGATGTCGATGGGTCCCCGAACGACAATACGATTCTGTTTAAGGCAATGCGCATCCACCTAAAAACCCAGAACTTACACATCCGTATCCCGTTTCGGGTCTAGTTTTTTTCTTGGTTGCAGAATCACGCGAAGCACACTATACGAGGCGAATTTGGCAAAAATGAGAGTTTAAAAATAAAATAAAAAATATATATTCCCAAATAACAGGCAGGGGCTATTTCAACGCCCTCCCCGCGACGTTCTCATCGTGCCGGCCCCGTCGGTACCGTCGCTGCACCGCTCGAGGCCTCCTGCCACCTAGAATGTGACGAGACATGGCTTTCCTTAGTACAGGCCACTCTTATGCTATCATCTGGTCGTCTACGGTGTCGATGGGTCCCCGAGTGACAGTACGATGCTGTTTAAGGCACTGCGCACCCACATAAAGACCCATAAATTCCACATCCGTATCCCTTTTTGGGTCTACTTTTTTTTCTTGGTTGCAGAATCACGTGGAGCACACCCTACGAGGCGAATTTAGAAAGAATGAGAGTTTAAAAATAAAATAAAAAATATATATTCTAAAAATAACAGGCAGGGCCATTTCAACGCCCTCCCCGCGACGTTCTCATCGTGCCGGCCCATTGGTACCGTCGCTGCACCGCTCGAGGCCTCGAGTCACCTAGAATGCGACGAGACAAGGTCCTTCTTAGTACAGGCCACTCTTATGCTATCATCTGGTCGTCTACGGTGTCGATGAATCCCCGAGCGACAGTACGATGCTTTTCAAGGCACTGCGCACCCACTTAAAGACCCATAACTTCCACATTCTTATCCCGTTTCGGGTCTAGTTTTTTCTTGGTTGCAGAATCACGTGGAGCACACCCTACGAGACGAATTTGGAAGAAATGAGAATTTAAAAATAAAATGAAAATTATATATTTGAAAAATAACGGGCCTGGATATATTCCAAAAATAACTGGCCAGGGCCATTTCAACGCCCTCCCTGCGACATTCTCATCGTGCCGGCCCTTTCGGCACCGTCGCTGCACCGCTCGTGGCTTCCAGCCTCCTAGAATCCTACGAGACAAGGCACTACTCTGTATAGGCCACTCTTATGCTATCATCTGGTCATCTACGGTGCCGATGGGTCACCGAGCGACAATACGATGCTGTTTAAGGCAATGCGCACCCACTAACTTCCACATCCGTATCCCGTTTCGGGTCTATTTTTTTTTGTTGCAGAATCACATGGAGCACACCCTATATGGCGAATTTGGAAAAAAATTAGAGTTTAAAAATAAAATAAAAAATATATATTCCAAAAATAACGGACCACAGCCATTTCAACGCCCTCCCCGCGACGTTCTCATCGTGCCGGCCCCGTCGGTACCGTTGCTGCTAGGCTCAAGGCCACCAGCCACCTAGAATGCGACGAGACAAGGCCCTACTTAGTACAGGCCACTATTATGCTATCATCTGGTCGTCTACGGTGTCGATGGTTCCCCGAGCGACAGTACAATGCTGTTTAAAGCACTGCGCACCCACCTAAAGACCCATAACTTCCACATTCATATTCGGTTTTGGGTCTAGTTTTTTTGCCTGGTTGCAGAGTCACGTGGAGCACACCCTACGAGGTGAATTTGAAAAAAATGAGAGTTTAAAAATAAAATAAAATATATATATTCCAAAAATAACAGGCCACGGCCATTTCTACGTCCTCCGCGCGATGTTCTCATCGTGCCGGCCCCGCCGGTACCGTCGCTGCACCGCTCGAGGCCTCCAGCCCCCTAGAATGCTACGAGACAAGGCCCTACTTAGTACAGGACACTCTTATGCTATCATCTGGTCGTCTACGGTGTCGATGCGTCCCCGAGGGACAGTACGATGCTGTTTAAGGCACTGCACACCCACCTAAAGACCCATAACTTCCACATCCGTATCCCGTTTCGGGTCTAGTTTTTTTCTTTGTTGCAGAACCACATGGAGCACACCCTACGAGACGAATTTGGAAGAAATGAGAATTTAAAAATAAAATAAAAATTATATATTCAAAAAATAACGGGCCTGGTTATATTCCAAAGATAACTGGCTGGGGCCATTTCAACGCCCTCCCTGCGACGTTTCCATTGTGCCGACCCCCTCGGCACTGTCGCTGCACCGCTCGAGGCCTCCAGCCTCGTAGAATCCAATGAGACAAGGCCCTCCTCGTAGCAGGCGTGGACGCAGTAGGGCAGCGTGCCGTCCCGTCATCCGGGCCCATGAGTGGACTTTCCGCTACCCGGCCATGGGCCGCATGCCGGTGGGTCCCAACGTCAGGCGCAGCATCGGTCGGGATTCTCCGCCTCGCCCGAGCCATGATCTGAGCATCAGCCGCCTTGTAGGAAGGTCGGCCGCCTCCGCCCCGTACGAGCGTACGGGGCGAGGGTCGGATCTGCTCACTCCTCCGGTCGCTGTGCGTTGGATAGGGCCGTGGGCCTTCGATCTTGGCCTGTCCAAGCCTTTCTTGGGCTTCTTTCCATGGGGATTTTGTATTCTCCCCCGTCACTTATACTATCATCTGGTCGTCTACGGAATCGATGGGTCCCCGAGCGACAATACGTTGTTGTTTAAGGCACTGCGTGCCCATCTAAAGGCACATAACTTCCACATCCGTATCCAGTTTCGGGTCTAGTTTTTTTTTCGGTTGCAGAATCACGTGGAGCACACCCTACGAGGCGAATTTGGAAAAGAAAATGAGGGTTTAAAAATAAAATAAAAATTATATATTAAAAAATAGCGGGCCAGGCCATTTCAACGCCCTTCCTGCGACGTTCTCATCGTGCCGGCCCCTTCGGCACCGTCGCTACACCGTTCGAGACCTCCAGCTACCTAGAATGCTACGAAACAAGGCCTTCCTCAGTACAGCCACTCTTATGCTATCATCTGGTCGTCTACGGTGTCAATGGGTCCCCAAGCGATAGTATGATGCTGTTTAAGGCGTTGCGCGCCCATCTAAAGACCCATAACATCCACATCAGTATCCAGTTTCGGATTAAGTTTTTTTCTTGGTTGCAGAATCATGTGGAGCACACCCTACGAGGCAAATTTGGAAAAAATGAGGGTTTACAAATAAAATTAAATTTATATATTAAAAGATAATAGGCCGGGGCCATTTCAACGCCCTCCCTGCGATGTTCTCATCGTCCGGCCCCGTCGGCACCGTCGCTACACCGTTCGAGACCTCCAGCCACCGAGAATGCTACGAGACAAGGCCCTCCTCATTACAGGCAACTCTTATGCTATCATCTGGTCGTCTACGGTGTCGATTGGTCCCCGAGCGACAGTACGATGCTGTTTAAGGCGCTGCGCGCCCATCTAAAGACCCATAACTTCCACATCCGTATACAGTTTCGGATCAAGCTTTTTTTTTCTCGGATGCAGAATCACGTGGAGCACACCCTACGAGGCGAATTTAGAAAAAATGAGGTTTTAAAAATAAAAAAATTATACATTAAAAAAATAACAGGCCAGCGCCATTTCAACGCCCTCCCTGCGATGTTCTCATCGTGCCGGCCCCGTCGGCATCGTTGCTACAACGTTCGAGACCTCCAGCCACCTAGAATGCTACGAGACAAGGCCTTCCTCAGTACAGGCCACTCTTATGCTATAATCTGGTCGTCTACGGTGTCGATGGGTCCCCGAGCGACAGTACGATGCTGTTTAAGACGCTGCGCGCCCATCTAAAGACCCATAACTTCCACATCCGTATCCAGTTTGGGATTAAGTTTTTTTTTCTTGGTTGCAGAATCATGTGGAGTACACCCTACGAGGCGAATTTGGAAAAAATGAGGGTTTACAAATAAAATTAAATTTATATATTAAAAGATAATAGGCCGGGGCCATTTCAACGACCTCCCTGCGATGTTCGCATCGTCCGGCCCCGTCGGCACCGTCGCTACACCGTTCGAGACCTCCAGCCACCGAAAATGCTACGAGACAAGGCCCTCCTCACTACAGGCAACTCTTATGCTATCATCTGGTCGTCTACGGTGTCGATGGGTCCCCGAGCGACATTACGATGCTGTTTAAGGCTCTGCGCGCCCATCTAAAGACCCATAACTTCCACATCCGTATCCAGTTTCGGGTCTAGTTTGTTTCTCGGTTGCAGAATCACGTGGAGCACACCCTACGAGGCGAATTTGGAAAAAATGAAGGTTTAAAAATAAAATAAAAATTATATATTAAAAAAATAACAGGTCAGGGCCATTTCAACGCCCTCACTGCGATGTTCTCATCGTGCCAGCCCCGTCGGCTCCGTTGCTACAACGTTCGTGACCTCCAGCCACATAGAATGCTACGAGACAAGGCCTTCCTCAGTACAGGCCACTCTTATGCTATCATCTGGTCGTCTACGGTGTCGATGGGTCCCCAAGCAACAGTACGATGCTTTTTAAGGCACTGCTCGCCCATCTAAAGGCACATAACTTTAACATCCGTGTCCAGTTTCGGGTCTAGTTTTTTTTCTCGGTTGCAGAATCACGTGGAGCACACCTTGCGAGGCGAATTTGGAAAAAATGGGAGTTTATAAATAAAATAAAAGTTATATATTAAAAAATAACAGGCCGGGGCCATTTCAACGCCCTCCCTGCGATGTTCTCATCGTCCGGCCCCGTCGGCATCGTCCTGCACCGTTCGAGACCTGTAGCCACCTAGAATGCTACGAGACAAGGCCTTCCTCAGTACAGTCCACTCTTATGCTATCATCTAGTCGTCTACGGTGTCGATGGGTCCCCGAGCGATAGTACGATGCTGTTTAAGGCGCTGCGCGCCCATTTAAAGACCCATAACTTCCACATCCGTATCCAGTTTCGGGTCTAGTTTTTTTCTTGGTTGTAGAATCACGTGGAGCACACCCTACAAGGTGAATTTAGAAAAAATGAGGGTTTAAACATAAAATAAAAATTATATATTAAAAAATAACAGACGAGTGCCATTTCAACGCCCTTCCTGCGACGTTCTCATCGTGCCGGCCCCGTCGGCTCTGTCGCTACACCGTTCGAGACCTCCAGCCACCTAGAATGCTACGAGACAAGGCCCTCCTCAGTACAGGCCACTCTTATGCTATCATCTGGTCGTCTACGGTGTCGATGGGTCCCCGAGCGACAGTACGATGCTGTTTAAGGCGCTGCGCGCCCATCTAAAGACCCATAACTTCCACATCCGTATACAGTTTCGGATCAAGTTTTTTTCTCGGTTGCAGAATCACGTGGAGCACACCCTACGAGGTGAATTTAGAAAAAAATGAGGGTTTAAAAATAAAATAAAAGTTATATATTAAAAAATAACAGGCCGGGGCCATTTCAACGTCCTCACTGCGTCGTTCTCATCGTGCCGGCCCCGTCAGCACCGTCGTTATACCGTTCGAGACCTCCAGCCACCTAGAATGCTATGAAACAAGACTCTTCTCAGTACAGGCCACTCTTATGCTATCATCTGGTCGTTTACGGTGTCGATGGGCCTCCGAGCGACAGTACGATGCTGTTTAAGGCGTCGCGCGCCCATCTAAAGACTCATAACTTCCACATTCGTATCCAGTTTCGGGTCTAGTTTTTTTTCTCGGTTGCAGAATCATGTGGAACACACCCTACGAGGCGAATTTGGAAAAAAAGAGGGTTTAAAGATAAAATAAAAATTATATACTAAAAAAATAACAGGCTAGTGCCATTTCAACGCCATTCCTTCGACGTTCTCATCGTGACGGCCCCGTCAGCACCGTCACTACACCGTTCGAGACCTCCCGCCACCTAGAATGATACGAGACAAGGCCCTCGTCAGTACAGGCCACTCTTATGCTATCATCTCGTCGTTTACGGTGTCGATGGCTCCCCGAGCGACAGTACGATTCTGTTTAAGGCACTGCGCGCCCATCTAAAGACACATAATTTCCACATCCGTGTCCAGTTTCGGGTCTACTTTTTTTTCTCGGTTGCAGAATCACGTGGAGCACACCCTACGAGGCGAATTTGGAAAAAATGAGGGTTTACAAATAAAATTAAATTTATATATTAAAAAATAATAGGCCGGGGCCATTTCAACACTCTCCCTGCGATGTTCTCATCGTCCGGCCCCGTCGGCACCGTCGCTACACCGTTCGAGACCTCCAGCCACCGAGAATGCTACGAGACAAGGCCCTCCTCATTACAGGCAACTCTTATGCTATCATCTGGTCGTCTACGGTGTCGATGGGTCCCCGAGCGACAGTACGATGCTGTTTAAGGCTCTGCACGCCCATCTAAAGACCCATAACTTCCACATCCGTATCCAGTTTCGAGTCTAGTTTGTTTTCTCGGTTGCAGAATCACGTGGAGCACACCCTACGAGGCGAATTTGGAAAAAATGAGGTTTTAAAAATAAAAAAATTATATATTAAAAAAATAACAGGCCAGCGCCATTTCAACGCCCTCCCTGCGATGTTCTCATCGTGCCGGCCCCGTCGGCATCGTTGCTACAACGTTCGAGACCTCTAGCCACCTAGAATGCTATGAGACAAGGCCTTCCTCCGTACAGGCCACTCTTATGCTATAATCTGGTTGTCTACGGTGTCGATGGGTCCCCGAGCGACAGTACGATGCTGTTTAAGACGCTGCGCGCCCATCTAAAGACCCATAACTTTCACATCCGTATCCAGTTTCGGATTAAGTTTTTTTTTCTTGGTTGCAGAATCACGTGGAACACACCCTACGAGGCGAATTTGGAAAAAATGAGGGTTTACAAATAAAATTAAATTTATATATTAAAAGATAATAGGCCGGGGCCATTTCAACGCCCTCCCTGCGATGTTCTCATCGTCCGACCCCGTCGGCACCGTCGCTACACCGTTCGAGACCTCCAGCCACCGAGAATGCTACGAGACAAGGCCCTCCTCATTACAGGCAACTCTTATGCTATCATCTGGTCGTCTACGGTGTCGATGGGTCCCCGAGCGACAGTACGATGCTGTTTAAGGCTCCGCGCGCCCATCTAAAGACCCATAACTTCACATGCATGAGCTATGACTTACATCAAATCATATCTTTGACCTGGTCATGATGCATCACCCTACACTACAAAACTCTTCTGGGTATCTGGATGACATAACACTGGTGTGGTAGTGAACCTTCTCTTCAACTCTTTGTATGCAGCTTGAAGTCTGAAGTCTACACATATTCAGCATTCTTCTGTAACAAGGTTGTTGCGGGTTTCCAATCTTTGCTAATTCTCAATGAACCTCAGATACTACCCTGCCATACTAGGGAAGCTTATGACATTCTTCACATCTTGAGGCGGTTTCCATTCTTCCGACCTTTGTTCTTGTTTTTCAACCATAGTTCCAACTAATTTCTTATTCCCTTACCCTTCATTGAATCTTGTCGGTAATTGGATCTATCCCCCTTAACAGAATGATACTTGCATCGGTCTTGTATAGTTCTTCTTCACACTTGAAGAAAAGAGGTGAGACTTGAATGTTGACTTCTCGCCATTTATCATATGCATTCTTCTCAGGTGCTCTCATACCATTGGGATATTGAACAGACAGAAAGGACAAGGGAGAGAACAAAGCAAGGACATGGATAGAAGAAACCCACCTATCTATCGATGCCATTGTAGACCAGAAAGGTCAACAACACATCAACAGTCATTACAAAGAACCTAATCAAACATACAGCGCAATAACAAAACAAACAACTTAGGATCACACTAACATGATTAGGTCCTTATGAAACCACACTAGCACTCAACCTTAACATCATTTATCTAGCGATATAAAAGGCTTAGGTGAAACCTATATAACTCAAATCACTAAACTACCGAGTGAGTATACGTTCTTGTAGACTTGAAAGTTCGGGAAGACACTTCATCCCACGCACTCTTCAACTTCACATTTGGCGTTCTTCAGTTGATGATGATATGTTGAGCTCGAACTTCACGAACATCTTCAGTAGCCTTGTATATTGTATTGGCCAAAGACTAAATATTTTAAACAAAGATGAGAGACGGTGATTGTTTTATCAATAGAGAGCAAAAGATGAGTTTTGAACAACAAGAGATAGGGAAATGTCACATAGTTGAAAGTTTTCAAAATATAGAGAAAATATAACCTTAGTGACGACCATTGCTAGCTAGGCTTGCGTCCTACAGTCAGCACGGCTCTGATACCACTTTGTCACACCCTGGTTTAAAAAGACAAACCAGAGTAAAACTATATGTGTGTCAGGATCTAATCTCACACATATAGAGACAATATACAGTGATATAACAGAACATGCTTTATTATATAACGTTAAACAACATATACATAAGACATACACAGAGTAGTGGAAGCATAACTAAAACTCCGAGCCGTCCACAGGGAAGCCAACTGGGGGTTGCTCGTCTAGAACTCCATGAACCTTCAATTGTACTCCTTTAGGTCTTCGTCTTCTGAGCAGCGGTTGGAATTTTTCCCCCAACAAGGATAAAAGTAAAGGAACAAGCGTGAGTACTTCAACTCGTACCCAACAAGCATAACATGAACCATGAGGCTCTAAGGTTGGCTGACACAAAGCATGAGCTTTTAGTTGGTCAAGTTTTATTAAACAGCTAATTACTGCAAGTGAGTTGGTAAACCATTAACCCAAGATATTGCATCAGAACATTATTCAACAACATTAACATAAGAACCACTTTCAAACCCAACAGAACCACTAATCTGAATAAAGTATCTGGGCCGCTCATAACCGTGAGCACGGCTGACATGTCAGTTTTACACTCTCGAGAGGTCGTACATCTTTACCCATGAGTGGTGGGCTACGCTAGTGGTCCACCACATTACCTTAGATGAGATGGCTAGCAAGCACACTACGAGGCCTTTACAAAGATCACGTTGGTAAGGTGTAACCGCTAAGGTTTCAGGGTCCGCAGCTGTGGAGCAAGCCTCAAGGGGAGATAAACGCACTCAACCCAAGTAGCGCGAGGGCCACAGAAACTCACCTCCCCTCTTGCCCCGTCGGTAAGTTACCCCCAAACCAATGCAACCTAATTAATTAGCCAAGACCGTCCCATTCCAGTCTCATGGTAGCACTGTTGTCCCAGGTTGTCGCTTTGCGAACCGGTCCTTACGGAGAGTGGCTATAAGCAAAACACATGCTCAGCCCCCTAAACCAAGTTGCTAAAAAGCAAGTTTTAACGAGACATGAACCACTCAAGCACACAGCACAGAGGGTCAAGCTCAACAATTATATTGCATAGATCAATTAACAAGATTATTAACCAAAGTAACATGTTTTCGCACAGCAACTAGCAAAACTTAACCAACATGCATCCCATAGGTGAACATAGCAATAAAAGAGGCTAGGTACAGTCCTTATTGGCATACAAGTTTAGACACATGCATATGAACTGATTAAATGGTTATTAGGTTGTGCTCATGCTATACTTGCCTTCCTCAAAGGTACTCTTGCTGCTCCTCACACACATCGAGCCTCAGCGCAAACAACTGTAACAACAAACAAAGGGGAACTAAGAACAATACACCATACAAATAAATGATTTTATAAAGAACATAAAAAGAACACTAGTCGTTACTAATAATACATGAGGAAGGATATGAAGGTAGGAACAAAATGATTTGGTAGGACTAGGTGTTAAGAGATATAAACATAAAAAAGTGAAAGATGTTGCTAGGCCATGGTTTGCATAGAGATATTATTGTGGTGGAGAATATGAGGGGTTGAGAAGGAACCAGGGTGCAATTAAGAGAGGAATACGGTTGATCTTGCAGTGGTGTTTGTGCTGAAACTGCACACGATAGGACAATGGTAATGTGGGCACCGGAACTCTTCCCATGACACACCATTTAAGGACCCTATTTGAGGAATTGATAAAGGATATGTGGACTAAATTCTGACCAAAGGGTGCTGAGATTCGACCAACGGGTCAATGACAAAAGAAGGCGCGACGTAGAGTTATGTATCCTATTTTCTACAGGAGGGACAGCAAGTGCACCAATCGGAAAGACCATCCAATACCTGGCCTAAACTGATCCAAAGGCTGCCAAAATTTACAGAAATATGTGGTACTACGATATACATGATATGGCAAAAGGATTTGATGATTGGAGAAGATGATTAAAAGAAAAGACCCCTGCATTTGGTAGAAGCTCGGCTGTCCAGGCTGCAGATATGTGTTCACGGTAACGCTAAAATTTCCGGACCTGTGCCTCCTATGGCAGAACCAATTTATAGGGGCATGATTGAGGATATAATACACATCTCGGTCGAAGGGCTCGCTGATTGGACCTCCGGATCATTGAGAAAACATGCGCCAAAATGGCAGCACTGCTGCTGTCTGGACTGTTGTGGCAGCGAGCATGGCGACGGCGATAACTCTCACGTCGCTGCACCTATGGACAAACCATTTTATGGAGGTGTGTACAGGGATATTATGCACATCTCCGTAGAAGGGCTCGGCCATTAGACTACCGGATCACCGGCAAAACATGAACGAAAGGCAGCAACATGGCTGTCTTGGACAGCAGGAACATCGGACACGTCGACCACCGAAAAGCTGGTCTTCATGGCTCCGATGGCAAAACCATTTTATGGGCATGTATTCAAGGACAAGATACAAGATTTGGTTGAAGGGCATGACCATTAGGTCACTGGAACAACGGAAAACACCCGTGCCAACTAGGGCAACTTGGCTGTCCATGACTGCAGCGAGATGTCACATGGGTAAACCTTGCCGGAACTTGATGGGATTCAATTTATGGAACATGATTTGCAGTGAAAAACAAGGAAACATAGAGGAACATATGTGGGGTGTCATCACTTAGGGTTTGGTGGTGGAAGAGGCGACATGGGCGACATCAAGGCGGTGATGCGGCTGCGCACACGATCCCGTAGGGCTGCAGCCTTGCCTCAGCGTTGGGGATCGTCGGGGGCGCCCTCCATGGTCTCCACACCATGGACAGCAGAGGCAGCAGCAAGGAGACAACCTCCATGGCATGCTTGAGCGTGGATCGAAGAACGCAGCAGGGGATCATCTTCGCTGAGGCGGGAGCACTCCGTTTTCATGTTTCGGTAGTGGGGGAATGTTGAGGGAGGTGAGGGGGCGCCATGGGGGAAAGAGAGGCAGCCATGGCTTCTCCTCCTCCTGATCTGGTCATGAGGAGAGGGAGAGGGGCGTCCAAGGGTAAGGGGAAGGAAAGAGGGAGGGATTTTAGGGAATAAAGGAGAGCAATTGATGGGGAAATGAATGTGGGAGTGAGGGGGATGTGAATGGGCGCCCAGCAGGGAGGGAGGCGCCCTTTCTGTGTCTTTCTCCATGTGAGGGGGCGCAGGGAGAAGGGAAGAGAGGAGGAGGGGAGGGAAGGTGCTGTTTTGGGCTGTTTTGTGAAGGTTCAGGGCTGGCCCAAGCTATGGAGAGAGGTGAAGAAAGGAAGAAAGTATTCCGCGCCTTGGCCCAAGGCCAAATGAGAGTAATGTTTGTCTCTGACCCTTAGTGATATTAGAATGGATCTTGGGCTTTTCATGCACGCGAGAGAAAAAGAAAAGAAGAAAATTTGACGGCATCAATTGGGTCCGAATTTGGAATTTCTCGTGTCTATCGAAAGAGAGAGGAAAGAGAGCATTCAGTGGGACATGAGCTTGAGAATGACACTGGGCTTTACCAAATGATGTCAATGGAAAGAAATGATGAAAAGGTAAACATGAAAACAGGTCGAAATGTTGACTTCAAAAGAGACAAAAAGAGTGAGGTTGGGTGATATCATCAAAGGTTTTAAGAATGACTTAGATAAATTGAAAGACGTGACTTAGTGTAGAGTATGGTCAACAAGATTGGTTTATAGTTTTGAGTCGGTGAAACTATAGAGATACAACTCGAGTTGGCAAGGAAGCAAAAGACTAGGATTTTAGAGATATAAATTGAGATGGACTTGAAACCTAGCCGGTTTTGAAAAATTTTGAAACCTCATTTTACACACATAAACACTATGCAATTCGGCATGAATGCAACAAACAAATGAGTTCTCATTGGAAAAACTTTTCAAAAGCATACGCTTCTTTCAATCCAGCAAAACTTACAAGTTCGAAAATTTTAGAAAATTTAGAAATCATTCATTTTATTCATTGTTATCTATTCACATCCCAAAATTTCTTAAAATTTTAGGGTGTGACACCGGGGCCATTTCAACGCCCTCCGTGCGATGTTCTCATCGTCCGGCCCCGTCGGCATCGTCCTGCACCGTTCGAGACCTCTAGCCACCTAGAATGCTACGAGACAAGGCCCTCCTCAGTACAGTCCACTCTTATGCTATCATCTGGTCGTCTACGGTGTCGATGGCTCCCCGAGCGACAGTACGATGCTGTTTAAGGCGCTGCGCGCCCATCTAAAGACCCATAACTTCCACATCCGTATCCAGTTTCGGGTCTAGTTTTTTTTCTTGGTTGCAGAATCACGTGGAACACACCCTACAAGGTGAATTTAGAAAAATGAGGGTTTAAACATAAAATAAAAATTATATATTAAAAATAATAGGCCAGGGCCATTTCAACGCCCTTTCTGCGACGTTCTCATCGTGCCGGCCCCGTCGGCTCTGTCGCTACACCGTTCGAGACCTCCAGCCACCTAGAATGCTACGAGACAAGGCCCTACTCAGTACAGGCCACTCTTATGCTATCATCTGGTCGTCTACGGTGTCGATGGGTCCCCGACCGACAGTACGATGCTGTTTAAGGCGCTGCGCGCCCATCTAAAGACCCATAACTTCCACATCCGTATACAGTTTCGGATCAAGTTTTTTTTTCTCGGTTGCAGAATCACGTGGAGCACACCCTACGAGGTGAATTTAGAAAAAAATGAGGGTTTAAAAATAAAATAAAAATTATATATTAAAAAATAACAGGCCGGAGCCATTTCAACGTCCTCCCTGCGACGTTCTCATCGTGACGGCCCCGTCGGCACCGTCGCTATACCGTTCAAGACCTCCAGCCACCTAGAATGTTACGAGACAAGACTCTTCTCAGTGCAGGCCACTCTTATGCTATCATCTGGTCATTTACGGTGTCGATGGGCCCCCGAGCGACAGTACGGTGCTGTTTAAGGCGTCGCGCGCCCATCTAAAGACTCATAACTTCCACATTCGTATCCAGTTTCGGGTCTAGTTTTTTTTCTCGGTTGCAGAATCACGTGGAACACACCCTACGAAGCGAATTTGGAAAAAAAGAGGGTTTAAAGATAAAATAAAAATTATATATTAAAAAAATAACAGGCTAGTGCCATTTCAACGCCATTCCTTCGACGTTCTCATCGTGACGGCCCCGTCAGTACCGTCACTACACCGTTCGAGACCTCCCGCCACCTAGAATGATACGAGACAAGGCCCTCGTCAGTACAGGCCACTCTTATGCTATCATCTCGTCGTTTACAGTGTCGATGGGTCCCCGAGCGACAGTACGATTCTATTTAAGGCACTGCGCGCCCATCTAAAGACACATAATTTCCACATCCGTGTCCGGTTTCGGGTCTACTTTTTTTTCTCGGTTGCAGAATCACGTGGAGCACACCCTACCACGCGAATTTGGAAAAAATGAGGGTTTACAAATAAAATTAAATTTATATATTAAAAAATAATAGGCCGGGGCCATTTCGACACCCTCCCTGCGATGTTCTCATCGTCCGGCCCCGTCGGCACCGTCACTACACCGTTCGAGACCTCCAGCCACCGAGAATGCTACGAGACAAGACCCTCCTCATTACAGGCAACTCTTATGCTATCATCTGGTCGTCTATGGTGTCGATGGATCCCCGAGCGACAGTACGATGCTGTTTAAGGCTCTGCGCGCCCATCTAAAGATCCATAACTTCCACATCCGTATCCAGTTTCGAGTCTAGTTTGTTTTCTCGATTGCAGAATCACGTGGAGCACACCCTACGAGGCGAATTTGGAAAAAATGAGGTTTTAAAAATAAAAAAAATTATATATTAAAAAAATAACAGGCCAGCGCCATTTCAACGCCCTCCCTGCGATGTTCTCATCGTGCCGGCCCCGTCGGCATCGTTGCTACAACGTTCGAGACCTCCAGCCACCTAGAATGCTACGAGACAAGGCCATCCTCAGTACAGGCCACTCTTATGCTATAATCTGGTCGTCTACGGTGTCGATGGGTCCCAGAGCGACAGTACGATGCTGTTTAAGACGCTGCGCGCCTATCTAAAGACCCATAACTCTCACATCCATATCCAGTTTCGGATTAAGTTTTTTTTCTTGGTTGCAGAATCACGTGGAGCACACCCTACGAGGCGAATTTGGAAAAAATGAGGGTTTACAAATAAAATTAAATTTATATATTAAAAGATAATAGGCCGGGGCCATTTCAACGCCCTCCCTGCGATGTTCTCATCGTCCGGCCCCGTCGGTACCGTCGCTACACCGTTCGAGACCTACAGCCACCGAGAATGCTACGAGACAAGGCCCTCCTCATTACAGGCAACTCTTATGCTATCATCTGGTCGTCTACGGTGTCGATGGGTCCCCGAGCGACAGTACGATGCTGTTTAAGGCTCTGCGCGCCCATCTAAAGACCCATAACTTCCACATCCGTATCCAGTTTCGGGTCTAGTTTGTTTTCTCGGTTGCAGAATCACGTGGAGCACACCCTACGAGGCGAATTTGGAAAAAATGAGGGTTTAAAAATAAAATAAAAATTATATATTAAAAAAATAACAGGCCAGGGCCATTTCAACGCCCTCCCTGCGATGTTCTCATCGTGCCGGCCCCGTCGGCTCCGTTGCTACAACGTTCGTGACCTCCAGCCACATAGAATGCTACGAGACAAGGCCTTTCTCAGTACAGGCCACTCTTATGCTATCATCTGGTCGTCTACGGTGTCGATGGGTCCCCGAGCAACAGTACGATGCTTTTTAAGGCACTGCGCGCCCATCTAAAGGCACATAACTTCCACATCCGTGTCCAGTTTCGGGTCTAGTTTTTTTTCTCGGTTGCAGAATCACGTGGAGCGCACCTTGCGAGGCGAATTTGGAAAAAATGGGAGTTTATAAATAAAATAAAAGTTATATATTAAAAAATAACAGGCCGGGGCCATTTCAACGCCCTCCCTGCGATGTTCTCATCGTCCGGCCCCGTCGGCATCGTCCTGCGCCGTTCGAGACCTCTAGCCACCTAGAATGCTACGAGACAAGGCCCTCCTCAGTACAGTCCACTCTTATGCTATCATCTGGTCGTCTACGGTGTCGATGGGTCCCCGAGCGACAGTACGATGCTGTTTAAGGCGCTGCGCGACCATCTAAAGACCCATAACTTCCACATCCGTGTCCAGTTTCGGGTCTAGTTTTTTTTTTGTTGCAGAATCACGTGGAGCACACCCTACAAGGTGAATTTAGAAAAAATGAGGGTTTAAACATAAAATAAAAATTATATATTAAAAAATAACAGGCCAGGGCCATTTCAACGCCCTTTCTGCGACGTTGTCATCGTGCCGGCCCCGTCGGCTCTGTCGCTACACCGTTCGAGACCTCCAGCCACCTAGAATGCTACGAGATAAGGCCCTCCTCAGTACAGGCCACTTTTATGCTATCATCTGGTCGTCTACGGTGTCGATGGGTCCCCGAGCGACAGTACGATGCTGTTTAAGGCGCTGCGCGCCCATCTAAAGACCCATAACTTCCACATCCGTATACAGTTTCGGATCAAGTTTTTTTTTCTCGGTTGCAGAATCACGTGGAGCACACCCTACGAGGTGAATTTAGAAAAAAATGAGGGTTTAAAAATAAAATAAAAGTCATATATTAAAAAATAACATTCCGGTGCCTTTTCAACGTACTCCCTGCGACGTTCTCATCGTGCCGGCCCCGTCGGCTCCGTTGCTACAACGTTCGTGACCTCCAGCCACATGGAATGCTACGAGACAAGGCCTTTCTCAGTACAGGCCACTCTTATGCTATCATCTGGTCGTCTACGGTGTCGATGGGTCCCCGAGCAACAGTACGATGCTTTTTAAGGCACTGCGCGCCCATCTAAAGGCACATAACTTCCACATCCGTGTCCAGTTTTGGGTCTAGTTTTTTTTCTCGGTTGCAGAATCACGTGGAGCGCACCTTGCGAGGCGAATTTGGAAAAAATGGGAGTTTATAAATAAAATAAAAGTTATATATTAAAAAATAACAGGCCGGGGCCATTTCAACGCCCTCCCTGCGATGTTCTCATCGTCCGGCCCCGTCGGCATCGTCTTGCGCCGTTCGAGACCTCGAGCCACCTAGAATGCTACGAGACAAGGCCCTCCTCAGTACAGTCCACTCTTATGCTCTCATCTGGTCGTCTACGGTGTCGATGGGTCCCCGAGCGACAGTACGATGCTGTTTAAGGCGCTGCGCGACCATCTAAAGACACATAACTTCCACATCCGTATCCAGTTTCGGGTCTAGTTTTTTTTGGTTGCAGAATCACGTGGAGCACACCCTACAAGGTGAATTTAGAAAAAATGAGGGTTTAAACATAAAATAAAAATTATATATTAAAAAATAACAGGCCAGGGCCATTTCAACGCCCTTTCTGCGACGTTGTCATCGTGCCGGCCCCGTCGGCTCTGTCGCTACACCGTTCGAGATCTCCAGCCACCTAGAATGCTACGAGACAAGGCCCTCCTCAGTACAGGCCACTCTTGTGCTATCATCTGGTCGTCTACGGTGTCGATGGGTCCCCGAGCGACAGTACGATGCTGTTTAAGGCGCTGCGCGCCCATCTAAAGACCCATAACTTCCACATCCGTATACAGTTTCGGATCAAGTTTTTTTTCTCGGTTGCAGAATCACGTGGAGCACACCCTACGAGGTGAATTTAGAAAAAAATAAGGGTTTAAAAATAAAATAAAAGTTATATATTAAAAAATAACAGGCCGGGGCCATCTCAATGTCCTCCCTGCGACGTTCTCATCGTGCCGGCCCCGTCGGCACCGTCGCTATACCGTTCGAGACCTCCAGCCACCTAGAATGCTACGAGACAAGGCTTTTCTCAGTACAGGCCACTCTTATGTTATCATCTGGTCGTTTACGGTGTCGATGGGCCCCCGAGCGACAGTACGGTGCTGTTTAAGGCGACGCGCGCCCATCTAAAGACTCATAACTTCCACATTCGTATCCAGTTTCGGGTCTAGTTTTTTTTCTCGGTTGCAGAATCACGTGGAACACACCCTACGAGGCGAATTTGGAAAAAAAGGGTTTAAAGATAAAATAAAAATTATATATTAAAAAAATAACAGGCTAGTGCCATTTCAACACCGTTCCTTCGACGTTCTCATCGTGATGGCCCCGTCAGCACCGTCACTACACCGTTCGAGACCTTCCGCCACCTAGAATGATACGAGACAAGGCCCTCGTCAGTACAGGCCACTCTTATGCTATCATCTCGTCGTTTACAGTGTCGATGGGTCCCCGAGCGACAGTACGATTCTATTTAAGGCACTGCGCGCCCATCTAAAGACACATAATTTCCACATCCGTGTCCGGTTTCGGGTCTACTTTTTTTTCTCGGTTGCAGAATCACGTGGAGCACACCCTACGAGGCGAATTTGGAAAAAATGAGGGTTTACAAATAAAATTAAATTTATATATTAAAAAATAATAGGCCGGGGCCATTTCGACACCCTCCCTGCGATGTTCTCATTGTCCGGCCCCGTCCGCACCGTCGCTACACCGTTCGAGACCTCCAGCCACCGAGAATGCTATGAGACAAGGCCCTCCTCATTACAGGCAACTCTTATGCTATCATCTGGTCGTCTACGGTGTCGATGGGTCCCCGAGTGACAGTACGATGCTGTTTAAGGCTCTGCGCGCCCATCTAAAGACCCATAACTTCCACAACCGTATCCAGTTTCGAGTCTAGTTTGTTTTCTCGGTTGCAGAATCACGTGGAGCACACCCTACGAGGCGAATTTGGAAAAAATGAGGTTTTAAAAATAAAAAAAATTATATATTAAAAAAATAACAGGCCAGCGCCATTTCAACGCCCTCCCTGCGATGTTCTCATCGTGCCGGCCCCGTCGGCATCGTTGCTACAACGTTCGAGACCTCCAGCCACCTAGAATGCTACGAGACAAGGCCTTCCTCAGTACAGGCCACTCTTATGCTATAATCTGGTCGTCTACGGAGTCGATGGGTCCCCGAGCGACAGTACGATGCTGTTTAAGACGCTGCGCGCCCATCTAAAGACCCATAACTTCCACATCCGTATCCAGTTTCAGATTAAGTTTTTTTTCTTGGTTGCAGAATCACGTGGAGCACACCCTACGAGGCGAATTTGGAAAAAATGAGGGTTTACAAATAAAATTAAATTTATATATTAAAAAATAATAGGCCGGGGCCATTTCAACGCCCTCCCTGCGATGTTCTCATCGTCCGGCCCCGTCGGCACCGTCGCTACACCGTTCGAGACCTCCAGCCATCGAGAATGCTACGAGACAAGGCCCTCCTCATTACAGGCAACTCTTATGCTATCATCTGGTCGTCTACGGTGTCGATGTGTCCCCGAGCGATAGTACGATGCTGTTTAAGGTTCTGCGCGCCCATCTAAAGACCCATAACTTCTACATCCGTATCCAGTTTCGAGTCTAGTTTGTTTTCTTGGTTGCAGAATCACGTGGAGCACACCCTACGAGGCGAATTTGGAAAAAAATGAGGTTTTAAAAATAAAAAAATTATATATTAAAAAAATAACAGGCCAGCGCCATTTCAACGCCCTCCCTGTGATGTTCTCATCGTGCCGGCCCCGTCGGCATCGTTGCTACAACGTTCGATACCTCCAGCCACATAGAATGCTACGAGACAAGGCCTTTCTCAGTACAGGCCACTCTTATGCTATAATCTGGTCGTCTACGGTGTCGATGGGTCCCCGAGCGACAGTACGATGCTGTTTAAGACGCTGCGCGCCCATCTAAAGACCCATAACTTCCACATCCGTATCCAGTTTTGTGTCTAGTTTTTTTTCTCGGTTGCAGAATCACGTGGAGCAGACCCTACGAGGTGAATTTAGAAAAAATGACGGTATAAACATAAAATAAAAATTATATATTAAAAAATAACAGGCCGGGGCTATTTCAACGTCCTCCCTGCGACGTTCTCATCGTGCCGGCCCCGTCGGCACCGTCGCTACACCGTTCGAGACCTCCAGCCACCTAGAATGCTACGAGACAAGGCTCTCCTCAGTACAGGCCACTCTTATGCTATCATCTGGTCGTCTACGGTGTCGATGGGTCCTCGAGCGACAGTACGGTGCTGTTAAAGGCGCCGTGCTCCCATCTAAAGACCCATAACTTCCACATCCGTATCCAGTTTCGCGTCTAGTTTTTTTCTCGATTGCAGAGTCACATGGAGCACACCCTACGAGGCGAATTTGGAAAAAATGAGGGTTGAAAAATAAAATAAAAATTATATATTAAAAAAATAACAGGCCAGGGCCATTTCAACGCCCTCCCTGCGGCGTTCTCATCGTGCCGACCCCGTCGGCACCGTCGCTACACCCTTCGAGACCTCCAGCCACCTAGAATGCTACGAGACAAGGCCCTCCTCAATACAGGCCACTCTTATGCTATCATCTAGTCGTTTACGGTGTCGTCTACCAGCGCAGTGCCTTTAGGGTTAGGGTATAGGGTTTAGGGTTTAGGGTTTAGCGTTAGGGTTTAGGGTTTAGGGTTTGGGGCTTAGGGTTTAGGGTTTAGGGTTTGGGGCTTAGGGTTTAGGGTTTAGGGTTAGGGTTTATGGTTTTGGGTTTTGGGTTTTGGGGTTTAGGGTTTAGGGTTTAGAGTTTAGGGTTTAGGGTTTAGGGTTAGGGTTTAGAGTTTAGGGTTTAGGGTTTTGGGCCAGTACTAAAAAGAGATGGGTCCAGTACCAATAAATGGTGGGTCCAGTACTAAAAAATAGTGGGTCCAATACCTACAATAGTTTTGCTGTTTTGAAGCGGAAGGGTAAAAACGGGATTGCAGCCTCCAGTGTCCGTCCCGATTCCGTCGTCATCTCCGTCGTTTTCTCGACTTCTCCTTTTCTCCTATCCACATAGCGCCTCCGCTGCCGAGCGCCTCCGGTGTGACCGGCTACCCCAAGACCCCGAGGAGTCCTCTCCGTGCACGGCAGATCACCCCCTCCCCCCGCCCCCGCTGCACCGTGGCCGCCGCCACCTTTTCCCGCTCCTGCACCGTGGCTGACGGAGAAGCAGAGGTTGAGCACGCGGCAGTAGAGCGAGTGCGGGGACGCGAGTCCCGTGACGCAGGCGTCTCGAAGCAGCAACACCGAGCCAAAGAGCAACACGGCCACCGCGTGGAGCGGCGTGGTGTGCGCGTGCCTGCCTGCAATCTTTCAGGTCCGGCAAAAGCTTGAGCGGCCGGGGAATTCGCCCGGCGGCGTGGCGTGGCGCTAACATCCGTCGTGGATTTGATCTTCCCAGGGCATGTCGAGCTCGGTGGCCACGCCAGTCCGTGGGGTTGCGGCGGCGGTCGCGGGATGCCGACCGCGCGGCAGTGGTCTTCGCGCGGGCGCGCGCGTCGCCGCTGGCGCTGCAGCCGCTCATGTGGGAGCTCGCGCGCCGCGCCAGGAGCAGATCCACAGTGACCTCCCTCCCCCCACCGTGTGCGACCGGCAACGTGGAGTGGCTAGAGCGGAGCAACTCCACGTGCCCCATCACCGGCCGGCCGCTGCGGGCGGAGGACCTCATCCCCAACCATGCCCGCGGGGTGGTGGCGTGGGACGTGTGCCCAGGCCCCACCTCTCGGTCTTCGCCGTCGACGCGGCCGAGGTCCTGGCGGCAGTGTCCGCGCGGTGAGGGGACGGCCTGGGTTGCCGCTGGTGGCTCGTCGCGGCGGGAGATGGCTGCACGCACTCCTCGGCGGCTTTGACCTCGTTCGACGCGATAGAGGAGAACGTAGCAGTCTCCTCCTCTTCCTTTGCCTTCGCCGGCCTTCCACGCCTCCCTCTTCATGCCACAAAAGCAAAGACAGGAGATGCTCCTTTGCTGTGTTCCATCACTTACTGATTCCATCGTTTGGCGAGGAACAAACAACGAATGAGGCAGGCAAGTGATGTATTTTGTGCTACAATGTGGACAGGCCCTGAGCTGGGATTTGGGTTCGTGTTGTACAATGGTGGTGTTAGCTTCATCGCTCTGCGCTACTATTGCATCACTTGCCGAGGTCAAGGAGACTGACTAGGTGTGGGCAGAGAGTCGCCAGGAGATGACGGTAGGCACGGAGAGAGGGTGGAGCACATTTCACTTCGGATCCAGCGATATCGGCAAGGATTAGTAATGTCAGATCATCGATTTTCTTTATCTCAAGCTGATAATGGTATGCTATTTGCTGGAGCAGCAACTAGATTGATGTCGAGATGGCCTGAATCCCTAATTTAAACCGTTACATTATTCAAATCACAAAGACGGATTCAGATCGTTTTTTTACAACACTCCCCTCATTTAACTTCATAGGACCAGAGTGCTCACAATTCAAGCAAGCTAATACAAAGTTTGGGAGGAGATTAACCAAACATTTGGTGAATCTGAGTCCCAACACAACTCCAAACCTGCTACCTAATGTGGAACACTTCAGCCGAAATAAAGTGTTCACCTAACCAACTTGTTATCGCACCAAGAATCATATTGAAGAAGCTGTAGCCGAAAATCTTCAAGGTTCCTCCAACATTTTTTCACCATTTTGCTCTTTAAAAAATAGTGTCCACCATTCTCATCTAGGCTTGGAAATACCAGTCACAAAGCGTTTAAAAACCTCTTCTACTTATTCCTGTGTACAGGAAAAATGTCATGAACTAGTCTCTATATGAAATGTTCTGACTATTTTTTAAATCATGGAAGGTTTATCTGACGACATGCTAGAGTAGTTTCATGACTCAATACATTTATTGTCAGCAATTGCTCACATGGATCGTCTCTTAGTTGATGTCCCGGCGATTTGTGGTGAGAAAAATCAGAAGGTTGCTGTAATTTCGAAAATCTGTTCACCTAGAGAACTACATTTAAATACCGTCATTGTACTTTCTTGTGTTTGGCAGAGCATGAGTAGTCACCCAAAGGATTATCACAACAATTCCAAATTTGAGGAAGTATCAAAGTTTAGAACTAGAATTAATTGACTACGGGAACTAATTTTACAGTAATTCAATTTTGATCATGAAAGATCATAGCTGCTTGTAAGGGCTCAACTGATGTCGGCCAGGATCGGTGACTCTTCGATTTGTGCTTTGCACACGCTTTGCAATT